>CM075470.1:20760000-22007083 GCA_037950665.1 Hypophthalmichthys nobilis
GCTACTTTGTGCTTCCCTGCTGCTTCTTTGACTTCTGTGGGAAGTACCAGCGCAGGCAGTGTAAGAAGTCTCAGTATAAGGAGTACATTGACTTCATCACAGATGTCAGCACAGTGTGCGGCTTCCACACAGAGGAGGACTGTCTAAGGATACCCTCCACCAAACGGGTAGGTTGGTTCAGTGTCTGTACAGCTGGGGCTCTGTGACTGGATTGTTTGAGATTCACTCCCATTAGCAGCTTCTCACATTGCCATAACAAAAGCAAAAAAAAGCCTTGCATCATCTCATACAAACATCCCCCTCTCTGCAGTAAGCAGAACATTCACTTTTATGCTTCAGCCCTGCTCAAGCAATATTCTGAAGCCAGGATGTGAAAGTATGCTTTTCACTAGCAAACTCAATTGCCATCTTGTGTAGAAAAACAACAGAACAGCTCTGAATGTACAGAAAGGGCAGTATAAGCTCTAAGGGCACTGACAGCTCTAAGCTTGTGAATTAGTGTGAAAACTGGAAAATTCAGAAGCTCTGTAGAGAGCCTCATTCTGCTGTGTCATTCTCTTTTTCAGGTATGCATAATAGGCAAAGGAAGGACATACAGCGAGGCCGAAGAGGCTATGGTCGAGGAGCGGCGATATGATTATATCAGGGGGCGTGAGGCCTTATTCACAAGCTTAGGAGTCAGTAAGAATGTCAATCAGTGTGGCCATGATGGACCTCACAATGACAATGGACAGGATGTCTCAACCCCTGCGAATGACTGGGTGAATGGCTTCCAACCGAGAGAAAAGACAGAAGCTGTTAGGAACTGTTCAGCTCTTCCAAGGGATTTTGTGGATGCAGTGGTTCTGCGGGTGGCAGAGGCATTGCTGAGTCTGACTGAGAGAAACCTAGAGAGCAGCGGTTGCAATGAAGCCTGGAACACAGGAGGTAAGAATATGTCTAATGTTTCACATGTCATGAGACATGGGTGGCTTAAAAGCCTGGAGAGAAACTTCAGAAAGCCATACAATAAAAATCATGTACGGTAATTACATGTACATGTAATTTTCTAATGTGTTTGCCATATCTATTTTCTAAATGCCTGCACATGGGTTTCATTTTAAAAAAATGTTTTGAAAACAACAGACTTCTCTCTGTTTGACGTATGCAGTGACTTCTCTAATTATTTAGTCCTCTTAAACCCTGCCCCTGCAAGCTCACGTTCATCTGCCACCACTTTTGAGTGCAGCAGCCACATCTAAAATCCAGTCAACAACTGATGCAACCAAGTCCTTGCCCTATTTTTGTTGTTCAATAATCCATTACACTCAGATGTACATTACAATACGGAAGAAAATATTTGCCGCCACTTCTGTTTCATCGTGACTTTAATATATGTAGCCAATATAAAAAAAGATTAGAGGTTACCATGTTGATTACTGTCACCATCAGATCAAAATGGACAATTCATATTTATGAAATATTGCAATATTTTATTATAAATGATTTATCTGTGCACATCATTATTTATTTTTAATTCATGTGCCCTTATAATCTTTAATCAAAATAATAGTTCACTCTGTTCAGAGGCAGTCCTATTCTAACTATACTCCATGCCAGCATTGACTCCATATTAGTTAATAAAGTGCTTCGGGCTTTTTGGGTCCTGGCTCAGACACTAGATGGAGATGGTTAGCTTAACCAGGAGTCATTTACCGTCTCTAATGTTGGGCAGACTTCGTGTCTTGGTGAAATAAATTTGTCCCAGATGATGAGGTGACAGGTTTTACTGTAGGTGTTTGGCTTTAACAATGTATCTTATCTTTCATATATGGGAAAGTCTCCTTGTACGCTCTTTGAATTTTCCTTGTTTTTTTTTTTTGTTTTTTTTTTTTTTTTTTATAGGAAAATTGCAGTGTTTTTATTATAAATGGTTTATCCCTGAACATCATTCAATTTGTTTTTTTAATTCATGTGCCCTTATAATCTTTAATCAAAATAACATGTCCTCTTGCAAGCAACGACATCTTTTCTCTGATGACATGTTTACCGGCGCGAGGGAGGGACGACCTGTGACTCGCATAAGATCGCAGTAATCCAATCTCACCACAATGATCCAACAATCTAATCAATTCCTGATGGACAAAATCAAGTCCCACACTATGTTTTTTCGGTAACGCTTTATTTGAAGGTCTTTTAACTAGTTGCTTATTGCCATGCATATTACTGGAATATTGGCTATTTATTAGTACTTATTAAGCAGATATTAATGCCTTATTCTGCATGACCTTATTCTACATTCCTCTTCCTACCCACTACCTAAACTTAACAACTACCTTACTAACTATTAAATAAGCAGTAAATTACGAGTTTATTGAGAGAAAAGTCGTAGTTAATAGTTTATGTGTTCCCTATACTAAAGTGTTACCATTTTTTCTTGTTCGAGAAGCCGTTTCACTCAGATATGCGTCACAATAGAGAAGAAAAGACTATTGTAGCTTGCGTTTCATGTGGACTTTAAGTACATAGAAAGTAGTGCACATAGCATATTTTTTTTAACTTGCGTAAAATGTAAACCCTTTAATGTAAACCCAAATAATATGCAGAAGGTGTAAGAATTTAACAAAGATATTAATAGATAAGTTATAAACAGAATGACAGTTCACTACAGTACACTATGGCCCAAAAGGCTCAGTGTACTTTCTTCTTTTCCTGACAGCCGTTCTTTTTTCATTTTCTTTCTGCACTTAACACATAGCATCTTGCATAACTTTCATAACATCTGTCTCATCCTGAAAGAAGAGACTGAGGTGAGAATTTAGGTATAGCATGGACTTCATATACATATAAAGATCAATAATTGTGTTAAATGAATGCAGTTAAATGTATTTATTTCCTAAACCTCCATAGTCTCATAAAAATCCTTTGGAAAGCACTAGAATGGGAAATTAATGCATGATGAGGACACTTTATTTGTTGATGCTCATATAATAGTCCATTAAAACCTACAATATAGTCACACCATGTGTTCCACATTTTATAAACTAGATTGTTCTTTGTTTTACATCATCAAGCATGGCTGACAAGTTTGAATTTGTTTGAAGCTTGAATTGCACCTAATGATTTGTTTATTTGAACATGTTATCGGCATTGGGTTTCAGTGAAATCAGGTAATGGTGCAAATACAGGCCAAAATTTTGCACTGATCTTCCAGATCAGTGAATTGAGAATGTTTTATGACCAGTCAATAACCAGTCAATACAAGTGAAATGCAGCATACTACCACAATCTGGCATAATTTACTGGGGCTGTACAGCCCCACTGCAATCCAGACACTTGAATTGGCTTATTAAAATACCGAAATACTACCACATGCATCTGGATCTATCCCTGGTCATAACACTCTTCTCCATCATTTGATGAATTATTTAAAATGCACAAACATCTCTTTTAACTGAAATTCTTTTCTGCCAACTTTTTGTGGTTGGCTATTGCACAGTGTTGATTAAACTTGGTTAGTAATTTTGACTCCAAGTCTGTAGTTCAGGTAGTCTTGTGCACATTTGCAATCAACCTCTCAATTCAGTTATAGCCTGTTCAAATAAATTACATACAGCAATATTCAATTCACCATTGGGAGAAAAAGACAGCACTAAAAAGACAAAGAGAGAGACAATTGCCCTCAGAGCAGATCCTGGATGTAGTTGTCTTTTTGAATTATGCTCTGTTAGATGAGAGGGGAGGGAGGGGGGGTGTCTCACAGCCCTTGTGTCTGCTCCTGGTTGCTATGGTAACAGGTTTACGTCTGAAAATTCAAGCCAGCCTCATTTAAAATGTGTTCCATCTGTACTAGGATTTCGGATGCTATTTATAAGTGTGGATGGAAGATGCTCATTTGTTATGGAAACATTCTACAGGCCTCTTTTGGGTAAAAAGAATTTATTTTGAAGTGCAAATTTGGCCTTCGGCATTTGCAGCAGAGGCTACTTTAGTGTAAGATGACAAATAAGGTGTTCAATTAAGGAGGTCATAGGTTCAATCCTTCAATACCAGGCTTAGGTCTGGTTTCTCAGGAAATGCAGTATGCCATGTTTAAGTGTAGATTGCTTTGGGAATTTACCTGCAATCTATTTGATTGTGTATTTTTGACTTTTAGAACATTGATTGCTAGTAGTGGCTGTTTGGCCTGTTACGGCTTGTTAGACCATAGATTAACAGATAATTTTTTACCATTTTTCTTGCTTACTAAGAAACACAGGCCTGCACTACAATTTCCTCTGCAGGGTATCAGCTGACTAAGCTGAGTCACAACCCTTAAAAGGGTAAAACAAAAATTGACTACCACTCTCACAAAGGGCAGTGGAAAAGTTTACAAACGAAGGCAATTCCTTGAACACAGCAACTTCAGAAGTTATTTTAATGAAGTCACATATTGGTGTCAGGAGGGTCAATTTGAGTTCTAATGTTGTTTTTGAGAATATCTGGACCGTGTTTCCATATGGGCAATTGAGATGGATAATGGATATAACAGAAGGCAGACTTCCAGAAAAAAAAAAATCTGGAAATGTCCCCTTTTTTCCATCTTAATAATGGAGTGTACTATCATTTAATGGAATTGCTTTGGATTCAGAGAGAACTTTGCAGAACTGCAATAATTAGCTGTTGTCTTCAAACCACTTGCCTTTTGTCTACAAGAGACACAATTGCCATCTGATACTATCCCCGTTTAGCATTGGTCCAAACAAAGCTACTGGTGGAACAGCTATTTTAATAAGAAATGATGTCATACACAGCAACAATACGTTGAATTGCAATTTACAAGTAACAGCAGTGCATTAGACCATGCAAATAACTATCACAATTTACTTCATGTCTCTTACATCAGATATAAATATAAAACATCAAGACTTAGAAAACCAGAGCCGCTTCCCTCTTCATACTTATTATAGATTTTAACAGCCACAATAGCTTATGGCTTAATCAGAGCAATACTGAAGGCAAGAACATAGAGGATTTCATCAACAATAATGATCGGTGCCTTCTAAATGATGGATCACAAAACTGTTTACACCCGAGGCATGAAATCTATTCAGCAATTGACCTTACAGTCTGTCAACCTGAACTTCTACTACTTTATCTCATGGAAAGTGTGGAATGACCTCTGTGGAAGTAACTACTTCACATTAATTCTGACACTCAAACAAAGAGAAGAAATGCACAGAAATGGCCATTTAAATAATACAACTGGTACCATTCTATTCCAAAAATTTTAACATGTACAAAAACCAAATGATTGCCATGGTTCAACAATAACTGTGAAAAAGGCAATAAAAGAAGGAAAAAGAGTATGAGATTAATCAGATATTTATGCAACATAAACATATAATAACTTAAACATGGCAACTAAACCCAAAATATTCACAAAGGTTTATTACAATAGTGTTCTCATAAAGGCTGCGAATGCACAAGCGTGCTTGACTGCGCTAGTCATGGTGTATCTCTGTTGTGGATGATGGCCTTATCCTGTAACAACACTCTAAACACAGGTGCCCAAAGAATACACAACATTCTTTATACCAGTCTCATGACTTTTAGTCAAACTGTTTAGAAGTTTTAAGCAAAAATAGGAGTTTGAAAAAGTAGGTTTTTCAGAAAATTCAAAAGGGCAGAAAAATTTTCATGACAGAAAATGACATAGGGTGCAATCGAATTGTCTTGAGCCAAGGAATCAGAGTAACAAAAAAATTTGTGGAATGAAAATATATGAATAATAAATATGATCAGCAGATTGGTTGCTTGGTAGGTTTTGGTAGGAAAAAGTTTCTGTATATATATCACAATTTCTGTATATATTACCATTCTTCCTTCTTTCTTGTAGCTTTTGGTGTTCTTCTTTAGCCTCTTTTCTAATCCCCCTCACCCCATCTCTTTGCTTTTTTTTCTAAGGCAGTTTGTTGATTAGTGAAGTAGTCAACCTCCTGGACCAGCCTACTCTCCAAGCACTAAAGAAAGAGTGTGGTGGTCTCCAGACTCTACTGAAAAACAATCACCAAGTGTTCAGAGGTATTTAGCCCTTTTCAAGTCACTTTTATTTATATAACACTTTATAAAATACAGATTGTTTGAAAGCAGCATTAAAGTGATAACAGGGAAAAAGATTCAGTTATGCAAACAGTACAGTAGAGTAGTATTAAAAGAAAATCATGTCATTGTTCATTTAATCTATAAAGCATTTCTGCAAAAAAAAGTGATGTCGTCAACCAGTTCAGTTCTCATCCAATAGTGTCAGTCAGTCAAATCAATAATATTGTTAAATATTCAGTGTCCACAACTAAGCAAGCCAGAGGCAACAGTGGCAAGGAGCCCAAACTCCATCAGGTGACAGAATGGAGACATTTGTTTGGAAGAAACCTCTGGCCAACAAACGAACATGGTGTGATTGTTTCAGGCTACATCACAAATCAGAATCACAAGTCAGAAATCAGATTATGGATTGATAGCATTCAAATATTTCATCCAGTTCCTTTTGCTTGAAAATTGTATTCACCACGCCAGTATGGAGATGAATTTTCCAACTTCACCCTGCACATGCTACCAAGGGTAGCATGTACAGAGTGAAAAACAACGGTCCTAGTACTGAGCCTTGTGGTACTGCATACTGAACTTGTGATTGATATGACACCTCTTCATTTACTGCTACAAATTGATAGTCAATGCAATTCCACTAATGCCAACGTAATTTTTGAGTCTATTCAAAAGAATGTTGTGGTCAATATTATCATTGAAATGGATGGAAATCCTTGCAGATACCATTTCTTTCTAAAAACAGTTGTGACCATACTGCCTTTTCTGGTATTTTTGACAGAAAAGGAAGATTTGAGTTTGGCCTTTAGTTAACCAGTTCTCCAGGATCAAGTTGCATTTTTTTAATAAGCAGTTTAATAACAGCCAGCTTAAATTTTTTGGTACTTTTTTGGTATCCTAATGACATTGATGAATTTAAAATATTAAGTAGAGGATCTATGACTTATGGAAGCATCTCTTTCAATAGCTTAGTCGGTATAGGGTCTAACATACATGTTGTTGATTTTGATGATTTAACAAGTTTAGACAATTCTTCCTGTCCTATAGCAAAGAATGTGAAATAGCTCTAGATTTGTTTTCTTCCAGCTCAATTTTTCAGGCTGCTCTCGTAAGGGTGCGACTGTGTTTGTTACACCATGGCATCAGACTATTTTCTTTAATCTTCTTTAAGCGCAAAGGAGCTATTGTGTCTAAAGTGCTGGAAAAGAGAGTCAATAGTTTCTGTTGCAACATCTAGTTCTTCTAAGTTATCTGGTATGCTGAGGAGTTAAATCTGATCAGGAAGATTATAAAGCAACAATTTGAACATGGAGTAACATTGGCATCCCCATATCTATGTGATTGAACCATACAGGGCCTTAAAAATGAAGATTCCAAAATAAAAGTTTATTAAGAATTAGAATCTAGAAGGATATTAAGATATCTTTAATACTTTTAGAGTTGCCGGCATGCAAACTTTGGAAAAAAATCTCAAACATGAAACAAATATTTAAAAATAAAAACAAATATTTATGGCTCTTCTGTTCTATGCAGTTGTGTTGATTGTAAAAAAAAAAAAAAAAAAAAAGAGATACATTTCTAGTTTCAACATTTATTTGTTGTTCAGATTAGGGATGCACCGATACCATTTTTTTTTAAGGACCGAGTAGGAGTACCGATACTTTTTTTTTCTAGTACTCGCCGATACCGATACCGATGCTTATACATTTATTAATTTCTCAATCTCTCTCTCTCTCTCTTTTTTTTTTCTCTCTCGGTGATGTTGCAGTTTTCCAAGCACAACACAGTGAGACTAATGGATGTAGGACAGCTTCGTTATTATTACTCTAATGAAAAAAGTAATAATTTTTATGTGCTTGTCACAAACTTAAAGAACAAAAATTTCACAGTGTCCAATAACCTTCAAAGGGCATAATTACAAATATATGTAATTGTACTTATATAAGAAGAAATTTACAAACAAATTACAAACAATATAACAAATACTATAGAGATACAAATTAAATAAACTTGTTTTTCAGATACAGTAGGTTTATTTACCATGTATACATTTATTTAACACATTTTGTTTTATTAACATTAATGACAAATATAGGCTATGGTCCCTTTAAGACTGAATCCATGGATACTGACACATATCCTGTTTTCACCCAAATGTTTACGTCCACTTAAGCCATAACCGACTGTATTTACGTGAGATACTCCACACGATGGACATTTTGACAACTATGTGTGCATTTGACCGTTCAGGTACGAGGAGAACTGATCGCGCGCTTTCTGAGAGAACTGGGATCGCGCGCAAGAAAGAGAGAGAGCGCGCTCGAGATAGAGCGCTTCTGGTCTGTGTCATTCTGCGCGATTCCGCCTATCCCGCCTTCACTAATCGATAACGAATTGTGATTGAAAGCATGCAGTTCGCAATGTGTGTGTTGTCATCATTAATTTTGAAGTATTTCCACACCTCTGAGGCTGACATTGTTTCTGCTGCTGTCGCCGGTGTATCTGTGCACGGAAAATTCTGTCAGTTACGTCACGTGAGGTATCGGTCTTTGGTATCGGGGGTATTTTGACGAGTATGAGTACAAGTACATGAGCTTGGTATCGGGCCTGATACCGATACTGATACTGGTATCGGTGCATCCCTAGTTCAGATATTCCTTTTTAAAAGACAAAAGTATCAACTGTATGCAAAGAGACCCACTTTTGGTTTTCGACCACTAAAAATGTGTACAATTGACCATTTTACTCATGGAGCTGCATTAAGATCTCCATATCTTGGGGATTGAACAATATAAAGCCTTAAAATGAAGAGACCAGAAGAAAAGTTTGATAAGAACCAGAATTTAAAAGGATATTAAAATATCTTTAATACTTCTTGAGTTACAGGCATGCAAACTTGATGCAAAAAAACACAAGAGGTGCTTTTTCCCGTTTTGTACTGTCACTGTTGGCATATGATGCAACAAAATTTGCTTGTGTAAACAGATTTAAATAATAGACCTACCAATCTCTGAGTAAAAAATAAAATAATGATGCTGCCATCTTTCTAATGTCATTTTTACTCCCTGTAATTTGGCTCCAAATCTCAGGTAAAAAGTGAATTACTAATATTTTGGCTTTCTATTTTTTTTTTTTTTTTTTTCTATTTTCTATTTTTATCTATTTCTTTCACCCAAAAAGTCTCTTTTTCCTGTCTCTTTTTACATAGTGAAGGGTGGAAGGGTCTTTATTCGGGACTGGAGGACGCATACACCAGCTCAGAGCTCCAGAGTAACCTCCAAGCACAAACCCCCTCCCTCAGGTGCCTTGAAAACCCGACTCTGCTGGTTCCACACCCACCATCCCCACGGATGCCCTCTGCCCAGTGAGGACTGTGCTTTTGCTCATGGTGAGACTGACTTGAGACCCTCCACAAAACCCCAGAGATGATTTGGACCTGAATGGAAGCTTGTTTTGGCTTTATTAATAGCATTTGACCTGACATTTTAAAAAAGAAAAAATATTTTTACCTATCCGAGGTGCACCCTTTTTCTTAAACTTTTAATTTTTTTTTTTTTTTGAAAGTAACAATTTATTTCTGTTGTATAAGAAACATGTCGAATGAACATTGCCAATCCTGTCCAGACTTTGTCCAATAAATCCAAAACATGTGTAATGAGATCTATCGACATCCATTGACTTCCATCGCAGGAAATCCCCCCACTGGAGCATAAAAAGGCTTTTGTTGAGAGAGGCCATGTGCTGTGTAAATGTTAGGAGCATGAATAATTTGGAGGGCCATGTGGGTGGTTGGAACCTCTGTGGGTCACTGCCCCTCTTCTCAAATGTCAGCGGACAGGATGTTCCTCTCAGACCAGTGTGGGTTTATCGAGGTCAGGGTCTCTACTAGGTGTACATCATAGATGCACATTGATATGTTTGATTTGATTCAAACAGAACAAACATTAGATTAATCAGACATCTATTTACTAAACTCAAAAGGCATCATGCTGAACGTCACCTGTTCAAACAGGAAAACAGGTCTCATTGCATCCGCTCGTCGGAGAAAGCGTTAATGGCAGTACAAACTGATGGTGATATCTATGGACTTTTAAAGGGTTCAACCAAAAATGAAAATTCTGTCATTTAATTACTCAAAAGAACACAATTTACCACTGTACAATTAACAAAAAATTAATCTCCAATCCACTTTTGCAATCATAAGAACTTACATCAGTCTGCTAAACAAATTGCCCTATCCACTTTATTTTTCAACGCGGAAGTAAGGTGTTTCTGTGAATGTGCGAGACTTCCGACTTGTTAGGGCTATAGGGAAAAAACCAGAAGAATATCAAAGTACAGTAAACTGTAAAACTGTTTGTGCTACAAACCAGCGTTTATAATTTTGACAATACATTAAAATAATATGGTAAGAAATACCAGTTTGCAATATCAAGCAGCATAACGAGCTGTTTTGTACAGCTAAAAATAACTGGAAGCGAATGACACCAGAAGCCAGACACATTAAGTTTACAAATGGCCACTCCTGCTCTTACCTGAAAAATAAGGTGGATATCAGCTCAAGAAATAAAACGGCAGGGGTGCAAAACTCCCTGCAGAGTTTAGTTCTAACTGTGCTCCAACACACATACCTGTAGTTTTCAAATAAGCCTGAAGGACTTGATGAGCTGCATCAGGTGTTTAATTAGGGTTGAGGCTAAATTCTGCAGGAACTGAGTTTTGCATAGTGTCATGCTCTCTTATTTGTCAGTGTTTGATTTTGCAAAGTGACACATTTCCGTTTAGCCAAAGTGAGCGAAGATGCCTCATACTTGTGTGAACAGTGCCGATAACTTCAAATGGAGCCCATCAGTGATTGCAGATTTGCTCCATTTAATGAATACAAGAGATAAACCAAACACTGAATAGACAGTGCATAGGACTAAACTATGCACATAATAGTTTTTTGCCTTTTGTTTCATAAAACATTTTATTTATATAACCTTTTTGCTGATTTTTAAAGTGACAGGTACTATCTACACATTATACATATACGTAAAAACTTAGAAATAGTGGCTAATCAGTTGTTTTACTGGTCATATTTGATTTCAGAATACATAATAAATAGCTCATTGTAGACCAAATTGTAGACTAGTGTATTCAGAAAAACAAGAAGGTCTATGGAGAAACAAAGATTAAGTAAAATTCATGTCAGTGGCATTGAAATGTTGCTGGATGGGGGAGCCATTTTCTTTATTTCCGTGAAACTGGTGATGTGAGCAGTGGAATAGTTTTGACGAAAAGGTTTAAAAGCATCAGTGATGGTAAATCAAAGGCTTTTATATGTCTTTCTTCCCTTTGATTTTGAGAGTGCATATTTTCCGATGTATAAACAGTAGTGTGTGATTTAAATATTACCCTGATGTAATAAACAGTGAGAAAATCTACGTATTTCCTTATCAGATGGTAATATCCTTAAATATTGAGGATTTTGCATATTAAGTAATATGTATTGTTCAGAGAATGTGAATACGAGTTAATGTTGTTAAAGGTGCTATGCATAGAATTCATAAACTCTTGTTATTAGTGACACCGGTGGCCATTAAGTGAACTGCAGCCAGCTACTTATTGCTCATGCTCTCACGCTTGTGCACATTCTCCGTAGTGATGCGACTGAGCATCAGCTAACACTGATAAAATAAATGACTGTTCCTTTAAGGGATTTGAATTGGGGATGACATTGATGCTAGAATGTGTTTTTTTTTTTTTTTTTTTTTTTTTTTCCCACTCTATTCAGTGATTTGAGTGATCCTGTGAGCCATTTTTGCCCATCCTGGTGAGCATACGGTTCGAGGAGCAAAGGAAAATGTTCTTTGAAACATACCTGTCAACAATGGTTTTCGATGCTGTCTCAATGAAAAGGAAAATGGCAATAGTCCTTCACTGTCTAGCCGCCGAAGGACAGCATGTTTTTCTGCACACTCGAATAAAAGAAATGCAGCCTTGGTAAACATAAGATTTACAGAAACCTTCAAAAAAAAAAAAAATCTAACAAAAAAATCTTATCGGCCTTAAACTTATAAAAGATAGTGTAAACTTCAAAATAAGGCCCTTTCAGTAAGTATATTTTAAGTCTGATAAGTTGTTAAAAAAAGGAAAGAGTTCTTTAATTGTGTTCATGGTGTTTTTATACACGAGAGTAAGCTGGGCAAATTAAACATCATATTGAGAAAGGTGGATTGTTTATATCCATATTACAGAACTATCCACACAAATAATTAGTTTGTTTCACTGCATTTTACCACGATTTCTAGTATGGTCCATTTATGTCAAATCTTGAAGACTGCCCTCCTTTTGCTGTACTGTGCATTTTGTTAATTAACATGCTTTGTGCATATGGTTGTAGATCATGACAAGAGTCAAGTCATTTCACCTTTATTTATATAGAGCTTTATAAAATACAGATTGCTTTAAAGCAGCTTTACAGTGATAACAGGAAAATGATTCAATGATGCAAACAGTTCATTTCAGCTTTATAGCAGCTCTAAAAGAAAAGTGTCATTGCTCAGTTGAAGTCAGTTAAGTGTTGATTCAGTTCTGTTGTCAGTTCATCAATTATTAAATTCGTTTTTTTTCAACTATAAAGCAGTTCTGCAGAAAAACAGTGATGTCATCATCCAGCACAGTTAAGTTCTCATCCAATAGCCAAATTAATAATAATGTTTGATATTAAGTGTCCACAACTAAGCAAGCCAGAGGTGACCACAGATACTGATTCAGTTAAATGTGTTAAAGGGATAGTTTTCCCAAGAATTACATTTTTGTTATTTACTCATTTGCATGTTGTTTCAAACCTGTATGACTTTCAGTGTGAATAAATGATGATGGAGTTTTCTTTTTTCTTTCATGTATCTTCTTACATTAGGGCTATGGATACAACTGCTGGTTTAATTGTGGAAATTAAATTGTGGTCTAATTTGTTTGAGGTAAAACAAAGTGAGTAGAATAAAATAGGCAACTTTTGATTTCAAAGTGCTTATTTAATATCAAGCAGCTTGGCTCTGGTTTGATAATGCTCAAGTGGGATGCTATGAAAGCTAATGAAGATGGATGGCTGTATTGATTTGTATGAAACAGGCAACCATGTGGTTATTTTTTGTTGAGCCAACGTGTTAGATATGTGCTGGATTGTGGATATAAAAAGGGTGGAGATATATGTGACTGGTTGCTGAGGTATATATTTTAATGAGGTACTTTATTAAGGTCACTTCCAAGCCTATAGGAAAGAGAAATCAATTTGTTAATGGGTGTAGTAAACTACAGATGACTATAAAAAGTGGTTTGGTCATCCTTTCTGTGCCGTTTGGTTAGAGTTGGTGACGGGTTGTTTATTTTTCCGTTGCGCATGTCGAGGTGAGTCTTTAACTGCATCTCTTCACCCTCACTGAGAAAACGCTCATTATCCCTATGTTCTATTCAGAAGGGCTCATCCCTATGCCCTAATCCCTTCAAAGGGTTTAAGGGATGAAGCTTCGAAGGGATGAAGGGTGTAGGGGTCAAAACTTTTTTTTTTTTTTTGGTTTATTGCACCATATTGTATATTGTGTCTATGTATTTGAAACATTTGAATGGACCGATAAAGGGAGCTGTGAAGTATTTTTGTTGAAGTACAATGTCGTTTTGACCATAATAACGTACCAAATCTAACTCGTATAAATATTACAGTAGTATAGAAAAATACTATACATGCATTTATAGGTAAAATCGAACTCCGAGCCTCCTTTACCCATTCTTTGACGCCAAACAACGTCTCTGTGCAAAGGATCATGGGGGCCCGAAGTGTCCATCAGTTGTACCCTTCGAAATCCTTCATTCAGAAGGGCCCTTTGAAGTGGCCAGTTTTGAGCACTTCGGTTTGGAACGACCCTTCAATGTGGTGGCCATGATTGTTTTCACTCCGAAGTGCCCTTCGGAGGGCAATTACATCCCGTTTGGAATGCACCGTCCGTGTATTTCCTTCTGTTCTGACATCTGACCTGCATTGCAATAATTAATTTTTGCCACATCCTACACATCAGTTAATGAAGATCTGGAAAAAATAGAGAGAAAAATCTACTTGACCAAATAATGCAATAGAAAAATTTTAAGATCTCTCTCAACACGGGAAGAAGACCACCAATGATCTAAACACCACATCATGCATTTGCAAAAAAACAGCCTCAGGCTATCGATGAAATGTAGTCTGGGCTTCTTTTGTTTATCTGCTATCTAGAGAACTGTAGAGACAGATTAAGCAATCCAGACAAATGGCATGCCAAAGTTAAATCTGGGTCAGTAGAGGGGCGAATGCACCTGGTCCTGCCTTTACTGTTGTTTGGCTATTGTTCTTTGGTAACTCATACTCAGAATTTGTCCTCTGCATTTAACCCATCCAAGTTAGTGCACACACATTAGGAGTAGTGAGTATTGAACACACGCACACGGAGCAGTGGGCAGCCATTTTGCTGTGGTGCCCGGGGAGCGATTGGGGGTTAGGTGCCTTGCTCAAGGGAACCTCAGTCATTTCCTGCCAGTATTAAGAATCAAACATGCAACCTTTGGGTTACCAGTCTGACTCTCTAACCATAAGGCCATGACTGCCCCTTAAATTATTATTAATTATTAATATTAACAGTTACTTTCTTTTTGTTCCATTTGTCTGAGGATTGTTCTAGATCCTGTGTAATGACACTGGGTTTCACGAAATGGTCAGTGAAAGTCCCATCAAGTCGAATGTGATGAAAAGTGATGTTTGTTTGAGTGGATAAGTTGAGTTCTTCCATCCAATTTCACCATTTCATCCCATAATAGATGGACATTTTCACACAGACAAGTTAACAGCCAATCATGAAAATCACATAACCTTCCCCTAGTTTGCTGGTCCTCCGTCACATTCAGACCATGGAGCTGAAAGTGAACACAAGAAAAGAAAAAAGAAAAAAAAGGTTAGGTTCATAGTGAAGCTATGTTTTTTTTTTTTTTTTTTTTTTTGTCAGTTTGTTTGTTTTTGGCTTGAACAAGGGAATGTTTTTTTTTTTTAATCCAAACTGGGCATTACATTAATTTGACAAAATGACAAAAGCCAAAGCATTAGAACTACTAAACAACTGATATATCTATATATCTCAAAGCAATTGTCAATGGCAGATGAGCAAACCTACTATAATTTTACAAATACCACTGTCATTGTGTCACAGAATGTAGTTTTAAGGGTGTTTCAGGTGAGATTGTAGTTGTTTTGTAACATGTAGGTCTTTGTATTTAAAGGAATATTCATTAGGGAGGATAGCAAGTGTCAAAATGAAAATCCTGCCTCGCATTAATTATTTTCAATGATTCCCCTTCAAATTCCCCTTTCCTATTTGAAGATGCCATCAAATGGGAAATATTTGATATGCTAAGCTAATATGGACACAAAAGATGACCAGAGGGATTTGTCTTTACCCCACAGTAAACAAAATTAGTTCTGCTTTGATTCTTATTCTTTCTTCTATTTTTTAAAAGCAGGTTGCATGAAAAAACAACCACTCCAGCATAATACAATTTTCTGAGGTTAGCAAGATAAAATGATGAATCATAATTTTATGGGATATGTTGAGTCTCGAGTTTTGCTGAAATAGACATTACAGACATTCCCATTAATCTTGTGGCAAATATGGATGACACTGGACAATCAGAAGCAGAGAAAATATTCAGATGGCATCTCAGTGGCCTTGCTCTGATAATGATTCTGTGTGTTTTGTTTCAGTCTGTGCTTGAACTACTAGGAATATGGTTGTGTTCTGATGTCTATAAAACACTGAGAATGGCTTATTAACTCTTTCCATTGGAGTACTTTACGAATACTCACATATTCCCTTGGTGGTGTTTTTAAATAGAGTAGAGGTAATGGAAAGCCATGACTAAGGGGAGAGCTGAAAGCTGGTTAGGCAGTTGTACAAAAGCAACGTCTACCACAGTATTCCAGTGGCTTCCTCAGTCATTTTGTCCACTTTCCAAGTCATCTGCAAAACACAAAGCTAGCATAACACTTAACAGTGTCTGGAATTTTTATACACCAATGTTAGTACAGCACTAGGTTACACTTTATTTCAATAGTCACTTTAGACATTCTACTAACTATAAGTAACTTTGCAACTACCTGTCAGCTAACTCACATTAATTTGACACTACATGTCAACCAACTCTTATTAGAGTATTGGTGGACTGTTAGAGTTAGTAGAATAAGTTGACATAAGTCAGTAAAATGTCTGTCGGGAGACGATCAAAATAAAGTGTTAACAGATATTAAAGGGTCAGACAAAATTTACTCACCCTCTTTTCGTTCCAAACCCATAAGACGTTCGTTCATCTTTGCAACACAAATGAAGATATTTTTGCAGGAAATTGCAAATTTGACGCTTCAAAAAGTTCATAAAGAGATCGTAAAACTAATCCATATGGATTGAGCGGTTTAGTCCAAATTTTCTGAAGAGACTTGATTGCTTTATATGATGAACTTGTTTAATTTAAGCTTTTATTCACATATAAACATTCATCAATGCACACATTAGTTATGAAAAATGGAAGCTCAAGCATTTGCTTGATGTGCAAGAACCAATGAGTTTCATTCTTGTGTGTTTCGCAGCACGTTTGAGCTTTCACAAGAATCAATGTTGTTTGTTTTCACGCGTCAAAGCACGTGGTTGAGCTTCTGTTTATGTTCACCGATCAATATTTACATGTGTATAAAAGCCTAAATTCAATCTGTTCATCAAATAAAGTGATCAAGTCTCTTCAGAAAATTTGTACCAAACAGCCCGATTCATATGGATTAGTTTTACGATCTCTTTATGAACTTTTTGAAGCGTCAAAGTGGTAGTTGCATAGCTGTCAGTGGAGGGACAGAAATCTCTCAGATTTCATTTAAAATATCTTCATTTGTGTTTCGAAGATGAACGAAAAGTCTTTCGGGTTTGGAACAACATGAGGGTGACTTAATAATGACATTGTGTTCATTTTTGGGTGAACTAGCCCCTTAAGCAGACAGTCTACTAATACTCTAATGACTGGTAGTTGACGTACAGTAGTTGTGAAGTATCTTGTTACTATATAAGTAAGTGACAGACTGTATAATAAAGTGTTACATTGTACCATGCCATGGCTCACAAACCATGGCTCATGGATCGTGAGCCATGAGATTTAAACATACCCTTGGGAAAGAGAAAAGGCTAACTAATGATTAATCTAGAAAATGCTCCTCCAAATAATTAGCCAAAGTGCTCTTTAATGTCTTTCAGGAAAACTTTCAGGAAAGTCTCTTACATTTGAATCCCCATTTGAACCTCTTTTTGCTACACTATATTTAAAGTTTCCCAACCCAATAGCAAAATCTGTTGTGATGTGATTTTTTTTTTTTTTTTTTTTTTTTTTTACCCCACTCTCTGAGTGGGCCGCACGCTCTCAAAATAGCTTTTGGCAGGAACAGATGAATCGACTCTGCACCTTGTGCTTAAAGATTAATAAGTGTTTGATTTGTGTGCAAAGGTTTCTGGAAACTCCACTTGCAGCAGTGATAAAACTTGTAAAGGGTGATTTGAAACACGTCGCATTATTTGCTATCGATTATTTTTGTTGTTGTGCTTTCTATTAACAGTTCCAATTATACGTTTTATGTTGTTGCTACGATGTAAACAAAGGGCAAAGTTGTTTGGCTTTTATAGCTAATGTTACAGTGTTGATGTAGTGTTTAGCTACGGGGCTCTAGCTTTTGTAAGATCATAAAGAGATCAAATTTTCTGAAGAGACTTGATTGCTTTTTATGATGAACAGATTTAATTTAGGCTTATATTCACATGTAAACACTGATTAGCGAACATAAGCAGAAGCTGAACGAAATTCTTATGAGTTTGGAACGACATTTAGATTTAAATGTTATGCAACCAGTATATATAAACATTAAATGAAAAAATGTGTTGGATCATTAATAAAACAATAAATCATATCTTCCAATACAATTTCTTTGTTTTCTATGGTCAAACTGGGTTCATTATATATATTTTGTCCAGCAATGAGCTGTAAAGCCTTTATTGATGCAAACCAGTTCTGTTCTCACTCCGGTTCCTTTGGTCTCTGGATGAAAGGAGCTCCCCAACGACTTAAGCAAAGGTTGACTGTGCCATGGCCAGTGGCTCCCTGCAGTGGGCAAAACCATTCAGCCTGTAGGGGAGTTGATTTGAATGCAAAATGTTTGCTTCTAAACAATCTGACTACACTAAAGGTGCATAACATCAGATATAAGCTCTTATACAGTTTAGACAGTGTAGTTATAACTGCTCAAGTTGTTTGTATTTTAAGCTTTGACAGCCAATAAACGGCTTAGCAAAATCTTTCTGAAGCACCTTTGCCATGGAAAATCCATTCAACAAGTAGATTTTTTTCTTAACTTCCTGTTTATGTCGAAACCCTCCTGTTACGTGAAAATTTTGGCAATGACTTTTATGTGTGGAAATATGAATATATTTTGTCATATGATAAATTACTTGAATTGAAAACATTCTTTCTTTTATTTCCTATTTTCCCACGCTGTCTCTTCTGACCAATATTTTAAATAAAAAATTAGGATTAAATATTAGAACAGTGCTTCTCAAACCTGTCCTGGAGAACCCCAGCACTGCACATTTTGTATGTCTCCCTTATCTGGCACACCTAATTCATGTCTTACAGTCTCTACTAATGAGCTGATGAGTTGAACCAGGCATGTTAGATGAGGAAGACGTACAAAATGTGCAGCGCTAGGGCTCCTCTAAGACAGAATTAAAAAGCACTATACGTCGTTTTTGTTTCAAAATTTTCTTCGTCCAAAAGTTTCTTGTCCACACTGAAACATCGGAAGATGCTTAAATCATCATCCTGTGCATGTGTAAAACATAATAAAAGCTCACTGAGATTATACAGAGAGACCAGAAATAATAATGTTCTCATGCTATTCTTCTGGTACAATAATTTTATTATAAAAATATCTCACCACGTACTGGTGCGTTCAGGTCGCACTCAGTCGCCATTTCTTATATGGTCTAAAACACAATCGCCTTCAGGTCTTGCTGCAAAACAGCAATTGAGGATAAATTTTAAGTCATCTTTGCAGGAATGTAATATGAAGATTGTACAAAATAACATTTATCTTAAGCAACACTGTGAAAGCAAATAGCACATACCAGTATACACATGGATATCTATTGGTATGTCACATGACTAAAAGTGTCATCATTTTCAAATACCTTCAGTCCACACTACAATATGAGCATCTTCAAAAATGTTGGACAAAAACGTGTGTGGAAGGAAGGCCAAAACGTAGAGAAAAAGATGCGTTTTCAGATGTATCTGGATTACTGTAGATTTTGATCCTGTGGGGCTTAGTGAACATCTCATGGCCATCCGTCTGGTGGCAAACAGGAAGCAGTTCGACCAAGACTGAGCCTTGACAGCCTGGATGAAACTGCCATCCAGCAGCTACTTCGGGTCTCTTTTGGGGAGAGCCTCCAACAAGAATACGCTGATCACATCAAAGGGCACTGGAGTTTGCTCAAGTCTACCATCCTTGCTACCTGCAAATCCATTCTTGGGTACAAGTCCAGGAACCACCAGGACTGGATTAATGAGAATGACACAGAGATAGAAGAACTCATCTCCAAGAAAAGGAAAGCCTTTTGTGCCTGGCAAAATGATGTAACCGGCAAGGCCAAAAGAGTGGCTTACTCCAGAGCCAAGGCAAATGTCCAGAGATGGGTGAAGGAGTTAAAGAACTCTTGGTGGACAGAAAAGGCTTTGGAAATCCAGAGACTGGCAGACTCTGGTGACACCAGGCTTTTTCGGTGCTACCAAGCCATCTATGGTCCAATATTCTATTATCACAGCACTTACATTGCCCTATTGTTGTTTTGATTGATTCTATTGTTCTCATTTGTAAGTCACTTTGGATAAAAGTGTCTGCTAAATGATTAATGTAAATGTAAAAACACTCTTTTGCACTTTTGAGATTGATTATTGGTATTATAGCAGTGTTCAACCTTATTTATAGGTGATTTGTCACTCATTGTTGTAATTATATACATTACATCTAATATTGTCATGCATGTTTACATGTTGCATGCAAAACCGACTCCTTGTTACAAGTATGTATAGAACTATCACTTCTACTACTAAAGATTGCTTTATGATTAATCTTCCTGATCAGTTTCATGTTGCAAGAAGTAAATGTTGCAACAGAAACTATTGGCTCTTTCTTTTCCAGCACTTTAGACACAGTTGCTCCTCTGCACTTAAAGAAGATTAAGGAAAATAGGCCAACGGCATGATACAATGAGCACACTTGGGCCCTTAAGAGAGCAGCCCGAAAAATGGAGCACAACTGGAAGAAAACAAAACTTGAGGTGTTTTGCATTTTGTGGAAAGAAAGCATTATTTCATACAGAAAGGCCTTAAAAACTGCTAGATCTGCTTATTTTTCGACACTCTTAAAAGAAAAACACAACCCTAGGTATTTATTTGATACAGTGGCTAAATTAATGACAAATAAACCTCAACTTCAGACGTTTCCAAACAGCACAGCAGTAATGACTTTATGAACTTCTTTACTTTCAGTATGCAACCGTCTACTACAGTATTGTGTCAGACAGTGCATAGTAGTGTGCCTAAAGAAAAATTTCATTCATTCTTTGCTATAAGAGAGGAAGGATTGTCTTAACTCGTTTAATCTGTATTAAACAATGACGTTTAATGTCATATAATATGTTAGACCCTATACCAATTCACAAAATTAAGGGAATGCATAGTTGATATAAAAAATTGGATGATAGTAATTTCCTACAACTTAATTCTGAAAAAAAAAAAACAGGTTTTAATTATTAGACCTATTATAAGACCTCTGCACATAATAACCTAGAATACTGTCTAATGCTTGATGGCTGATCTCTGTTAAGTCTTCGTCATTAGTTAGGAACCTGTGTTTGCTTAGTGAATCAATCCTTATCAAACACACCTGAGCAAGCTAATCAAGGGCTTCAGGACAAACAGATGAGTTTGACGCTCAAGATCAATTTCCTGCAGAGTTTAGCTCCAATCTTGTTGCCCAGCCCTGTTTTAGACCAACTTTCGACAAGTGTGTGTGTGAGAGAGAATGCTCTTTTATCAATTTTCCCCATATTCTGTTTTTTGTATTTTTCCGCCAACAATATATCGCTTTAATGACTACAGATATTTTCCATACACTTTTGAACTCTATTGCATAACTGTCTCATCCTCAGTAGTTGTGTGGGACTGTCTGGATAGGAAAGTGCTGTTTACTTTAAGCAATGTGGGATGTGTGACTGTGTTAGTTGAAGATAAGGCATCTTATTGTTTAAATTGTTACAATGCTTACCTTATTGCAGCACATCCAAGTCAACATTTCGGTGTCCACTTTGCAACACTAAGTTATTTTAATCCCCTGCCATATCAACAACAGACAATACCTCACAAGACTCAATGTTTCCATGACAACATGACTCACAGTAACTCTGAGCGTACCTGTATTAGCTGGGAAAGCCTCATAACATTTATTTCACACTGTGTCTGTTGCCAAACAGCTCTCTGTTTAGTACCTTTACTGTTTCAGTTTTCAATAACACCACCTGCATTGTGTCCTAATGCACGAATGGAAACAAAAGTGACTTTTTAGGGTTTTAAACACTTCTTGTAATACAGATTCTATCATTTCTACCTAGATGAGTCTGAAATGCCTAAAGGTAGGGTAGGCAATGTTTTTCATAAACACTTTTTATTATCCTGATTAAAACTCTCTTCACATCCTGATAGTAATCAATAATAGAAGTGGTCTAAATATTAAAAAATGTATATGTATATATTCTGTGGAAGTCTCAGGACCATGAAATGTTTGTCCAATCGGACCAAATGCAATGCAAAAGGATGTCCTACCTGCCTGTCAACGTATGTATTTGCATACCTCTGTGCACCCAGCTTGCGCAGACATTAAACGCCGCATTCATGCCATAACATCCTAATTACGAGATGGCACCCCGTGTAGTTCTACTCTGAGTGGTTCATGTCCTCAGTTTTGTTTGATTTATGTGTTTCTGTGGCAAAACTATCAAAGCCAAAATGAATTTGCAGCAGTCAGGTAGTACAAGTCAGTGCTCTTTAAGTTGTTTACATTCATTATTATTGTAATGTTATGTGCTTTGAGGTACTTTCACGAGTTCACACTTACATATTATTAGATAGAGTAAAGGTTATGTGTATTTGGCATGCTGTTCGGGGGGAGGGCTCTGAGCTCGGAATTTGGCCCGAACCCAGAGTATTCCCACCGTCTCTCGTGACGCTTTGCAGACTCTGCTCTGGCTGTGCGCGTTCATGTGTTTTGGAGGAGGAGTGGCTTTGGAGAGCGCTCTGAAAGGAGGATGGGACCTAATGATTTCGAAGCTAGCTTCCTATTGCTAGCCTCTCCGAAATTGCCTACCCTACCTTTAATTACAGACTATCATCATATAATGAGTGGCAGGCATTTGTAAATGTTGAGATGTAAGGTGAATCTAATACATCATGTCATACACACATCCACTGCAGGATCTGTTGGTGTGTTACCCGTGGCTGTTTGTCATTGCAGAGAGAAAGATGTATTATTTCACAGCTGCAATGTTTTACTCATACTTACATCACTCTGCAACCTTACATATTTACTGGAGAAACTTTCTCAGTTGTATTCTTAACTCATAAACTCCTACTACATAATTCTTCAGAAGTATAGTGTTTGTGTGTTATGGCAATGTATAGCCACTGTGTAAAATGGCCATTTCTAAGGTTTTGAGTCTAACATTTCAAATGATTTTCTTAATATTTAATTTTTATTACATCCATTAGGGGTGTCGCGATATACCGGTATTGACGATAACCGTGATAATTAAAAAATGAAATATCGTTATCATGTAAATTTGGTGTGTCGCAATATGCATTATTGGCAATAACCATTATATTTCAAATGAATATTACACGTATGATAATAAGCCATGTAAATTATCCAGCACCAGAATCTGGTTGACATCCCAATGTACAGTAGATGGCATTATTGGACCTTAACGCTGGTTGCCATTAGTCATAAAACACAAGCAGACTGCCACGTAAAAGCATGTCATCAGAAATGACAAATGAGACACTCTCACCAGTGTGGAAGTTTTTGGATTCTGCAAAACTCACTTGTTAATCAGCCTAGTCTGCAGGACTTGCCGATCAACAGTAAGCACAAAAGAGGGAAAAACCACCAACCTGTTCACCCACCTCCGCCTCTGTTATCTTTCAGATTTGGCCACTGTACAGAAAATAAATTGCCATTATTTTGCTAGTCGTGAAACGACAAATGTTACATTAACCTAACTTCTGATGCCTTTCTGTGTCTTATCATATTTACATCCTTAGGGCTTCCAAAAGTGTGCTCTTTTAGATAAACACTTGTGGATTATCGTATGTTTACTTCAAATATCTTTAGAGAGCAGTATTTTTTTCTATTTTTACCCAAAATAGGAGGATGTGAGCATTATGGAGCTCTAAACTCTCACATGTAATTTGTTTCATTCATACTCGCACAGATAGTCCACAAGTGAGACTCATAAGTAATAAGTTCCAGGAAATCCCTAATATGGACAAAGACATCCAGCGATCACTGTATAGTTGAATAAAATGCAGATAGAGAACTTTTGACTGATTAAACATGAAAAGAACAACTGTGTTCTTCAAGCCATCTTGGGTATTTTCATAAGGAAAATGTATATTTACATTATTTACTTTATCACTGTACACAATACTATAAAATAATATAATTTCTTTCTAATTTCTATTTGACTTATTTATTGACATTAATTTTTTTCAAGATTTCTGTAGATATCATGATATATCATTATTGTGAATTCTTTTGGCCACGATAACATTGTAGTGAAAAATCTGATATCGTGATAACCCCAATGTCCATTAATAAATGTTTTATACTACTGCTACTACTACTACTACTACTACTACTACTAATAATAATAATGTTATTATTGCCAGTACTGTTTGTACTAGACTTTTTTGAAAGCTATAATAAACTGAAAACAAACCAGAGATTACAACCGGTCTAAATATGTTCACCTTATAGTAACTATATATAAAACTGCATCTTAGTAAAATATGTCAATATTTAAACCATTTTAAAGTTGTTGTTTTTTTTGTACGTTTGTATTGTTAGATATTTCAAGTAAGTTGATAACCAATACTTACATTTAAAAGTGTAATCCGCCATTTACTCTCAAAAAATTCAGTCATCACCGGGGCAATGAACCCTGGGAAAGGCTAGGCAGCGAAGGATTGACTCATTCTATCCTTCATGGACCAGGAAAATAAGGATGCATTTGTAGGCCGCTTTCGAAGAAGCCTTCGAATTGGAACAGCCTTCGCCGCGGCGCTGTGATGCATTTGGCTTTTTAATGCAGCCTTAGAAGGATGTAGCCTCTGAATTGGGACGCAGCTATAGAGTGCAACAGTCGGGTTCCAGAAGTATAAACCCCATTAATTTTTTTCCATAGGGTAATTGATTCTTAACGATAACTTATAACTTATAACTTATTCTTAACGATAAACATTTATAGATAGCCCTACTGTAAGCTATGAGGTTTTAACCATCTCATATTAATTAAAACACAAAACTATTTATACAATTTAAGTATGGGGCAATCAGGGCCTACACATTTCATTAACCAATTAAGAAGGAAGGATGCTTGCCAAGTAAACAAGCACTATGATTTTTACATGCACATAAACACATAAATTAAAATTACACCAAAAAAAAAAAAAAAAAAGAAAATGAAATTAATAAATAACATTAAACAAAGCAATGTAGTGAATAGCACTGTATATAAATTATGCATCAGTGGTGCACAGTTTAGTAATGTGAGAGTTAAAGTGTGTGGGAGTTTTATCTGATGATATATAGTCTAATAATATCCAAACAATGTCTGAAGCTGAAGCTGTCCATGTTCAAACAAATAATCTGCTCACTTGCAACGAATCCACTCCAAATGCTAATAGTTCATGATTGCCAGATTCCTCTGAATCAGGAGCAGCCCTAGGAAATCCAATAGCTATGATTTTACATCAAACAGTGCTTTAAATCCAGACTTAATTCGAACAATGCTGCTGTGAACTCACAAATAAAGTGTCCTTTAAATAAACTGTATTAAACTCTTAGTATCAAACCAGACCTAGGCCATTCCTCAGAATACAAAAAACTAGCTCAATAACATCACAGCAAAAACATTAGCAATGTACACTTTTTAAATAATAGAAAAGAAAACAACTTTTTTAAATGAGTTAAACTTAAATGTTTAAGTTTATTTTTTATAGTGCTTTTATAGTAGCCTTTATTTTTGAAAAAGGTGACTTGGATATATCTACATATACTTTTTGATTCCATAGATATTCAGAAGCTTTATTTACAATAACGAGGGTTACATTAGTAACTGAGATGTTCCCTTTCTGTTGGTCACTTTCAACGTTGTGTTGAAATTCCGACACTATACTAAACGCCACAACTTGAACTGTGTCATGAGAGATGGCCGTGCTAATGCAGGCAAGCCTCCCCATGCCAACATTAACTCACAACCGTCCAACACCCAGGGTAAAGGAACAATACAGAGACCTCATCCTACCCGAAGGGGGAGGTTAATATGGGTAAAATACATCCTATGGACTCACCAGTGGGGGGTACATCATAGGGAAGAGTCCCTGTTTACAGCAAATGGTGATGCAGCTAGCTCCGTCCAAGACACTGGGTTTACCGAAAGGGAAACTGAACAGTGGAATAATACATCATATGGGGTCACCATTAGGGTGACCACTACATATGGATCACTAGCAAGGGTGTTGGGTGAAGCCCAGCCCACAGCTCTACATACACTACCAGTCAAAAGTTTGGACACACCCTCTCATTTAATGTTTTTTCTTTGTTTTCATGACTATTTACATTGTAGATTCTCACTGAAGACATCAAAACTATGAATGAACACATATGGAATTATGTAGTAAACAAAAAAGTGTTAAATAACTAATAAATAGATATGTTTCATATTTTAGATTCCTCCAAGTAGCCACCCTTTGCTTTGTTGACAGCACTGCAAACCCTTGGCCTTCTCTCAATGAGCTTCATGATGTAGTCACCTGAAATGATTTTCACTTCACAGGTGTGCCTTGTCAGGGTTCATTTGTGGAATTTCTTGCCTTCTTAATGGGGTTGGGACCATCAGTTGTGCTGTGCAGAAGTCAGGTTGGTACACAGATGACAGCCCTATTTGACAACTGCTTGAATTCATATTATGGCAAGAACCAATCAGCTAAGTAAAGAGAAACGACAGTCCAACATTACTTTAAGAACTGAAGGTCAGTCCGGAAAATTGCAAAAACTTTGAATGTGTCCCCAAGTGCAGTTGCAAAAACCATCAAGCGCTACGACGAAACTGGCTCACATGAGGACCGCCCCAGGAAAGGAAGACCAAGAGTCACCTCTGCTGCTGAGGATAAGTTAATCCGAGTCACCAGCCTCAGAAATCGCAAGTTAACAGCACCTCAGATTAGAGCCCAGATTGATGCCACACAGAGTTCTAGTAGCAGACACATCTCTACATCAACTGTTCAGAGGAGACTGCGCGAATCAGGCCTTTATGGTCAAATAGCTGCTAAAAAAACACTACTAAGGAAAAGCAACAAGCAGAAGAGATTTGTTTGGGCCAAGAAACACAAGGAATGGACATTAGACCAATGGAAATCTGTGCTTTGGTCTGATGAGTCCAAATTTGAGATCTTTGGTTCCACCCGCCGTGTCTTTGTGCGACGCAGAAAAGGTGAACGGATGGTCTCTACATGCATGGTTCCCACCGTGAAGCATGGAGGAGGAGGTGTGATGGTGTGGGGGTGCTTTGCTGGTGACACTGTTGGGGATTTATTCAAAATTGAAGGCACACTGAACCAGCATGACTACCACAGCATCCTGCAGCAACATGCCATCCCATCCGGTTTGCTCTTAGTTGGACCATCATTTATTTTTCAACAGGACAATGACCCCAAACCCACCTCCAGGCTGTGTAAGGGCTATTTGACCAAGAAGGAGAGTGATGGAGTGCTGCGCCAGATGACCTGGCCTCCACAGTCACCTGATCTAAACCCAATCGAGATGGTTTAGGATGAGATGGACCGCAGAGTGAAGGCAAAAAGGCCAACAAGTGCTCAGCATCTCTGGGAACTTCTTCAAGACTGTTGGAAAACCATTTCAGGTGACTACCTCATGAAGCTCATCGAGAGAATGCCAAAAGTGTGCAAAGCAGTAATCAAAGCAAAGGGTGGCTATTTTGAAGAATCTAAAATATAAAACATGTTTTCAGTTATTTCACACTTTTTTGTTTACTACATAATTCCATATGTGTTCATTCATATTTTTGATGTCTTCAGTGAGAATCTACAATGTAAATAGTCATGAAAATAAAGAAAAAACTTTAAATGAGAGGGTGTGTCCAAACTTTTGACTGGTAGTGTATGTCCACTAATGAAGCACCGTTTGCCAGAGCCGACTCCACCCCTAGTAGAGTGGGCACAGTACACCCTGAATCTGATAAGCCTGGAGAATGGCATCCACAATCCAGTTGGCCATTCTTTGTTTGGAGACAGCCTTCCCCTTCTGCTGACCTCTGAAGCAGACAAAGAGCTGTTCAGATCAGATCGTCTGAAGCTCTGTGTCCAGTCCAGATATATGGGCAAAGAGGGCACTGGACACCGCAGGGACAGGGCTGGGATTGCATCAAGGGGAGCTGCCTAAAAGAGAGGGCTCATGCCTGAGAGATCCTGTCTATCACTTCTGGTGATAAGCCTCTGAATTCCTCCTCATCCCATCCAGGGACCAAACATGGAGGTTCCAGAGATCTGGGCACAGATGCCAGATTGTGCCCTGATCCTTCCCTTCCTCAGGGGAATCCACCAGGGAAGAGCCAACGCCATCAGCTTGAGCTCTGAGAAGTCTGAACCAAGTCTGGTTGTGCCAGTAAGATGCAACCAGTAGGACTTCTTCTTCTTCCACCCTGACTTTGCACAGAGTCTGTGCAATCAGGCTTACAGGGGGAAATGCATACTTGCGCAGGCCAAGGGGCCAACTGTGGGCCAGTGCGTCCGTGCCAAGGGGGGCTTCGGTCAGGGAATACCACATTGGACAGTGGGAGGATTCCTGGGAAGCGAACAGGTCTACCTGTGCTTCCCTGAATCGACTCTATATTAGCTAGACCACCTGGGGATGGAGTCTCCACTTTCCACGGAGTGTAACCTGTCATGAGAGCGCATTGGCTGTGCTATTGAGGTTGCCCAGAATGTGGCTCACAGTGACTTCAGCCGCTGCAGAACCCAGAAGCGCTGCAGCGTGTGTACTACATGAACAGTGTAGGAGACTGACATAGAAGAGAAGAAATTGTTGAATAAAGAATAGCTTTTTTTTTTTTTTTTTTTTTTTTTTTGCGCACAAAATGTATTCTCGTCGCTTCATAAAATTAAGGTTGAACCACTGTAGTCACATGGACTTTTGTAACAATGTCTTTTCTGGGCTTTGAAAGTGGTAACTGTTAACTGTCACTGGCCCACCGGTGGGCCCATTTGCCACTGCATGATTAAAACAATTATATCCTATACTTATCCTGATCTAATGTTGAAAAAACTATATATCAATCAAAAGCTTACGAACTCAAGATTCATCCTGTGAAAACCGTTTTGAAATCGGACCTTGCGTTACCATGAAAATGGTACTTTAAATTCTTTTAGAGAGCTCCTCCCTGTCAGGTTTTGTGTTACAAAATTTATTTTAACTACTTTATAATAAAAACCTTTTCTAATCTTGACAAAACACATATCGTCGGAAAGGTCTGAGTCTCACGGTTCTATATCTGCCAACTGTTTTGTGATATATAAATAAAATATATAAATTTATTACAGGAGATTGCATAAAAAAAATCAATAGAATGTCAATGACACCCAGTGGCTATTTTTGGTACAGCGCCTAAACAAAATCTCATGGGAACTTCAATTTTTGTGATATCAACTTCAAATTTGGAACACAAATTGGTTAGACATATGGCTTTGATTTGATAGTAATTTTAGAGTAAAATTTATTTTGTAACATATTTTATATAAAATTTAAAATATTTAGTACAGTACATTTGATTTACAGTAAATTTAAACTTCCATAACTTTTTCATGCTTTCATTTTTTTAAGTGATTTTACTTGAGCAATAATCTGCTGACTGTCTTCTTTAAAATGAAACTCATGTCTATATTCCAAAGCATTCTTGAATTACAACCATTTAAGTTTGGATAGTGCATTTTCATATATATTTTCAAAAAGGGGGGTGACAGTTAACAGGTTAAATTGCTGTCTATGGAGGGGTCAGAAAGCTCTCGGATTTCATCAAAATATCTTAATTTGTGTTAAGATACAAAGGTCTTATGGGTTTGGAATGACATGAGGGTGAGTAGTTAATGACAGAATTTTCATTTTTGGGTGAACTAACCCTTTAACAAAGCAATAAATGTGTATAAGGTGTTCAGCACAAAATAACAAGAAAATTATATTTATATTGGAAATAAGGTTGCCTTTTATTAGATATATCAAATTTAAAAAAGAAAAATAACTTTATACTTTTTCCATCAAGTAAATTACAAGTATTTATACCGTTACACAAAAAAAGCTATAGGCAGATAGATTGACATTTCAGCACTTCATGAATGGACAGCGACTCTTGAGTAGCACTTAAAGCTCGTACACACGTGTGCATGCTAAGTGAATTTTTGGGAAACGCACGTAAAAAGGTTTGTATGTAGAGAAGCTCTTAACAGCTAAGATCTAGGGAAACGCGGCCCTGCATGGATACCTCAGGCAAATTCTGCAACTTCTGTTCGTCTGTGCGCTCTTTTGATTGGAACATGACATGGGTTTCCAGAAAACGTTACGACATGTATTTTGTTAAACGCAGCCACAAGATTTAAAGTTTGTTTTTCCCCCAGGATTTGTACAAAACAGCCTCCCACCGTCGCTGCCCTTTGTGCACATAAGCCAATATTTAAAGTTTTTTTTTCTTTCAGTATTTGTACAAAACGGCCTCCCACCGTCGTGGCCAGTGTGCGCATGAGCCAAGCGTGAGAGTCCCTGAGCTTCACCAACACAAGCGTTAAAACGCACAGGACTGAACGCCTCTATCACGATGGACAGTGAATGGCTTTTATTCCGCCATAAAAGTGATTCACATTCGAGACGTTATGTTCTTCTTCCTCTTCTTTTTTTTTTTTTTTTTTTTTTGAAGAGGGAAATGTGCAGGTGCCTACGGTTCAGCACTCTGGACAGCGCGCGCGAGTTGAGCCTAATGTGACTTATTAGGCTACTGTCGTTATTTTATCTCAGAGGAAGAATCATGCAGCTGATAACATTCATCACAAACTGGTGCAAATACATGGCAAGGAGACTTCTGAAGTGAGAAATGGACTTTGCGGAAATTCTATTTGCTTTGTTCATCGTTGTGGTTGCGATTGTTTCTTTGTTGTCGAACTTACTGGTGTTGCTATGTTTCATCCACAGCAGCGAAATACGCCGACAGGTGCCAGGGGTGTTCACCATGAACTTGTCGTTTTGCAACATACTGATTTCTGTCCTGAACATGCCGTCCACTTTCATGGGGATTGTAAAGCACCAGCAGCCTTTTGGGGACTGCCTCTGTGGCACGCTCAGTTTTCTGGAAACCTTTCTGACAGCCAATAGTATGCTGAGCATGGCAGCCCTCAGTATAGACCGCTGGATCGCTGTGGTTTTCCCGCTGAGTTACTCTAGCAAAATGCGCTACCAGGACGCGTTGGTTATGGTGTGTTATTCGTGGCTTCACTCCTTCACTTTCTCTCTCATCCCGGTGTTTTTCTCATGGTTTGACTACAGTCCCATTTACGCATCCTGCACGTTGCATTTGAGCGAGGAGAGCGCACGGATTAAGTTTACTGTGTTCACCATTGTCTTTCATGCCACCAGCTTCATGCTCTCGCTCCTGATTTTGTGCGTTACATACTTAAAGGTGTTAAAAGTTGCACGCTTTCACTGCAAGAGGATTGATATTATAACCATGCAGACCCTCTTCTTACTGGTAGATATTCATCCGAGGTATTTATGACCATTTATTCTTCATCATAGGGATGTTTGGCAAGGTTTCCCACTGAATCGTGTGTCATTAATATTATGTACAACTCTTTTGTAGTGTTAAGCAGCGCTGCCTTTCAGAACAAAAGAGGAGAAAACAGCGCGCTACTAAGAAGATCAGCATCTTCATTGGCTCTTTCATCATCTGTTTCGCCCCTTATGTTATTACAAGGTATGTCGGTTTAAAAGCTTAACATTTTACTAACCACTAGATACAAACACTATCACTATGTAATAATCTGGGAGGGACTATCATACAGTATGATACAGAGATCTGAAGGCTGATGATGAGGGACGCAACGAAGCGGTTTGAAGCGTTCAGTAACGTTTAATTGCGCATTATGAATTTAATTGTTTGGTTGTAGAAATGTTTTGCTATTGAAAAGTACAAAAGTGCCTCGAAATGGCGTCATTTAATTGAGTCGTGAGATGACGCTAACAAGACAGGGAAAAAAATGTTTCTAAGAATAGCTCTTGTGCGCCAGAGGTGACAGAACACAGTCTTTTCGTCTCGCGGGTGATTCGCTCAGGATCTTATAAGAGAGCTCACCTGATCTGAATACTATTTTTTTTTTCTTTTCTTTTCCATATTTACTTCTTAGAGCTCCTATGCTGCTCTGTATGTAATACCTTGTAACTTCTGTTCCCCTTAAATAAAATGGTCACATATCATTAAGTCATATCGTTGTTAACCACAGATCAGACGGGTAGCAGAACTGATTTTTTGTTTTGTTTTCACCTTTTGACAGAGTAAAAGCGAAATGATTAGAACATTAAAAGCATTTTTATTATTGATTATTTTATATAGTTTAGTATTTGTATACAAAGGACCATATTTCATATTTTCAAAGTTACAAAGTCTAACCATTATGCATTACGTTTATGGAACAGTGTTTTGCTATTAAAAATAGCCAAACTTGTCCATTTGTAAGCTACTGTAAGCTGAATAGTTGTTATTTAAAATTTGAGTATTTATCCAAACAACACATTAACATGTTAGGCTACATCTAAAGACTGAAAAATTGTGCTGTAGATTCTTTGAAAGATCTCTTAAAGTCCCCCTGCGGTGAAAATCAAGTTTTAAATGTTGTTTATATGTCTATGTGGTGTTTTTAATATGCTTTAAGACAAACCATGTGCAAATTCATAGGTCAACACCACTGCTGAGTATTTTCTATTTAAAACTGCAGTGAAAGAAAGTTTTGAAATCGCTGGTGTTTCTGACGTCACAAACTACCTTGTAACCAATCACGTGAACGTGCCAGCGGACTTTAGCATATCATTAACTCTGACCGCTCTGAAGCAGGAGAGTCTCTAGAGGATATATTTTTCTGTTGATAAAAAAAAAAAAAAAAAAGGGTAGATTTGGCAATATAGCGGGTGTATGATGTAGATAACGATGTTATGATGAACTGTATGCCTTCCTCTTCTGAGTTGCTCAAAGCATTTCTAAGGATACTGATTGTTAGAAGGCAGCTGCCTGACTCGCGAACGGGGACATGGTTTGTGTAACATTAGCGACACATTATTAGCTGTTTGATAATGTAGTCAAGCAAAAATCTAATCATATAATTACCGTTATGTGTCTGGCTTTGTAAAAAGCGAACCATTGTGCAGGGTTTACCTCAGTAAGTTCACCTAGTGGATCTCTTGAGCTCGTGCGAGTGAGTGGAGGCGGGGCTAATTAGCATATTCATATACCGCGTAATAAATGAGGCAAGGGTGTAGTTACATTCAAGCTATAAAGACATTTTTTTCACAGGAAATTGTTTTTTTTTTTTTTTTTTTTTTAAATGTGTTATTTTGGTGATCAAAGATGAGTTTTAAAGGATAACATTGTTGATTACAGGGGGACTTTAATTTATCTAGCGGATTAATACTGATTGTAGGCCTATCAGTATATAAAAGACCATAATAATTTTTGCATGTGTTTAGCACACAAAATCAGTCATGGTAAATTAATACTGAGTTGTGTATTTGTGTGGTTCTCGTCTGGATGCTGTCAACTATGTTAATGGATTTGTGTCTTGTTTCCAAGGTTGACTGAGCTGCTTCCCTTTGTGGATGTCAACCGACACTGGGGTATTGTCAGCAAGTGTTTAACATACAGCAAGGCAGCTTCAGATCCTTTCGCCTATTCCCTCATGCGGCAGCAGTACAAGAAGGTCTTGATAACAGTGGCCAATCGCCTGTTGAAGCGTGATTTAAACCCTTCCTCTGGACACAGCAGCTCTATGGACACAGAGAATGACTACAGTCTTCAGAGAATCAGCTAATGGCACTTGCAAAGTCAGGAAAAGCCAAAAGCCTTGATAAAGGTGTGTGTGTGTGTTTGTGTGTCTGTGTGTGTGAAAGAATAGGACTGCGTGGTCACAGTTGGCGGCTTTTGCAATTCAGCGGCCTGTTTCAAAGAAACAGTTGGAGCCCCAAAAAAGACATACAAAAGTATTGTATGCAATGTGACTGCAATAACTTTTTAATTATCTCTGTTATATTTAACAATGTTGACTCATATTTCATTCTTAATAGTCTATTTATAAATGCATTCTATCTACCAATATCCTCTATCCAAAAACAAAATCAACATTCAGTCTTCGTCACTCTCTCAGCGAGCACCTTGGACAGCGTAATTAAAAGTCCTTGAGAGCAAAGAAATTAAATTTAGGATACATGGATTAGATAAGTGATTTAATAGGAGTTAGTAATGCAATATGTATACAAATAATCCACATCAAAGAAAAATAGTTTACACTTAGGCCTATTCCGATTTTGGCATTTAGAACTTGGCTGCAAGTTTATTCTTATTATTCAGCGATCTCATAATGTTGTGTTGAATTGACATCTGGGCAAGTTTGGTCCGTCTTGCAGCATGGTGCACCACAGGTATTTTATCAGCCAAAGGCGCAAGATATAAATATATACATATATGTAAAAAAAATGATATTATGGAGAAAAAAAAATTAAATGAAACTAAAACTGCCGACAGGTTGCGGCAAATCATTGTCTTGACATCACTGAATCATTCAGTCAAATGAATTGTTCAAAACGGCTGATTCATTCAGGGACAAAGCATGTGACTTTCTTTATGAGTAAGTCATTGAGTCATTCTTTAAGGTGATGATACACGCAACCTTTAGAGCAATGTTGCCAGGCAATGTTGCTTGGGCACTTTCCCATTGAGAATGGGCAACAAATTTCTATCTGGATACTTTAGATCAAAATTTGTTGCCCATTCTCAATGGGAAAGTGGCCAAGCAGCATCGCTCGACAACATTGCCCGGAAACATTGCTCAGAAAGTTGCCACGTGTATCATCACCTTTAGACCAATTTGTTCAAACTCGTGGATTGATTCAGTAATAAAACATCACTGTGTTGCTCGGAGATGAGCAATGGCAATGTGGATTTGTTTGGAGCTATTTTTTGTTTAGCGAAATAGAGCAAAAACAGATCAGAACAGAAGTCTAAAATTAAAGTAATCTAATATTGATTTATTGAACTGTTGTATAAAATCAATAGGCTATCTATCACATTTGTAATCGTGCTGATATTCCAGAAAACAGCACTCTATCCTGTTATAAATATTAAAAACAAAAACTCATACAGGGACATTTTTGCCCTATATGTCTCGAATTTTGGGGGCATTTTTATTCATTGTGGTGGTATTTTTGCCGTAAGCCAATATTAATATCACACCACATCTTGTTAACTTTTTTGTTAAAAGACTTTTCACTCAAAAGCTGGTCACTGGACAGTGATGCATTTTGTTATATATTAGTAATTGACAGAACAGCCAAAGCTAAAAATCTCTTTATTATTGATTTCGGAGCTTTAATAGCTTTTAACATAAGTGAATGTACTAGATTCCTGTAACAGCTGTTAGTGCTAGTACATTGTTCTATTTGGTGGGATGTTGCGAGTTGTTTTTAAAAAGTGACTTTGTTAAACTCTTGATGTAGCTACTTTGCACAGTACAATAAATTATAGTGTATTTATTTATTTACAATGAATTCAGTTAAGCAGTTTACAGAGTACCAGAATTTAAACTAATGAAGTGCTTTATACAGCTGTATTAGTGCGAGATTTGTTAACATTTGTTCAGTTAATTGTTTTGTGAATATGGTGCAATAAAAATATCTATATGAATAATGAAATGAGTAAACCTCTAAATGGAAACATGTACAATATTTTACCAAATTAATAGGAAAATTGATTGATTAGATTTACTGTATTTAATCAATGCTGTGCATTTATATTATTATATTTATGTTCATATATTATATTATTTACATTGCTTTTTTTATTCTACAAGTGCAATTTTAAAGATGAAACTAGTTACTGACTTTTTTAGGACCTATGAACCTCCAAAAAATTAATTTGATCTTCATGATCTTCTTATATAAAGAAACAAAATTACAATAAGGTTACAATAAGGTCTCATTTGTTAACATTACTTAATGTATTAACTAACATTAACTAACAATAAGCAATACATTTGTTACAATATTTGTTAATCTTTGTTAACATTAGTCAATAAAAATACAACTGTTCATTGTTTGTTCATGTTAGTCCACAGTGCATTAACTAATATTAATAAATACAACTTTTGATTTTAGTAATGTATTAGTAAATGCTGAAATTAACAAAGACTAATAAATGCTGTCGAGGTATTGTTCATTATTAGTCCATGTTAACTAATGTTAACAAATGAAACCTTATTGTAAAGTGTTACCAAAATAATCAATAATTAAAGGTCAAACAAAAATAAAGATGATCAGAGGGGTTGTACATTTCAAAATTAGGGATAATTACTTTTAATGTAATTCTGTACATATTTGAAAACATGAGAAGAGGGTATAGTCCAAATTTTTGTCCAAGTTGAGTGAAAAGCAAATACATTGTCAATATATAAATCCCCTATAGATATAATTCCTTTTTCTTTCCATGATAAAAAGGTTTTTATCTGTCTGTGAGGGAGAAACACATGATTGCAGGCTATTGGAGTAAGAGTGTGCATTTGTGCACTTGTGTTAAACACCTTTCTAAGGGAGGAATCCTGAATATCCAATGGCAAGCCACGCAGGAGTGGAAGCAATCAACTCCCCAGGATATGCACTCTGTATTTTATCTTTATACACATATTTCTGTGATGGGTAGCTTTAGGGGTAGAGTTAGTGTAAGGGGATAAGTTTGTACAGAATATAAACCATTACGCCCATGGAGAGTTCCCATAAACAACATGCAAACATGAATATGTATGTACACGTGTGTGTATTCAACAATTTCAACTTTTCTCTTTTTGTAAGTAAAATTAACACTGACTTCGAAACAAAGATTGTTTACCATTGTTCCAGACTCAGTTTAGGTGGGGAAAGTAAGAGAAGGAACTCACTACTTAAAGGGAAAGTTCACCCAAAAATGAAAATTCTGTCATCATTTACTCACCCTCTAGTTGTTCCAAACCTGTATGAATTTATTTTTTCTGCTCAACACAAATGAAGATATTTTGAATAATATGGGTAACAAAACAGTTGATGGGCCCCAGTGACTTCCATAGCAACTGTTTGGTTTCCGACATTCTTCAAAATATCTTTTTTTTGTGTTCAGCAGAAGAAAGAAATTCAGTTTTGGAACAACTTGAGGGTGAGTAGATGATGACAGCATTTTCCTTTTTGGGTGAACTAAATTCTATTTTAAGATGAGCTCTTGCTATAAGAAATGAAATTTAAATCTTCCTGCAGGCTACAAGGTATCACCTCAGATAGTTGGCTATATGATGGATTGCACAATGAAAAATTAATATATTAATCAGAGAGGGGAAAAAATAATACAGCAGTAGTTACTAGGCTATGATAAACTAGAATGATAAACTAAATTTACAGAAAGCATTGACATGTCTTTACATTGTTAACACTTATTTGGCAATAAGATTGTCATATATCCCAGTTTGTCACATATTTTTAATAAAGTCATATATCACAGCCTCAACACATAATTAAATAATCAGGCACACTTCAGCATGCAATTAGAAATTTAAAACATATAGTGTACATAACTGCAGAGAGGATTTAAAAATAAATAAATAAATAAAACGATATAACGGGTGTAATGCGTCACACCTATATGCTCGATATTGGGTACGCACAGCTACTGGAGAGAGGCGGCAGCACATCAGGTAAGTGAACAATCCACACAGACTTGTATTCTGATTAAAATAAGATAGGTCACACTTTAGGATTCAGTTCTCACTATTAACTGTGACTTTTGCGTCAAGAAATTCCTAATTACTGCTTATTACAGTTTTTTTCAAATGCTAACAAGCATCAGTCAATACTGAAGCCACATTTTCAAAACTCTTCACACATTTAGCGAAACAGCAGTCAATGAGGACCAAACTGAATATTTTTTCATTGCTTTCACACAAAATGCATTCAATGACCACATTTTTTTCCAAAATCCATGAACACTTTTGTCATTCATACTTCACCATCTGCAAAACACTATATATTTGCAGCACATTTTAATATTGCTAACACGCTGCTTTCAAAACTGATAAAAGCACATTCAAATCAGAATGATGGCAAACTCTATTTCTGCAATAATTGTGTTGAAATATAAAATCTTAGCAGAATATTTACAATGAAATTAAATAATAATTATTCCAAACACAACTAACTGCAATTTCAGCCGATAGCTGACCCAGGCGTCCTATTTTAGTCTACTTTCTTAATGCATCGTGTTTCCTTCTGGAGCATTAGTGAATGTTTGAACCTTTTTTAATAGTTGTGTTTGTGTCCCTCAATTGTCCTCAGTGTGAAAAGATGGATCTCAAAATCATACAGTCACTGCTGGAAAGGGTTCAAAGGTCATGGCCTAATGGATAGAGAGTCGGACTTGTAACCCAAAGGTCAGGCAGGGATTGTCGGTGAGGGGAGTGAATGTCCAGCGCTCTCTCCACCCTCAATACCACGACTGAGGTGAGACCCTTGAGCAAGGCACCGTACCCCCAACTGCTCCCCGGGCGCCGCAGCAATGGCTGCCCACTGCTCCGGGTGTGTGTTCACTGCTGTGTGTGTACACTTGGATGGGTTAAATGCAGAGCACAAATTCCTAGTATGGGTCACCATACTTGGCCACATGTCACTTCACTTCACTTAAAAAAAAAAAAAAAAAAAAAATATGCAGATGTTGGAAAATCAAAGAATTTGCAGGACCTGGAGGATTTTTTTGAAGAACGTTGGGCAGTTTAACTGCTCAGGACAAACAAGGGTACAACCATGAACCACACACACACACAGCTGTGGGTCATCCAGGTAACGACACAGAGTAGGGTATGTAAACTTTTGAGCGGAGTCATTTTTATAAATTCAGCTGTTTTTTTTATTTTGGCTTGTGGACTATATGTACACATCTTTTATGTAAAATATCTTATTCAGGACAGTACTAAATAAAAAAAAATATCATGCATTTTGTATAATTCCTCTTATTTTGTTAAAATTAACATTTTGCAGATTCTGCAAGGGGTTCACAAACTTTCAAGCAGCACTGTACAGTATATGAAGAGTTCCGCTGAAAAAAAAAACTAAGTGCCATCTGAATTTTTTTTCTAAAATGATCATTTTTAACGTCTTTTATGTAAAATATCTTATTTAGTATCAATATGATCCGTGCATTGTCTTAATAAAGCTTTTTAATGTTCTTTGAAACACTTAGACCTTTTCACTACTTTTCAAATAGCAAAAATGCAATTGAATGTATGTGAAGATAATTTTCTAAAAATAATTTATCTTAACAGGACAAAGTCAGTTATAAATGACGAAATCCTTAAAAAAGGGTCAAAGGTCAGATGTAGAAAACAAATTTTGGAAAATGATTGTAGCTTTAAATATATGTAAAATTAATACAATTTTTTACCTAGCTGTGATTTGATAATTAGCTCTATTATACTGTTTACTAGGGGTGTCCCCGACTACGGATTTACATAGTCGAATCAGATTGCCTATATTCGACTGATAGTCGAATCATATATGTGTGAGCTCTTGAAACTTTATTTTTCCTTAGGCAGGAATCTTTTACTCAGACTTTACTCATATTTTATTCAGGTTTTTGACTTATATTTCAGATATATTAGAAGTTGATTTCTGTTTATTTTCATATTAATTTTCTTTATAAAATTTGAATTCTTGATTAATCCAAATCAATGTCTATTGTTTATTATTTGATCCTTTATTACTAAGCAATAAAAATCAATTTCATCTTCTGACCTGGATCTCCTAATTGTATCATTACCTTAGCGCTTTGAATCAATAATGGTTTATTGAAACCGGCAGACTGACAAACATTACTAAGCATGCTAGACACTTCCAGGGAGGCGTGTTGAGGCAAGCTGGAGCTAAACTCTGCAGGACAGCGGCCCTCCAGGACGGAGTTTGGACACTAATGTTATTGGAGAAAAATTGTCTAGGGTTGTTTGCCTGGAGATACAAGGTATTTGAAAGGAAGGAGAATGAATAATGTTATCTTGTATATTGTTTACCTTAACCCCAAAATGGAAAATAAACTGTTGCACTCATCAGCTGAAAAGATTTGAGCAGCAGGTAATGGAGGGGAGACATTAATGATGGTATCAAACAGAATTTTGGGATTGTGTCTACTACTAGATATATGACTCTAACTTTGCATGTGTTTGGGGATCTGAAGAAAGCCTAGCCTAATATGCCTAGTAATGTAAACCAGTCTGCAGGTTTCAATAAACCATTATTGATTCAAAGCGCTAAGGTAATGATGCAATGAGGAGATCCAGGCCAGAAGATTAAATTGATGCATTCTAACAAATCAAAAGAAACTGGCAGTTTTTACAAAAAAAGAAATAATAATAATAGTATGTTTATGCTGAATTCTTGTTTGATAAGCAGCAGCCAGTACTTCAATTTTAAAAATAATTTAAGCCTCTCAGACCCCCAAACAGAACTATAAAAAAAAACAATATTTTTGCTGATTTATTATTATAAAAATGCTTCAGAAATTCCTTCTACATTTGTGTAGTTAGATGCATCAGGGTTAAAAAAACAAAACAAAGTTGTTCACTTCAGATCCAAATCACAAAAACACAACTTTAAACTTTTATTTATACAAACATATCCTTGCTGGTTTTACAAAACATTACTGAAGTAAATAATAAAAGTAGTAAAGCTCTGCATGTGTGAATAAACATGCAAAAACTGGTGACAATGGAATAAGGCAGTAAGGGTGTGTATTAACAGATGAAGAGAAATTAATTTAGACATTTTACCTGAATAACAATATAAAAAAATTCAATATTGGGCATGTAAGTAGGTGAAATTAGCACCTAAATAAAAAAGCAACAAAAAACAAAACAGGTTACACAGTACACACCCACCTTCAGAACACTGATTTGTGCATAGAAAAATGTAACAACATTTTAAAGTCATTTATTCTGAATCTTTAAAGATTTTTTTGCCACTCTTCGGCTGCAGACTGGCTTGATCATGTTTTGAGGCCCATCTAGAGGAGAGATTAAAGAAAGTATTAAACAACAAAAAAACCATTTGGCATGTTAAAAAAAGAAGGAAATATTAACTATTGTTACAACAAGGAACAAAAAACGGAGACCCACAAAATGGAAAAATCAGGAGTCGTACCGTTTTTGCCTGTACTTTTCTTGGTCAGCAACTGGCACCATGTGCATAAGCTCCAAACTAGCGTTTATAGTCTTCAACATTTCGAAACGCTTTCGCCCATGCACCTAGAAAGCAAGGAGAAACCTCAAGAAATTATTTTCATGAAATGTCTTTTTATAAAAGTTAATTTATAAATATTTCTGTGATACACACGTGCAGAGTGTAGATCTCCTCATCGTCATTCTTGATCCTCTTGCTAAAATCAAGATCAGCCGCAGGGACTGGCTCTTTTAACTGATCAGAAGTCTGACGCTCTGGAATTAGGTTAAGGTGATAAAGGTTTAAGAGATAAAAAGTTAGAAATAAAATGTCAAAAAAAGTTTAATGCACATATTACTGGGACATGTTGGATATTTCCATTTTGCTCAATTGCTAAAACAAAGTCCTCAGGCCGGACCCAGCACAAAGATGTGATGCTGAGACAGAATTAATCTAACTGACCTTGATTTTGCAGCTTTGACAATTTTTTTTTTTTTTAAAAGAGTGCACTATAATATGCTTTTGATTTAGTTTTATTTAAACTTTTGTGGTTGGACTACTGCATTTTTACAGTATGGAAGTGCTGAATATACAGAAATCCAATACTCTACAATATTATACTTGTAGAACAATACATTCACCCAAATTTGCAACTACAAAATTGTCCAAGCATACATAACTGTGTTCATCAGAAAGAAGACAGACATGTACACCTAGGATGGCTTGAGGGTGAGTAAATCTTGGGGTAATTTTCAATTTAAAGTGAACTAATTCTATAACAGGGCCTCTGTTGTCATATTTGATGGTTTGTATAAGGTACCAAAATCATGATATACCATTTTAAATAAAATATATACCAATATTTTCTCAGTACAGGTATACCACGCAACTCTGATTTACTGATGCATGTATGATCTGAAAGCTTTGCTTGATTTTGTTTTAAAGGCAATTGTCTCATTTTGCCAGAGTCATCAGTGGTTTTGTGAATGTAGTTTTAATATTTGGTTTTGTGTTTTAAGTTGTGGAGAAAATAGTTTTTCTCAATTGCTAAGACATTTCTTGAAACCAAGTTGAGACAGTTATCCATCTTATTTTCATTATATTTTAATTTCTCTTACTTCTCTTTGACCCAGTAACCACCTCCCCTTTAGTCTTTTTCAGGTTGTCTTCCTCCGTTTTGCGGTCACGGCCTGGACATGCACACACTCGAACTTCAAAACATTGGCGACCAAGAACCTGTCCGCTGTAAACGTAGAACACCAAACATTCAACCATGATCTCCAGTGCTGCAAGGACAGACAAAAGAATAGAAAACAGGAGAAAGGGACTCACTCGAATGTCTCCAGGGTTAGTATGGTGAGAATTGGCCTCCTATTCATCCCACCCATGCAGCTGCTATTGCACATGAAGTTCAGTAGTATGGTGGTTGCCACTGAACCCAGCTAGAGGGACAAAGCCAAAACACAAACAATGAGGAATTATGTTTTCCATGGAGTAGTAATTCAGCAACCACACATTGTAAACCCCAACAGTACTACTAACTTATAAAGATTGAGAACACTGCAATTAAATTCTGTTACATAGTTAATGCAACATAAAACAATTACATTTGTGTGGCTCAACATTTGAGTAAACGCTCCAACGTAAAGTGACGTCATCCACGTCACGTCGCTGCTCTAAACAAGAAGAATCCATTCAACATGGCGGACACTCGCAAGCGACCGGAGCAAATTTAATGGAACAACTTGTAAGTAAATCAAAACATCTGAACATTTCTAATTTGTTTTTTGAATGTTGTAAGAAATATGTATTCCTCTTCTGGGACTGTGTAGAGCCCTTTGAAGCTGCACTGAAACTGACATTTGGACCTTCAACCCGTTGAACACCAGTGAAGTCCACTCTATGGAGAAAAATCCTGGAATGTTTTCCTCAAAAAACCTAAATTTCTTTTCGATTGAAGAAAGACATTGGGGTGAGTAAATTATCAGGAAATTTTCAATCATAAGTGAACTACTCCTTTAAACTTACAGTTTTACCCTCTATGCTTATTCCAGGAAGAGCTGGCCGAGCCAGACATCACTGACACAAACATCACTGTTGATTTTGTCATCATGGACAACGAAACCACTACGAGCCCTGCAAGCACTGCAGTGTGATGGAAGATGATCTTCCAGTGTGTTTGACATGTTCAGAAATACAGTCACAAGGTTTTATAAAAAAGTTAGAAAAAAAAATTGAGAAATGAAAAACATTAATGGTAAACAATAGTTTTAAGTACAGTGCACTTAAACATTAAATTAAAAACAATTAAATTTTTAGTTTGACAAATGTTATTTATAATTATTGTTTACTTAGAAAAATTGAGTTGATTTACTTAAAAGTTGAGATAATCAGCGTCTACAAAAATTGAGTACTCTGAACTCATCGGGTTTTACAGTGCATGTCTCCCTTTATTTAAAGTTCCCTCTCATCCAGCTCATTCTTCTGAGAGAGGTTTCACTTTAACTGAGGACTCCCGAGCTTCTAGGCATCTACTAAAGGTTTCATCAACATATGCATATTAAAATTAAAACCGTCCTGCCAGGAAATTTTTATTAAGAGTCTGTAAAATGCAAATAAGCTTTTTTAACTTCAAATATTTTACAGTTACAAGTGTGAAGAGTTATACAAGAGACATGAAAGTTTTACTGGTACGATGCCATGGGCTACAGTAAAATATCCGGTGACCAATCAGAATAGTTCAAAGCCATGTAACTGTAAAAGTGCCTTGACACAATCTCTTTCATCACCGTCCTATAAAATAAAGTAGAGTTGCACGATTCAGGATAAATTGGAGAAAAAAAAAAAAAAAAAACCCACCACAATTTGTTTCAAATAGAGATCACAATTCTCCCATAATTATGAACAGACAACTTAAACATGTAATTTACTGACAAAATGTTTTGACAAAATGTTAATTGCTGCAGTCTATTTAAAATTGTTTAATTTAAATGAATTATTTATTAAAAAAAAAAATAAAATAAAAAAATAGGTTTGAATGAAAGATCAAAATAACAGACTTCACTTGTTTCATAACTTGAATCAGCGGTTTTGAGCGAACCTCTTGGATGAATGATTCAAAGGCATACATTTTTTCAAGTCACTCGTCACCACCTAGTGGCGTAATGATGTAATTGATACAATAATTTTTTTAAAGCACCAAGTTACACTCAACAGGTGATTTTATATATATTTATATAAATGCTTCATTCATTAATGTAAGAATTTAAGCAGTGTGCTGAATTCTGGTGTACCTGTGGGGACTCGTAAGGCAGCGTCACACTATGCCTCTTGGTGTTTGGATCCTCGTGGTACTGGATTTTTTGACTGCCCTCCACACGGATAAGATGACTACGGTGAGAAACACCTGAGAAGAGCAGAGGGCATTAAATATAGACAAAATGAATACTGACTGGCATTGCTGACTTTCTAACATCAATTTATACTATACAGTATAATATGGATTTGTTCTTACAAACTCATAACAAGACTTCATTTAAATTGCATAATTTTAAAATTCCTTTTTAGGCAAAGTAACAAGCATTAACGGGGTGACAGGTATGCAGGATAGATTCTTAAACTTTTACAGTTGGTCCACCCTTATCTTAAGTATTTAGTTTAATCCCGGTACAGTGCAAACATCGGCTCTTATATCATCTTTCAGATTATTTTAGTGTACCTCATTTGCAATACAGACCACACATGCCCATGCAACATTCAACATTCTATAAGACGAGACCTGGTCTAACATTATTTTGCAATTTATTTTTACATTTTTTGGCTCTTCCTTAAACAAGCTTTTAAGCCATTTGAGACGCTTGATAAAACTACAAACATGTAATGCTTAAAAGTTATTGGGTTATACTTCCCAAATAGCGTGACGCATACTTTTAAACATTAATGATGCTGCTCTCTTGCCAACCAAACTTCTACTGCAACATTGCAAGTATACATGCGTTTTCAAAATCTCAAATTCAGCTGTATTTAAAACACACAAACCTTCGTTGTTCTCAGCGACACTCTGGTGGTGTGGACAGCGGATTACCACCTCAGAAACATGTTCCGATTTCTTATAAATTGCTGTTGCTCGCAGCATGGCACCCTGAGGTGGTTCTCTGCCCACAAGCACATCCACAGGACATGTTTTTGCAAGCTGACAGTACAGCTTATTCAGTATCTGAGAATACTGTGGGACAGACAGACAGAGGGTTACAGCATGACAGAGGGTTACAGCACCTTGCAGATATTTTTCTTACACAAACGTATTGCAGCCCTACTGGCTGATATCCAGGGGTTTTGTCTCAGACCTTGGAAATCTGTCTGGGACAAGAAAAAGGCTCAAGAACGAAGCACAAGGTAAGAGAAAGAAAGCCTCTAATAGAACTGATATACACTACCAGTCAAAAGTTTGGACACACCCTCTCATTTAATGTTTTTTCTTTATTTTCATGACTATTTACATTGTAGATTCTCACTGAAGATATCAAAAATATGAATGAACACGTATGGAATTATGTAGTAAACAAAAAAGTGTGAAATAACTAAAAACATGTTTTATATTTTAGATTCTTCAAAATAGCCACCCTTTGCTTTGATTACTGCTTTGCACACTCTTGGCATTCTCTCGATGAGCTTCATGAGGTAGTCACCTGAAATGGTTTTCCAACAGTCTTGAAGGAGTTCCCAGAGATGCTGAGCACTTGTTGGCCTTTTTGCCTTCACTCTGCGGTCCATCTCATCCTAAACCATCTCGATTGGGTTTAGGTCAGGTGACTGTGGAGGCAAGGTCATCTGGCGCAGCACTCCATCACTCTCCTTCTTGGTCAAATAGCCCTTACACAGCCTAGAGGTGTGTTTGGGGTCATTGTCCTGTTGAAAAATAAATCATGGTCCAACTAAATGCAAACCGGATGGGATGACATGTTGCTGCAGGATGCTGTGGTAGCCATGCTGGTTCAGTGTGCCTTCAATTTTGAATAAATCCCCAACAGTGTCACCAGCAAAGCACCCCCACACCATCACACCTCCTCCTCCATGCTTCACGGTGGGAACCATGCATGTAGAGACCATCCGTTCACCTTTTCTGTGTCGCGCAAAGACATGGCGGGTGGAACCAAAGATCTCAAATTTGGACTCATCAGACCAAAGCACAGATTTCCATTGGTCTAATGTCCATTCCTTGTGTTTCTTGGCCCAAACAAATCTCTTCTGCTTGTTGCTTTTCCTTAGTAGTGTTTTTTTAGCAGCTATTTGACCATAAAGGCCTGATTCGCGCAGTCTCCTCTGAACAGTTGATGTAGAGATGTGTCTGCTACTAGAACTAGTGTGGCATCAATCTGGGCTCTAATCTGAGGTGCTGTTAACTTGCGATTTCTGAGGCTGGTGACTCGGATGAACTTATCCTCAGCAGCAGAGGTGACTCTTGGTCTTCCTTTCCTGGGGCGGTCCTCATGTGAGCCAGTTTCGTCGTAGCGCTTGATGGTTTTTGCAACTGCACTTGGGGACACATTCAAAGTTTTTGCAATTTTCTGGACTGACTGACCTTCAGTTCTTAAAGTAATGTTGGATTGTCGTTTCTCTTTACTTAGCTGATTGGTTCGTGCCATAATATGAATTCTAACAGTTGTCAAATAGGGCTGTCATCTGTGTACCAACCTGACTTCTGCACAGCACAACTGATGGTCCCAACCCCATTAAGAAGGCAAGAAATTCCACAAATGAAAATCATTTCAGGTGACTACATCATGAAGCTCATTGAGAGAAGGCCAAGGATTTGCAGTGCTGTCAACAAAGCAAAGGGTGGCTACTTGGAGGAATCTAAAATATGAAACATATCTAGAGTTATTTAACACTTTTTTGTTTACTACATAATTCCATATGCGTTCATTCATAGTTTTGATGTCTTCAGTGAGATTCTACAATGTAAATAGTCATGAAAACAAAGAAAAAAAACATTAAATGAGAAGGTGTGTCCAAACTTTTGACTGGTAGTGTAAAATATATATATATATAAAAACACCTTGATACTATTGGACTAATATACTGACATTCTGAACATCTAGAAAATAACTGACATGATTTCCAAATTCCAAATTCATTCACATTATGCAAATTTGGTAAGAAAAAGAAAAGTACATTTAAAATTGTTTATATTCAAAATCTTTCAATCATCACTCACTGTGGATGTTGCCGACTTTGTAGTGCTGGACTGATTAAAGCGTAACTGGAAATCATATTTCCCAGGATAGTCAGAGACGGAGGGCACTACAGTTGCAGGAGGTGGAAGGTTGTCCACAACTGGCACCACATCAGGTGCAGGAACAGCAGTGTCAGCGGTCCCCGGGAGATCCAGATCAAAGCCATCTGTGAAAGGTCCATCGGGCAATGCCTGTGGTAGTGAAGAGTCTGAATTGATGCTTCATTCCGTTCTTGAATTTAGAATTAGAAGCAATAAAATAAATGCAGCAGTTAAGTTTCAGTCAAAACAACTGTTGGACCTTTGGTAGCAGAAATCTGGTAAGTCATTTTTTTTTTTTTTTTTTTAAGAAACATCCACTTTGAAGTGTAACTCAAAAAAGATAAAGCACCAGCTTACAGCAGTAAGCCAAGCATCACTGTTTGTACGAGGCAGCTCCTTGATCAGCTCACCAACTCCTCTATGGAAGTAGAGAAATAACATAAAACAGTTGTTTTATGAATGGGGATGCATTTGTAAGTTAATAATTTATAAAAAGAAAAGATTAAAGGACATACATTAAATATAAAACTTAACATGGATGACTGAATGCACATCCATGATGCATTTTTGTCACTAATGCAATATTGTGCTGCTGTACATCTCATTTTTATGTTAGACTTAAACAAAAATTCATTTTTCTAGTGAAACAGACTTACAACTCCATCCAAATCTGCTCAAACTTGCCCTGGCTCATGGGCAGCTCAAACTGCTCCCCATCACTCATGACCTGTTTACACCAATCGCATATTAGGAAAAAGTGCATAAATATTGTAAACAACACATTGGAAACTAGAACCCTTACACATATCTACTGGAAACTGCCTCTCTGAACCACAAACCAGTGATCAAGAATACAAAATAATTATATCCTTTTTAAAATCTAAAACATGTCATCCAAACAACGTCAAAACATTGTGATGGTGTCATTGCATTGATGGTGTCAAAGACTAAACTACCAATACCAAAAACTCAGTAACTCGACACCAAAACAAAGAAAGTTGGCACACTTGATTTCACTGTGGGATCGAAGACATCTCATGGAAAATATTGATAAACTAATAGGAGGCGTAAAGTGTATTGACGTCCACACAAAAGAAAATAAATAATTCACCTCTCCGTGTTTAAACACAAAGTATCATGCCTTCACATCGAGCACAAATTTAAACACGAAGAAATCGAATAATAACGTCACAAACGCTGTTCAGATAACCCGTAAAAGAAAAGAAGAAAACCGTGCGTTAACATCAACCATATTTCTTGGTTATGGTAACGTTAGAGGAAATTCGCTGTTTGTTAGGTAGCACACGAAGATTTTCAAACGCGCGTGTTAATCAATCAGTTAATCAATACCTCGCCTCACAATGAACTTCCTTTCCCAAATCTCTACATACTTACTCAAATTTCAATGATATGAGAAGGGAAAAAAAACGTGCTGTTTTAGATAAACGCTATCTGCAAGTTTACAGTCTCTTCCTTTATTCATCAGTGAAAGAGCAGCACAGTCACGTGGGAGCGGTCATGTGACCAACTAGAGGCGCGTATCATCAAATGGCATTATTTGAATTCACAAGAAAATATGAAAGCTTTAAAATATAAAAAAAGGAATTGCGAATTTTGACTTTTTTTCTCAGAATTGCCAGATGTAAACTCACAATTGCTAGTTATAAAGTCAGAATTGCGTAATATAAACGTGCTTTAGGGAGTTTTAAAGTCATAATTACAGGATATAAACTTGCAGTTGTGAGTTATAGCAAAGTCTCTATAGTCTTCGAGATAAGCTGAGAATGGGCTATATGCATGGAGCGTTCTTTAGAACTTCCGCAATAATAAGCCAGCTCGAACACTTCCGGTGAGATGTCGTTGCTGGTGTGTTGAGCATCAGTAGTGTAATGCTTAGTTTATAATTAGAATATAGTCACTTAAATAGTCAGGCATAGCATTAATTTAGTTATTCAAACGTAAGACAGCATAAAAAAATAAATAAAGACGTACCTCATTGTTCCTCCTCGGCTAAATTAAATTCGACCATCAGTTTTCACACTTTTATGTGAAAAAAATTAAATATTTATTGTGCACTTTAGTTAGATTAATTGAATAAAATGTGTGTTTTTACAAAGTGTGCTGAAATCATTGATCTTGCGTTGCAATGACTGACAGCTGCTGTGATTACAAAGGGAAAGCGCTCGCTCTCTGTGTCCTTCATTCACAAGAAAAGTTATTGTTTTTCTTAAGATTTTTTGAGTATTTCATACTTCACATTGACAAAATGTATTTTTAAACCTAGTTATTTTATAGTGTTTAATATTTAGTCAAAACGAAGTGAAAAACGATTAGAGGAAATGGCTGATATATGCGCAAATAAATGCTGCTTTGCCGCCACCTGCTGGTTATAGTGATAATTATTGTCTTTTTTTATTTTTAAATAAGTGTTTTCTATCAAATGTTGAATTTCCTGCATTTTTAAACGTTCGGTTTTACAATGGGGACAATCTCAGATGAACAAATAATGTTTGTGGTCATCACATTAAAAATTGAACATTTGAAGTGCTGGGGAAAAAAATGCGTGTGCGTGTCTAATTACAGACACAGTGTTTTTAAAGGGTCCCAATAGCTTCGTCTTTATTGCAATCAATAAAACTGGTTTATTGGCAAATTAGGTAGGCTAAATGTGATAACTGCATTAAAATATGAATACAACATTAAAAAGTCAACCATTGATGGTTTTGTGTCGATTTACAAAAAACTACAGCGACTACAGAATGAACAGCTAACAGTTCACCGGAAATGCCCGAGCTGGCTTAACAACAACCAGGAAGTAACTGTGCATATAGCCTATTGCTATTGCAGAAACAAGCTTTCACATTTCAAAACACAGCCAGCTGTATCAGCCACTGTGGACCATCGTGTTTTAATATGAAGATCCATATATCAAGAGCAATGATGCAAATGGCATTGTAATGCATTAAATAGTTTTTGTATGTTACTTTAATGATAAACCAGGTGACGGCTCGCCACTATTAGAAATGGAGCCAAGAAAAGAGATGTTTAATTGTGGAGAACAAGAAGGGGATGAGTCCTTCAAATCACTGAGGGTGCTGAAGTGAGGTTACTCTAGTCAAGTGCAGATGTAATGTGTAAGCAAAGGCCCACCATAACAAGACTAGCAATGTACAGTGAGATTATTTACAAGTCATTACAAATAATTGAAATGTGTAGTATCCTTGAGTAACCACTAGGTGTCGTTTTTGTATTCCAAGTGTTGTGTTCTTACCTGGGAAGGTTGAAGAATATGTCCCATGTGGGGAGGCTGTAACTGCTGCAAACAGAAAGTAAAGTGTCAACTTGTCAAGCAGTACAACTCTCAATGGCCTGTTTCCCAATGCCAAACCTGTCTGGCACATCTACAGTTAGCTTTAGAAGTGTTTTCTAGAGGGGCAGTCGTAATGGTTAGAGAGTCAGACTGGTACCCCAATGGTTGCGGGTTTGATTCTCAATACCGGCAGGAAATGATTGAGGTTCCCTTGAGCAAGGCACCTAACCCCCAGTCTCTCTCCGAGCAGCTGCCTACTGCTCTGGGTGTGTGTGTCCACAGTCCACTGGGTGTGTGTTCACAACTCACTACTCCTAATGTGTGTCCACTAACTTGGATGGGTTAAATGCTACTGGACAGTAGGCTATTATTGTTTCAAACAGCCATTTGAAATGTCATTTGATCAGTCACACTACATCCAGTTATGCATGTTAGATTTGAACTTTTACTAAGCTTTTAATATGTTACATGTTGTCATATGTTTACTATTTTTACATTTTTATTATGGAATAATGAATTGAGTACTGTTTACATATTACATATAATACAAATAGCCTACATATAATACACTGTATTTTGAGAATGGGTAAATTTGTTCTTTATGTGTGTACAGTATTAATTTTAATTTATTCAGGTCTTAAAGAGACCTTAAAAAGTCTTAGATTTGAATTTTTTTATTAAAAAAAAAAAAAAAAAAAAACGTATTTAGCGGATAATGAGTGGCAGAAAATTACCAGGACATTATCTAGTAATTTTATGTACATTTCTGTTAACCCTAAAACACAACGTAATGAAGTTCAAAATTCAAAATACAGGTGAAAGACCTGTATCAAATAAATACGGAAAATTTCGTCAAATTAATACAGTATATTGTGCCCTATTTTTACATTTTTTTTTTTTAAATGTGTACTGCACACATCCATAGAAACTAATATTTATTTAATGAGCTACATTGAATAATAAGTACCATTGTGCATGGAGAATATATGAAAATATCTAATCAAAAACATCATGTTGTCTACTTTTTGCACTGGATCTGCATTAGCAGACCCTGTGTCTGTCTCTAAGGTATCTGGTTTCTCTGGGTTGAGTGAGAAAGGCACACATGACTCTGACTGGGGCCCTTCAGCTGACAGATATCAGATTCAACAACTCTTTCTTCGGGCAGGAATATCAGAGGATCAAGGAGAGAGGGTGTTCGATGGGAACAAGACAAATGAGAGAGAGAACATGCAGGCGTGAGGCATGTTAAACTAACGGGTGTGTGGTGGGTGGTAATAAGGGATCTTAAATTAAGTGAACGACATCAGACATTTTTCCATTGCATCTCTCACATATTCGGTGTCAGACTCTAACCCCCAGCCTCGCAAATCTCTGCTTAAATAAAAAAGTCTGCACACCTCAAGATATAAGTGGTATAGTCCACAACTGAGGAGCACCTGTTGCCTGGGGAGGATTCTTTTCGTGTGATATGGTAAGTTTGTGAGGAGGGGCTTATAGGCAGAGTTTGTGACCCCTTAGGCATGTGTTCCAAAATAGTAATGGGTTTATGAGCTAAGAAAAGCTGAACAATAGAGACTAGGTCAGCCCAGTTAACCATTCTTGGCCAGTAATGTTGGTTTTTAAACCATCAAGGTGGGCATCTCAAGATAATGATGTGGTGGAAGCTGAACTAAAGAAGTGAATCTTTGAAATTCTCAAACCATATGCTTAGATAATACTTTAATTACCTAATAAGCGAGGACAGACAGAATATCAAACAGATTATGAATGAATAAACTTTATAGTAATTATGTTATGTACAAAATGTAGTGTTCCCACCTTCTTTCTCTCTCTAAAACGTCATGTGGAACATGCTACTGTACATCTTGCTCTTTTATGCAATGACACATAAGGTCAAGACAATTTGTATGGTGGCAAACCTTGTTGGACTGAAGCTAATGGAAACAGTCTAGTCAGTGTTGCTACTCACATAGATCTAAACCCCTCCCCTCCTGCCTAAACTTCTAAAAACATGCGGGTGGAGAGTTTGTGAGCATGTGTCCTCGTGCGCTCTTCTTCAAACCTCACAGAGGAAATTATAGACGCACAAGCCTTGATCCATATTCTGGACTCTTTGTTTGTTTGTTTGTTTAGTTCTTGTCTTTGTGTGTGTGTGTGTACGTTTAAAAGGACAAATTAAATTCACATATCAGTGCTTTGGAATAATACTGCTTGGAGAGGACTGTGAGACAGGACCAAAACTTTGAGTCTCACACACTCAGAGTCATGCCGGCTGGGTTTCAGCAGTTAGGAGGGGAGGTAATGACAATGTCGATTATATAAGATAATGTGAACTGCCATACAGTGTGATGATGATAACTGTTTAATTTGGATCTTTAAAATATAAACATTTTAAACAATTTTAGATTGCGTGTTAAATAATTGTATGTTTATATTTAAAGTGAATGTTATGCTGTTATTAGTTGATTTAAATAGCTAAAATAATAAATTATGGGAATTTGCCCACGTACTGATTTAATATTACTCTCACACTCAGACGCGCAGCCTCTGATGGTTATGGTAAGATTGTCACTGGGTATTTTGATCCAGTGAGAGTGTGAGATTGCAATAAAGTCAACATTGCAGTTAGATGAAGTATGTAATGGTCACATGTATCAAGGTCAAATCTTTGCTTTAAAATGACTCAGAGTTACTCAGTAAAAGCATTTCAGTCACACAGTGACTAACTGAATACTGTATCTTAGTGCTTGTTGGTGGCGCGCTTTGTGGTGTGGTGACAGTAATCACAACATGCAGATGCCACTATTGCCTATTGCCAACCTCAACAATATTGTTTTTATGCCAGCAAATCTGAGGAACTCATTTTAAAGTTTTATTAAAGTTTCAGTTATTCTCCTGAAACTGAAAAAAATGCTGCTGTCCATGTGTTCAGACATACTGTCTCTCTTGACATTGTTTTCGTGTATCATTACAGAACACAACATAGCCAAATCTCAACACAGCTTGGTCATGCCAGGGAACAAACACATAACACAAGTTAGTGGAAAAATGTTAATATTATATCATAGTTTCATTAAAACCTTTTCATTTTTTACATAATTGTGTCATATACCATAAAAATGAATATATGAGCAACAAATGGTTTTAATTTAATTTATATTGTATCATTCATATATGGTTAGATTTTTTGAAAACTTATATAAATATAACTACAAGCAGCAATTAAAGGGCCAAGCACAAAAGAGGCATAATGATGAGTTATCAGAATGCAACAATGAGTGATTAAAGAGTTTTGTTTTAGATGATTTTAGTCAAAACGGCAGAAAATCATAAATACAATCAATAGTAATATGATTCAATTGCTTATCACTTTTGACCAATAGATGGTGCTGTTACCAAATTGATGTCGTGTGGTCACTGAGAGGTGACAATGACACAAAGTTTGGTGTCAATATTCTTAAACTTTGCAGAGTTACAGCCTCAGAATCAGCTTGGCATCATGACATTAAATTCATTGATGCATTATTCGATCGGTTTTTTCAATCAAAAAGCTTTTGATAACTTTTTGCCAGAATGGTCTCATGATGACCTGAGCCGATTTTGGTGAAAACGGTATAGGAGGAGTTTAAAAAAGTAGGTTTTCAAAGAAATTCAAAATAACTGATATGGCATAATTGTGCTTGGTATGATTCAAGGAAACTATTAAGACCAGTTTCATTAAAATTCATCAAAATCTATTTTATAATTTCATTATAAATTTTAACTTTTTCATTGTATTTTTAATTATTTAATTATATTTCATTATAAATTTTAACTATCTCAACTTTTTGAGTACCTTCAGGGCATGGTTCATAGTTTTGTAACAATACTGTCTTCATAAAATACAGTGTTTTACGTCAAAATTCAAAATGGTCAACGCCCAACATGGCCGATTTGGGAAAAAATTGGGTACCGTTTGACTCGGTATGTCATACTGAATCTAATGAGACCTAATATGAATCTAAAGTTTTGTGGTTTTGGGGCAAACCGTTCAGAAGTTATAAGCAAAAATAGTGAATGATGAAAAAATTAATATCTCCAGACCAGTAGGTGGCGGTGTGCCGAAACGCTGCAAGTTGCCTCAGGTCATGCTTGTGATGACATGTACCAAGATTTGTCTCAGTGTGCTAAAGCATTGCATTTTGATGTGCTCTTTGTTGAATTTTGTTTGCATGTTATTCTAGAAAAGGTTTATCAAAAAGCTTTTAATAACTTTTTGCTAGCACGGTCTGCAGATAATCTGAGCCAACTTCGCTGAAAATCAGACGAATTGTCTAGAACAATGAATCTGTGCAAAGAATTTTGTTTCTAGGCTTTATGGTTCAAAAGTTATTAGCATAAACATGAGTACAAATTTGGACAGCTAGTGGCACTATAGGGATTGAGTTAAAGGCTCAAAATTTGCTTTGCTTAAAGTTCAGACTGTCCTCTATCTGTGTGCCAAATTTCATAACATTCTCACAAGCAGTTCAATGGGATGCCATAGACAAAAGAGCAGAAAAAGAAGAAGAAGAAGAAAAATAACAAATAGGTGCCTATGCACCTTTGGTGCTTGGCCCCTAATAATACATATTAATGCCAGTACGTGTTACACAATGAACACAGCATTTGTTTTGAGAGATGTGTTGTACATTCCTATGGGTAGTATCAGCAGATAAACAGAGAGGAGTCGGCTCTGTTCCCGTGCTGCTGTCAGTCAGTGAAAAGACAGGTGTGTGGCCCATGCTGCTAATGCCAGATGAACCACAAAGACATGGGAACAGACTGAACCATTTTACCTCAAACACGTGACAGACAGAACAGATCAAATCAGTAGGGCTTCATTTTTTTAAAGCACCAATCCTTAATTAAATATGAAGGTACTAATGTAATCAGATAGATTTCTTGCTTTCAACCTCTCTAATGTTGAACATATTTCTGTGAAGTCATTCTGTGACATAATGTTTTTTATTATACAGATTGAGGCAATCATACCATGTCCTCAGCCATCCAGTCAATAAGAGTTGCCATCGATATATCTCAGTTATCTATTTTAAATCTATCTACCTTTTTTTAAAATGTATTTACATTATATCCCAATATATAAATATAGAATTACAATATTTAACAATATAGAAAACATTTAAATTTACAGAGTGAAGATGACAGTATTACTGTAATAACTTCCTTTGACGTTTATAACTTATATTTTAAAATATTTGATTATACTTTAAAAACCAATGTACTGAGATTACATGAAAATATTCCTGCTTCAACAGACTTATGATACTGTGATTATAAACATTGTGTGTTTTGGTGTCTTGCAGAGAATAACTGGAACCCTCGTACTGTCAGTGTTCACCGCTGTACTGGGTTCCTTACAGTTTGGCTATAACATTGGAGTCATCAACGCTCCACAGAAGGTAATACTGCATCCATATGATACTTTTTTTTTTTAACATAATATCACCGTATTGTTAACTTTGCTGGATATAATGTTGTCCAAAGAATATAAAGTTTCATTATATTTAACTCTAAAGTGCATCATAAGCTGGAGTGTGAAAACATTTGTTCTCCTCTTATGATGTACAGTAAAATCCGAGAGCATCTAATTCTAGAGTGTGTTTTGACAGAACATGTGAGAGGAAAAATTTAGATGTGACATTTACACAAATGGGACCAGAATAACATGCAGCTAATGCTTGTGTTATTGTTTGGGAATCTCTTTGTTCTAGTGCCAGGACTTTATCACCTGAGTTTGAATTTTAATCTCAACCATGGATCTTCATATCACTTCTTAAAGTTATATTTTTTCCCAAAGCTGTTTCAAAGGGCCATAATACTTCTCATACGCACATTACATTAGATTAGATTGATACACGATCATTCAAAAGTTTTGGGTTAGTCGAAAGTGACAGTAAAGACATTTATAATGTTAAGGAGCACAACTATTTTCAACATTAAGATATGTTTCTTGAGCACCAAATCAGCTTATTAGAATGATTTCTTCTTTTTCTTCCTCCTCCACTTCCTTCTCCATATTTTTCTTCCCAAAAAGTGTATGGGTGGCAGACTGTAAACTGTAGAGACGCCAAACTCGGCAGGATGGTCCCAATCGTGCAACCTACTTTTTCTAACTCCTCCTAGGCTGTTTGTTCGATCTTCACCAAAATAGGCACACAGCAGCAAGTGACAGTGCTGGCAAAAAGTTATCAAAATAATTTTGATTCATCTAAGCATTGCAGAGATACAAGTTAATTAATTGGTCAGGCAATGCCTATTTTTAAGTTTTGACCTATAGCTGCTGAACACAGTGTCCAGGCTTAACAAAACCTGACACATATAGACAACAGGACATTCTTTGGACACACACCAAGTTTTGTAAAATTCCACTAATAGGGGGCACTACAACTAAAAAACCATTATAACTCCACAACCGTATGATCCAGTTGAAAATCAGTATGCATCTTCTTTGGTGGACATCTTAACATATCCCCTAATACAGGGGTTTTCAAACCTGTCCTGGAGCTCCCCCAGCACTGCACATTTTGTACATCTCCCTCATCTAACACACCTAATTCAACTCATCAACTCATTAGTAGAGACTGCAAGACTTGAAGTGGGTGTGTCAGATAAGGGAGACTGTGCGGTGCTGGGGCCTGGGGGTTCTCCAGGACAGGTTTGAAAACCCCTATGACTTGGATATCTTAAAAAAAAAAAAAATAAATAAATAAAAAAGATGCCAGCAGACAATCAAATTTCAGCAGCTAATAACATTAAATTTGAATGGTCTACCATTATATATATATATATATATATATATATATATGTGTGTGTGTGTGTGCAGATTTTTGTGAAAGTTAGCTACAAGTTGTCATACGTAACATCACTAGGGCCCATACCATGATGGCAGCTGAAGAAACTCAGGGTTACAGGATCAGTTTCGAGTTGACAAACCCAAACCAATCCAGTCAGGCTTTGTTTGTACCATGATGTTGATCATCAACTTTCTCTGTCAGCTCAGGCTTTGATCCTGAGTTCATCAATAACCATGGAATGTGTGCACATGAAAGTGTGACATCAGTAGCGAACAGCCAATCACATGCCTTGAAACATGCAAAACTGTGATTAACTTCTCGCCAGAGAGTCAGTGCAATTTTCTGCCGATGATTGAAGAGATTGAAGAATATGAAGTACATAAATGCATTTACACATCGAGAAGAAAATATCCTGCTATATCAGTGAAAGTTGTGAAGTTAGTTTACAGTTGATAATATATATAGATATGTGTGTATATATATATATATATATATATATACACACATATCTATATATATATATATATATATATATATACACATATATCTATATATATATATATATATATATATATATATATGTGTATATATATATATATATAGAGAGAGAGAGAGAGAGAGAGAGAGACTTGAACATGCAAGCTCACATGTAGTCATTTTAAAGCTTTATCTATTGATTGTAAAGCGTATTTATATTACATATGATGTGTATACATTTATATACATTTAAACTAAATGCGTTATAATAATTGTTAAACTAAAATTGCTCATGTGTAATGGATTAAGTGTATAAAAATTATATAATATATAAATCATATAAAATAATTCTAATAAATAATTTCTAAAAGACCAGGGAACAGGGAATCACATGACATAACAGGCTATGAGAAACTTCAAAAGAAAAGACATGAAAAGATGAACATAATCAAAACCTTGAACAGACGTGACAATAATAAATAAAATGTTTATGATAATCTAAAAAAAAAAAATTCTGACATTCTAATTTGTGAATTTAGAATTTAAAATTTGAGCCTCTGCCCCCTTAATCACTAATAGTAAAAGTGCATTTTCTGTTGTACTGCGGTATTTGTAAAACCCAAATTTCCTTGCTCCTTTTCTTTTTGCCCATAAATGACAAGAAGTCATATATAAGTAATTGTACATCTCCAGGACTAACTCACAAATTGCAGGGGCCATGCCTCTGAATCAGCCCAGTGTCTTGCTCCAGAATACAAAATACATGTGCGTATCACTAATCACATTCAAATGTAATAAGAAAGATATTTGTGTTATCAGGGTGAAAAGTGATGAACACACAAAACATAAAATCAACTAATGCTTTAACATCACAATTTGAATGTGATAACGGACTATGTTCACTCTTGAAGGAGAGCAAAGTTTTTGTCCTGAGAGTACTAATGTCTCACCATGTCATCCTCCTCTTTTTTTGTATCCCTCTGACCTCAGATCATTGAGCAGGACTATAACTCAACATGGACGGAAAGGTACTCAGAACCAATCCCTCTACAAACACTGACATCTCTGTGGTCACTCTCTGTGGCCATCTTCTCTATTGGGGGCATGGTGTCCTCCTTCTCTGTGGGAATCATCTCAGAGTTTTTTGGCAGGTAAGAAAATTTCCACTTTTTTATTTTTTACTTTTATTTTTGAAACTGAATATAACAATGTTTGCACTACAGATTAAATTCTACAAAAACACACCCATTACTGAAATATTGTGGGCATTACAGCATTACAGTAGGCCCCCTACCTTGAATAAAAATGTCACTAGGCCATTAATCAATACATAAATATTTCAGTTTGTGCTAATGTATGAATACATTCAAATGACATAACTTCAGAAATGATTTTCTAGCTAAAAAGTCCTTGATGATATCAATTTTTGGTGAATGACACTCACAATAGACATTTTTATTATTATTATTAGTAGTAGTAGTAGTAGACCACAAAACACATGGGAGCAGCTCCGGTGGAAGACAGTGACTGATACTCAGATACAAATGTATAGTATAATGCAATGTAAGTCGCTTTGGATAAAAGCGTCTGCCAAATGCATAAATGTAAATGTAAATGTAAATCTAAAACCTTCTGTTGACATGCAGTTTATATGTGGACCGGGCCTTTGTAACTTACCAAACCCACGTTCGCACTGTATGAAATCTAGTTGTCCAGTCTGGTTCCGTTCACACAGCAGGGCTTTCCCGAACATCCGGTTGCGTCCTGAAAAACGGGTGTGAGATTGGTTATAGAATGCTGTTGTCACTGCTGTAAACTCCAATATTTATTAATATACAGTGGTGGTCAGAATCATTGGCACCCTTGGTAAATATGATCAAAGATGACTGTAAAAATAAATCTGCATTGTTTATCCTTTTGATCTTTAATTAATAAAATTAGCAAAAATCTAACCTTTCATTAAAGGAAAATAATTGAAAGTGGGGTGAAAATCACATTATGAAATAAATGTTTTTCTCCAAAACATGTTGGCCACAATTATTGGCACCCTTTTATTCAATACTTTTTGCAACCTCCTTTTGCCAAGATAACAGCTCTGAGTCTTCACCTATAATGCCTGATGAGTTTGGAGAACACCTGACAAGAGATCAGGGACCATTCCTTCATGCAGAATCTCTCCAGATCCTTCAGATTCCCAGATCCATGTTGGTGCTTCTTCTCTTCAGTTCACTCCACTCATTTTCTTTAGGGTTCATTATTGGCCCATTATTGGATTTCTAGCAGAAGCGGTCAGGTTTTGATTTTTATCTGTTAGTATTTGATAGAATCCATGATACCATGTATCTGAACAAGATGTTCAGGACCTCCGGCAGAAAAATAGGCCCACAACATTAAAGATCCAGCAGTATATTTAACCGTGGGCATGGGATACTTTTTATCCATGTGTGCACCAAACCCATCTGGTGGTTTTGCTGCCAAAAAGCTCTTTTTTTAGTTTCATCTGACCATAGAAGCCGGTCCTGTTTGAAGTTCCAGTCATGTCTGACAACTGAATATGCTGGAGATTGTTTCTGGATGAGCGAGGAGGATTTTTCTTGAAACCCTCCTGAACAACTTGTGGGGATGTAGGTGCTGTTTGATAATTTTTTTTAGGCTTTCTGAGACTCAAGACTTAACTAATCTCTGCAGTTCTCCAGCTGTGATCCTTGGAGAGTCATTGGCCACTCAAACTTTCCTCCTCACTTCACATTAGGACGGTTTAGACACGCGTCCTCTTCCAGGCAGATTTGTAACATCTTTAGTTGATTGGAACTTCTTAATTATTGCCCTGATAGTGGAAATGGGGATTTTCAATGCTTTAGCTATTTTCTTACAGCCATTTTCTATTTTGTGAAGCTCAACAATCTTTTGCTGCACATTAGAACTATAGTGTTTGGTTTTTCTCATTGTGATGAATGATTATGGGAATTTGGCCTTTGTGTTTCCTCATGTTTATACTCCTGTGGAACAGGAAGTCATGGCTGGACAATTTCATGCTCACGATCACCCTGGTGTGCTAAAAAATTTAAATTTTTAGCAAGGGTGCCAATAATTCTGACCACCACTGTATATTTAAAAAAACAATTTGTGCAGCCAGTAGGCCCCTCCCCAGTGCATGCCCCTGGGCTTCAGCCCATAGATGCCTGTGCGTTAATGCGCCCCTGTGTGTGGGCCAGTCAACCATCAGTGTTTTATCGACTGATTGTAAAACCAACAAGCTGTCATGCATGCAGAAAAAAAAAAACTGTGACTAAAAGAGAGAGAGTGTGAAAGAGGGAATAAAGAAACCAGAAAGTGTATGAGCAAATACGAAACATATCATCAGGTAGAATAGTTTAAGAAAGGACTGGGCCAAGTTTATTGTTTAAGTTTTTTTTTAAGTGATTTAAAGTACTCTTATACTAAAGGGCAACCTTGTTGAAGGGCATAGTCATGATACGGGCATTCAGATCTCAAGTTACAGGTTACAACAGCTGTGTAATGATGACCTGCCCTTTTTCATGGTCAGAGAAGGCCATGGTATTTTCTTGTGTCAATGATTTTAGCTGGTGTGCATAACATTAAGGTGGCACAACTGTTCTATCCTGTACAATGTAATTGAGAATATAATGTCAGCAGAAGGAGTGTAATAAAAAATGTGAATCAATATGTGGATTTCTGTTCTGTTTTAGAAAAAAACATAGAAATGTCAAAATCTAAATGTCCTAATTGTATTACATAGGCCTACAGGTAATAATATTATTTGATGTTCTTTGTTTATTATGGTAGGAGGAAAGCAATGCTTATCAATAATGTCCTTGCATTTATTGGTGGAGGCCTGATGGGGATGTCCAAAATCAGCCGGTCATTTGAAATGATGATTTTAGGACGCTTTACCATTGGGGCATATTGTGGTAAGCTTTCACTGTTTTTCTTAGACTTTGCTGACAAGTTTTCTAAGGTATATGAGTATATGAGTTTCTTTTCTTTACAGTACATGTTTAATCTTAAAAATTCTTGCAGCTGAAATTTTACATTTAATTGAATTTCTGTGTAATTCAGTTAAAAATAAATTACAATGAACTCACTCCATAATCTAAAATGGTGAGCACAGTGTATTATTAAACTCATGAGAGAGACTAGTAACACTGGATGGGTTCAGTCAAGCTCTTAATACTTAACATTATCAATAAATTACAATAACATTTACATATACTGTTGCATTATGGCCACATATTTATATCAGAATTATAATCATACAGGGCCTCATTTATAAAATGTGTGTATGCACAGATTTGAATTTACGCTAAAATCTGGTCCTTGATGTGGAAAAGTGCTTAGTGCTCCGGTCCTTGATGTGGAAATTTAGGCAGTCTATGGCAGGCGGAATTGGCATATAAAACTATGGTTTGACTATACATAAATATATTGTGGATAGTTACAATTGTATTTCGGCTAGTCATAATTATATTTTGACTAGTCAGATTGATAATTAGAGATACTGTATATGCATAATGTATAACTGCACTAGTAAGAAATTCAATTAGAGATATCTCTAAACACAATGTCTTAATAATTACAGTAAATAAAGCTCTGTATATGGTAAGCCGTTTTAGCATTAAATGCCCCTGGCTCTACTAGTCGTAATTTAGTTTTGACTAGTCAAAATTCCAATTCCAGATATCTATTCTGTAATTTTGACTTGTCATAATTGAAATGACAGGGTTAGTTCACCCAAAACTTAAAATTCTGTTATCAAATACAAAAAGTTCATAAAGAGATCATAAAACTAATCCATATGAATGAAGTGGTTTAGTCCAAATTTTCTGAAGAGACTCAATTGCTTTATATGATGAACAGATTGAATTTAGGCTTTTATTCACAAATAAACACTGATCAGCAAACATAAACAGAAGCTCAACCAAACCTGCTTGACGCGCGAGAACAAACCTCTTGGGGAACGCACAAGAATTAACCTCATTGGTTCTCGCACATTATGCGAACATGCTTGAGCTTCCGTTTACCACAAATGATGTGAGTTTATGTGAATTAAAGAAATCTGTTTATCATATAAAGCGATCGTTTCTCATTCATATGGAATATTCATTAGTTTTACGATCTCTTTATTAACGTTTTGAAGCGTCAAAGTTTCAGTCACGTAGCTGTCTATGGAAGGAAAGAAAGCTCTCAGATTTCATCAAAAAGATCTTCATTTGTGTTCCAAAGATGAAAGAAAGAATAAAAGTCTTACAGGTTTGGAACAATGACAGAATTTTCATTTTTGGGTGAACTAACCCTTCAAGATATCTACAATATTATTTGGACTCATAATATGCCTTGAAGATATCTACAATGCTATTTTGACTAGTCGTATTCTTCCATTGACTTCCATTTGAAAATATTTTCTGATATCTACAAATGAGTTTTGACTAGTAGAAATTGTAATTAATGATATCTATAACTGATTTTGTAACAGCCATAATTCTAATTAGAAATATCTCAAATTACACTTTTACTAGTGATAATTAAATGAGAGATATCTCTAACAGAATTTTCACTAGTAAAAATTTGACATGTAGTGCAAATTTGCTTTGGGTGACTTGAGTTCGAATCCCGGCACGTGGTCCTTTCAACTTTGCTTCCTGTCCTCTCTAAAACTGAATAAAGGCAAAAATGCTAAATATATATTTATTTCTTTATTTAATAAGGGCAAAATCTCCAGTGTAACCTATTTTATTTATAATCTTAGCATTTATAAATCATTCCAAATAAAAAATCAAGAAGGGCTGCAATAGCAGGGGGTTCAGGGAGATACTGTAGATTGTTACAAGGATAGGTCTGTGCCAGCCTGGTGTTGTTGCTGTGTTGTGGATACATTGCACAGCACTTCAAGAAAATGGGTTCATCTTACATTGCACTGGGATGGAAATGTTTGGCAGCAGTATCAGGGTGCAGCTGACACCAGACGAGCCCATCACATGGTAGCAGTCAGGCACATGCACACACTGCTAAAATACATGCTCCAATATTCTATATATATGATTTCTGAAGGAACATGTGATACTGAAGACTAGTAGTAAAGGCTTTTGTCGTCACAGGAATTAATTACATTATTACTGTTTATATTCAGAGGACTCTTGTTTTTCTTTTTCTTCGTAAGGATTGGCATCAGGATTGGTGCCAATGTATGTGGGTGAGATTGCCCCTACAAATCTAAGAGGAGCTCTGGGCACCCTGCACCAGCTGGCCATCGTCACAGGCATTCTTATCGCCCAGGTAGAGTAAACTTAAGTCCATTCATACTGTTTTTATTTTCCTTAATATTATTTTTTAATTTCCTTTTTGAGTGTGACTGTGACTGGTCTCCAGTCCTTTATTATTTAACTTTCCATATTATATTTTATTTTTCACGCATTTTTCATTATCTATCTCATGATGTTCTCTTCAGATCTTAGGACTAGAGTCTCTGTTGGGCAGTGAGCAGCTGTGGCCGGTGCTGCTGGGTGTTACAGTACTCCCTACAGTCCTGCAGATGACGCTGTTGCCTTTCTGTCCGGAGAGCCCGCGCTTCCTCTATATCATCCGCTGCCAAGAGCACCATGCAAAGAGCGGTGAGGAGTCATTTCTACAGTTTGGTGCATTTATTCCCCATGAAACAATACTATATTGTATATTTTAAATAAAATGTTAATTAACTTTCATGCCACATGGTTTTTCATAAATAGATGTACACCAATTAATAAATATGAATACCAAACACTTTATGCTGAGAATGTGCACAAGAGCAGTGCCATACAAAGCATTTGAGATGTCTGAATATTTGTTTAACCTTTATGTCATATCATTGCATATCATAAAATAAAAGACGTTATATCTGCTCATTGAGCGCTCAACATAAGTGCTATCATAAATCGATACTTCTTCATTCATAATTATAATTGTTACTAAATGTTTGTTTAAAAATAATAATAAAGTACAATTTATATGTAGGCCTACTTTTATTCATTTTTGTAAATATTGTTCAAAATCTATAAAGTGAATGTCAAATTATGGTCCACAGCAGATCACAAATATTGTAATTAGTATGTTCTTTTAATATACTTTAAGAATTCTTAAATGGTAAACAAAATACACCATTGAGCTTATTTCCTCTCTTTTTCAGCTTTGCGGCGCCTGACTGGCCGTATGGAGGTCAGTGAAGACTTGGCTGAGATGAAGGAGGAAAAGAGGAGGATGGAGATGGAGAGGAAAGTGTCCATTGCTGAGCTCTTTCGCTCTCCTCTGTACCGGCAGCCCATTATCATCGCTATCCTGCTGCAGCTCTCTCAGCAGCTGTCAGGAGTTAATGCTGTAAGTGCTGCAGTTGTGCTCAGTTAACTAGGAAAGAAAGATGAACTGACTAATGATTAATGACTTAAAGTTTAAAAGGTTGAATGCAGCTCCTCTACAGGGTTTGCTTCATTAACTGAATTAGTTTTCTAAAATGATTTAATAAAGTTAGATTTAGTAAATGTAACTGACCCTTCATAATATGGTGGCATAAAAAATAAAGTGTTGGACTAAACAATTAATATATAAATATAATCATTTATCACCATTATAGGGTTAGTTCACCCAAAAATGAAAATTCTGTCATTCATTACTCACCCTCATGTCGTTCCTCACCCTTAAGACTTTCAGTCATCTTTGGAACACAAATTAAGATCTTTTAATGAAATCTGAGAGCTTTCACAACTACCACTTTCAAGACCTAGAAAGGTAGTAAAGCCATCATTAAAGTAATCCATGTGACTCCAGTGGTTTAACCTCAATTTTTTTTTTTTTGCTTTATTTACAAAATATTAATCTCCAATGCTCTCGTGAATACACGTTGGAGATTAATATTTTGTAAATAACGTGGTAAATTATGTTTGTTTTTTGTCTTTCACAAACAAAGCACTCACATTGCTTCATAAAATTGATGTTAAACCACTGGAGTCACATGGATTATTTTAATGATGTCTTTACTACCTTTCTGGGGCCTGAAAGTGGTTGTGTAGGCTGTCAATGGAGGGACAGAAAGCTCTCAGATTTCATTAAAAAGATCTTAATTTGTGTTATGTAGATGAACGAAAGTCTTATGGGTTTGGAACAACATGAGGGTGTGTAATTAATGACAGAATTTTCACTTTTGGGTGAACTAACCCTTTAAAGGAAAAGAAGACTTTTAATACATGTTTCATTTATAAAGATGTTTTTTTAGAACAGTAAACTGAAATAAACTGAATCTGTGTGTGACATGTTTTTGAACCCATTTTCTCACAACTGCTCTTGCTTTCCACTGCTCAGATCTTCTATTATTCTACTGACATCTTTAAGAAGGCTGGGGTGGAGAGTCCGGTGTACGCCACCATAGGTGCTGGAGTTGTCAATTGTGCTTTCACTATAGTCTCGGTATGTAAAACAACAACAATAACAACAAAAAACATCTTATGACTCTTTAAAGAGGAACTAACAAGATGAGCAATTTAGCCTTAGTTGGCACTTAACTGTGTACCAAAAATAGGACAGATTTTGTAGGCCAGATATCGTTATTTTAAGTGTGGGCAGAGCAGTCAGAAGAACATAATAAAATTCAATAATAACATTAAAAAGATCAAACTCCTTTTTGGCTAAAATGTAGTATTCCAATAAATGTTTTTTATCTTAAAAATAATATATAATTATATTTGTATAATTAATTGCGAAAAAAAAATCAAACAATATAAACTACATTAGCATAAACCAAGCCAAAGTACATGTTTACTATGTGATGCCTATTACTTACACCGCTCACTGTCTGTTGCTCTCTTGTCCAATCTACAGCTCTTCCTGATCGAGCGGATGGGTCGCCGGACACTCCACATGCTTGGACTTGCTGGAATGTGTATCTGTGCCATCATCATGACAATTGCCCTCACATTACTGGTCAGCCCAAAATACTTGGAAATGGATGTTTCACTAATGTGTATTAAAAATAGTTACTGAAAAAGTTCTTGATAAAGTACTTAAAGTCAGAGGGCAGAAGCTTATTGTAAAATGCTCAAACATACCTTTGTGGTTTCACTTTATTTTGATGGCTCCTTTCTGGGGCCAACATTCTGTTGACTATAAGTAACGTGCACCTACATGTCTACTAACTCTTGTTAGTGTTAGTAGAGTATTGGTAGACTGGTATGGTTAGGGTTAGAATAAGTTTACATGTACTTGCAAATTTACTTATAGTCAGTAGAATGTCTGTTGGGGAATCATCACAATAAAGAGTTAGCAGATATTAAGTAGTCAGTCTTCTAATACTCTAATGAGAGTTAGATGACTTAATAGTTGCAAAGTTACTTATAGTCAACAGAATGTTCAAAAGGGACTATCAAAATAAAGTGTTACCACATTTGCTTTGCATTTTTCCTGCTCAGTGAATGCTGTCAAAATTTTGATCACTTTGTGATGTCTGGTTCAACCTGAATCTGTACAATGTGGAAAATGACAGATGAACTGTTGTTTTGAAGAAAAAAAAACCCTCTCTGCTTTAGCAAAGGTGATAGAACTGTTCCTTGTCAATAACTATTCTCTTTGTTCACTGACAGGAGACTGTGCCATCAATGAGCTACATTAGTATGATGGCCATTTTTGGTTTTGTGGCCTTCTTCGAGGTGGGGCCAGGACCTATCCCTTGGTTCTTTGTGGCTGAACTCTTCTCACAAGGTCCTAGACCAGCAGCCATGGCAGTAGCTGGCTGCTCCAACTGGACTGCCAACTTCATCATTGGCATGGGCTTCCAGTATGTTGCTGTAAGTGCAGAGGAAACATTATTTTATTCTAGTTGCAATATTTCACTAACCTACCTATGTCAAACGTGTCTTAAATCCATCCAACTCAATCTCTCCTTACAACAGAACCTATGTGGTCCATACGTTTTCCTCATCTTTGCTGCGCTCCTCCTTTTCTTCCTTATCTTCACATTCTTCCGAGTTCCTGAGACAAGAGGCAAGACTTTTGACCAGATCTCAGCCACCTTCCATGGTCATCCACAAAACATGATGGACATGGACCTGGGCCTGGATCAAGGGAAACACAGTACAGAGCTGGACTACCTAGGATCTGATGGGACAGAGAACTGAAGCCTGAGAGCGAGAGAGATTGTGGATGGGGGCCAGAATCACCACAACTTACTGTTCTTTGTGGCTTGGAGAGGAAAATAGGATGCATACCAAAAAGACAACATTACTACTCAGAAGAGACTATGTAGTCTTTGGAAATTAAGTATTATAAAGAAAGGATGTTGGACTTTGGGAGAAAGTGCAATGTTGTTTGAAAAGGAACGAGACTTGAGATTTGGAATTCTGCACTTTAGCTGCACAAAGGTTTCCATACACCACAAAGCCAGCTATGCTTTTGCATACAATTATAGTAGATCATAGACTGTTCTTTTCATTTTGGTATTCTTTAAGGATAATGGACCTTTTTCACATTTTCAGGGGTTTTAGAAGCACAAGTCTTCATAGTTGGGTAAACTTCTATAGCAGTGAATGGAAGATGACAGCAAATATAAGTTTTTTATTTCTATCTGCTCCAATTGCATAAGCAACAAATCTGTGATAGCGTTTCCAAAAGAGGGAAAAATATAAAGAGATTGATTACAGCAGTCAGAAGAGAATAAGATGTAAATTTAGTTGCTACTCCTCAGCTGTTGTATTGGAAAGACCCTCGCAGCAGTATTGATTCGTTTTGGTCATAAACTGCCAACCAAGGTAATATAACATGAAGTATAGCATTATAAAAGTGTATTCAATTTTTAAAAAATTAAAATATGAAAAACTTTACTTGATTTGCAATGTTGATAATTGTGGAAACGCATCATTAGTCTGTGAAAAGGGTCCATGAAACATTCTAATACTGATTGGTAACAAACTGTCAAATGCTTCCAAAGTTTTTGCACAAAGCTAAAAATTTACCAGTAGATTTTAAAGCTTATATCATGCACTATATTCAACACTCATTAGAGAAACTAGTTATTTCAAACAAGAACCTTCAATATTATTACAAATCAGTTTCAAAGACAAAATCAAACATTAAAACATGCACATATTGTAATTTCAGACATGTATAACTTCATATGAATTATATAGAAAAGTTTGTGCTTAATAAATTATATATATAGATAAAGGGAGAGAGCGAGAGAGAGCGCACATTTCTTATTCACTATATTAGAAATTAGAAATGAGTCCCACTGAGAAATTAAAGATGTGCTGTTTGATGAGTAAAAAAAAGCTGACCTGTATTCCTTATATGTGGACTTCTATTGTCACTATATGCCACATTCTGAGGTGTAACTAACTTATTTATATGATGGAATAAAACTTTTTTTTTTTTTTGTTCTCTGACAAACCAACTGTACATTTACAAGCACAGGAAGTGTGACCAGCTTCTCAAGGTTTGGTGCAACAGAACATGGATAAATTGACACATTAAGCTTGTGTCTGTCAAGTATGACCTGCTCAAAAAAAAAAAAAAAAAAAAAAAAACCATGATTCAGTCCAAAAGACACAAAGAACAGTCAGAAGGCTTTGCAAATAATCTATTTACTCTTTATTTGACTGGTATTGCACAAATCCCCACCAAAGTAAAGTACATACCAAAAGAAAAGGACAATTTTTACACCAATTTGCATTTTGATTGGATGCATATTTTCCCCTTTTATCTAGTTACAAGTAAGAGAAGAGTCTGTGCTGCGCTCATCACACTGGATGGCATTTTCTCTCTTTGATGAACTTAAAGTAGCCGAACTGGTCATGTTTTCTCTACTGCTCATTGCCCATAGTACAGAACAAAACTATTAAGGGGAAATATTGTAAATATAATGGGCTTTTTAGAGCAGGTTTTTTTTTTGCTATTTACTTTTAAATGGCCAAGTATGCATCAACCCAACCCTCCCTTCCCCACCAGCCCCTTCCTTTCCATCCATCCATCCCTCTCTTTCTCGCTCCCTGACAGATGAAGGGTCCAGACCACAAGCGGTGGATCAGGTTAGGGACGGGACAAGGATGTAGAAGCGAGGGGCAAGTTGTTTGAATGTTTGACGAGACAGGCGAGGTCCTACCCCCCAAACTAACCCACCTGGGAACCTACGCAGTGACACAGGAAGAACAAAATATGAGGTATAAAAGAGAGAAAAACAAGAAGGGTAACTTAAAAGGACAGTGGGAGATGACAACAGTTATAGTAAACATTCAGAGTCAGACATATGCAGAATATGCATATAAACGAGTTCAAAACTCAAATTAAAAGGAATGTGAAGTTGTCAATCTGTGTATGCGGATTCATAAGCCCAGAACACACCAAGCCGACGAACTAGTGGCGACGAAAGCAGACTGTGGGGTTGGCTCACATCGGCAGTGTCTGGGTCCAAAGTTGCCCTAAGACACCAACCCGACGCTCGACAACTGATGGCCAAGTAGCATGTCCGTTCTGCGCCTGCATAAGAAGAAATGCCTTTCCGTACCAGCAGGTGGCAGTACCTGAACAGCCAATCAGAATGATCAGATGGCGCGACTGACCGACGAGCTCTGACGCCGATTCAACATGTCGAATCGGCCGAAAAAAAAGCCAACAAGGACCAACTTCAGCCGATGGTGCGGAACACACTGAGAAAACTTAGTCGGCTGACAAACAAAAACTGCCCGACGGCCGACTTGGTGTGCTCCAGGCTTTACGCGTTTATTGCAACATTTCATCTCTTTCTCATGAAACGTGTAGGTGAATTTATGTCTATGCCTTGTCTAGGCTCTGCCCCAGTACGGTTTGTTTCGAGCCATTCGTTAGTCTGGTTGTTTGATGGGAAAGAGATGAAATGTAGTTGCAATAATCACTTTAAGAATTCATACAACTATAGCAGTGGATGACTTATTCTGTTGCGCATAACTGAGGAACAACTGATGATATGGTTTGATCTTTGGTTGACCAATCAGTGGAAAGGGGAGTTTCATTCCTGCCCACATATAGAGAATGAATATTCAAGTGATTTATTAATTTTCTACCCCTGAATGTAAAAACGAAAAATCAAGCTGAAATCTTAAATCAGAAAAGGAATGAAGGAAGCACGGATTGTCTTTGCCAATTAAAACCAATTTGTTTTCTTCAACTTTTTAAATAGCATGATTTAAGAAGCAAAATTAAGAATGAAGCTTTTCAGAATATGGAGTAGCTGCTGCTTAATTTCACAAGCTGACAACATATGCAATAATGCATTTTAACAGCAGTTGTAGTTTGTTGGCCAAAACACTTTACCACCAGTTTAGCTCAGGAAGTCCCACCTCTTGCCAGGGTCACATGATTTCTTCCAGGTCACAGAAATCATTCTGAGGGCTTGGAAGCTGTAGGGGCAGGTGCCTACACAGGGAGAAACAGTTGTTAGTGCACATTTATGTCATTACAAACAAACAAACAAACAAAAAAACAAACAAAAAAACACCTCATTTTTAGGGGACTGTTTTGGGGACGTTTCAGAAGAGGATTTGACGTTAGCAGGCTTGGAGGCCTGGGCTGGGGACTCAGGGGCTTTTTCAGGTTCGTCTCCATCCTAAACAATGACAGTAGTGAGAGAACTATTAGCCCAAGATGCATTGTTTTAAAGTCAAAATATTTATTAATTATCTGATTATTTGCATGTCCTGGAATGGCCAGTTTTTCTGGACACTGCTGAATTGTGGCAGTAAACGTTAATATCACTTTAAAGTCAGGCAGCGAGAACCAAACTAAGTTCAACTACTTCACTTCAGTAGTGGAAATCACTTACTTTAGAGGTACCGGATTCAGATTTCCTCTGTCTGCGCCGACTAAAAGGTCTGCGGGGTTTCCGGGGCTGTCCTTCTGTTTGCTCCCCATTGGTCTGGCCCTCTTTAGGGGGCGACTGTTGCTCTTCTACAGGGGCTGCTGTCTGTTGAGCCTCTCCAGGGGGTGGCCGGGGACGGAACGGCCTGGGCATCACAGAAGAGAGACTTTCGCATTTGCATAACATACAATAAACGAGCACAGGCTATCTTGAATATTTAAGACAATGCAATGGAAGACCTCTGAAATAATGACGCAAACTTCATCAGATGAGACAAATTCTGCTGCAAGTCAGTTCAGTGGGTAAAGCTCCTCAATAATGAAATGAGTTCAATTCAGCTATAAGCAGCAGGAACAATAATAAGTCAAAGCTTTTGCGTTCTCTCGCAAAACCTTTGCGTTCCCTGTATAAACATTTGTGAGAGAACGCAAAAGTTATTGACAAATTTTTTCCAACCTTAAATACACTTTTCAAAAATGTAGAGCATCTTAATAAATACTCATTTCCATTTTTCCTTTCAACTGAACACCACTATGTGAATTTAACTCAAGACAACATTGTTTCCATTCTCAAATAAGGTCTGTATATACACAAGTGATGATATGAACCTTCGAAATCGTGGTCTGAACCTGCGAGGTGGCGGCCTCTGCTGGGCACCATCTACTTCCTCGTTTCTCTCTCCTGCTTCTCCCTAGAGCAGAGGCAAGAAAACTGCAAAACTCACTGACCAGATGTGTGCAGTTTTAAAACAAAATGAGCTAAAGTTTAAAGGCTTAATATCACATTCAATATTAAAAGTTCACATTGAACACACAATTTAACTCATGTAATCTATGAAATGTCACAAAGGCCTACACAATTAACTAAAGGTTTTTAAAAAAAAAAATATATATATATATCATTAATCTAAAAAAAAGGGCAGACCTTCTGATAAAGCAGCATCCAAATGACCTCACCTCGCCTTGTGGCGGAACAGGTCTCCTGCGTGGACGCTGGCGCCGAGGACGTGGCTGAGGGGCTGCTTTCTCTTCACCGCCCTCTCCCTCAGTTGTGGGACCAGCTGGAGCACCCCCAGCTTTCTCCTCTCCTTCAGTAGGTCGTGCATTACGGGGGTAAAAGCGTCTACGAAATCTGCGTTTATTGGGGGCGTATCGGCTGCCCTTGACAGGTATACCCCCTGGACCGGTCACATTCGCCGCCTCTGAGCCCTAAAGCAAATGCCCAGTTTTAAAGAGAAAATGAAGCTATAAAACTCACAATATTCCTCAACACTATTTTGATTCATCCAGAACCACTTACTTTAGCTGCTTCGACAACATCAAACTCCACAACCTCACCGTCCCCCACACTTCTGAGGAACTTTCTTGGATTATTCTTTTTTATTGCAGTCTGCTCAAAGGGAAAAGGCATATCCTTAGCATAACATTTATTTTCCATCAGTGATGAGTGGGTCAAGTTGCAAGTCAAACCATTTATGAAATGAATGTTGACATCTTAGGAGCACTTGAAATCTAGGAATTCTGTATAGGCGAAACATCTTGGTAGATTTTCTTTTTTGCAAATGTCATTTATTCTTACTAGGCAAGAATGTCATGTTTATATGCTGCATTTAAAGGGTTAGTTCACCCAAAAATGAAATTTCTGTCATTAAGTACTCATCCTCATGTCGTCCCAAACCCATAAGACCTTCGTTCATCTTCGGAGCACAAATTAAGATATTTTTGATAAAATTCGAGTGTATCTGAACCACAAATAGGCAGCAACGTCATTGCACCTTTTGAAGTCCAGAAAGGTAGTAAAGACATTGTTAAAATAGTCCATGTGACTACAGTGGTTCAACCTTAATGTTGAAAGTGACGAGAATATTCGCTGTTCGGACGTAAACACGGAAGCCTGCACTGCGTTCACTACACAACTGCATATGACAACAGTTAAATTGTTGAATAAAGTCGTTATTTGTTTTGTTTTTATGCACAGAAAGTATTCTCGTCGCTTCATAACATTTAAGGCTGAAACACTGTAGTCACATGGACCATTTTAACAATGTCTTTACTACCTTTCTGGACCTTAAAAAGTGCAATGATGTTGCTGCCTATGTGTGGTTCGGAAACCCTCAAAAATATCTTAATTTGTGTTCCGAAGATGAACAAAGGTCTTACGGGTTTGGGACGACATGAGGGTGAGTACATAATGACAAATTTCATTTTTGGGTGAACTAACCCTTTAGCATCTGTTTAGAAGAGAGTAGTGTAATTACTTCACCAGAAAATTATTTAAAATAGTTTAAATTAAAGGTTGCAATGTATTTATAAAGTAAACGCATTACCTGATGAACAAATACATCTTCCTTAGTATCGTTTCTGTAGAACAAAAAAGGGAATTTAATTACATTTTAAACAGACTAAGATTTTAACTAATATTTGTTTTTTTTAGAAAACATCATTTAATATTGTGAAGGCAAAAAAAAAAAAAAAAAAGAATTCAAATGCTTGCTTAGCGATATGATTATACAAAGATGGGGTCCAGAAGTCTGAGAACACTTTGAAAATCTGGGCTTTTATCATTTAAACCTGGAAATAACGTTTTAGAATTTAAAATAACTTACAAATCAAAGGTGTTACATTGTAATGAAAATGGTCGTTTTGAATTAAACACACACTTACTTGGTGGTCTCAGACGTTTGGACCCCAGTATTTGACACCCGTCAGACTGTGTATCTGTGCATACAGTTAGTCAGACCAGTGAGGAGTCCTTTCAGCATTATGAACTTACCTATTGATAAAGCCGTATCCATTGCGCACATTGAACCATTTCACAGTTCCTTGCACACCGGTTGCTGCAACAGATCATAAAAATAATGCATCACCATCCATTGAGAAGATCTTTGGAGTTGTTGGTGTGATCTGACAAGATTCGTATGCTGAAGCAAAGCCCGGTGAACAGAATCATTTGAACACTGTGGGGGCCACGTGTGTGAATTATTAACTATAAACTTTGAAACCTTTCAACCACTTAGGTCGTTCAGACGCTGGTCACAGATGTATCCAAGACATAAAGAAAGACGAAAACACGCGTTTTTGCATAAGATGAGGTTTTCTCATAGGATATATGCGACTCAATGGTAAACATAGTAAATTATGGCTAATAATGTAAAGCTTTTACCTAACGACATGCAACACACCTGCAGTTAAATCCCTCCCACATAAAGCACATGGTGACAGCGCGCAGAAATGTGGGTCATCAACGCACTTTCACTGTGTAAATAACCAAACGCTGCTTCAAATAAGAACAACTTCAGATCATACCGGACATGCTACTTTAATTTCTCCTCATGCTGTTGTTACAGAAACAGAATAAATCCCAACAAGAGACGATTAGATCACCCAGTGAAGAGTAACTCGAGAATAAATGGTAACCATGTGGTAAAAAGCATTTATCGACAACTTTATCGATAGTAGGCTATATGCAAACTCGCAAGTGTGAATTTCAGCCCGCCTCAAAAATAAAATCATTTTCTGAAAAACTATACGGTCGAATTCTAAAGCCAGTCAGCCGCGTCTCATTCCATAAACCTGAAGTGTTCATTACTATGATTCGTAATGTGCCTTAAATAAACGTATCATTGTCACTAAAGCCCTACCGATAACTTTTCTCTCGGGCTGAGGTTGCTCAGACGCCTCTGTGTCGCTCATCTTCTCTCTCTGGATTTAACCCCCTCCCTCCGACTCGCCAAACTTTTACTTGAGCGGCCACCTCAAACTTTTTATCCCGATTCCCTGTCAGGAAGGATCTACTCAGCTTGGATTTAATTGGTGTTCAAGCGACCAATCCGCGAGTTTTATCTTCATTCTCGCGTGATTAATTGGGAGTCAGCGTATGTCTCGCGCGAAAACCAACTTGTTCTTCACACTTCATTACGACTTTTGAAAGAATTATTGACAACAAGATGCTAATGTTTTCTAAATGTTATGTTATTAGTCATAATCCAGCTTCAGTCAGTCTGTATAATGCCTCCTCTTCTGTCACACCTCTATCTATCTATCTGTCTATCTATCTGTCTGTCTGTCTATCTATCTATTTGATATTTTTATGGCTCTTTTAAACATTAACATGTACTTTGTAATGGTGACATGAAATACATCAGACGAGTGCACCTGTTTCTCTGTGAAAATATCAAGTAGTGTAGCTGTTGATAGAAAATCAGACAAATCAAAAATAAGTCAGCCTGGTGATTTGATGGGATATAATAGTTTAATATTGTTGTGCCTGGTTATGGCCCTGCTTTTTTTACCCAGTATGCCTTGCACAAGCCCTTCTACACAAAGGTCACCAGATTCAAGTTTCACTTGACTATTTTTATCTAAACGACTTGACAAGACTGTGGGTGCCATGCATTTGGCCATTTCTTTCAACACATTATCATTTTATTATAATTATAATTCATTGTATTAACTCAAACTTTTAATTTCAATGAACTCAAATTTTTAAGGCAATTTTTTTAAGTTAAACCAACAATTCTTTTTATAGTGAAGTCACACACAGACATGCAACATTTGACCTATGCAGTAAACAAAAGATATATGAATATAAAATATTTGTAGATCTTTATTTTTTAAATTTAGTTGTGTTACAAAAGAAATTCGCACTACTTACACTTCCAGTCAGAGACGAGGCGTACTCTGCACGCTCGCCAGTGTACCCTTATCACAAAACAGAAATCAGACATTGATCTCACCTTTGACAGTATAAAAATAAGTATAAACAAATTATGGCAATTAATAATGACATTATGTAGAGTGTGGTTTGAGGCAGGAATATTTGACTGTTTAGAGAGGTTAGTCGTACTTTATTGTGATATGTAAACCAATCAAGGGGTCAAGTTTTTGCTGGACAGTATGACCCTAAGCGCTACTGTAACTACACAATCTGACTGCAAATCTGACATCTTTACAATAGCATTCAACTGCTGAACCTCAGAACCATATGTCACGGCAGTTTCAACACAGCTGCATTAGGCCAGCTGTCTCAGACCGGAAGTTAGGGTAGAGATTATAGCCTCATTAAACGGATAGTTCACCCAAAATTGAATGTCACAATTTACTCCCTATCGTTCCAAACCTGTAAGACTTTAGTTTATCTTCAGAACACAAATGAAGAAATTTTTAATGAAATCTAAACAATTTCTGTCCCTTCACTGACAGCTACGCAAAAAACACTTTGAGAACGTAAAACTAGTCCATATGAATCAAGCAGTTTAGTCCAAATTTTCTGAAGAGACACAATGACTTTATATGATGAACAGATTGAATTTAGGCTTTTATTCACATAAACACTGATCAGCGAACATAAACAGAAGCTCAAACAAACCTCTTCCAGAAGCTCAAATGTTCTGCATAACACACGAGAATAAACCTCTCACACGTCAAGCAAACATGCTGTCATGTAAACATTCTGTTTACCACAACTGATGTTTGAGTTGATGAATGTTTATAAAATGTGAATGTGAATAAAAGCCTAAATTCAATCTGTTCATCATATAAAGTCATTGTGTCTCTTCAGAAAATTTGGATTAAACCACTCAATTCATATGGATTAGTTTTACGATCTCTTTATGAACTTTTTGAAACGTCAAAGTGGTAGTTGCATAGCTGTCAATGGAGGAAACAGAAATCGCTCAGATTTCATTAAAAATATCTTCATTTGTGTTACGTAGATGAACGAAAGTCTTATGGGTTTGGAATGACATAAGGGTGAGTAATTAATGACAGAATTTTCATTTTTGGGTGAACTATCCCTTTAATGTTAGGTTTAGTGGTGGGGTAGGATTAGGTATTTGCTAGGGCGGAGCTTAGGTGTAGTGAATGTTAGGGTTATGAGTGGGGGCAGGTTAGGCAATTGTCCTAGTCTCGTGCAGCCAAACCTTCAGACTGACAGGAGAAGGTCTGGACTCCATAGCAGTTTTCATTGGTCAAGGACCACCCAGAGGCCATCTGACTGACATGTAAAGAAACCAATCACAGTTAGTTTTTTTCAGAGTCATGTTTAGGGGAGTGAAATTGTAATGTCAATGTCCCTACAATAACAGACTGGCATGTAAAACTCTTGGACGTATTTTAAGAGTCTATGCCGCAAACTTCATATACTTCACATACAATCCAGCGTTTAGTTGATCCTGATAAGTGCTCATTGCCACAGTTGTAAACATGACTGTTTTCTTCTTCTTTGAGGGGGTTTGGCATCACAGCAGGTTTGATTAGTTAGAATTCCTGTAGAAAATCTTGTAGAATTCAACCAATCAGATGATGACTTCTAAACTCGTTTCCAAAAAGTGTCCAATTTTTTGTGCCATATGCATCAGACGTTCAGCCAAAGGTCCGTGGGTGTGACGTCTGACTTCATTTTTTTGCAAGAAATAATATATCAGTTATTTCATTATATCGAAGTAATTGTTTTGCCAGTGACCGATTTTTTTGGGGTCAAGTGGACTTATATTTTTTGATGTCACAGCTCAGGATAGTCACTACTAGTCTTAGTACAATGACAAAGATTTGGCTACTGAAAAATAAATAAATAAAAATAAAAGAAAATATGTTTTTGGTAGCTATCATTATATTAAAAGTATATATTAAATAGTTTTTAGGGCCCTATTTTGCTCTGTATGCTGAGTGGGTGGTAAGCCAGAGCAAAGGCCCTAGGGTTATTCCAGAAAGTAAGGTTATCTTACCATCAAACACAACATTGATTTAACTAAATAACAGTCTGTGCTTGCAAAGATAACATGGCTGTATAAGTTTTTTTTTTAGTCATTTTGCTTCCACATTGCTTGAAAGGTAAGCTATATCATATATGTTTTTTATATCTATTTTATTACAGAAATACATTATAGCATAGAAAACGTCCTGTTGCAAAAAAAAAAAAAAAAACAAACGTTAACGTTAGCTTGTTTTAATAGTGCTTTAATTATATATCGATATAACTATATAATATTGTGTGCAATCTGTCACTCCCACACACTAGAGCCTCATCAATAGGGCATGCATGCGCAGAACACCTGTAAAGTAAACTAACCCTGGACAGAACCTGGTCCTGAGCAGGTTGTGTTCAGAGAGTAAGTTGCTATGGCTACTAACATACCCTGAAAATTACCTCCGTTTTTGGTATTGAAAGTTGAAGTTATCCGCTTACTTACTCTTAAACATACCCGGGTATGTCACATAACCTGCTTTCTGGAATACCTCCCTGTTGTTCTGCTCCATAATCAAGCCCTGACAGAGTCCTTCACCAATAGGAATGCTAATGGATGAATTTCTATTACCAGAGCTGGGTAGTAACGGATTACATGTAATCTGGATTAAGTATCAGACTCCAAAAATCAAATATTTGTAATTAGAGTAAACTACTTTTTAAAATACTCGTAATCAGACTACAGTTACTTTTTATGTATTACATGATTAGCCTACATATTATTTACACAATGGCAGTAAGTTGTTCACAATTCATTGATTCTCCTTATTTTTCATTTTTTTAACGTTTATATTTTTTTCATAATTTCTGGCGGAGAGGGGGAGGGGTGTGGAATCATGCACAGAAATCAGCAACAACAAGAATATTTGTTTTTGTAATGTTGCTGTTTTCTAAATTTACTTAATTTTAAGTAAATATGTTTTAAAATCATAAGATGTGATTTTGTTTTATTCAGTGTTGCTATCAGCAAACACTAACAGGTACATTAGTGTTAGTATTTTAAAGTGTCCATATTGCACTTTAAAAAGAATCTGTTGAGGCTCTTGTTGGTGAAAAGAATATATTTTTTCTTTGTATCTGTCAAAATAGTACAAGATTATCCTACACAATATATGTGACATCAAATCAGGGTTAACACAAAAGTAATCTAAATGTAATCCAAAAGTAGTGAGATTACACATTTTTGGTAACAATGAGATTATATTACTGATTACAAATTTTGTCATGTAATTTGTAATCAGTAACTGATTACAATTCATAAGTAATCTACCCAGCTCTGCATATTACATATTTGGGATTGAAGAGGAAATAAATTATCGCGATAATTAATTACATGAACATGCTCGAATAGGCAGGGATATTTGAAAACTGCAATCAGTCATACCTGGGCACCAAGCACCCACAAGACAAAACAAAAAAACATAAAACAACCGGCGACTTTAAATTAACAAACAAACAAACAAACAAACAAACCACGCAGACATGGTAACATGGGCGTTCCCACCCGCCCTAGAATTTAAAGAGCGAGGGTGAACGCGCAGGCGCAGTTAAGAGGAAACGGTTGAGGTTCATTTCATGGTATATGAGGTTGACTTCGTACGGATTGGGAGTGAGTGAGCAAGAGAGAGAGAACGAGGGAGGGAGAGAGAGAGGGGGTAAGAAAAAGAGAGTTTAGGATTCACGCTTTGGGTCAACCAACTAAACGTGTTGCTCAAACTGAGAGGGGGATACGAAACGCTTGTAATGACAGAAGCGTCAGGATAGCTGAATTGCGTGAGTAAACACAAGAGGCATCGCTCAGCTGATAGCAACAAATCAGGCAGACAGATCCGAGAGAGAAGACAAGAATAAGGGATATCCAGTTGGGTTGCCCCGAAAGCGTGGACAAGGCTGTAAACCAGGTAAGTAGATGCTTAACCCATTCAAACAACGGGCGTGATCCCGCGTAGCAACCTCCTCCCTCGAGATAACCCTTCATCTGTTTCACGCTTTTGACAGTCACCTAAACAAAGCAAACAATTAGCTTAACATACAGCATCTCTTGTAAATGGCTAAGTGTCCACAGGACATGTGCACTCATTCTTTTGCGCGAGTAATTTTGAATGACGACAACATGTCTTACTTGGGCGTTGGATGCACAAACTAAACTGAATTTGACGAGAAAAATCCGCGTCAAAGTTTCACCGCCGCACGAAGACAAAGATGGAAAAAAAAAACTTGATCATAACTCAAGACGCATGAGTCCACAGCGCCTCGCATCGTAGATTAGCTCAACCTTACATCATAGGAAACCTCGTGTTTCATTCTGCATTAAAGTTAGTCTGTGGATCTGGTTCACGGGCTGTCATGTGCAGTTTAACGGTGACATACGTGCACCTGCTTGGCCGTGATTAGCGCGGCTGCTCGGCGGGCCTTTGGTTCTGATCAGTGCGCAGTGGCGGATCCAGCAGGCCTCAGATAGCAGCCAGCTCACTGCGGCTGGAGGACACGCGTGTCCTTATGAAAGCGGCCCAACTTTCATTGTTCAAACACATACGGCTCTTATTCCCTGTAAAATGTGTCACAATGCAAGAGTGCTATAGCGGCGAGTTGCTTGGATTACGTCCGCTACATGTGCAACTGACTAGACTTATGAAGCGCAGTGATTATTCAAATTATGTTATCTGTTTGAAAGTCGAAATCGGATGTTTTAGCATTTTGTATGTGGGGTGAAATGGTTTTATGTATCGACATTGTGCATGCTAGTGGGATATGGGCAGCGTCTCTCGCAGCATGACTTGACGTTTGGGCCCTTCCCACGTGAATACTTGCAGACCACCATTGCACAGTAGCTACAGTGAATAAGTTACGCAAATGTTGTGTTTTCTAGCTGTTTAATGACAATTGTCAGTGTTGACAAATATTATTTAGGGGTAATTACATATTTACAATAGTTGGGCACGTCATTAGTTCAGTTAACAGGTGCCATGTTCTTGTTGCCTTATATAGCTTGCTTCTGCAAACCCAGTGATCCATGAGACTACAACTAATTGATTTAAATGAGATTTTCATTTGTTGAAAGAAAATTAAAATTAATTATTAAAAAATAAAGAATGTGGCACATTACTATGTATATATGTGTGTATATATATATATATATATAAGCATTTATAAAGTTTGGTTGTATTTCTTGCACTGATATTAATGTACCCTTTTTTTTTTTGTATACAGTAATTGTCATTTATTCTATTTTTAAATGTAGTCTGTACATGTCTACATCCCCGGTGCCCTGACTAAACATTGTTCTAGTCGACTAATAGTGGTTCATTTAAGTTTATATTAATTACTTAAAATATATACTGGGGAGAATACTAAACCATAATAAGCCTTTAATATAGGTGTAATACAACCTATTCTGCGATCAAGCTCATGCATAAAGCTTGCTGCAGAGCACTGGCAAAAGCAATGATTATGAAAGTGTCGTGAAAAAAAAAAAATAGCGAAAGAGACATTTTAATTATTTATTGTTTTCTGAGTCTGTGTAGGCTGCAAAGATGTTGACAATGCTGCCTCGCCATCTCCGCAGTACAGTGAACGCGCCTACAGAAAGAAATGCACCTTTCGTATGGATGTACTCGAATTATGTATTACTCTTATGTGTATGGCCAAAAATTGCACAGTATTTTAAGTTGTTGCCGCTGTTGTCAGGAAAAAATGCAAGTGATCGCGCCTCCATGTCACTTTATCTTCCACACTCCACACAAAAAAACTTGGATATCTGCCTAATAATAGAGCACATTTATCTAGGTTAACGTTTGAGCGTGCGGCCAAGTAAAGTTATTACTTGCATGTTTCAAATGATAAGCAAAATTTGAGGTCAATGGATGATAGCGAACGTTTGAATTTTCCTGCCTGACATACTGTAATTACCACAAGAACCCGCCGTTAATGATCTGTCTGCCAAGGACTGGCCAAGGTTCGCCACTTCCTGTGTAGTTTTTTTCTGTGGCTAACCGACTATTAAAATTTAGGTCGACTAAGCTTTGTGTCGTCGATTAACATTTAGTCGGCTATTAGGGGGCAGCCCATACTGTGGTTTGAGGGACAGATATCCTCATACAAGTTTGTCACGGTTGTTTAAATTCTGTGTGAATTGCTGTTTGCAATTCATTTTACTTCCATAATTTGGCATATTTCAGAGTAAAACAGAATGGAGCCAGATTGAGTTTGCTAAAAGAAGAAGAAGAAGAAAAAAAAACTCGCCTAAATAGCTATTTGCCTATTATGGCCCCAAGTGATGTCAGTGGAAAAAGGGAAAGTTGTTTCGGAGGATGAACAAGTTCATTTTGATGAAAGATTTTTTTTTATATTGGTCCATTTGGGATTTAATTCAAGAATAGCAAGATAGGTCTTGTCTTTTGTACCAAACCATCTTTCATTAGCGTTTTTCTCAGATGTAACAAATCATCATTCTTTAAGTTGACTTATGCGGTATAATATTAACCGATGTAATTCTGGCTCATTAATCTTTAGAAAAGACATGGCGGATGCTGACCTGGACTTCACAACAGGCGATGCCGGTGCTTCTGTTACCTACCCCATGCAGTGCTCTGCTCTGCGCAAAAATGGTTTTGTGGTTCTAAAGGGTCGACCATGCAAGATTGTGGAGATGTCCACATCTAAGACTGGTAAACATGGACACGCCAAGGTGAGTGATGGTCTTGTGACAAAGCAGAAAAAATGTAGCTAGTTCACAACTGAGCTAGACTAATTTAAAGAATTTTCATTTACTTACTTTAAATCCAATAATATTGATTTTTATTTGAAAAGTACATCACACACACAAAGTATTTAGCAGTCATAGTGTTGATGGATTGTGTGAGGATGAGTATGTTGGTTTTGCAAAATAATGGAGTTCCAGAAGTCCCTTTATCTGAGTCTTTATGAATAATGAATAAGGTGCAGCTGAAAGGGAGGCCAATCATTCACAAAATGTGTGGGTACTATAAGGGAAGATGAAATGTAATTTGATTATTTTGAAAGGAAAATGGTGAAGTAAACCCCACACTTAACTTTACTTTGTTCAAAGGTTCACATGGTGGGCATTGACATCTTCTCTGGCAAAAAGTATGAGGATATCTGTCCCTCAACCCACAACATGGACGTCCCTAACATCAAAAGAATGGACTACCAGGTATGAGACTAGCGACATTAGACAGTTATACTGTAGAAGTAAATAATACAGTGTTTCACAAATGTCTGTTTTTCCACTTTTCAGCTTATTGGCATACAGGATGGCTACCTGTCTCTGCTCCAGGACAGCGGTGAGGTCAGAGAAGACCTGAAAATGCCAGAGGGAGACCTAGGCAAAGAGATAGAAAGCAAGTTCGATGCTGGTGAGGAAATCCTGGTAAGTATTGTTGAAGCAGCCACCCTTCAAATGTCACTGAGCATATCTTCCTATTTGAATGTTAATAGTTTACCGTGGAACCTCATCATGTTTCTTTCCAGATCACTGTCCTGTCTGCTATGAATGAGGAGGCTGCAGTAGCCATCAAAGCCATGGCTAAATAAAACACAGCAGGTATATGGAGCTCTCGCTGCTGTGTGCGCATGCTTACCAGCTAACTAGGCCTGGAGCGACTGTGCCTCTCCAGTGTGCTTGCAGCAAAGCACTTACTTAAATGTTTACGTTAACTTGAAACAGTAAAACAAACTTTCTAATTATGTCAACCATCAAACCTTTACATGGACGCACGAATAAGCAAACGTGCCTGAAACTTGCAACACTGAGGGGAAAAAAAAAAGAGGCTGTAAACTGAATTTAAGCAAAAGACTGAATATCTCCAAATGATTGATGTCTGATGACTTCTATGATGTACATTAAGCTCTTGTTTCATATCTCTTCCAGACACTGAGTGCGGGGTAATTGTTTTGTAGTGGTTAGGCTTAGAAATGGACTGATTTTATATATATAAAATATTTTTTTTATATATATATATATATTTTTTTTTTTGTCCTTGTCCAAAAATTAGATGCGATCAGTGTCCAGAAATTGATCCAGGATGTTTAATAACGTATTTAAAAAGGTTTGACAACATAAGCTTTCTTTACATATAACACTTTGCTGTTTGCATACTGGCAAATGCACTTTTAAATAACACTGAGATATAGAACTAATTTGATCTGTGTCTGCTATGTAAAAGAAATGACTTGAGATGTAAATAGCATTTTTTTGTTTTTGGAATTTCATTTTGTGTTTTACACTACCAGCTATTAATATTGTCTGATGTATAACCAAACATGTATTGTAAAATAGCTTTTTAAGAAGCATCATTAACGACCATTATGTGTTAATATCACCCATATCTGCTGTTATGGGTGTGAGTGATAAAGTGATTCTTGTGCACTTTGACTTTGGCCTTCAAAATGAACTGACAGATATCCAAGCAAGTATTTCAGACTCTGTTCAGTAATGGAGAGCACATTTACTATTGTAGACACTCCATTTACATTTAAATGAAACCCTTGTTTTGGACAGTTATAAACTTTTTACGATTTGACTTGTACATACTTGTGTGGATATGGACTTACCTTTACCTTTCATGTTTTTCTTTTTCATTGCTTATTTTACTTTTATCACTCTCTTTCCTCACTCACTCTTGCTTGTACTTCTCTCTTTCTTTCTCTCAGGGGTTGACAAGATTCACTGGACCTGGATAGGAGAGAATTAGACCTCAGCAATGCTATCCTCCCTCCTTTTCTCATTCTTTCTTTATTTCTCCCTCTCTCTTTCTGTACTTTATAGCCCATCTGTAGGTTAAAAACTAGGAAATAAATTTAATAATCAAAATGTTCCAAACAAAATTTTAATTCTTGTGAACCGAAAGGTACATAAAATGGAATTCATGGACAGTGGACTAAAGCACCATAATGATGTATGGCAGGGCTGGGAATTTTATTTATTTATTTTTGAGAAGGGCACCTCATTACTGCCTTTAGTATGAGTGTGCCCTTGTTGATTTTGACACTTTTTTCACAGGACCAAGTGTTCTGCTTAACTTCCCTTTTATCTTCCAGTAGCTCTAAGCTAAAGACCCTTAGGCAGGGAGTGACAGTATCGCACAAGCTGGTGAATGGATGGATGCAGGAAGACTTCGAATCACTTTTAGCACCACCCCTTTCCAAAAATATAAAAATACACTGAGACCGATAACACGCAGGAAACCAGAAACACCATTTTATCAAGATTTCCCAAGTATTATATTTGGAACTGTTTGAGTATGCTGTGAGGTGGAAGGAGGTGCCATAAGCCTTAGAACTCTTGCTGAAATAAACACAAACTTCTGCCTGTAATGTACTCAGTCTTGGCCTATAATGGTTTGCTTAATGCTTTGTTCACGCTTGACAGACAAAGAAACAAGTACCAAAATTCCTTTAAGTTTGAGGGTTGGATGAGAGATTTGGAAAAAAAAAGTTAATCGTCCCCTTTAAAATCAATTCTGTCCTATGTAGGCCAGATTGACTCATGTACATTACACTTGACTACAAGTATGAGTAATGTTAAGTTTTTGTTTTGCGAGATTGTGATTCAAAAATAAAATGGAAATAAACAGAAATTTGTATTCTAGCAAGACAACCCAGCCAATATTAAAAAGAGCACATATAAATCAAGTTTTTATTTCAATTTGTGATGTGTTTTGGCTCGTTCGTAATGAAATATATTGACCACAGTGGCATAGCTGCTACTGGCAAACTCCAAGAAAAAGGTATTAAAAGACAATACAACAGTTATTTGAGAAAGTATTCTTCATATAATGTAGGACATATCTTACAGATCTAACATCTATTAAACTGCATTACTAACACTTCAAACTTAATATAAAGTTAAAATACACAGACAAATCTTGTTAAATTTCAGTTAAAAAAAAAAAAAAGTTCACAAGGGTATTGTGGGGAAAGCGTAGCTTATTTAACTGTTTGCTCTTTATTTTCGGTCTTTTTCTGGACATCAATCCTCTGACGTAAAGTACCTCCTTGCTCTTTTAACATAACTTAGCCAACATCAACAAATCTTTTCATAGATTCATCGAGTGTAAAACAATTCCTTATTGTTTAATATCAATGATGATTTAATCCAACTATATTTACTGCATGGGACGTTTATTACAATGTTAAAAAAGCAAATTCAAATTGACTGGGTTTCAAAAGAGTTTCTGTAACCTGGCACCTTGTCGTGGTCATACTTTTAGTAGTTAATGTGGTTTTCCATGGTGGAAGAATCTCTGTCCAGCCTGAGCATGAGGGACGAAGGCGTGACGTGATGCTTGCTGAGGTGAACTCTGGAATGGAGCCTGAAACATCATAAATTAAATAAATAAAGTCAATCAATTTTGTATAAAACAGCTGCTAAGAGACTCAATAAAATGAAAAAGAAACATGTTTATCCATACCACATTTACCAATTTTTTTTTAATTAACCAAGAATCTTTTAATATTGAGGATACAAAAGAAAAGGTGTGGATTGAAGGTTCAAGTTATGGAATAGTGATGAAATGGTAAAAAAAATAAAATAAAATCAATAGTTTAAAAGTAGCAACTAACAATGTACAGGTGCTCACATCTTCGACTATGAGATGTATCAATTTCAATTACAACTGCATTTTTCCCCCATATGTTTTTTGCAGACATGTTATTTTGTCTTCTCAGTATATCTGTATATATTGAGTTCACTGTTGCTCAAAAGCGTGTGGTGAATGGTTGAAAAACTTGATAAATCAAAACAACTGACAGTTATTTAAAAAGAATATTACATTATATTATAACACCTGGGATCAAGATAAAAAAAAAAAAATCCATGTTAATAACCTTTTTATCTAACGATGGGCATTCAGAGGGGTTCAATGCAGGTTAGTGAGCTCACCTTGGCAGTAGGGATCTGGACAGCCATGGATGGAGTGGACATTAAACCAGCTGCACTCACATGTAAAGCCTGTGGATGCATGGGTCTAAGAGCAGCCTAAAAATGACAACACACAAAATAACTATTATTTATTATAAGCACATGCGTATAAACAATAAATGTTCTCATGGAAGATGATGCTTGCAACCGAGTCTAAGTAAGTACTTACAGAGTCAGTAAAGCCAGACTGCTGATTAGCATGTTCAAGCTGTTTCTGAAGGGGGATACTAGCACTAGGGATGAATCCTGTGAAGATCAAAAAAAAAAAATTGAAGGACCAAAACAAAAAAAGTTTGTTTATCTTCGGTGTACTGTTTTCGTTGACACATTAATGAAGGAACTTCATCTTGTAAAAACAGCACAATACTAATCTGCATGGCAGATCTTTGACTTTTAAAGGGAATGGCAATTAAAGGGGTTAGTTCACCCAAAAATGAAAATTCTGTCATTCATTACTCATGTCGTTCCAAACCCGTAAGACTTTAGTTCATCTTTGAAATGCAAATGAAGGTCTTTTTGATGAAATCAGAGAGCTTTCTGTCCCTCCGTTGACAGCTACATGACTGAAACTTTGACGCTTCAAAAAGTTCTTAAACAGACTGTAAAACTAATCCATATGAATTGAATGGTTTAGTCCAAAATTTTCTGCTGAGAAACGATCGCTGTCTATGATAAACAGATTGAATTTAGGATTGAATTTCAAATAAATATTCATCAACTCAAACATCAGTTGTGGTAAACCAACGGAAGCTCAAACATGTTCGCATGACATGCAAGAACCACTGAGGTTCATTCTCATGTGTTTCGCTGCACGTTTCAGTTGTGTAGCAGTCAATGGAGGGACAGAAATCTCTCAGATTTCATCAAAAACATCTTCATTTGTGTTCCTAAGATGAACGAAAGTCTTACGAGTTTGGACAAGTACTTAATGACAGAATTTAAATTTTTTGGGTGAACTAACCCTTTAAGATCAGTGCAATTAATGTTATGAAAAAAAAAAAAAAAAATCACGTGAGGTGGCTTCTTACCTGGCTGGGCAGTGAAATGGCTGTGGACAGCATAACCCTGAGGCTGGTGGGGCAGGAATGGCATGCTCTGGAAAGGTGATGCGCCTACACAGATAGAAAATGTTAAGGGAGGGCAATTCACCAAGTCCAATTTTCTATAAGCGCACAAATATTATCTTAATAAAATATAGCAAAGATCAGGTTTTATTGTTACTTCTGATCTGGGTGGTGCCTGCAAAGCTGATGGGCACAGAAGCAGCATGTCCGTAAGAGGTGTGGTGCTGGGCCTGGGTGACTGCAAATGGCTCATGGACCGCAGCGCTACTTGAGAACTGCCCATGCTCCGAGGAACCAGGGAGGAAACCAGGCTGACTGGAGAACTGATGGCCCTAGACAAGACAAAACTTTATGGATAAGTGTGTGCCAGATATGACCTATAAAATTGGCCATTATGGCAAAGGAAAAAAAAAAAAAAAAAAAAAAAGGGGATTCAGTATTTTAAAGATGCTAGTGTTACTGACAAATTCAATGGTTGCTGGAACACCTCACTGAATACAACACAAATCTTACCAAAACACAATTCTCAATATTTTTTCCATTATCTGTGCCAGAAAGTCTCTCTGCACAAAACATAACTTCACTTTTACAGTTTTTGGCATTACTGTTTTTAAAAACAACACATAGTGTTACATGTTCTTCAGATTTATTTACTTACAGGCATCAGAGGTGTCTGAAACAACTGTTTACTCCGCTCCCCTAACAAAGCACTGGCTCTATTGTGACTTACTGGACTTCCTTAAACACACAAAAATAGGATTTTAAGCACAGGATAGCGGAGAACAAAATTGTGTTTTGTTGTACTAATGTCTACTAATATTTCCTTCAAAATAATCCAAAGTCAGTATGGTTTTGCAGCCTTTCAATACGTCACCTTGTATGCTGAGTAGATGCTGTCCTGAGTGCAGAGGTAAGCTGGACTGATAACTGGCTGAAGGCAGTGTTGTAATATCACTGAAAATAAATGAACAAATTTATATACACCACTTGACTTGATAATTACACCATTTAATTTAACTAGAAAATATAAACTCAGCAAAAAAGAAACATTCTCTCACTTTCAACTGCTTTTATTCCTCGTAAATGAACATAAAAAGATGCAACAATTGAGACACTGTTTCACTGAACAAGTTTCACAGACACTTGATGTAAAGAAATGGAATGATGAGTCCCTGAACAAAGGGGAGGGTCAATGTAAAAAGTACAAGTGCATGATTGAGAACAAGGAACATGATAGCTAAATAGTCAAGACATTTTTTATTTTTTTTAAAGAGAGAAATGTCACTTACCTTTGCTCCTTTCTGCGACGCTTTTCCTCCTCATGAAGGACTTTTTTAAGCTGTAAGAAGAGCTGATGTTTCTCCTCTTGCAACACCTGCAATTTTTCACCCATTTTTTGAACCTAACAAACAACAAATACCTTAATAAACATGCTGGAATCAGCAGATCCATGGGGAACACATCACACTTCAGTGCTTCTGCAGTCTTTTTTGTTTAAAGGGCTTGAAATTAATATTTTCGCTATAATGGACCCACTGCCTCATAGTGAGGAGATAGTTGCTGTACACACCTGTTCTTTAGTCTCTTCCAAAGACATTCGTTCCTCAATTTCTTTAGTTCGTTTCCTTTCCTCCTCCTCTTTCATTTTCTGTTCCATCATCTTATCCACTTCTTCCTCCTCTACAGTATGACAGAGTGAATATACAAACCATCTTTTAAAAACATAATTAATAATGAACTGAATCTGTTGCCATTAATGTAATAAGGAACAAAATTCTGGTGTGCTATTCAATACACTGTGTTTTCTTTTATTTACAAATGTTTATTTACTCTCTTGCTCTAGATTGGAAACACACGTGTACCTTGTCTTTTTCTCTCTCTCTCTTTCATGATATGTTTATGCAGGGCTCTGGCCATCGCATTGGACAGCTTTGGTCTCTCCAGTAGAGCGGGCATCGTGACAGACAGTGGTGGAGCCAGCTGAAAACACACACGTCTTATTATATATACGTTTGATTTTTGTTTATGTAGCATACTGTGCGCTTCATCGAAAACTATGACAAATAGCAAACGTGTCTCTCTATAGAATTAACTTACCTTCGTATTGCTGCACGTTTTCTGCAATGTTTTCCTTTGTGTTCTTTAGAAATCTCTCAGCACTTGAGAAAAAAATAGACTAAATAATATTTACAAGCGACGTGATTCGTGTTAAAGCTAGAGTTAAACCGCTATATTGTTTTTACTATTCAGTTCCGGGTTAAAATGTCACATGACCCGCTTCTTTTCCGGTTCAGTGTTTGAACGCAGAATTGGTCGTGTTGAAAAGCCTTGTCCATATCATCAAAATAATATCATAAACAATGAAAAATCACAAAACATTATTTTCGACGTACTTATTTTATATTTTTGTAAACATGCTGAATAATAATAAAGAATGGAAAAGAAAGAACATTACAAAAAGTAAACATAAGATCGCTCCAGAAATAAGTTAGATGAATGAATGAATAGCAAATTTAGCAAGTTTTTACTGTTTTTCTGTTGACAAGTCCTGATTGTGTTTTTTTTTTTTCATACAATGATAAGGGAATTATAATTGGTATATTTGCATTTGTGGATTGAAGAATTTACAAAATTCAGTCATTAAATATATTTCACATAGTAATTGAAAATATTATAAAATAATATACCTATAGCCTAGAACAAAAAAAAAATATATATTGTATAATATTTTAAAGACATGAACATCTTTCCAAAGATTTTGAGTAATTGTAAAGACCAAAATACTCTAAGTTATTGTAGGGAAGGATTCACAAACGTTTTAAATCATGAATAGAAACGTGAAGTGTTTTGTTCTTTTACAGTCTACCAAGGTTTTGACTAAGTAAAATGTATAAATCAGTGTCATTTAAAAAGTATTACAGATTTTTAAAAACATACCAATCACAGTGGAAGAATTTAATTATAACACTACTCATTTGGATAAGGGGGATTTGTATGCATTTTAGAAAGCCCTTTCCTGCATTACATGTTTTATGTATATGCATATTAATACTTTTGCTTATTTTTATTGTAATTTACCGAAATTACACAAAATAGATGTATCCGTTAAATTCATGTGGTCGTTATAATTGTGTCAGGTTCAAAATAAAGGAGCGTGTATGTGATGCTGCCCTCTACAGTTGCTTGCAACTTGAACATAAGCACATCTGATGAACAACTGGATAAAGATTCTAAATGCATTGACTTCTGGGATGCATTTAAGGATTTAAATGGCTTTATTTATACAAATGTCCATTAAGACTTTTTTTTTTTGAAGAGTTAGTAGTACAGAGGAATTTTACATTGTGAATGAACTTCACTGCTTTTAAAAAAAAAAAAAAAAACCAGAGTTGATCATATTGACTGGCACTTTCAGCTTTATTGAAATAAAATCCTGAAACTTCACAAGTTCAAAAGCCAAGTTGCAAATTAAAAAGTGTACACAAGACTAGCCAAACATCATAAAAGGAAAAAAAAAAAAAAAAAAAAAAAGCTTCTCTGAAGCCATGTTTGAAAAAAATACCCCAGAAATGAGTAAATGCAAAGACAGACGATATAAAGTTTTAAAATTCTAGTCTACAGGGCAAACAAAACTTGTGAACACTCATGTCCTGAAACATTGTTTACACAGTCTTCTGTTGTCCCTTCTTCCCAATAAGAGACTTATGAATGTGGGGTATAACACCTGCAAGGTGGGGGGGCACAGAAAAAAGGGATTAGAACACATAAAACATGAATTTAAAAACTTGAAAGTTGAATTAGAACTTACCACCACCAGCAATAGTCGCTTTAATGAGGGAGTCTAACTCCTCATCGCCTCTGATAGCCAGCTGCAAGTGGCGTGGGGTGATTCTCTTCACCTTCAGATCTTTAGACGCATTTCCTGCCAGCTCGAGTACCTAAATATGAAAACAGGCATGTTAAATAACAGGACTGAGAAGTCTCAGTTCAATGCAGTTTCTCTTAAATGGTACTCACCTCGGCAGTCAAATACTCTAGAATAGCTGCGCTGTACACTGCTGCAGTAGCTCCGACGCGCCCGTGACTGGTGGTCCTGGACTTCAGGTGCCTGTGAATACGACCCACTGGAAACTGACGATGAAGAAGAGTAACGAAAGAGTCAACGAATAGTCAAACAGGCGTAGCGTATGTCAAGTTACGTAAAATAAAATGGCTTACCGCCTAAACAATAGTTATAAGCAAAGCATATTGTGTTTTATGAATACACTTCAATCAAGGGCCTTTGTTCATTACGGCGGGTCTGACCTGCAGTCCAGCCCTTTGTGAGCGCGAAACAGCCTTCGCTTTCGCCTTCCCGGAGTCTTTTCCTGCTTTACCTCCAGCCTGAAACCAAACACCATAGTCACTCATCGCGTTATAAGCGTTAACTGAAATGTTTAAACCCTTTGCATTACGAACATAACCATATTTAAAAACCGGTAGTTTTCGGATTCACTTGGTTCGCGCTCGTGTTTACACGACGCCAGTTAGCACAGGAGCTAAGCTAACTAGCCACATAATATTATTCAACAAAGACCGGGAGAATAATTCCAAACGTACTTTAAACCTGTTATGCAGCTTTCCAAAAAGACGTGTGGCATAAAATAAATACGACACAGCAAGGGGAAAAAAAAAAAAAATACTTACCATTTTATAATTTGCAAATGACGGTTACTACAGCTGAGCCGCGCGAACACACAGTTCCTCTCCCAATTCAAACTGAGTTACGCGCCTTCTCTGTGTTAAATATAGCTCGTGTCTACATCCGGGACTTTTGGCTTGTGAACTAGCCAATCACCTCTCGTATTCTGTTGTTTGGCACACGCATTGACCAGTTACATTGCGGATTTTGCAACTCTCACACAAAAGGGGCAATGCTATTTAAGGCTTTGTTTTGCCGGGTACTGTAGTTCTCATAACAACGCGCTCAGTTTCATACTTTTTATTTCGTTTTTCTGTTAATTGTTGCAACAGAAGGTATGCACTGTAAGTTACTGCCAACAATATGCTAAAGAGAAACACTGAAAAGGAAACTCAGAAAGATGGGAGTGGAAGAATTAAATCTAAAGAATGCAATTACTTATGGAATAGTCTACTGACTCTACTCCATTGAAAGAAACAGAGCTGATTAAGAGAATTTAGCCTTAAATAGTTTTGGTAAATTTTTTGTTTTATGTAAAATTTAGAGGTTTTTTTTTTTTTTTTTTTTTAAATATGTATGGATAAAACTCTGGTCCACACTCTATCATATATTTGCATCACATTTCTGAGTATTTCCATTAATTTTCCTCAAAATTATGTGATGACTGCAATCCGAGGACGTTTGAGTGATCTGTTATCCTTTCAGCCAGAGCAACAGAGGGAGCTTATGAGAAGAAAACAATAGTTATGAGTTATACGAGTTTACCGGAGTGTGTGGCACATATGCAGATGCATTAGTCCAGTATCAACAAAGGCGGGGGGAGAGAGAGATAAAACATTAAACCAAATAAATACACGATTATAATCATATATGAGTTGTCTACGTTCCTCAAGCAGTCCCTGGCATTTTACATAGTGTGTATTTTTATTGTAATGATTAGCATAAGTAGCCTTTAAGTATATTTCTGTCTCAAACGGTAATCAGAATCCTCATCGGATCGCAAGGAAATTATTTAACACTTCATTATCACTCGCTGGTGTCTGAAAGTGAGTTTTTGAGCTGAAAATTGTTTCAAATGTCTTAAATGTTGAAGTTAGCTGGTAGCCTGGGAAATGTCTCCTGACTTTTATAGAAAATAACTGTGTTTTTTTCAGGTTGTTTTCCTTTATTTTAAATTGTAGTCAAAACCCTGTAAAATTATCTCTAAATCAACAATATTATTTTAAGTATTATTGCATTAATGACAAATTACAGTAATTCACATTTTTTATACAGAAAAATTACTGTATTTTTATACAGTAATTTTTCTGTTTTCTTAAATTACATACAAATGTATGTAAAATTACAAGAATAATAATTAATACAATAACAAAACAGATGATAAAACGGTCAAATGACTGGCAGCAATGGCTGCCAAACAAAAACACCAAAATCAAAGTATAAACGCCTTATTTAAATAAGCTGAAAAACACTGTTATTTTAAAGGTATTTCCTGAATTATTACAATCAAATGCCTTCACTTAAAAAAAATGGTCAAATGATTGACAGCACAGGGTGCCAAACAAAAACCTGAAAATTAAAGTAAAATCTCCTTATTTAAATAAGCTGAAAACAGTCACATGACTGGCAGCAACAGAAAATTAAACACTAACAGATCTGTGTCTCAGCATCTCCACTTATTACAATCCAGTTTGACTTTATTTCTTTCATAATGAGAATGAACAGATGAATAGATGTTGATGTTTTATTGAAAATAATAAAGTTTGAAGTCACCATTATGGAGGTAAACGTTTGCTTTAGTCTGGCTCTTGACCCTTGACTTTTAATATCTGTTTTTCTCTGGCTGGAGTGTTTCTGAAGCACATTTGCTATAGCAAAAATTGCAAGAGAAATTCTGATCAGATGAAGTTGGTTAGTAATTGATGAGAATTCAGTCATTGAATAGTGGTTTGATTTGCTGATCTCATCCAGAATCTGATTTTATGAAATTAGCAGATAAAAACCAAAACAGGTTTGCTGTTGTTTTTATTCATTATATAGAAAGTGCTTTTAGCTGTGTCTTTTAGGCTCACACAAACATCAAGAATCAGCATATAAACCTCAACAATAGTGACAATCTTTAGTAGCTTGTTTTGTGATGTTCAGAGTTGGACTGTTTATCTGAAAATTTTGTCATTGTTGAGGTTCATACTTTGATTCTTTATGTTTGTGAGTCTACATGATACTGTCCAAATAACTTATGCATAATGCCTCAAAAACCTTCAAAATATTAAAGCAGGACAGGATTTATGCAGTAGTTTTCTAGAGCTTCAATTAAGTGAAGTTATTAAACCTAAACAATGTCCTCAGAGACTGGACTCTAGGAGAAATCATTAAATCTGGCTTCTACACAATGTAAGTAACCAACAGCATCTGATCAGTTTTTTTTTTCTTGCAATTTTTGCTATTACAAATGTGCTTTAGAAATACACAGTTACAGCTATAAGAAAAAAACTGAGATTAAAAAGTCAAGGGTCAAGAGCCCAACTAAAGCAAATGTTTACCTCCATAACAGTGACTTCAAACTTTATTATTTTCAATAAAACATCAATATCTAAACATCAGTTAATTCTTAATAAGAAGCTTTGAATGAAAGAAATAAAGTCAGAGTGGTTTGTAATAAATGAAGATGCTGAGATCTAGAGAGATCTGTTAGTGTTTAGTGTTCTGTTTCTGTTGTCTGAGATTTTTGAGGTTATTGTGCCGAAGAAACACTGTTGCTTTATTTAAAAGCAGTAGCTGTGTAGTTGCTGATGCAGTGATATTTCAGTTCATGTGTGTGTGTATTGTGGCTAGCTAATCATTAACTGCAAGAAATTTACATTTTACAGAGAATGTTTCACAATAATGATCCTGGAAATACCTGTCAAACAAGGGTTGTTTGTAAAACACTAAAGGAAAATTTGGATATTTTACCTTAATTTTATGGTTTTTGTTTGGCAGACGCTTCTGCCAGTCAATGACCATTACTTTTTTAATAATCTTTACCAACCATTATTTTCATCAATGTACTATATAGTAGGGAAGTATGTGATTTCGGATGCAGTCATGGGCTCTGTCTGAAATCACCCCCTACTATACCCTTAAATAGGGCAGTATTTGAGGTTACAGCCATTTGTAGTGGTGTCCAGAACCATAGTGGATGTTATCGAATGCACTCATTCAATCCCATAATGCACTGTAATAACGAGTGTACCACTGTGCACTCAACGGCTAGAGAATACCCATAATTCACTGTGATGGTCGTGCAGAATGAATTCTTGCATCAGTATGGGACAGATCCAAATTTAATACTGTGCATAATGGTTGTTACTGTCAAGTTTAAAAAAGGACAAAAAAGCACCACACAGGTTTAGTGCATTATATTCCAAGTCTTCTGAAGCTAATGAATTGCTTTATTTGAGGAAAAGACAGTATATGACATTGTTAAATTTAAGTTCATGGAAACTCTTTCTTCCACTGCGGATGAGAGGACTGGAGTAGAGAACTTTTTTTTTTTTTTTTACAATGACATTGTTACAAATAACTGAATAAAGGCTGGTTCACACTGTGCGATTTTGGCCACGATTTGGTCGTCTGAGACAAATTTTGCAAATCCTAAAAGATTCCTATAATCCTAGGTTAAAATCTGTAGTCTTTGATCGCTAGTTTGACATGTTCACAGCAGGGGAGTCAATTGGGTATGGCAGGGTATGGCGACTGCCATACCTTGGCTGCCTGGTCAAGTCAATGCAATTTATATAATTTTAGTCATTGCATGCAGGATTAATGGAGTTATATAACTATGTGTAACATATAATTTCTATTTTTAAATAAAACAGAAAAGTAAGTGAATTAAAGCGATCTGGTTGTTATATACATGTCATGCAAGATCAACGGAGCTGCCAATGTGTCGCAACGTGATATTGCAGAGTTGAGTATTATAGCCAATCACAGGGATTTCTGTTGAAAATAATGACCAATCAGAGGTGTTTAAGTTACCGGTTGTCCTAACCAGCCACGACAGTGACATGTGACGATTCAATTTTAGAAACAGTTTCTATTTTTTGCAAAGTCGCAGCTGGAACAACAACAACAACACAAAGTATGACAATGATAATCTTGGATAATGTTTATGTGCTTTATTTAATGTTAAAAGCGTGTAACCAAACGTGACTTTGAATATCATTTAGTGCTCCCAGCAACAATGGATAATTCACCTCAGATCTTGAAATTAAACAAATGGAAGCAAGAGCGTTCAAATTGTGAACATACAAGTGTATTCTATGTCAAAGATTGTTTTAGTAGCTCAGTATGTATTTTAATAATGTTTAAATGGTGTAATATTTTTGAATTTGACTATCAACGTTGATCATTTCCTTGCGAGTGCCATCAAGTTTAATCTCTGGTGCTGTGCAAATGCCGCGAGAGCCCGCCCACACTGTGTTCTGATTGGCTGTGGTTTTTGATTTATTGACTTTTAGTTTTGCAAATGAGGACAATCTTTGTAGGATGAACAAAAATTTTTGGTAATCATATTAAAAATAACACTTAAATTGGATAATATTCAGACTTTTGAGCTTTGAAGTGCTGAAAAAAGTTGTGTGAAGAAACTGGGACTATTTTTTTTTTCTTCTTTTTTTAAATGTGGGACTATCACGCCTAGGGAGTAAGATTGGATGACGTCATCAGGGTCTGCCATACCCTGGCTTTTGGTGAAATGACGCCACTGGTTCACAGACAGCCGGTTAATGACCGTTGCGATCAAATTTTACCTCTGACGTAATTCTGGCAGTGTCAGAAGATTTGCCGCACAATCCTCCAGTGTGACTTCTCCTATGACGAATCTCTAATTGTCTTAATTTTTCAAGACAAGCTGTGATCAAAATTAACGATACAGATGTCTTTGTTAGCCACCATTTCAGTCCCGCGTGTAATGCAGCTCACAGTCACCGAGCGTGTGTGGGCTGATGATGTAAAACTCCGGATAAGTTTTCATGCGTCTTGACTGTTGTACAGTCTGACATAAATGACAGCTGAGATCACAGTGTGACATGAGGATCATGTTCGTACAGTCTGACAAGCATCCATCGTAAAGGACTATTATAAATCGCACAGTGTGTACCCGGCTTAACTTTGCAGGCTGAGTTTCAGGCCCCTGTGGAAGTTGGAAGTTTCAATACCACGCGGTTTTGTTCCCTAATGAGATTTTAATGAAGGTCGGTTTTGTTTGTTAAAATGATTTTAATGACAGTTGGTTTTGTTCGGTTACGGGATCTTGGTCGGTTTTCTTCGGTTGCAAGATCTTAATGACAGTCCGTTTTGTTCCTTTGCAAGATTTTAAAGATGATCGAATTTGTTGCATTACGAGATTTAAATGACAGTCTTTTTTTTTCCATTACAAGATCTCAATAACAGTCGGTTTTGTTCCTTTGCAAGATTTCAATAATGGTTGGTTTTGTTTCGTTTCAAGATTTTAATGACAGTCAGTTTTCAGTGTCAGTCGGTTTAATTTGGTTACAAGATTTAAATGACAATTAATTTTTTACCATCAAAGATGATCGGCTTTGTTTCTTAGCAAGATTTTAAGGACAATTGGTTTTGTTCCGTTACGAGATTTCAATGATTGCCGGTTGTGTTCAGTTACGAGATCTCAAAGACAGTCGGTTTTGTTCCTTTACAACAGGGGTGTCCGAACTCGGTCCTCGAGGGCCACCGTCCTGTGGAGTTTAGGTCCAACTTGCCTCAACACACCTGCCTGAAAGTTTTTAGTATGCCTAATTAGACCTTGATTAGTTGGTTCAGGTGTGTTTAATAGGGTTTGGAGCTAAACTCTGCAGGACAGTGGCCTTCCAGGACCGAGTTTGGACACCCCTGCTTTACAAGATCTCAATGATGGTCGGTTTTGTTGCTTTACAAGATTTCAATGACAGTCAGTTTTGTTCCTTTACGATATTTTAGTGACGGTCAGATTTGTTCGGTTACAAGATTTCAATGACTGTCAGTTTTCAATGAAGGCCAGCTTTGTTCCTTTATGAGATTTCAATGACAGTCAGTTTTGTTCCTTTACAAGTTCAAAATGGTTGATGGTTTTATTTTATTATGAGATTTCAATGACGGTTGGTTCTGTTCGGATTTGAGATTTCATTGACAGTCGGTTTTATTCTGTTACAAGATCTCAATGATGGCTGTTTTTTTTTCTTTACGAGATCTCAGTGATTGCCGGTTTTGTTTTGTTATGAGACAGTCGGTTTTGTTCCTTTGCAAGATTTCAAAGATGGACGGTTTTGTTCTGTAATGAGATTTTAATGATGGTTGATTTTGTTCCTTTACGACATTTTAGAGACAGTCGGTTTGTTTCCATTACGAGATTTCAATGATGGCCAGCTTTGTTTCATTTCAATGAAGGTTAAAGGGTTAGTTCACCCCAAAATGAAAATTCTCTCATTACTCACCCTCATGTCGTTCCACACCCGTAATACTTTTGTTCATCTTCGGAAAAGAAGTGAAGATCTTTTTAATGACAGAACGCTGTCAGATTTCCTTCCATTGACTGTCTTTATAACTACCACTTTGAACCTCATTGGTTATGCAGCACGTTTGAGCTTCCGGAAGAGGTTTGCTCTCGTGCGTTATTCAAGATATGTTGAGCTTCTGTTCATTGATCAATGTTTACATGTGAGTAAAAGCCTTTTCATCGTAGCAAGCGATCAATTATCTTCAGAAAATTTGGACTAAACTGCTCGATTCATATGGATTATTTGTTTGATGTCTTGATTAAGTTTTTGAAGTGTCAAAGTGGTAGTTACAAAGGCAGTCAATGGAAGGAAATCTGACAGCATTCTGTCATCAAAAAGATCTTCGTTTGTCTTCTGAAAATTAAAGTTAAAATTAATTTATGGGTGTGAAACGACATGATGGTGAGTAATTAATGACAGAATTTTCATTTTGGGGTGAAACTAACCTTTTAATTTTGTTACTTTAATTTTGTATTATACCATTGTCTTCACAAAGTAATGTCTAGAGCCATAAAATGATGATGGTCATCAACTATGTTTTTGATGGATGTTTTGTTCAAATGTTGTTTTATGTTCAAGGCTATTTTAACCAGGTTCACTTTTCTTAATGGTGAATATAAACCAGCCTACAATGACAACGAGAATTAGAAGGAAATGAATACATATTTGGGTGGTGTAATATTATAATAAAATGTCATTAATTGCATATTAAGATAACTCATGTTATTTAAAGCTGCAGTCCGTAACGTTTTTTGGTTAAAAATTATCCAGAATCAATTTCTGAGCAAGTACATATCCAGCTAGTGTTCAAAACTATCTCCTTATCTTAGCTCGATTCACAACGGTAAGCTTGTAATAATGTTTTATAATAAGAGCGACCTGGTGGATTTCAGAAGGAAATTATGCAACAGTTTGTCTTTGCATCATTACGTCACGTCTGTAAACAGAAAGAAGGAGACCAGGCTAGTCGGCTTTATCATGTGAGGAGGATGCTGCTTGTAGCGGATCATTTATAGCCTGTTCTCACAGCAGCTGAAATAATTAAACGTGTCATTTTGATGGTGGATTGTAATCCAGAAAGGTCCAAATGACAATCATCAGTGACAACTGGAGATTCACCCGTAGTCAAAAGCAAAAGACTTCGGACTGTGGAGTGGATACAGAAATTGAAATCTACAGGTAACGATAATACACATTAAATACACATAGTCACGCAATGCTGATGTTGTTAACATTAACAATTTGAGAACAAAGTATAACAGTAATAATAATTTGCATGGTTTGGCGTGATCCGAGCTAAGCGGTCGTTAGGTTTCATCATTGGCAGCACGATTTATTGTAGGCGTAATGCTTTTTTCCTCAGTTGGTCAGAACAAAAGTAGCAGAAATGTTACTTACTTGTTCAGATGATATTTTCTAGTGAAAATTCTTATACTGGTCATACTTTCAAGACATAGAATCTGTGATTCTGAAGTACAGTATCCACACCGGTGTAGTGATTGACAGCAAACATTAGATTCATCCGCTGAGGAGTCGTGCCGATGCACAATGCATGTAACGATAATAATTCCACATATGACTGCAATCGCAGGTTTCAAACAGAGATGTCGACAAAGAGGAAAAATGCCGGACTGCAGCTTTAAGTTAAAAAAAATATACCCTAAATAGACAATGTTGAGCAATAATAAGTCATGCGCTGCATAAGATGTAGCCTATGATGCAACAACAAATTCAAGTGCACAGTTTCACCTAATTAATTATTAATTTGTTTAGTTATGTATAATTTGAATAAGAGAACAACACCAATAAACTTGGGGTAATTATAAAAAATTGTTTTATTACATTATAGGTCGGAAATATTTTTTGGGTAAAGGGCAGACTAGAACAAATAGCACTCATAACGCATGGCATTTAGTGCCTCTAATATCTTTTTGGCATCCATAAAATCGCCTTCTTTTATCTAATTCGACTTAAATCGATTACCGTGATCACAGTGAGTGAAAGCCGTTGTGGAGTGTCTAAATACTAAGTGCAAATTGCGTCCCTTGTTGGCAAACAGTATTTACACTAGCCACTCAAGTTTTAAAAAAGATGCAGGAAAATCAACATCTTTAGTGGCGCAGCAGTAGGGAGTGAGGCTCGGAAACATGGCTTTTAACGGGCTCGAATCCGCCTTTTGCCGAGCTCGCATTTATTTTCAATAAAAAAGAAAATAATGTTCTAAAAGTGGAAATAAACTGTGAACGAGTGTTTAATAATAATAAAAGTGTTTATTGGGTAGGGTTAGGGGAAGATGTAGGGAGGGTTTTTATTCTCCCATCCATTTAATAATTGTATTAAATATTATCATTTACACTCTGTGATATTATTGCATCCTGTTAATGTACAAAAATACTGAGGTACTAATAGTATCTGCCAATATAAAATATAAATAGCATCTAAGGGGTCAGACAAAATGACAAAATAAGCTTATAAAATTCATACACTACATGGATGAGTACATAGTGCATAAGTACATAGCCTAGTGTATAAGTACATAGTGTATAGTGCATCATTTGGGACAATTTTTTTTTTTGCGGTTAGAATTAATAATTTTATTTAGTAAGGGTTAAGCTGATAACAAGTGATAGTAACGGCTTATATTGTTAGAAATGATTTCTGTTTTGAATAAATTCTGTTCTTTTTAACTTTTTATTTATCAATGAATCCTGAAAAGAAATATCACAGGTTCCAAAAAATATTAAGCAGCACAACTATTTCCAACACTGATAATAAAACAGCTTTGCATCACAGAAATAAGTAATATTTTAAAGTATATTAAAATAGAAAACCATTATTTTAAATTGTAATAATATTTCACAATATTACTGTTTTTCTGTATTTTTGATCAAATAAATGCAGACTTGATGAACATATGAGACTTCTTTCAAAAACATTAAAAAATAGTAATGAAAAAAATATAGAGTGTTAAAAACTAAATAAATAAATTTGTGATGTGAAACTAACTAACTAACTAACTACATGCATGGTATGTGATGTGCTGTATGGACTATTTTACACCAGGGTTACACCCCTTATATTCTGGGGTTTATGTTAACCCTTTATACAGTATATTGCATTAGGACCCACTCAGACCACAGGTTGATTAGACCCGCTGACCTCTCTAACACCTCTTCCTGCAGCTACCCAGTCTCCCAGGAGGTCTCCCATCCGCTGTATAGGCGGTCAACCAGAAGCATCTTTCCAACCATAGATCCTCTTACGTAGCAAAAATATATGGGAATATACCACAAGATATAATGTGATATATTACATAATACATTTCCATGTATGGGAAACTAGTGCTTATATTTTTCAATGTACTAAAATATATATACATTGACCATGCATGGCTATATATTGATAAAATATTTAGACATGAAGACAAAATAGCATTATATGTATATTCATAAAGCTATTTCATGTGTTTTGTTCAATATTAATATAGGGGGACATCTGTTAGTGTTTATGTTGTATTATTTTGGAATTTATAATGGTTTCTGGTATGTTTGAGTTGTTGGGGTTACCATTGTGCTGAAGAGTAGAGCCTGTGGTTAGGTTGAAATACTTACAAACATATGTTATTTAGGTAAAGATATGAAAGATTATGACTGGCTCTTTGGTGAATGGTTTCCCTGCAAACAAGCCTGCACTGGCCCACTTAGGGCTAGTGTAAGGGCTCCTGAGAACTTGCTCTGGCAAAACGTTGGCCCCTTAGTGCTGGCCCGCACTATTAATCTACAACATTAAATCTGGCAGCACAGGGTGCCAAACGTTTACCATTAATGAAAATAACAGTTAAAAAAGAAATGGTCAATGACTGGCAGAAGCATCTGCCAAACAAAAACTGTAAAAATAAGGTAAAATATCCTAAACCATCCTCTGTAAAAATGTAAATCTCTTTTAGTTAACAATTAGCTAACAACAGTACACACACACATAAGCTGACAGTGCATCAACAGCTACACAGTTATTGTCTTTAAATAAAGCAACCTGCAACATAACATCAGTGTTAGGCTCATCATTGACTAAAGCACAGGCTCCACTCTTCGGCACAATGGTAACATAAAAAACAGACAACAGAAACAGAACACTAACAGATTTCTTTATTTCTTTCATTCAAAGCTTCTTATTAGGAATTAACTGAGGTTTAGATGTTTTTGTTTTACTGAAAATAATAAGTTTAAAGTCACTGTTATGGAGGTAAGCATTTGCTTTAGTTGGGCTCTTGACCCTTGGCTTTTAACTTGAATTTTTCTCTGGCTGTTGTAACTGTGTGTTTCTGAAACACATTTGTTATAGCAAAAGTTGTGAGAAAAAAAAAATTGATGATTCAGTCATGTAGTGACCAGATTCACTGATCTTTGAAGACATTATTTAGTAATTTCACATTATATTAGCACTAGAATACCACTGCACGAAATGTTGTTTTGCTTTAATGTTATGAACGTTTTTAAGTCATTATGCAGAAATTATTTGGATAGAAGCCCGTAGACACACACACAGACATCAAGATTCAACGTATGGTGACAACATTTTCAAATCAAAAGATCAACTCTGAACATCATAAAAAAAGCTTTTTGTTGATTGTCACCATTGTTGAGGTTCATGTGCTGATTTCTGATGTTTGTGTGAGTCTAAAATTCAAAATTGAAAAACTTTCTATATAATGAATAAAAAACTCAGAATATCTGATTTTTTTTTTTATATATATATATATATATATATATATATATATGTGATAATTTCATATTATAACACTACTGCAAAACTAACAGTTAATGTACTTAGAAATCAGATCCTGGTTGAGATCAGTAATTCAGGCCACTACATGACCAGAATTTCTCTTGCAATTTTTGCTATAACAAAAGTGCTTCAGAAACACAGTTACAGCAGCCGGAGAAAAACTGATGCTGAAAAGTCAAGGGTCAAGAGCCCAACTAAAGCAAACACTTACTTCAAACTTTATTATTTTCAATAAAACATCAACATCTAAAAGTTTTTTTATGAAAGAAATAGTCAAACGGGATTGTAATAAGTGAAGATGCTGAGATGTAGACAGATCTGTTAGTGTTTAATGTTCTGTTGCTGCCAGTCATGTGACAGTGTTTTCAGTTTATTTAAGATTTTACTTTCATTTTATGTTTTTTGTTTGGCAGCCATTGCTGCCAGTCATTTGACCGTTTTATCATCTAACTGTTTTGTCATTGTATTAATTACAGATTATTTTTGTAATTTTACATACATTTGTATGTAATTTAAGAAACAGAAAAATACTGTATAAAAATACTGTAATTTTTCTGTATAAAAATGTGAATTACTGTAATTTTTTTTATTAATTTTTATTCCTTCTGTGCAGAGTTATAAATGGAAGGTCTTATTGAACTTCACTTTAAATTTTAAAAAGTAGTCAAACAGAGCATGGGAAACAAAAGTGGGCTGCCTACACAAAACCTGCATGGGCCCAAAGGTACAAAAGTTGCTGGCCCACACTGAGCCATCATGGGCTTAATGTGGGCAGTCTGCTAGTGTGGGCTGCTCACAGAGAGCCCGCAGTGAGCCCAAAGCTGTGGGCCTCACCTGGGCAAGCCCACACTCACTGGGCCTGTTTAGGTTTGGTGTGGGCTGGCCCTAGTCCACTGTGCCCGCAAAAAGACAGCATGGGCCACGCAAGGGGATGTTTGCAGGTTTAGTACATGCAGGTATAGTGCCTTATATATTGCTGTGTGTGTATGTACTGCTTATGTCAGTGTTCTCAAACTCAATTCCTAGAGAGCCACAGCTCTGCACATTTTTGTTCCAACCCTAATCAAACACACCTGATTAAGGTCAAGGTCTTCAGGATTACTAGAAACTTCCAAGCAGGTGTGAGTTGAAGCTGGTAGGAGCTAAACTCTGCAGGGCTGTGGCCTTCCAGTTTGAGACCACTGGTTTATATGTTCAATAAATTTATAAATATGCAGTACCAAATCTTACCACATGAATTAAATCTTTCAAGATCCCAGCAGAGGAGAATTTAACTCCACAAACAGCTTTACCAGCTTCACTTTTGACTAAACAGATTGACTTCATTTCACCATTAAATAATCTTGTTTCTGTTTGGGACAAAAACAAGATTATTTTTTTTACCCCACTGGCAGATAATTTTGCTTGTTTTAAGCAAAAACTCACTTGATTTTATTGTTGTTTTTCCAGAAAATAAGAAAAAACATCATGTTATCTAGTAAAAGCATCTGAACTTAAGAATTGTTAGAAATTTAAAATCTAACAATCTAATCTGAAAACAGAACAAAAACGCTTAATAATAAAAGCATTTTTCACAGTATAAATACATTTACATTACAAACCACGCGTTATTACACAATGACATCATTTGATAATACAGAAATTCTAAAACATTGAAAATGACACACAAAGACATCAAGAATCAGCACATGAATCTCAACAATGGTAACAATCAAAAGTGTCATGCCACAATGCATGCTGGGAACAACAGTACAAAACTCCCAGCATGCATCACAACATGAATAAATTATGCAGCTGAATTGTCCTATTGTTTTCTTTAATTCTAACTATTTGCTTTTATTTTTTTGCTGTGGTTTTTGTTCTGTCTTTTAGTAGCTTTTTGTGGTATTCAGATTTGATCTGATTGTCTGAATATTTTGTTGTCACCATTGTTGAGATTCATACGCTGATTGCTCATATTTGTGTTTGTCATTATAGCTTATGGTTTTTATTTGCAGTCTTCTAATTGATTTATGCAATACAGTGTTATTTCATGTTGTGATAAAACAAGGTTTGTAATTTAAATGTATTAATGGTGAAACACAATTATTATTATCAAATGACATCAGTGATTCAGGCTACTTCATGATGATTATAGAACCATCAATAGCTAAAAATCATCTGATCTCACTTCAGTTTTCTTTGTTACTGCAAATATGTTTGACAGACACGTTGTTACAGCAGCCAAAGCAAACAAACATATGAGCTTTAAGAGCCCAACTAATGAAAACACCAATCACCATATGGTAACTTCAAATGAAACAAACATGAGCGTTAAACTTCTGTTAATTCTCAATAAGAACTTCTGTAGATGAATGACAGAAATAAAGTCAATCTGGTTAGTAATATGTGAAGCTGTAATGCTGTTTGTGGAGTTGTTTAATCCTCCTCTGCTGAGATCTGGAGAGATTTAATGTCTTTCCATTATTTCCAGATTTATTTATTTTTTTTATCTTCAGTTGATTTCATCTAAGGCTGTGGCTGCAGTCAGTTGTAGCTCTTGTGTTTCCTTTTATCTCTTTTTTCAGTTCTCTTCTTTCCTTCAGTAATTCTGCTTGTTAACAGGCTTGTTAATGCTAAGATGATTCTATAAATAATATATAAAGATTTTGTGGCTCAGATAAGGTCCAGTTCTGGCTTATTTCTTTGCTCTTGGTTGACATGTGGCATTGCTATGGCCTAATTGTGGCTCAGATCTGGCAAACAGGAGCGGTCCGCCCAAGTGCCATCATTCCATGCTACATGTGTACATGTGGCAGATGTAGGCCAGATCTGGGCCGGCAAAGAGTTGCTATCTGGGATGTATCTAGTAGGGATGTGTCACGATTTTCGAATATTCGATTAGTTGATTTAATTATAGAATATCGAATAGGTTGTGCGATTGTCGTCTTAAAAAAATCCTCATGTTTTCAATGATGACACGTTCATGTAACCTGAGAGTGGCGCGCACTCTTAGACAACAGTAGAACACAGACTAGCATGGCATATAACAGAGACATTAATATCAATGTTCACATGACACAAGTGCCGTCATTCAGGCTGTTCACAATGTTATAACGCGTTTAGGCAGCCTAAAATCAATAAGGCTTGCGGTAGGCTTGCTGCGATAGTCAGTGTTCAGGAACAACACCGGTATCATCACTTGCCCACCGCTCCCGAATTGGCGCTAATTTGAAAGTGAAAGTAAAATCCCCTCGGTCATTCATGGTGCGTGTCCACTGGCGAAGAGCGAGCGTTTTCAGTTAATTCCTATGGAAGCTCAACATAGGAATTAATTGAAAACGCTCGCTCGGCTTCGCACCGATATGAATGGCCATGCGGATTTTACTTTCACTTATATTAACGAACATATTAATATGTTTCAGCACATTACAATCATTTTATGGCTTGAGTTAAGACAGCATATTCCCCAAATTGAATTAAACAGTTTATCAATATCATACAGATTGAAAGCGTGAATGGTCTCTCTCCCTCTCTCTGTTTGTGTGTGCATGCGTGCGTGCGTGCATGCGGGGGAGCTGGGTGCGATTTTCGAATAATAATCGAATAATTCCCAACGATCTTCAAATATTATTTTTGCTTGAAATGCCCATCCCTAGTATCTAGAACTTTTTTCTGGGAGCTTTTTGCAAGGGAGTTGTGAAAAGCCACAGGTCTGCCCGGGTTGTAAACCTGTAATGGAGGTTCTCCCGGGTGTTGGCATGGATCTTCTGAAGATGGATGGCCCGTTAAAGATTGTGATAAGCTTTGTCCCAGAACCTCTCACTCTCTCGAAACCAGTGGTTGACAGCTGGAACTTCTGATGGCTCTCCTGAGCAGGGGAAGAGGGAAGGCTGGAAGCGAGCATGGAATGGGTCACTGGAATGGAGTGAGTCCTGTGGATGACTGGCAGAGGAAGTTTTGGATGTACTCTGCCAAGGGCAGGAAGCTGTTCCAGTTGTGGATGGTATCTCGGGGAGTTAGGGTTAACTTGATGGTGAGGAGTTCCTTGTTACAGATATCATAATTTGTGGTGTTTCCTGGAGAAGGTTGTACATGGACGAGGCATCAACCTCCAGTACGAAGGGTTGTTCAGCTTGGGTGGCTTAAGTGGCCAGGACAGAGACTTGGGTTTGGATTTAAGTAGTGAGGTGAGTGGTAGTGGGTCACTGAGCTGGCCTGATTCCAAATCACCTCGGCCCATTGCAGCACTCTCCCCCAGAGAGCAACAAGATCTTCTATCTTTCTGTGGGAAAGAGCTGCAGCTGCATCTTTAGTGTGAGTGAGCATTGGAGGAGGAAGCCACTGCAGTCCTCTGCTGAGCCAGTGTAGGGTTCTGGATTGACCAAGGGACTGACGGTGAAGATCAGCAGTGAGGAAGAGCTCATGCAGTGCCAAAAGTATTGGGACACCCCTCCAAATCATTGAATTCAGGTGTTCCAATCACTTCCATGGCCACAGGTGTATAAAAACAAGCACCTAGGCATGCAGACTGCTTCTACAAACATTTGTGAAAGAATGGGTTGCTCTCAGGAGCTCAGTGAATTCAAGCGTGGTACCGTGATAGGTTGCCACCTGTGCAGTAAGTCCTTTCGTGAAATTTCCTCACTACTAAATATTCCACGGTCAACTGTTAGTGGTATCATAACAAAGTGGAAGCAATTGGAAACAACAGCAACTCAGCCATGAAGTGGTAGGCCACGTAAAATCACAGAGCGGGGTCAGCGCATGCTGAGGCGCACAGTGCGCAGAAGTCGCCATCTTTCCGCAGAGTCAATAGCTACAGACCTCCAAACGTCGTGTGGCCTTAAGATTAGCTCAAGAACAGTGTGTTGAGAGCTTCATGGAATGGGTTTCCATGGCCAAGCAGCCGCATCCAAGCCTTACATCACCAAGTGCAATGCAAAGCGTCGGATGCAGTGGTGTAAAGCACGCCGCCACTGGACTCTAGAGCAGTGGAGACGTGTTCTCTGGAGTGACGAATCACACTTCTCTGTCTGGCAATCTGATGGACGAGTCTGGGTTTGGCGGTTGCCAGGAGAACGGTACTTGCCTCACTGCATTGTGCCAAGTGTAAAGTTTGGTGGAGGTGGATTATGGTGTGGGGTTGTTTTTCAGGGGTTGGGCTTGGCCCCTTAGTTCCAGTGAAAGAAACTCTTAATGCTTTAGCATACCAAGACATTTTGGACAATTTCATGCTCCCAACTTTGTGGGAACAGTTCGGGGATGGCCCCTTCCTGTTCCAACATGACTGCGCACCAGTGCACAAAGCAAGGTCCATAAAGACATGGATGAGCGAGTTTGGTGTGGAGGAACTTGACTGGCCTGCACAGAGTCCTGACCTCAACCCGATAGAACACCTTTGGGATGAATTAGAGTGGAGACTGTGAGCCAGGTCTTCTCGCCAACATCACTGCCTGACCTCACAAATTCGCTTCTAGAAGAATGGTCAAAAATTCCCATAAACACTCCTAAACCTTGTGGAAAGCCTTCTCAGAAGAGTTGAAGCTGTTATAGCTGCAAAGGGTGGGTCAACTCCATATTAAACCCTACGGATTAAAAATGGGATGTCATTAAAGTTCATGTACACGTAAAGGCAGGCGTCCCAAAACTTTTGGCAATATAGTGTATATACATAACCACTTGAGAAATGTATAAACATTTATCCAATTTTCCCATCTCATGATTTTCCTTTTATAGGCTTTGGCCTATGTATCAATTCTCTCTTTTGAACTCTTTTGGTATTATTGTTTCAGAGTTGCATACTATGGTTTACTAAAATCACATGGGTAGCATGTTTGGTATCGATGGATTCCAACTTTCGTTTCCTATTTGGTAATTTATGTTACATGCTGGTAACTCTATGACACACTAGTATTATAAGAATCTAGAAGATTCTTCTCTCATGCATCCAATCCAATGTCTTATGCTAATATCTTGCTACCGAACAAAGACTCGTAAAAGTTCCCTCCGAAGGGACAACTCCTTATTGGCTCAGTCACCTTAAGAGGGTGTGTCATCTTCACACTTTGAAATCACTGATCACAAGATCACAGGGTTCTTTTACTGAAAAACTCTGATATAATGATGATGCTGAGCTAGAAGATGTCTGAAGAACCCCAAGCTTGTGCCGGGCTCCGGCCTAGACTTTCCATGCACTCAAAGATCCTCTGAATCCAACTGGTTCTCTTTCATCATGACAATATCAGCAAAGATTAACTGGAGCCTCCACAAATTGCATCAGGACAGTTTAATTCAAATTGGCAAGACATGCAAGTATCAAACTTAGTCTCATTATTTGATACATTAAGTATCCTTACCCCTTTTAAAGAAGGGCATGTTAGAACATAATTGATGGTTTGCTCAAGACTGTTGATCTGCTGAATTTCAAACAATGCTGTAACTTCTTGCTTTCCTGTATTCTGCTTCAGCTCTCTCTTTCCCTTGGTAAACTGTATGCATGTATGTGTGTGAATGTTAGAGTAATTTAAGTGTTTAGTCAATAAAGTCTTGTTCATGTCACATGTAAAGTTGTCTGTGTTTCATGCTCATACACTGGAGTCCCTAATCATACAGATTCTGACTACATGCTCTGAGTAGTACTGTACAAAAAGAATGTTATTTCCCAAAACCTGGAAATGAACATTTCTTAGAATTAATAAACAATTAACACTGAGTGTTCATTGACCAAACTGGTTAATTGATTGTAATAATAATGTTAATTTTATTAACTAATCCAAATATTTATAATTAATTATAACTAGTTAGGATTAATTATTCATATTTCTTTTGAGCTAATTTGCTACTATATATATATATATATATATATATATATATATATATATATATATACATATATACACACTACCAATCAAAAGTTTGGACACAGTAAAATTTTTAATGTTTTTAAAAGAAGTTTCGTCTGCTCACCAAGGCTGCATTTATTTAATTAAAACTACAGTAAAAACAGTAATATTGTGAAATATTATTGCAATTTAAAATAACTGTTTTCTGTTTGAATAAATTTTATAAAGTAATTTATTCCTGTGATGGCAAAGCTGAATTTTCAGCATCATTACTCCAGTCTTCAGTGTCACATGATCCTTCAGAAATCATTCTAATATGCTGATCTGCTGCTCAGGAAACATTTATGATTATTATCAATGTTGAAAACCGTTGTGTATTTTTTTTTTTTCAGGATTCCTTGATGAATAGAAAGTTCAAAAGAACAGCATTTATCTGAAATACAAAGCTTTTGTAACATTATACACTACCGTTCAAAAGTTTGGGGTCAGTAAGAATTTATATTTTTATTTTTTTTTAAAAGAAATTAAAGAAATGAATACTTTTATTTAGAAAGGATGCATTAAATCGATCAAAAGTGACAGTAAAGACATTGATAATGTTACAAAAGATTATATTTCAAATAAATGCTGTTCTTTTGAACTTTCTATTCAACAAAGAATCCTGAAAAAAAAAAAATATTGTACACAAATATTTTGTACAATTGTACACAATAAATGTTTCTTGAGCAGCAGATTATATTACTATATTATATATATTATTATTATTATATCATATTACTGTTTTTACTGTATTTTTAATTAAATAAATGCAGCCTTGGTGAGCAGACGAAACTTCTTTTAAAAACATTAAAAGTTTCCAAACTTTTGACTGGTAGTGTATATATATATATATATATATATATACACATACACACACAGTTGAGCTCAAAAGTTTACATACCCCTTGCAGAATCTGCAAAAATGTTAATCATTTTAACAAAATAAGAAGGATCATGAAAATTGCATGTTATTTTTTATTTAGTACTGTCCTGAATAAACTGTTTCACATAACAGTTGTTTACATAAAGTCCAAAACATAGCAGAATTTATAAAAATGACCCCGTTCAAAAGTTTACATACCCTTGATTCTTTATACTGTGAGTCACGACTGTTTTGTTTTGTGATGGTTGTTCATGAGTCCCTTGTTTGTTCTGAGCAGTTAAACTGAGCTCTGTCCTTCAGAAAAATCCTTCAGGTCCTGCAGATTCTTCAGTTTTCCAGCATCTTCTGCATATTTGAACCCTTTCTAGCAGTGACTGTATGATTTTGAGATCCATCTTTTCACACTGAGGACAACTGAGGGACTCAAACACAACTATTACAATAGCTGCAAACATTCACTGATGCTCCAGAAGGAAACACAATGCGTTAAGAGTCAGGGGTGAAAACTTTTGAACAAGAAGTTGATGTGCAAGTTTTTTTTTATTTTGTTTAAAGAACATATTTTTTTCATTTAGTTCTGCCCTTTGGAAGCTACAAAAGATACTTACATGTTTCCCAGAAGACAAAAAAGTACAATTTATTCTGTTCATCCAATTCAAAAAGTTTACATCCCCGACTATTAAGGCGTCGTGTTTCCTTCCGGAGCATCAGTGAATGTTTTGAACCTTGTTTAATACTTGTGTTTGAGTCCCTCAATTGTCCTCAGTGTGAAAAGATGGATCTCAGAATTATACAGTCACTGCTGGAAAGGGTTCAAATATGCAAAAGATGCTGGAAAACCAAAGAATCTGCAGGACCTGGAGGATTTTTTCTGAAGAACAGAGCTCAGTTTAACTGCTCAGAACAAACAAGGGACTCATGAGCAACCATCACAAAACAACTGCTGTATTCCTTTATACTGTAATATTGCTGTTATTATTTTATGTATATACAATTACATTTTTTCCAAAACGACTTACAAATTAGGAGTACAATGGAAGCAACAATAAGTGCAGTGACAATGTCCAGCTAGTCTAGCACAGTACGCATAGAAAGGTTTTTTTTTTTTAGTTAAACAGAAATAATGGGTCACATGTTCACAAAAAAAAAAAAAAAAAGATGCATCTTTAGCAGTCTCTTGAAAATGGTTTGAGGTAGTCAGGTTATTCCACCAGTAGGGAACAGTCCAGGTAAAGGTCAGTGAAAGTGATTTTGTGCCTCTTTGGGATGACACCACAAGGTGCTGTTCACCTTCAGAACGCAAGCTTCTGGAGGGTGTATAAGTCTGAAGCAGTGAGTTTAGGTAAAGGGGTGCAGAGCCAGTTATTGTTCTGTAAGCAAACATCAGTGCCTTGACTTTGATGCAAGTGGTCAAGAGAGCATTACAATAGTCCAGTCTGGACTGAACAAGAGCTTGGATGACAAGTTGTGTAGCATGCTGTGATAGGAATGGCCTGATCTTCCTAATGTTGTAGAAGGCAAATCTGCAAGATCGGGCAATTCTAGCAATGTGGTGTGTGAAGTTTAACTGATCAATTATAAAACAAAGGAGGGGCTGGTTGAAACCACAAGCACTTCTGTCTTGGCAAGGTTGAGTTGAAGGTAAAGGTCATCCAGGTGAAGGTCAGAAATTTCCATGTAGCAGGCTGAGATACGAGCAGCTACTGGCTAATCATCCGGCTGGAATGAAAGGTAGAGATGTGTGTCAGTGATAGGAAAAAACATGTTTCTGAATGATTTTAGTTACAATTACAATAAAATTACTGTACAAAACAGCTGCATGAAAAGATGTAAACAAAGAATTTGTTGTATGAGAAGAATAGTGCACTCTTTTCACACCTGGACTGTAATGCTCATCTGCTGTAGATCTCCAGTCTTTCCACATGACCTGAAATCACAAAAATAAATAAAATTTAGTTGGCCTATTACATTAAATCAAAAATACCAGCACATGTTTTACTGAGACATTGCAAAACTTCAACCTAGTGTGATCTGGAAACTGAGCAGAAAAGGCTAACAGTTATGTTTTTGGCTGCCATGTGATTTTAGCTAAATTTATATTACATAAAATTATATTAATTACTTTGACTTAGCTGCATCATATTACTATCTAGGGGTGTAACTGTCCATTCAACTGGATCGAAACCAACTAACGTTATCTAGTGTATCCTATGATTCAATACGTAATGGCAAATTACTCAGGCCACCAAAGATGAGCTTTTGAAAGAAAAAATATATTTAAAAAAAAATTATTATAAGACTTAATATATGCATGCTATACGTGTTTGCAAGCAGATGCTCTCAGAATATGCAATTTATTATGTTGGTTATATTCTAGTATCATCTGCTTTCCTGTATAGGCCTATACAGTATCATCTTCATCAATAAGGTGTACTTAGGCCTACAGGCTACTTAAGATCACTGTCTTGATGTAGTTAGTCATGTTAAGAGTGTTCAACGTTTCAAAATAGATATAAAAATTGCGGTACTACCACATATGAACATAGACCTCATATACACTTGAACGGACTTTGTTATAAATAACTAATCTTTCTTGGTTTAAAACAGATAGAAAATTGAACGACACCTGCTGCAATTTTAAGTGTTTTGCTCCGAGTTATGTGACTGAACACCGTTTAGAGATGCTAACATTACCTTCGAAACTATCAACAACACAAAAAAAAGAAAAAAATCTGTAAAACATTAATCAACATTTTATGTAAAATTACACATTATTCTGTAAAAATACAGAAAATTTCCTTTTAAAAAATGGAAATTTGATGTAATACCAAAATACAAGCAATTCCCTGTAAATTTAATAGTGGAAATTTAAATTACAGCAAATATCTGTAAAACAACAGGTATTTCATTGTATGGCAAAACGGGAAAATTCTGTAAAAAAACACAGACAATTACCTGTAAAATTACATTCATTTTTAACAGTGTAGGCTATATATACACATATTGCTTTGCTATTAAACAAGAGCATAGAAAAAAGAACGGACTGCAACAGTTCAACAGAACAGCTGATATTGTAGAATGGCCAATATATGCCTAGTATGTGCATATATGCCTTAGGTGCAATTGGGACATGAACACACAGGATGAAATCAACCAGCCGACTGACTGACTTTGAGGCTTGATTTAGTGCCAGCCAGGATTAACTCATTCCTGACAAAATCTCTGGGGGTAGTATGTAGTACAGGATAGTATTATACTAAGAAAGGTTCTAGAGAAAACAGTACAGCTGATGAAGGTGCAGCAAAATTTGAGCTAATGCATACCTAAAAATTCAAGAAAGAAGCTTTCCAGAATTGCATACAGTTTCTGTGAAAAACAGTGGAAATTCCTTAAACAGCAAAAAACATGATGTGGAGTTTGGCTTTTGTTCAGCAACACTACTTTTCTAGCTGTTGGCCTGCAACTCATGTCTATGAATAAACTGCAGCTGAAACTGGAGAAAGCTTTGTTGTCTTCCAACATTATTTCATCACTGTATGACTTACACAACTGTGGTTTGATATTTTTGGATAATCAGCTGTTTATCAGGTTGCTGATGTATGTAGGAGTGACTCTTACAAACACACCTGATAGGCCAAACAGAAAGCAGTGCCCACTCCAACACTGCCAGGAAAATATGGCCATGTAGCCAAGTATTTTCATTCCGGATAGGACAGTGTATGAGAACCAGGTAACCTGAAGGTCAAATGAGGTAACTGCCAGATGTTTGGAAACTCAAAGAATGTGTTCATCATGCTCTTGGCTATACTGCACATGTATTTATTATTTGTTTATAAATGTTAAAAGCATTAGTACAGAGCACTTTTGTTTGTAAATGTGTCTAACATTTATCATTTGAACTAAAATACATATTATGCTGTTAGCATATGGGTAAATTTTTTGTGTGTGTTTTAGCATATTTTGTTAATTAATAGAACACATTCTTTTTTGTAACATGACTCTTTTTTAGTAACTAGTTTCAATTATACATTTTTAGATTTTCTCTTCAAAATGTCTAGGGTCTTACATGATCATTAGAATCTGGTGTCCAGTGTTTATAAAATGTTTACACATCCCTAATAAAATGGCAGCTTTTTGAAATGTAAAAAATAAATCTACATAAAGATCTTTTTGTACCTTTGATGTAATATTGAAACCAATAAAACATCAAACAAATAAAAACTTTTAAGAGAGAGAAAGAGAGAAACTTAAATAACCTGGTTGCATAATTGTGTACACCCCTTTATAACAGGGCACGGTACTCTGTTTGTAATGAACTAATCACCAATCTCTTCAGCTGGGACTGGGGCAGTACACCGAATACCAAACAATTTTGTCACAAAACTTGCAGGTCTTCATAAAAAATAAAAAAAAAGAAAGACGAAGAAGAATTTCATATTTCACACTTGTGCAACTAGGAAGTCTTTTATTTTTCTACTTCTTTTTATTTTTTTACTTTTGTCCTAAAAAGCAGGGATGTGCAGTGTGTTCCTCAATTCCTCACATCCGATTTTTAAACAACACAATTCAAATTCAATTGTAAAATGAGACAAACCACAGATCCAGATCTCTCCACAAACGCAAATTCTTCTGTCCATTTGGACTGTAAAGAACGATACTATTCTTTTCTGTTCACCTTTGTTAAAAACTTAAATAGACAGTGGCTAATATAGTTTTCAACCGATTTATGACGATAAGACCGGGAAATTACCACTCCACTTCACAATGTTTTGTGCCACATAACGATTGGTTGGTGTAGTGACAAGATTGGAAGAGGAAAGCCTTCTTGTGAAATCTGTTGGCCAAGGTCAACAAGGCCAGGCCAATGCTAAGGAAGTTGGCAGAATGCACGGAAAGAGCAAGGGCAATGGCAAACAAGAGGGCCCAGAGTCTTAAGAGTCAGCCTGTCCAGTTTGTGAGAGCAGGAGAGTTAGTGCAGAAAGGTTAAGAATAAGGTATCAATCCTGGCCAGTGGAACGGACTGGTCATTTTGAGCAGACCTGGGCCCTCATTTCTCAACAGTGCATAGAAAAGGTTCTATATTTTGTCCTACGAATGAAATTTAGAATGTGCCTAAGTACAAGAAAATCCGTATTTATCAAACGTGCGCACGCAGTTCTTACGCACATGAGTAAGCAATCATTGCTGATAAATCCCACATGTGCGTAAGTACCACGCTCGTTCACGGTCATTAGCATTTGGAAACGCCTCCAATGAACCATATATGGTGACAACACTTCCCTTTAAAAATCACGTGATTGTGTTTTTTCCTCACCGCAATAATGGCAAAGAGAGCATTCTGTGCTCTCGCCAAGCAGATCAGCATGATCTTGGAAAATGAGCTCTCTGTGGACCGCATTGTTTGCCAAGTCTTCCAAAAACGCAAAATAAGCCATTGCACTGAGACAACCATTTTTCACAGCTGTCTTTTATAGGGTTTGACACCAATTACGCATTGTGTTTAAAACTAGAGTGTTGTAAAAATTGAGTGTTTTATAACACAGGACTTGTGGATTGCTTAATGCATACGGTGACATTCTTAAATGCTTTTTATGTGTAGTGTAGTGTTGCTATTCTACCACTAGATTCTCTGCGTAAGCATGCTTTGCATGAAACTGTTCTTACGCACTCATTACGCACAAATCTGTCCGTACGCACCGTTGATAAATGAGGGCCCTGGACAGGTGGCTACAGTTCCTGCTTCTATTGCGCAAACCACATTGAGACCGTACCTTGTTTTGTGGTCTGAGACGAGCAAGCGGGTGGTGCTAGTTGAACTGACTGTGCCCTGGTAGGAAGCAGTACAGGAGGCATATGAGCGGAAAAATTCACAGTATGCCGACCTGGTAGTGGAATGCCAGAAAAAGGGATGGAGAGCAACAACTTACCCAGTGGAGATAGGCTGCCATGGCTTTGTTGCCCACTCGATCAGCCACTTCCTGAGGGACAATGGCATCAGCTCTGGCAAGGTCACAAAGGTCTTAAAAGATCTTGCCAAAGAGGCAGAGGGAGGAAGATTTTGTCTATGACTGAGGAGGAATGACAAGAGCTGGGGTGCTGAGAAGCCTCAAGGCATATGGACCTTAGATCTAAGTCCTACCACAGGGAGCGGCCGGGAGACGTACCTGTCTGCTGCCCCACCACCCTGAGATGTTCTGGGACTAAAGGGGCGAAACATTGGTGAAGGGTGGCTCCCAGCTGATGACCCTGTGGCTGATAAGTTGGTACAGACGGAGGTGCGTCAGGCAGTAATGCCCAGCAGGTTTTACCATCAACCTGTTTCTAATCATACTGACAGTCCTGCAGTCCTCAAAATGAGTTCATTGGCTGAATATTTTACAAGCTTGCATTTTAGCAACTAAGCTCTTACATGTATAATTTCTTTACATTGTTTGACTGTGCATTCATAGAGTATTTATATCCATGGTAAGAGGAACTGTGTTATAACGATGGTAATTTATGACATTTAACATATAAGATAATACACTGTCTTCAACACCTCCTGGGAAGTTTCTGCTTATTAGCATGGAGGTCATATTTTGAGGTGAGTTCAAGGAATGTTGATTTGATAAAGATAGATGCATTAATCATATTTTTTTCTATTTCATTACTAGCATATTGTGTAACTGAGGCTTTATGTATTTTAACAGTAGGCCTACAAAATTGTACATTTAAAATTAAGACTTTAAAACTTACCAAATTGAGTACTAATTTTTCAAGCATTAATATTTCAAATAATTAATTTATTTAGTAAGTATAGCTTTATGTGTTTTAAATGCCCTAACAACCACTCAGAAACGTTTAGCAGTCAGTTTTACTAACATTTGATTTGAGGTTTACATATCATATTATGATTTACCAACCAACAGTTTTTTAGGATCAAAATTTTACACTAGTTATTGTAATTGATGCAAAATAGCATCTAAATAAGATTATCAGAGTATCAGAATGTGTTGCACTGTGGACAGATGATGAGAATAGCACATGGGTACTGGGACACCATGGCCATATTATGGAACATAAATTTCAGGAGCCAATGTTTGTGGGATATTTAGTTTCATGGGTTTTATTCACAAGTCACAAGAGATGCCCAGAACTGAATGACTTGTGCCTACTGGGTCAATCCATGTCAAATTAACCACATTTTAGAAACTTTTCTGGCTAAAATTTTTGATTTTGTAAATATATTTAAGCAGCATTTTATTTTTACATAGAGATTGGTAGAAATATTAGTAAATATAGTTGACTTTAGCAATCCTTGTTACATTATATGCGACAGTCACAAGTTGGGAAAATTCACTTTTCACATTTTTCCCCCCAAAGTTTGTTGAATTTTATCAATTTTTAATGGTTGAAAATGAAATGTAGCATTTACAGCTAAAATCACTTTGCATATACAGCTAATACATATTCCCCTGGTTTCACAGACAAGGCTTAAGCTAGTCACAGACTAAAATGCATGTTTAAGCTGTTTTTAACTGAAAGCAACTGGCACTTACATATCTTAAAATATGTCAATGCCATTGTTTTGTCTCAAGATGCACACCAGTAATGTTTTTTTTTTCTTTCTAGTGTACGTTTATAAAAGCTACTTAATATCCTAATTGAACTAAGGCCTAATCCTAATCCTAAAAAGGCTAAACCCTGTCTGTGAAACCGGGCCATTGTGTTTTATCAAAACAATTACATAGAACATACAGTAACTGTCCGAGTTCCAAAAATTATAACATTAGGACAAAACAAACACAGATTTAAAAAGGTAAGAAGGCCACACATATTATAGAAATAAATGATAAAAATTAAAAGGGCTGTAAGATGCTTTAGATCAGGGGTGTCCAATCCTGCTCCTGGAAGGCCACTGTCCTGCAGAGTTCAAGCAGCTAATCAAGGTCTACTAGGCAAACTAGAAACTTCTAGAGAGAGAGAAAGAGAGAGATTTTATATTCTAAAATATTAGAATCAGTAATTGAGCCCATTGCACTCTATGGCAGTGAGATGTGGGGTCCACTGACAAATCCAAATCAAGATCTCACCAAATGGGAAAAACATCCAATTGAGACCCTGCATGCAGAACTCTGTAAAACTATATTACACGTGCACCGGCATACAAAAATAACGCATACAGAGCAGAATTAGGCAAATACCCTCTAATCATAAAGATACAAAAAAGGGCAATTAAATTCTGGCAACATCTGAAACTTAGTGACCCCGAATCATATCATTATAAAGCCTTGCAATACCAAGAGATGAGCAAAGAAAGCAACCCCTTCCCTCAGCTGATCCAGAGCTTCAGTCCTGATCTTTCACAAACATCTACTGATGCTCTGAATCACAACATCAGAATCAGATTACTGCACAAATCAAACAGAATTGCATCACTCATTGGCAAACCCAAACACAACAACAGAGTAGAATGCAATGCTATTCGGCCCTAAAGAGAGAGTACAGTATGGCAGAGTATCTGTACACAGTGTCAGATAAGAAACTCAGAAGCACGTTGACCAGATACAGACTCAGCGGACACAAGCTGATGATAGAGACGGGCAGACACAGAAAAACATAGCTGCCCCCGGAGCAGAGATTGTGTTCACACTGTGATCTGAATCAGATGGAAACAGAACTGCACTTCCTAACAGAATGCTCCAAATACACGGACATAAGGACAGTGTTCTATGATAAAATACAGCAGATCCAGCCGACATTTAAAACTCTTTCAAACCAGGAGAAACTGCCATATCTGTTAGGAGAACGCAAGAACCGCTGTGTGTTTGCGGCTCAATATGTGTCTGCCTGTCACCATAGAAGAGAAAACACTCAATCTGCCCTGATCTGATGTTTCCAGCACATGTAGATTATATTAAACCGTATTACTCTGTTATATTACTTAGATGTACATTTTGCTTCTGTAAATCTGTCTAATCCGTCATTTTTTTTCTAGTTTATATACTTACATACATTAGTAATTCATTTAGCACTACATGCTTAATACTTTTATATATTATTATTATTACTATTATTCTTCTTCTTACTTTCTTTTTTTTCTGTTAATACATATATGCACTTTTTGTAAGCAGTCCAGCTGCAATTGCTTTGGCGATACAAATGTATAGTTTTTGTCATGCCAATAAAGCACAATTGAATTGAGAGAGAGAGAGAGAGAGCAGCTTCCTTACTCCTTTTTGTGCCGTGTGGTTCTGTGAGACATTCTGCTGAATTAACACCTAACATCACTTGCAGCTTCCGACAAACACAAGCCTTGTGTACAGGTTTGGCTATACTAATATAGTGAAATATCATGACAACCTTGTGAGAACATTTCTGTAAGAATTATGTTTACAGGTAGGGGTTGGGATAGGACATCTCATTAACCTAAAAATAATGGAAGTCTATGAGATGTCTTCACTAACACTGTGAAACAACCCTTTTACAGACAGGGTTTAGATTAAGCCAGGATTAGTCCTTCAGTTCAGTTAGGACATTTAAAGAGCTTTTGTAAATGTGCCTTAGAAAAAAACATTGTGTGTGCATCTTTAAACAAAACAATGGCACTGATATGTTTTAAGACATGTCAGTGCAAGTTGCTTTCAGTTAAAACAGCTCAAACATTTTAGTCTGGGACTAGGCTTAAGCCTTGTCTGTGAAACCAGGGGTGCCTTTAGAAGAGACTTTTCATAAACTCAAGTTCTCTTCACTCACATCTAAAAAGTCAACAGGTCACCCTCAGAAATTATTTACTGTCAGAGCCAATGACCTTTAACTAGAGAAGGCAACAAGATATGGCGCTTAAAGCCTCAACCATGTTATTTCAAATTGTGTGTGTAGTAACTTGGACAGCAAACAACAGAAAAGCATTAATGTGTTTGAGGGCCTCTGGATCTCAGCTGGTTTTACATTCATACAGTCCTGCACTGAATATACATGTAGCATGTCTAATAGTTAATAAAAATTAATGACAGGAAGTCTTTGTTGCTTTTCCTTATAAAACATATTCCATGCCAGATCCCACATAATATATTATTCACATAACAACTGAACGGTTGTCATATTTCTTGGAAGCCATTTTATGGGTTACAATTCTTTCTGGCCAAGACCGTTTAAACACCCTCATATGACTAACCAGAGAATCGCTGAGCCTGGGAATTCACAGCACACAGCTCTGCTCAAACGCATTCTGAGACTTTCAAGTAATTTGTTGTATGACTATGAGAAAGTTCCTGCCAACTCGCAGGCACAGTGTTAGTTACTTAAACATTTCACTTCAAACAACAGATTAACAATTAGGATCTCGGTTCCTCTGTAGCATACCAATTCTGCAGCTATTAAGGTTTAAGTAAAAAAAACAAAAAAAACACATCCTTTTCAATGTTTTTCTTACATAAACTGCAGCCACTCATCAGGGAAGTCACCCTATCAGTCTAATGATCTTTGTTAAAAACATGGCTTGCAAACCCAGCTGCCCATTTTCAGAATAAGTGCAAAATAAAAAAAATTGCTCATACAACACTTCTACTGCAAAGGTGTCCCTGTAAAAGTAGTTAAACCAAGTCACTTAAAAATATTTCAGGTTGTCAAGAATTCAAAGACGCTGGGTAAGAAATTAAATGACTTCCTCTTTACACCAACATGCAGGAAATTGATTTAACAGTAGAGGTGAAATATAACAAGTGCTGAAGATATTTCCTGCACATTAATATGCATATGCTCACTAGTAGTGACCTTGTCTCTTTCAGGATACCAGAAAACCATAAAATGGCAACTTTTAGCTCTTTAAATTAAACTGGGCTTTGGGCCAGAGGAAGTTTGTCTGCAGGTAAGACCAGTTGTGTTCAGTGACATCTTAAGTAGGTGATACGATGGAGGAAAAAAAAAAAAAAAAAAAAAAAAAAAAATCCCTATCTGGAAGTTAACACATGCAAGACATTAGTCAACTATTTTTGACATTTAAAAATGCAAAACATTCATTTTCTACAAAAAAAAAGGAAAAAAAAGGACCTGCAACAATTTTAGAAAATATAGTTTATTGTCAAAATAGACAAGGCTCTCAACTTCTTATAAAAGGAACTTTATAAAGAAAAGTGTTCAGTTGCTGTACCAGCAGTTCAGGCAAAATATAGAAGTGTATTCAGTTGGGTAGATAAGTTAAACAAAGCTCAAGTGTAGAAGGATAAAGACAAGAACATTTGCGCAGTGAACGTTACAAGGTGAACTCAAGGGTTACTTAAAAAAAAAAAAAAAAAAAAAAAAAAACACCATACAGTACCCCTATCCATAGTCTCTTTTTTTAAAACTGTGACCAGTTGGAAATCTTGACATTTATATTTGAAAGACTTCGAACAGCATGTTCATGAGCACAGACGCAATACATTCAGAAATATGGCCCCCTTTAGAGTGATGCTTTCCTGTACTTAATTTACAACTTCAACAGTCAAATAATTCAACTTTGAAAACACCTAATAATTAATTAATTTGTGCGAAATATAAAAGAAAACACTTTGTGTACCATTCATTTGAGCATAATTATGACCATTTTGGATAAGGGCTGGCACAAGGTCAAGGCCACTATTAAACACTATCCTCAATGCTTACAAAAACTACAGCAAATACCCATCAGCAATCAACTCTTCATTTTGTACCAATGTTTTGTGTCAAAAAACAAAAATAATAACTTCTATTATCGATAAAAAAAAAAAGCTTACAAAAACATGAGTTTGCTTCTCCAGCAGACTCTTACATTCATGAGAAAGTGAGTGCATTTAAATGTACCCTTAAACTTCAGCCCTTCCCACCACCTTCATCTCCATCTCAGCACTCCTCAACTATAGTTCCAGCTGCAGAGTACAGTTTTTTCTTAATGAGCCTAAACCCAGGGCGGAGCTTAAGTGCGCTGCGGGTGCCAGGTGGGAAACAATTACCAATGCGCAAAAAATCCCGCAGACTCGGCCAGCCACCGCCATCCTGTTTGAAAACCAATGTCAATTCAAAAGTTGGCACCACACTTGAGTCGCAAGCAAGTCTCTCGAGTCTCTCACAACGGTGCTGCTGCTCTTCCAGCTCGAGATGCACATCCAGCACACAGCCCCGCAACCCACACGGCTCCCCTGCTGCCAACCTGAGCATATCCCGTGCCACCCGCCGGGTGAGAGTCTCTGGCACCAGCAAATGGGCACATTGCAGCTTGCTTGCTTTGGCCCTCGACAGACAGCCCTCAAGCAGCCGGGCGAGCTGCTGACATGTCTGTTCCTCACACACTTCTGCACCCAGGTAAGGCTCTGCCAAACACCGTTCCCAAAAGTCCATTTCTGAAGAGAGAGAAGAGATGTGAGATTAGACTGAGGGATGCATGATATATCAGACGTTTTATTAATTTACTGGTTTTGATCAACATGGATATTTTTCATCCGATATTGGGTATTTAATCGTTGATTCTTGCTTCCACCTATTTTCAGATTATATTTACCAACATCTAGCACCAACTTAAAGGGAAAGTGATTACAACCAAGATTATACCCCTTAAAGAGAACTTTTTTTAAAAGCATTTTTAACACTCCTCTATAGGCTAATAGAAGACCAACCTCACCCCACATTTAAAAGGCTTTATTTGAATAGATATCCATATTTTATACTGTTTATTATAATATTGGCTCCTAAATTAATTTATACATCACAATTTGACAGTGCCAAACTTTTTTTTTTTTTTTTTTTTTTTGACAATATTAACTTTTGCCAGTTATCAGTAGTGGTTATAAATTGCTAAATTTTAGTACACCTTTAAATTCGAGCTCAAAAATCTCTGAAAACATCAAGTGGAACGGAACAACGAAATGGTTTTATTAATAAATGCATTTAGCAATTAAAATCATCAATGGTGGTAGTAAGTAATTATCCTGCTATTTATCTAATTTTCAATAACTAATTTACGCAGTAACAATAAAGAAAATACTGCTGTAACCTAATGTCGTGGTCACAAAGGAGATGATCTGGGTTACAGAATGACTTCATCGGTGTTGACATCACTGCTGCTGCAGCTCTGCACCAATAGCGCAGTAAACAAGCCCAGCACTCAAGTCCAGTGGTATTGTTTGAAAACCACATAAGCCTCCACAAAGCACAGATACTGAACATCATACATGAAAAGAATCTTATATCTTACCATAATCGATGCAAGTCTGGTCATATCCTCTATCAGCAAATTCAGAAAGGCATTCCGAGTTTCTGTTTAGTGTGCTTGTTGCAACCATTGTGAAAATCCTTTGAGTTTGTATAAAGTGCTGCAAGAGAAAGACTCAAGATTAAATGCTGCATGTAACGTTATATGCATACAACAGTAAGAACGATGCAAAACGTATGCCTAAATTATATTCAAGCAAATGTATTAAAGCTCACTTTTCATTGTCTCGTTGATTAAAGCTTACACAGGTCGAGAGTTACAACAAAAACACTAATACATATAATATTGCATAGTTGCAATCACTAGCAAATGCACACCTTTTTTATGTAGTTGTAGTCATTCAAACAGATGCTTAACCAGAGGTACATCACTAACCATGGACATAAAAAACGTAACGTTAAATATACTTACCCTTGTAAAACGAATATAATTTAAAAATAAATTATTCACACAAAATTTTCTTTCAGTAGCACAAAACCCCCCCACACACACACACACACAAACCACCTTTCACATTCACACTTACACACAAATGAGAAGCCGCTAGCTCAAGCAATATTTATAGCTTTTCTACACCCACGTGCTTATTAAACATCACCGACCAATCAGCGCACGTTTTACATTCTAGAACTTACTGATTTCTACCAGGCAACCAGTTCGCGCTGTAGGCTCTTGAGATCTACGACTGTTTGTTTCGAGGATTCTGATTTGCTATATGTACCAGTGCTTCACCCAATTGCTAAATGGCGTTAGTTGTTGAGACCCTTTCTTTTTCTCTTTCTTTCTTTCTTTCTTTCTTTCTCTTTCTTTCTTTCTTTCTTTCTTTCTTTCTTTCAAAAGTATTTATTTTTAAATTTACTAAACAGTAGTGTGCTGCTACCTGTTATTAGTAACAACACACTCTTTGACAGCCATTTGGGACAAGGAAATGAATGCCATACATATGATGCTCACAGGATTTAGTTATAATTCTGAAATGTAAGATTTGGAAAACTGTTGAAAACAAATAAACAAAATCCCATCATATTTGGCTATAGACCGACCCTTACAACAAAATATGTCAATGAACTCCAGTAGCCTACAGTCAGCACAGCTAAAATAACAATAGACACAGTTACAGTGAAGAGCTCTTTAGCACACAGTCTACACATTACAGTACAGTTAAATACAACATACACATTACAATATGCAGTCTATGTGAAAGAAAGAAAAAAAAAGAAAGAAAATAAACAGCAGCTCTTTATGAATTTAATGTCTGTTAAATGATTTAAAAAACATTATCCAGGAAACATGCAAAACATGGTGGAAAAGTAAATAAAATTTATAGGTCAAAAAGAGTGGTATCCCTTCATGTGGAAAAGAGAGGTGGATTGTACATGTGCACGAGTGAGCTGGAAACAGTTTATTTGGCTCCATGCATTGGATACATTTTACCCAGCTTATTATTACTGATTCCCAGTTATTTTGACATTTAAAAATTGTATTTGTTTATTTTTTCAATGCAATTTTATATGTTCAGTGTGTCCTTTAAGCTATAGCTTAAAAACGGTATGATTACTTGAGATTATGGCCTTCTTGGCAAGCTGTTGTTGTGCATGCCTGCCTACATGTCCATGTTATTGTGTCAAAAGTTACAGAACATGGGACATATTTAGAAACCACACAGCACTGGAACGTTGTTTTCAGCCATGAAATCTGACTCATACAAACACGTACACAGAACTGGCAGAGTAGCCTAATGAAATCCAGCCGTCCTCAGGCAGATCTGTGTCTAGTCACATGGCATGAACAAGATCCTGGTAAGAAAATAGAGTCACATGCATTAGCTAGCACAGTGCATCTCAGAGACTGACACAAGCAGGGAGAGCTGACATTGCTGAATAGGGAGAGAGAGAGAGACAGTGAGAGAGTGAGGGCAAAATGCAGAGTGTGAAAAGAGAAACAGAGAGAGTTAGTGAAATAATAGGTAAATTTATTAAATTATAGACATGTTTTTAAAGTCCACAAAAAATTGCAGTTACTAAATGTCAGGGTTGCTGTGTATAATCCAAGGAACGGGACACGGAATGAATGAGATACTTTTTAATTAACACAAAGAGCAAGAGCATACACCAAATGCCCCGGGGTTACTTCACTGTAACCCTGTTCCCTGAAAAGGCGGGAACGAGAAGCTGTGCTTAGCGCTATGGGAACGTCTTTAGTCATGCCCAGCTGTGAATATGTGTAAAACAACGTCAATAATATTGACCTATATTTATAGCCTGCGTGACGTCATTGGAATACATCATAGGTGAGGCTATAATTAGATGAACTGCAGGTGCATCTGCAGATATTTTGTCTGAAGAGCAGTCCTGGGACATCCCAGTGCGGCAAAGAAGTGCAGCTTCTCCTTCCCGAGGATGCAAAATAGCTTTCACCATTCCTGGGGCAAAGTCTAAGCAGGATGGCACAATGGACAGAGCCTGCAAGTCCCCATTTCTCCTTAGAGAAGTTATAGCCATTAGGAAAACCATTTTCAGAGTTAACAGCTTGTCAGAAACTGACTCTAACGGTTCAAAGGGGTCTCAAACCAGGCCCTCTAAGACTATTGCTAGGTCCCATGAAGGGATCCTGGTTCTAGAAGGAGGCTTAAGCCACCTAGCTCCTCGAACGAAGCGAGAGAGCAGGACATGCTTGTCCAAAGGCACCCCGTCAGTCAGAGCGTGGCAAGCCGAAAGAGCGGCCACATAAACCCTGAGAGTGGCGTGGCATGTGCCTGTTGATAATTTTCCCTGCAGAAAACCCAGAACTGTAGCAATCTGGCAGTTAACTGGATCTGCATTGTGTGCAATACACCATCTTTCACTTATTAATTCCTCAGAATTAAATGCAGCTAATTACCAGACAAGTAAACACGGTCTGAATGAAAAGCTGTGCTTAAATCTTTCATAGATAAGCCTGGAATGCCTGTAACACAGCCATTGTGTACAGCGCAGTACCAGCCTGACTCGCTGTGAAACGGCTCTGATGATGCGCTCCCAGGGGAGAGATGGCACGCGAGCGTCTCTCCGATTTGAGGCAGCATCGTATAAACGCGTGCCTTCGCATTTTGTCATGGGCACAAAGACACATTTATTTATTTTATAAATGCTTTGGGGGTCTGACTAGTGTTTCACTGCATGAGTGACCGCCCAGAGCAGTTCCCTTTCGCTTTATCATCACGGGAGGAACGCTTGGAGACGGACAAACTCACATTCCATTCCATTCCAACGGAAAACGTCTCAGGTTACGTATGTAACCATGGTTCCCTGAGAACAGGGAACGAGACTCTGCGTTCGAAAACGCTTTGGGGAACGTCACACGTGAGCCGATGTCTGAAAGCCAAGTATCAAAAACTCCAATCCTATTGGCCGGCGACAGCCTATGACGTCATATGGCGCGACCCGGAAGTATATAAGGAGCGCCTAGAGAAACAGTCAGTACCTTATCGTCTTGAGGGACTGTTCAGCAGGCAGCCCCGAAGCATGGCATGGCAACGCAGAGTCTCGTTCCCTGTTCTCAGGGAACCATGGTTACATATGTAACCTGAGACGTTCCCTTTCGAAAGGGAACTCAACTCTGCGTTCGAAGACGCTTTGGGGAACGATATACCCACGCCGCCACACTTGAGGAGAGTGCATGCCAAAATGGCTTAGACAAACGTCAAGCAGTTTCGAAAGAAACACCAGATAGCAACTCACCCTCGGGTCACACCAGGCTGTCAGTGACAACATTCCCTACGGCCAACAGCCCAAGCTGAGCCTCAAAGAGGCCTTCCGTAGAAAGCCTACCAAGGCAGCTCAAGGCATCTGGGACCAAATTTTCCGGGGAAAAATGGTCCCTTAAAGGGAATGTGGCCAGGGAACTGAAAGGAGCCCCGGCCAGTCACTAGAGGGGAACGAAGTCACCCCCAATGCCACCAGGGAGGCCGACCTGGTTTGATACTTAGTCCTGCCAACCCTGTCTGAATACAGAATCTCTGTAACGCATTCTTCAGAGAAGAGAGCAGGTAAGAGCGACTGCAAAAAGGGCAGTAAGCAACTCAAACCCACGCGTAGAGACAGGCATCCTGGAGAGCAGAACTCAGCTGAGTGCTTTAAACCCTCGTATTGAGGGGAGTAAAATCCGCTCATCCTAGGATCTACTCAGCGCTTGATTATTTGCACTGAGGAGGCTGTGCGCTAGAAACCCTGTTATACAGGGGAGCACAAACCAGCCTAGGGCTGATCCTAAGGAGGAGGCCTCATGGAAGCCTTCAACCAATGATCAGCTTAGGGAGCTAAGCACTATTACAAGACAACCCTAGCAGGGAAGTACAAAGCTCTACCTAACAGGTAGACCATACTGTGGGCACATAAACATGGAGGCCAGAAGGGGCCTACATCATAATAGTAGCTCTATATGGAGCAAGACTCACATACGAAGAGCAACTCGTCACATTGGTAGGACATTCAATGGTGGCTAGAGAGGGCCACCTTGAACACCTGTCATGCTGGGAGCAGGACATATGACTTAGTAACAGCAATTAGGCTGTAAGTGCCCATTTGACAGTCCACCTAACACAATCCAACGAGCAGTGTACTCGGTAAAAGAACCCTTTTACTCTTTAAAGCAAGAGGAGTACAACGTACGCCATCACGCACTAAGGAAGGCCTTTGACAGGCCTATGACCTCAGCAGACACGTGGCGTCAGCTCGTGGCAGTGTTGTAGCACCCGGGAGGACAAATAACCGAACCATAAGGAGGTTAAATTATCACCTGGGGCCCTGGCCAACCAGAAAGTACTCAGTAAAACACTTGTAACTCTCTCAGTGAGAGGAGTATCCTACAACATACACTAGTATGTTCACAAAGGTGGCCCAAAGGGCCTAAGAACCTTTAGACATACAGCGTTAGACTGGTGGCCATTAGGGTTCTAGGAGCAAAATAGAACCAACCTAGATACTAGGTAGCTATCTAGCTCAACTAGAGTAGAAACCCAGACTCAAGGAGGCTGATGTAGTCAAAACCAAACCTCAGTAAGGTTATACCACAAAAGTCACCTCTGAGAGGTCAGCCACTCAGAATAGTACTCGGTAAAAGCACCTTTTACTCTCAAAGTGAGAGGAGTACACAACTGAACTCCAACATGTTACATGAGAGGCCCCTAGGGCCTACCCTAGTAGACACGTGGCATCAGCTAGTGACACCGTAACCATACCAACCATCAGGCCATGCATTCAGTGATTAATTCCTAAGAAGGAAACGCATATTACACCACCATACTCCATGAGAGGCCTGCTTAAGGCCTACTCAACAGAGGTGGGGCATGGCCGATGGTGGCATTATGCAGACTCAAGGAGGCTGATGCAGTTAAAACCAAACCTCAGTAAGGTTTTACCACAAAAACTCATCCCTGAGAGGTCAGCCACTCAGAAGAGTACTCGGTAAAAGCACCTTTTTACTCTCAAAGTGAGAGGAGTAGATAACTGAACTCCAACATGCTACACAGGAGGCCCATAGGGCCTACCTTAGTAAACACATGGCATCAGCTAGTGGCGACCATAACCATACCAACCATCAGGCCATGCATAATTTAGCAATTCATTTCTAAAAGGAAATGCACATTGCGCCATAAAACTCTACGAGAAGCCTGCTTAAGGCCTACTCAACAGAGGTGGGGCGTGGCCGATGGTGGCATTGGAATATAAGCATCCTGCCAACATGTCAGCTAAAAAGGAGGCCTAAGGGGCCTTCAAGTTCAGCAACAAGTGGCGTTCAGCCCAATTGTAGATGTATAAACACAAACTGTGCCAACATGTAGACTAAAAAGGAGGCCTATTAGGGCCTACCATTCCAGTGACAGTTCTAGAAAGTGGGGCCTAGCATACACAGCATAACTTATCTACGCAAAGATAAGGGCCTACCACCTGAGAAAACCAGCACCAGGGAGTCTAAAAACAGTCTACAACCTTAGCTGTTAACTCAACAATTGCATCTACATTAATAAGGGGGCAATGGGCATACGGCCTAACAACTCCCTCGGGAGGAGGCCAGAACTAGGAAGTATACAACCTAACAAGGGATAGTAATACAAAGGGTGGTTTATAACAATAAACACCTAAACCTAGTCCTAGCCTGGGCCGCTAAGCTGTGAGCCTACGGGGCCACACACATAGCAATGCCTGGGCTTCACCTCTGAATCTCCATAGATAAGAGGAAATAAAGCGAAGCTCAACAAGCAAACAATGTCAGGCGGCCGATTAAGGCCGACCTAGACATAGATACTAACTGAAGTGACGAGTGCTAACTCAAACTACTCTAGCAAACAGCAGATGAGAAGCTACTCTAAACAACAGATGGCTAAGAGGCGGCCCTTTTGTGGCCTGCACACAACAGTGTTACAATCGATCACCCATCTCACTCTCGTTTCTTCCCCCTCCCGTCTGTCTGGGTTTCAGATAAAAATCTGAATGGCTAGGGGTTGTTCCATGCCCTCCCAATCTCAAACGAGGAGATCAAGAAGGAATGGAAAACTTATGGGAGCTGCAGCATTTATGGACAGAAAGGAACCGCTCGTCGAGCCGTCCGCGTGCGGTCCCTTTCTTAACGTGCCTACACGGCAGCTGCAGCCTGCCAGAAGCGCGTCCCAAAAACACCAGCAGCTCCGCATATACAGCCGGCTCGCTGCCGGATGCGATGACGTTAAACACGGAACTCATCGTCATCCAACAACTCAACCTTGTCAGCCCCGGGGAAGCTGAGAGAGAATACAACTCTCTCGAACCTCCCAAGAGCTCACCTGCAAGCGTCATGATTGCAGCCACCATTTTGCCTCAGCACAAATGGGGCCAGAATCACCAGGCACAGATGCGGACACCTCTTCCCTCGAGAAGAGTGCCAGATGAGACCGGAGTGTCCTAATAGGGAGACGCTCACAGTAAATAACAGAAATACACACAGACAGCGCCCTCAAGCACTGTCTATGCGCGCTCCTCTCCCAGACAGAAAACGCCCAGAATGTGTATATCAAGTGTCAAAACCTGGGACACGGATGAACACACTCTCTTGAAACGTTTGTAAGGCATAATATAGGTTCCCTTACCGGATTCGATACAATCGCGATCAGACAGAACAGTCCCGAAAGACGAGAAGATACTGACTGTTTCTCTAGGCGCTCCTTATATACTTCCGGGTCGCGCCATATGACGTCATAGGCTGTCACCGGCCAATAGGATTGGAGTTTTTGACACTTGGCTTTCAGACATCGGCTCACGTGTGACGTTCCCAAAAGCGTCTTCGAACGCAGAGTTGAATTCCCTTTTGAAAGGGAACACTTCAGTGTCCTCCGCCCGAGCCGAAGAAGCGCCGAGGCACGCTTCGGTCCCGGCAAAAGGACATCGCGATCCAGAGAGAGAGAGAGAGCAACAGGGATGTACCTGTCTCTCAATCCTCAGCCAGATCGCCACGCGAGCCCCACGATCACATTGTGGGTGCTACCCCTTTGAAATAAGCAAAGCGAACGCAAAGCACTTAAACTGTGAACATTCACAGTGCTCGCACTCGCCCTGTTACAACGCAAGGGCAGCATGCTATTCCCCAAACAAACAAAACAATACTGGTGTGTGTCCGATTCAGAGATGGAACACCAACACGTAGACACACACCGTTTGCTTTATTCAGCCATGACGTTCTCTCAAATATATAATATGTAATATACGTGTGTTCACTTTTCACTTGTCAGACAGAGTTGAAAAAGGAACAAGGGGAGAGAAAGTTCTGCGCACTGCCTGTCAAATCTAACTCCTAACAAAGTGATGAAGGAAGGAAAGCGTTTGAGCAGAGCTGCTTCACACACACTTCACAGTATGGCCTCTGAAGACAAAAGACCTGCAGAGGCACCTGCGGTTCATCTAATTATAGCCTCGCCTACGATGCATTCCAATGACGTCACACAGGCTATAAATATAGGTCAATTTCATTGACGTTGTTTTACGCATATTCACAGCTGGTCACGACTAAAGACGTTCCCATAGCGCTAAGCACAGCTTTGAGTGTAGCCTTTGAAAGGGAACAACTCGTAAAACATTATCACAGGAGCAGGAATAAGGAAAACCAAGGACTTATACACAAGGGAAGATAATCAACAGAACAGGGAACAGGGGTGTAACTCAATTAGAAACACTGGAAACATAGAAGGACCGGCAACTCAGGCAAGAAGGAACAGGGAAAACCAAACTTAGGCTACATCCACACAAAGCCAGAGCTTTCCCTATCCGATCTTTTTTTTCCCTCGTCTCAAGAAATATCTGCATACACACAAAACCACTGAAATGACTCAAAACGATGTAGTATACATGCCAGATCAGTATGTGGCGCTGTAATTCTGTAATAGAGATACACTAAAAACAAAGAATAAGACTTGGAGCATGCGCATAAACCTTGTGCGCTGTATACAAACTATAGTAAAGCTTAGAAATAAAGCTTTAGCCTCGGTAGCTTCTGCAGCATGAACACAAGCATGTAGTCCGCTATTGTTGTTGTTGTGCTGTTTTGTGCTGTTAGCGGTGTCTGACTAGGTTCGACAAGTGGGGTGATGATATCATCGTTTCACAAAACATACGGATTGGCTGTACACACGAAAACGCAAGGGCGTCGTTTTCAGATAAATCCACTCTGGGACCCGGTTTAAAAATAATAAGCGGTTTCACCTTCTGAAAATGCCGGATCCGTCTAGACGAAATGCCTATACGATACAAAATTTTTGCGTATACAGCTTAACTCGTCTCCGTGTGGACGGGGCCTAAAACACAATCAGTGTTGGGTGTAATGCATTACTAAGTGCAATACATTTTAGAGAGAGTAATTAGTACAGTAATTAAATACTGTAATTTCATTACTTTTTCCATGAAAAAGTAAAGTAAGGGATTACGCTTAAGTTTTCTGTAATTTAATTACAGTTACTTCTGATCCATAGACTATAGAACAATTCTATATAAAACAATAGCGGATTTAACACCAAAATTTTATGTCTAATTAAAATTTATGTTTTTTATAAATGTTACTATCTCCCTTTAAATTACTTTGGTCAGGTCTAAAATAATTTATGCAATTTTATATCATTTATTTGAAAGAATTAAAAGAGTAGTTTTTATGTCTATCCTTGTATTGTTCAGCTGGTCGCGGTTGATAAGCGATTTAGAAGGTAAGTAAGCAATATGGTGAATAAGGCTAGTGCTGTATCGTGAATAAGTCACGGCTGAAAGGCATTGTTAGGCACAACGTGAAGCAATGCCCTTCAGCCGTGACTTATTCACGATACAGCACTAGCCTCGAGTATCTTATTGCTTTTATAAAACGGTTACCAGACAATACAAATATTAAAGCCAAAAATATGTATCAATGCAATCTTCATCAAGTAAAGTTTCACTAAAAGCCTTCCTTCAGCCCGAAAAAATAGTCCCTGACTGTGAACAGTAACAGAATTTACATTATTACGTGATTAGATGACAGTAAAGACTGTCTTTATGAGTGTGTCAGTCAGTAGCGAAGACTTTTACTGAAAAGACTGAATTGTTGTGAACACGGAACAAGACGCAACTGACAAATGCTTTGACTAGCGCTGTCAGTCACGGGAAAACCCATTAACTGTTAAAAGGATAAGATAATACATCGGACATTTAAACAGATTTTTTATTATGAACATAGGACTGACCTGAAGGAAAAATGCTAAATCTGAATGCAGATAATAAACTCGCTCACTCGATCTTTTTCTCAAAATACTCTTCTGCATAATACAGTAAGCTTCAATGAACAATATCAATTGAGAACATACAGTTTACGTTGCTAAGAGTGGTTGCTAAGGGTGTGTAGTGATACACAGAACCGTTGGGTGAAGCGGTCATAGCCGTGTTTTATCTTGAATAAAACAGCTATTGACCAATCAGAATCAAGGACAGGAACTTACCGTTTTATAATTAGTAACAAGTAATGCAATACTTTTTAGAGAGAGTAATTAGTACAGTAATATAATAACTTTGTTGAAGATGTAATTAGTAGATAGTAAATAATTACTTTTTAGAGTAACTTATCCAACACTGAACACAATATATATATGTATATATATATATATGAACTACTTAATGAATGTTAAGAGCTAGCTTACCCAGAACCCTCTGACTAAATTTACAATCACCATTTTGGAACAGCTCTATCCTCCTTATTTTTCAACACGGAAGTAAGGTGTTTTCTGTGAATGTGTCACAGACACGCCAGGTTCCAACACTGCCCAATCACAGCGCACTCAATCCCCAGAGTACTGATCACACGCACCTGCACCTCATCTGCTCACCAATCACCATCACCATAAAAGACACTCACACACTCTCATTCACTGTCCGGTCTCGTTCGCATCTAGTCAAACCTACATGCTTACCTCAAGGACTCTTCTCGACATACTTACCTGTCTCCAACGTCTCCAAGTCTCCTCGTGTGTTCCCAGTCTGTGTGTGAGTGTCTCCAGTCTCCAGCGTCTTCAGCCATCTTCGTCACCCAGGATCTTCTCATCTGCAAGTACACAAGGACAGTATCATTACTTCTCATCAATCCATCTCACCTTACAAACCTTCACTACTCACCTGCACGTCTGTTTACTCTGCTGTGTGTCTCAATAAACGTCCTTATTGGTATCTTCTGTCTCCGACCCTTCTGTATTGTAACAGAATGTGTGAGATTTCTGATTTATTAGCCACTATAGGGAAATAAGAAGAATATCAAAGTGCAGTGAACTGTAAAACTGTTCCGTTACAAACCAGTGTGTTTATAATTAAGACAATACTGATCAGGCATAACATTATGACCACTGACAGGTGAAGTGAATAACACTGGTTATCTCTTCATCATGGCACCTGTTAGTGGTGGGATATATTAGGCAGAAAGTGAAGATTTTGTCCTCAGAATTGATGTGTTAGAAGCAGGAAAAATGGACAAGCATAAGGATTTGAGCGAGTTTGACAAGGGCCAAATTGTGACGGCTAGACGACTGGGTCAGAGCTTCTCCAAAACTGCAGCTCTTGTGGGGTGTTCCTGGACTGCAGTGGTCAGTATCTATCAAAAGTGGTCCAAGGAAGGAACAGAGGTGAACCGGCGACAGGGTCATGGGCGGCCAAGGCTCATTGATAAATGTGGGAAGCGAAGGCTGGCCCGTGTGGTCCAATCGAACAGACGAGCTACTGTAGCTCAAATTGCTCAAGAAGTTAATGCTGGTTCTGATAGAAAGGTGTCAGAATATACAGTGCATCTCAGTTTGTTGCATATGGGGCTGCATAGCTGCAGACCAGTCAGGGTGCCCATGCCATGCTGACCCCTGTCCATCGCTGAAAGCACCAACAGTGGGCACGTGAGCATCAGAACTGGACCACGGAGCAATGGAAGAAGGCAGTCTGATGAATCACATTTTCTTTTACATCACATGGATGGCCGGGTGCACGTGCGTCCCTTACCTGGGGAACACATGGCACCAGGATGCACTATGGGAAGAAGGCACACCGGCAGAGGCAGTGTGATGCTTTGGGCAATGTTCTGCTGGGAAACCTTGGGTCCTGCCATCCATGTGGATGTTACTTTGACACGTACCACCTACCTAAGCATTGTTGCAGACCATGTACACCCTTTCATGGAGATGGTATTCCCTGGTGGCTGTGGCCTCTTTCAGCAGGATAATGCGTTCTGCCACAAAGCAAAAATGGTTCAGGAAAGGTTTGAGGAGCACAACGACGAGTTTGAGGTGTTGACTTGGCCTCCAAATTCCTCCAAGAAATCGAGCATCTGTGGGATGTGCTGAACAAACAAGTCCGATCCATGGAGGCCCCACCTCGCAACTTACAGGACTTAAAGGATCTGCTGCTAACATCTTGGTGCCAGATACCACAGCACACCTTCAGGGGTCTTGTGGAGTCCATGCCTCGACGGGTCAGGGTTGTTTTGGCAGCAAAAGGTGGACCAACACAATATTAGGAAGGTGATCTTAATGTTATGCATAATCGGTGTACACTAAAATAATATGGTAAAAAAATAGCAGTTTGCAATATCAAGCAACGTAAGCTATTTTGTACAGCTAAAAATAACTGGAAGTGAATGAAAAGGAAGCCAGACACATTCAATTTACAAATGTCTCTTTGTGAAAATTTTCTTACCTGAAAAATAAGGTGGATTTAGGGCTGCTGTAAGTGGATAAAGATTTGGTAGCATTTCTGTTTCAGTTTTGACATTAATTGATCTAATTTTATTTCTCTGGAAAATAGTGATCCATGACATTGTATAAGGTTGAATATCAAAGTTTTTTGTTAATGAAGGATTCTTGCCCCAGGTAGGGGGCCAATTTACCCCAGTAGGGGCCATCTTGCTGCTCTTTTAATATTTGACATTTTGTGCTATATCAACTAAATTACCCAATGTTTCTATTTCTTTCCTATAATAACATATTGGCTCATGCATCATCATCATGCACATGCTAAACTTATATCTAAATATGTAACAATTTAAAAGTACATCCACATTGTTCTTAAGGGGGACATTTTTCCCCATCCTACCCTACATTAACATGTAGGTCTATGTGATATAATGAAGCTAATTATCCTTTATAATTCTATAAATATAAATATTAATAAATAACCCCATATCATTTACACTGTAAAAAAGAATTGTTGGTTTAACTTAAAAAAGTAAGTTACCTGGTTGCCTTAAAATTTTGAGTTCATTGAAATTAAAAATTTGCGTTAACACAATGAAGGCAATTGATATAATCAACAGAAACTCAAAGAATTATGTTATCTGAACCACATTAATTATCAAAGTTGATTTGACAAAAGAAAAAAGGTTGTGATAAGTCATGAAAATAATCTTTTACAGTGTAGTGATCAAATCCTTGGCTTGTAATGATTCAACTATGTTGATAAAAACATTATAACCTATAGCATGTTATATTGACAAGAATCTGGCCTTCAATATGTTTGGCACTATCATTATATTATCCATAATGGCTCACAATAAAATATTTGCTAAAACAGCCCCGTCAATTTTAGAAACCAAAGAAACCAATGTGTCTTTAACTGAAAATAAAATAATAATGACTCCATCATCATTTTCTTTATATTTTATTGACTCCTAAATAATAAGAGCAGTCAGTCAGTGCATTATCAACTCAGTGGCAATACTGAGAATCCAGGTTGTCATTTGAAGTTCTAAACTTCCGATAATCTTTTAAAATTTTAGGTAGCAGTGCATACAAATGGTACAAAAACAGCATTATTCGCTTTAATATTCAGCCTATCAAATTCTTAAAACAAATAAAAACTACAGTAATAGTTAATATGGCAAGTATTGAACAGCATCACTCACAGAACAGTCAGTTTAGGGCCCAACATTTGAAGCCAAGAAACAAATTGCACAGACCAAAAAAAAAAAAAAAAAAAAAAGTAATGCACAATTTAACCAAAATTATACAATACAATAAAAAACTGAAACAATTACCAATCAGTTAGTTCAATGCTAAAACAGGGATATTTTAATTATATCATAAAGTTAAAATTACAAACTGGAAATTGATGTGTAAAAAAAATACTGCAACACACTCTGTGACCAACTTTCATTTACACTACAGCAAAGTTGCAAAGCTGTGAAGGATTAGAGTTTACAATATAATGGAGTATGTCCTAACACAGTATATTTTCCTGTTTGCTGTCCTGAAACACAAACAAAGAAAGAAATCTTTGGTGTTTGTGGCAAGCTTTCATCACTCCTTTTCTCTTTAGTTGCTCTCTCGTTATTCTTCATTAGAGCCTCTTCTCCTGCAGGACTCCACTTATCTTGCAGCAGCTGAATTAAATGATGATAGAGACAATAAAAATATAGAAACAAAAACCCAAATCGCCCATACATTTTGATAACAAGACTTCTCAGAATAGTTGTAATAAATCATTTATCCACTAGAGGGTGGAATTGCACCTTTAAGTTGACAAATGCATTGCTACAAACGTCAAGCTATACACAAGCATTCATTAGCTTTTATGGGAACATTTTCAAAATACCGCCTGACTTTTCACGTAAAATAGATTGTCAAGTTTAATGACAATTAGGCTGATTTTTTTAAAAAGAAATTTTAAATTCTAAAAGAAAAAAATCTTTCAGAGGAGGTTAGGTTACTCACTATACAGTTTTTTCTTTGTCTATCATATATTCTACACTTTTTGACAGTTATCTATTCTATACGAAATCTCTGTGTCTAACATTTTCATGAGGTAAACACAGATTGCGTTACATAATGATAACTTGTATCACATTTATAGAGTACTTATATAAAAATATTATGCCAGACATTAACAGTGGGTAAACAGGAACAAAACGCATTGTCGCATTGACCTGCTGGACACAATAGCTGTCCAAAGCCACAGCACTCATTCAAGCTTTCTTTTCAACAAAACAATCGACAGCATTTCCTTCATTGTAATCATGGTTTGAAGCATGGAGGGACCAAGTCAAATGAAATCGCACATTTTTAACCACACACTGGACTCGACCTGAGCTCGCAGTGCAGAGAAAAAGCCATATTAAAGTCTGTGTTTATACACAATGACATTGCGGGTCTCTAAGGTCACACAGTGTAAGTGATTGTGTTTTAAAGCAGTGGAAGTGCCTGTCATTGATCTCTCGATTATCTTTACTGGGTTGTGGTTAGGGAAAAGGGGTCAGAGCCAGGGGAATGCTGGTTGTGGAGGTGCGATAAATGGGAGGAAGCACCTTCCATTGCACTGCTCCGCCAGCTTTCCCAGTCATCAACAATGAGATATTCAAAGCCCTCTGCTTCCTCTGAGTGTTTGGAGATGGAGAATGCGATGGAATGCCGAGAAGGAAAGGGTGTGGACAGATGAGAGCGAGAAGGGAACAATTTGGCTATAAAAATAGGATTGGATTGGTGTCTTATTGCCTGGGAGAGGCTTCTGACAAACTTAATCTCACTCCATCTAATCTGTAGCTGGGATTGTTTGCACTACACACTAACAATAAAAACAAGCAGCAATCATGCCAAACACACGAGTGAAGAGTGAAGTTATGTAATAATAAATATTCAGATAGCAATGCTTTTATGTCTTAAAGGACAGTTCACCCAAAAATGAAATTTCTGTCATCATTTACTCAAGATCATGTTTTTCCAAACCTGTATGTTCATCAGTTTTTCTCAAACAAAAAGAAAAGGAAAAAAAAGCATTTTTCACAATATCTTATTTTGTGTTTCACAGAAGATAAATATGTGAATGGTTTGGAACAACACAAAGTTGAGTTTTCAAAATGAAATCTTGTAGAAAAAAGACCACTTTGCGAGATTCTTAAGAAAGATGGCTGTTGAGTTTTATCTGATTCTTTATATAGGGTTTTATTTGATATACTTGGTACTATGAATTTGTTAGTACAAAATACATCCCCATTATAAACAAGACTATCTAAAGTCATATTCCTCTGTTCTCAAACATTTCTGCAGTGATTATCACAGATAGAGAAGTACGTGACATACCATTGTCCTCGCCAACTGATGTCTTACTGACTCCTAACAGCATAACACCATCTTTGTTACTGTCTGTCCTCTGGAAAGAAGCACTGAGTGCCCCGCAGCAACATGAAAGAGAAACACCATTGAAAACGATAACCTCCCACATGAGCCATCAAAATATAATAATACATCATATACTTACTGTTAAGAATTTTCATATTTTTTTAGTAATTCAGTAAAATTAAGATTTTAGACGACGGTAATAGAATTGAATAGCATACACTACTGCAACACTGTATACGACCCACCCAAAAAGTGTGACAATAGTTAACAATAGTATAACTACATTGGTGTCACATGACCTCATTTACAGTTCATCTTTAATACAGGGTGTGGCATTTTATATTTTTAATAAAAAAATGGCATTCTGATTAAATAATATTCAAATAAAATGAATTCCAGTTCATTCATCACACTCGGCCGAATCACTGTGCTGATATTCGGGACAGTAGCACTCTTGTTTGTGCAATATTTAATGATAACAAGTTACTAACTGGCTGTACACCGTCCTTATATGATAACTAAACTTTACAATCTTAAAGGGTTAGTTCACCCAAAAATGAAATTTCTGTCATCAAGTACTCACCCTCATGTCGTTCCAAACCCGTAAGACCTTCGTTCAACTTCGGAACACAAATTAAGATATTTTTGATGAAATCCGAGAGGTATACGACTCGTCCATAGACAGCAATATAATCAACACTTTCAAGGCCAAGAAAGGTAGTAAAGACATTAAAACAGTCAACGTGACTACAATGATTCAACCTTAATTTTATGAAGCCACGAGAATACTTTTTGTGCGCAAAAACAAAACAAAAATCAAGACTTTATTCAACAATCTCTTCCCTGTCATTATCCTTACGCAGTTGACACAGTGAGCACAGTGAAGGCTTCCGTGTTTACGTCCAAATGCCGGCTCTATACACTTGAGCAGGGCTGTACAAAGCTGTACACGTGAGCAGCACAACGCATGCGTGTGATGCTGACGCAGGAGCCAATAATGAGTCTGCATTCTGACGTAGAACCTGGAAGGGCTGGACGCAAACAACGTATGAGAATGACACAGAAGAGAAGATATTGTTGAATAAAGTCGTTATTTTTGTTTTGTTTTTGCGCACAAAAAGTATTCTCATCACTTCATAAAATTAATGTTGAACCACTGCAGTCACGTCGATTGTTTTAATGATGCCTTTAGTGCCTTTCTGGACCATGAAACTGGTGAATATATTGCTCTCAATGGGCGAGTCATATACCTCTCGGATTTCATCAATAATATCTTAATTTGTGTTCCGAAGATGGACGAAGTCTTACGGGTTTGGAACGACATGAGGGTGAGTCATTTATAACAGAATTTTCATTTTGGGGTGAACTAACTCTTTAAGATTGAGATTCTGTAAACAAAGACAAAACACTCACTTCTCTGTTCCAATGTCAGCCATTTCTGAAAAGAGGGAAAATATATGATTATCATATATGGAGTTACTGACAGAAATTAAGGTAATATTGCATGTAGGATTCATTCAGATTTAGTCACCTGGCCGATTCTGGACTTTTTTACCCTTGAATTTCAAGTACATCATTGCTGCCAGTGCAGCACACAGAACGGGCACCAGAATCCAAAAGTATTTTTGTTCTGTGAAGAGAAAGATGGTCATGACTATATTCCACTGAATAATATACTGACAGTGCAGCGGTTTGTGTTGTGATTGTGCTTTTTTTTTTTTTTTTTTTTTTTTTTTTACACAGGAGCCATATGAATGAAAGATATATTTTCACCAAACAAATGTTCCAAAGATTTTCAATTGAGTTTAAATAGAATGGAATTTAATATACCTGAAACTGTAAGCGCCTGACCATTAGGTGCTTTAATAGGAAAAAAGAAAAACACATTTTTAAACACAGGTCTGTTGTACAAAGCATTAAAGTAGTCACGCATCACAGACACACAAATACTTTAAATTGTTGTATTTTAATTACTGCTGTCATTTTGTTTCTTGTTGGATAAGAAAGGAAACCATGCTTTGAAGACCTGATCTACATGCATTAAAATACAGTACATGAAATAAAATGTTAGATTTTTTGTAGCTCAAAAAAAGTAGAGCATGGCAATGCATGGCTTCACTGTCCCCAACTGTCTCTTCTTACTCATCTCCATGTCTGATAGGTCGTCCGCTAAATGCTTTTTTACTCACAAATACATCTGTAGTTGAACAACTGATCACCAAATCTAACTCTGCCTCCTGTACACTCGATCCTATTCCAATATACCTACTTAAAACCCTTTTGCCTTCACTTATCCAACCTATTACTCATATTATAAACAGATCTCTTGCCACTGGTTGTGTTCCGCATGATCTAAAGGTAGCTGCCATCACCCCAATTCTTAAAAAGTCTGGTCTTGATAACACTGATCTGAACAACTATAGACCAATATCAATCCTCCCATTTGTTGCTAAATTACTGGAGAAGGTAGTTGTAGCACATTTAGAGAAACACAATCTTTTTGAACCATTTCAATCTGGCTTTCGTCCCTCCCACAGCACAGAAACAGCACTTTTAAAAGTGGTAAATGATCTCCTTTTGATTTCTGATTCAGGTGCCCATAGTATCCTGGTTCTCCTTGATCTCAGTGCAGCATTTGATACTGTTTGTCATTCTATACTTCTTTCTCGACTATCTGAAATAGGTATTACTGGTGCTGCTTTTCAGTGGCTAACCTCATATCTATCGGATAGACAGCAATTTGTTAGGACAGGTAAGAATAGATCTCGTACCGTCACTATTTCCTGTGGTGTACCCCAGGGTTCTGTATTTGGTCCCCTTTTGTTTCTCATTTATGTGCTGCCACTGGGTCAGATCATCAGATGTTATAGTCTCAATTTTCATAGTTATGCTGATGATATTCAAATTTATTTTACAGTTAAACCCAACTCAGTCTGTCCACCCCTTTCTTCAGGAACTTAAAACCTGGATGTCTGATAACTTTTTACAACTTAATGCTGATAAAACTGAAATCCTGCTGGTTGGCCCTAAATCACAGAGCTTTTCCCAGCACGACATTTTTATTGATATCAGTGGTGTCCAGATTAGGCCATCAACAACTGTGCGGAATTTGGGAGTATTGTTCGACTCTACACTATGTTTTGATTCACATATTGGTCAGATTGTTAAATCATGCTTTTACCAACTGCAAAACATTTTTCGTATACGTCCCTCACTTCATTCTAGAGATGCGGACACTGTTATCCATGCTTTTATAACCTCCAGATTGGACTATTGTAACTCCTTATATAGCGGCCTACCTGCCAAAGCAATTAAACGCCTTCAAATGGTACAAAACTCTGCTGCTCGAACCCTTACATATAACAAAAAATCTGCGCATATCACTCCCATCCTTTACCAACTTCACTGGCTTCCTGTGGTCAATCGTATCCAGTTTAAACTCTTAGTCTTAGTTTATAAGGCCTGTCATGGCCTCGCACCTCAATACCTTGCCGAGTTAGTGCAGCCTTATGTTCCTGCACGGACCCTCAGATCTAGCAATGATAACTTGCTTGTCGTGCCCAAGTATAAACTCTCTACTGTGGGTGGTAGGGCTTTCAGTATTATAGGCCCTAAGCTATGGAATAAGCTGCCCCATAATCTTCGTGCTACCTCCTCTCTTCAGACTTTTAAGTCTCAACTTAAAACTCATAATTCTCTTTCCTTCCTGTTTCTCTGTCTTCCTTTTTTCTGTTTGTATGTTACACGACCACTCTCTTGATAGAGGCTAAGTGATGTTTATCATCTGATTGCTTGCCCTCTCATGTTAATTATCTGTAGTTATTTGTTGTCAACTTCTGTTCTTCTGAATGTTCCCTTCTGACTGTCTGTTATATTTTGCTTGTCAATTGATTGTATTATTGTTCGTCTACTAATTGTATTAATTTTGTGAAGCGACCTTGGGTTCTTGAAAGGCGCTATAAAAAATAAACATATTATTATTATTATTATTATTATTCACTGCTCAGAGAATGCAAGTATACCCTGCAATGCAATGTAAAACTAGTCAAACTATTCAACCATTTCAAAATGTGGATTAAGTGTCCAAATCCTGTTTTAGGTGAATGTACTTATAGTTGTATTTTTGTTACTTCTTATCCCACAACGTGTGTTTAGTAGATTTCATTCAGGAATATTCCCTTTGCGAAAGTCACGCTTGCAAAACCTATATTTGATTGTCATTGAAAATTTGCAAACTGTGAAGAAAAGCTCACCAGTATTTTCTTGTGATGATGTTGTTGGTTGTGAAGTAGGATGGCTGGTAGAAGTTCCACTGTGACTTTGTTTTCCAGTGGGAGAAGTTCTGATATTTGGCTCTAGAGTTGTTGACGAGGCTACAATACAGCATATATTAAATATTACTTCACAATAGACTAAATAGAAAAAATTAAAAGATAATTCAGACTTTATACGTAAAAATGAGCTTACTGTTAATCCGATTGTTTACAAAAACTGTGGTTTGTTTTGATGATGCTGTTGCTATATTTGTGGAAGAAACAACAAAGCATTTTGTATTGACAGAAAGCAGAAAACAAAAATCTAAAGCATATTTAAGAAATGTCATTGTTGCCTACACATTAGCGTGTATTTAAACACATAAATGTGTTTAAAATAATTTGTCAGCTGGGCAAAGTGGTGTACTGTCTGTATGTTGATATAGCAGTTTAATGTATATTTGTATGATTTACTTGTGAAAAGCGATTTTGGTATAGAGACACCATTACTAGCCCTCATGTTGTGTTCGGGTCATTTTGACCCAGAAAGGATTTTCCCAGACCCAAAAATGCTAGTTAATGTTATTGCATTAGACTAAAATGTACTGACTTTACTCACCCAGAGTCTAACAACTTCCCCAAAATATTTTGATACTTTTTGTAATTTTTTGTGGGTTTTTTTTCCACATTGTAACACTCGTGGTGTTCCCGGTCAAAAATGTCCAGCCTACAAAAAATAGCTTACAAATCTCTCATTATGCTACATTATCACCAAATATTGGATTCAATCTTTTTGTCAGCTTGTTTTCTTTCAATTAGGACACGTTTTATATTTATTTTTGGAACTGTTTGATCGAAGGCTTTATTTATCTGAGCTTATGTACCTCGGTTTTTGAGTGAAAAAAGTGTTTTTTTTTTTTTTTGTGGATAATTTTGTCAATTTTACAAAGAATTATGAAAAAAATGTGCACTGTTTATCACACTAGTGTGCTTTAATGTTTAACCAGGAAATTTGTTTTGAAATGATTTTAGTTTGGTCTTTATTTATTACACAATGGCACGAAGTCACACTTGTGATGTTCCTGGTCAAAAATGACCATCCTACAAAAAATAGCTTATAAATCACTTGTTATGCTATTTTATTACAAAATATATACCTCAGTTTTTTGTTTTTTTCACTCAAAAACTGAGGTACATAAGCTCAGATAAATAAAGCCTTCGATCAAACAGTTCCAAAAATAAATAAAAAACCTGTCCTAATTGAAAGAAAACAAGCTGACAAAAAGATTGAATCCAATATTTGGCAATAAAGTAGCATAAGAGATTTATAAGCTATTTTTTGCAGGACGGTCATTTTTGACCGGGAACACCACGAGTGTTATAGGGTTTTCAACACAACACAAGGGCTAATGCCAAATTACTGCATGTCGCTCTAGTAGTGATAAGAGAGGACATAATCCATGATGATGCTGTGATCCACAAAAAACAAAACAAAAAACAAAACAAAAAAAACAAAACAAAAAATCCCTATGCAACAATCTCTGCTACTAATAACAAAGACAGGAAACAAGGATCTTAGATTATATGCATGTAGAAGTATGATGCTGCATGACCTTTCTCTGATTTTCCACTATTTATAAAGTCTGTGTTAGAATACGCTACACACACACACACACACACACAGGTTTGTTTTTGTGAATTGTGGGGACATTCCATAGGCGTAATGGTTTTTATACTGTACAAACCGTATTTTCTATCGCCCTACTCTACCCCTACACCTAAACCTACCCATCACAGGTGCACATTTTTACTTTCTCAAAAAAAAAAAGTAATTCTGTATGATTTATAAGCCTTTTGAAAAATGGGGACATGGGGTAATGTCCTCATAAGTCACCCTCTCCTTGTAATACCCATGTCATACCCATGTCATTATACAAATTTGTGTCCTGATATGTCACAAAAACACACACACACACACAGTTTCAGCCTCACATGACATGGCAACAGACCACCCTTGGTTCAGTAACCCTCTAATGCATTCTGCTCACACAAAATGCACAAAAATCTAATTGTTGTTGGCTGAAATCCGATTGGCTGACTTTACACAACTTCTGGCAGTAAGGGCACACAGTTTTTATGTACAAAGTAACAGACTGATATAATGCATCCATTTAAAGGAACACTCCATTCAGCCGATCTCCGGGTCTGGCGGTACCACTTTTAGCATAGCTTAGCATAATTCATTGAATCGGATTAGACCGTTAGCATCTCGTTTAAAAATGATCAAAGAGTTTTGATATTTTTCCTATTTAAAACTTGACTCTTCTGTAGTTACATCGTGTACGAAGACCGACGGAAAATGAAAAGTTACGATTTTCTAGGCCGATATGGCTAGGAGCTATACTCTCATTCCGGCATAATAATCAAGGAACTTTGCTGCCGTACCATGGGTGCAGCAGGCGCAATGATATTACGCAGCGTCTCTCACAAATGTCTCCATGGTCGCAAGGTACGCTCCCTGTGCAAGCAGGGGGTCACAGCCGCTGCGTAATATCATTGCGCCTGCTGCACCCATGGTACGGCAGCAAAGTTCCTTGATTATTACGCCGGAATGAGAGTATAGTTCCTAGCCATATCGGCCAACTTTTCATTTTCCGTCGGTCTTAGTACACGATGTAACTACAGAAGAGTCTTAAATAGGTTTTAAATAGGAAAAATATTGAAACTCTTTGGTCATTTTTAAACGAGATGCTAACGGTCTAATCCGATTCAATGAATTATGCTAAGCTATGCTAAAAGTGGTAACGCCAGACCCGGAGATCGGCTGAATGGATTCAAAAATGGTAAAACTCAACTGTTTAACTCTAGGGAATTTGAAAATGAGCATATTTTCAAAAAAAGTGGAGCGTTCCTTTAAGGACAAACTTATTGGTTGGATTTGCCAAAGTTTGTCACCCATTAAAGATATTTAGTGTTTTGTTGAAGGCATTTAAGCAAGTTAACTATTTAAAAAATGAATGTCATTAGCATGTTTTGCATAACTAGCATGCATTCACATCTGGTGAATACTGTCAAATAGATGACACAGTTACTGATGAATGATGAGCAACATTTTCTATGAACAAAAAACAAACTGGAAAATCAGAGTTGTACATCTTTTACAGACTGTATGGCAAACTCACCATTAACTGAAGAACTGGTACTCTGTGATGCACTTGTAGCTGCAAAAGTCAGATATAAAGTCTTGTGATCACTGACTTCAGTTACTGAATATTTTCAAGCAGAGCATAGTAGGAACACACAAAGATTTTTTTTTTAAATTTCCATGCCTTTGAACTATTTATAAGATGTCTGAGCAATAATTCATTATGCCTAGAAAGTGGTCCATGTGTGGCTCTCTAGCAGTTATATTAGCAACTTGCTACTTGTTCACTATGGCAGCTGGGTGTATTCTGATGTTGTGCCAAATCCTTTCCCCTGTCAGAACCCCACCTCACAAGACTATAAGGAGAAGCTATCACATCAGATCTTGTTCTAGGTTGAACCAGTTGTGTTTGATTAGAAAAAAAAAAAAAAAATCTGTTGGTGTGCCTAAAGAAAAAGGGTTAAGATAATAACCATAACCAAAAAGGGTTAGCTTACTAACCATAAACTAGCAGAAAACAAGGGAAAATAAATATGTTCCTTGATTTTAAAACTCGGATGTGATAATCTCCGCTTACAATTACAAAAACATACATGTACATCTTACATTATTTCTCAATAAAGAAGCAGTGTGGATAAGCCATCATTTTACAAAATCAGACTCAATCAGCAGAAGGACAACGATTTCATTCATCTGTGACAAATCAAACACAAACTCACCTTGGGATGGTAAAGCAGTGGTGGTAGGACTTGTTGCTACACTTGAAGCTGCAAAGAAACAGATATAAACCACAGTATAATGGTCACTGACACCATTTATTGATCATGTTCAAGCTGAGCATGGTAGAAACATACTTAAACAGAACAGGTGGGCAAAGTGGTGTACTGTCTGTGTGTTGATATAGCAGTTTACTGTATTTGTATGATTTGACTTGTGAAAAGCGATTTTGGTATAGAGACACCATTACTGGTGCCAAATTACTGCATGTTGCTCTAGTAGTGATAAGAGAGGACTTAATCCATGTTCATCTGTTCATCATGTTCAAGCTGAGCATGGTAGAAACATACTCAAACAGATCGTTGTGATGTTCATGTCTTTAAACTATTTATAAAATGTGTTTAAAATAATTTGTCAGGTGGGCAAAGTGGTGTACTGTCTGTATGTTGATATAGCAGTTTAATGTATATTTGTATGATTTACTTGTGAAAAGCGATTTTGGTATAGAGACACCATTACTAGCCCTCATGTTGTGTTCGGGTCATTTTGACCCAGAAAGGATTTTCCCAGACCCAAAAATGCTAGTTAATGTTATTGCGTTAGACTAAAATGTACTGACTTTACTCACCCAGAGTCTAACAACTTCCCCAAAATATTTTGATACTTTTTGTAATTTTTTGTGTGTTTTTTTTTTTTTTTTTCTTCACATTGTAACACTCGTGGTGTTCCCGGTCAAAAATGTCCAGCCTACAAAAAATAGCTTACAAATCTCTCATTATGCTACATTATCACCAAATATTGGATTCAATCTTTTTGTCAGCTTGTTTTCTTTCAATTAGGACACGTTTTATATTTATTTTTGGAACAGATAGATCGTAGGCCTTATTTATCTGAGCTTATGTACCTCAGTTTTTGAGTGAAAAAAGTGTTTTTTTTTGTTTTTTTTGTTTTTTTTTGTGGATAATTTTGTCAATTTTACAAAGAATTATGAAAAAAATGTGCACTGTTTATCACACTAGTGTGCTTTAAAGTTTAACCAGGAAATTTGTTTTGAAATGATTTTAGTTTGGTCTTTATTTATTACACAATGGCACAAAGTCACACTTGTGATGTTCCTGGTCAAAAATGACCATCCTACAAAAAATAGCTTATAAATCACTTGTTATGCTATTTTATTACAAAATATGTACCTCAGTTTTTTGTTTTTTTCACTCAAAAACTGAGGTACATAAGCTCAGATAAATAAAGCCTTCGATCAAACAGTTCCAAAAATAAATAAAAAACCTGTCCTAATTGAAAGAAAACAAGCTGACAAAAAGATTGAATCCAATATTTGGCAATAAAGTAGCATAAGAGATTTATAAGCTATTTTTTGCAGGACGGTCATTTTTGACCGGGAACACCACGAGTGTTATAGGGTTTTCAACACAACACAAGGGCTAATGCCAAATTACTGCATGTCGCTCTAGTAGTGATAAGAGAGGACATAATCCATGATGATGCTGTGATCCACAAAAAACAAAACAAAAAAAAACAAAACAAAAAATCCCTATGCAACAATCTCTGCTGCTAATAACAAAGACAGGAAACAAGGATCTTAGATTATATGCATGTAGAAGTATGATGCTGCATGACCTTTCTCTGATTTTCCACTATTTATAAAGTCTGTGTTAGAATATGCTACACACACACACACACACACACAGGTTTGTTTTTGTGAATTATGGTGCCATTCCATAGGCGTAATGGTTTTTATGGGGTAATGTCCTCATAAGTCACCCCCTCCTTGTAATACCCATGTCATACCCATGTCATTATTGTCCTGATAAGTCACAAAAACACGCACATACAGTTTCAGCCTCACATGACATGGCAACAGACCACCCTTGGTTCAGTAACCCTCTGATGCATTCTGCTCACACAAAATGCACAAAAATCTAATTCTTGTTGGCTGAAATCCGATTGGCTGACTTTACACAACTTCTGGCAGTAAGGGCACACAGTTTTTATGTACAAAGTAACAGACTGATATAATGCATCCATTTGAGAACAAACTTATTAGTGTTTTGTTGAAGGCATTTAAGCAAGTTAACTAGATATTTAAACAATGAATGTCATTAGCATGTTTTGCATAACTGTCTAGCTTAACTAGCATGCATTCACATCTGGTGAATACTGTCAAATAGATGACACAGTTACTGATGAATGATGAGCAACATTTTTATGAACAAAAAAACAAACTGGAAAAAAAAAATCTGAGTTGTACATCTTTTACAGACTGTATGGCAAACTCATCATTAACTGAAGAATTGGTACTCTGTGATGCACTTGTAGCTGCAAAAGACAGATATAAAGTCTTGTGATCACTGACTTCAGTTACTGAATATTTTCAAGCAGAGCATAGTAGGAACACACAAAGATTTTTTTTTAAATTTCCATGCCTTTGAACTATTTATAAGATGTCTGAGCAATAATTCATTATGCTTAGAAAGTGGTCCATGTGTGGCTCTCTAGCAGTTATATTAGCAACTTGCTACTTGTTCACTATGGCAGCTGAAAAAAAGGGTTAAGATAATAACCATAACCAAAAAGGGTTAGCTTACTAACCATAAACTAGCAGAAAACAAGGGAAAATAAATATGTTCCTTGATTTTAAAACTCGGATGTGATAATCTCCGCTTACAATTACAAAAACATACATGTACATCTTACATTATTTCTCAATAAAGAAGCAGTGTGGATAAGCCATCATTTTACAAAATCAGACTCAATCAGCAGAAGGACAACGATTTCATTCATCTGTGACAAATCAAACACAAACTCACCTTGGGATGGTAAAGCAGTGGTGGTAGGACTTGTTGCTACACTTGAAGCTGCAAAGAAACAGATATAAACCACAGTATAATGGTCAATGACACCATTTATTGATCATGTTCAAGCTGAGCATGGTAGAAACATACTTAAACAGAACAGGTGGGCAAAGTGGTGTACTGTCTGTGTGTTGATATAGCAGTTTACTGTATTTGTATGATTTGACTTGTGAAAAGCGATTTTGGTATAGAGACACCATTACTGGTGCCAAATTACTGCATGTTGCTCTAGTAGTGATAAGAGAGGACTTAATCCATGATGATGATGTGATCCACAAAAAAAAAAAAAAATCCCGGTAACACTTTACAATACTGATCCTTCATTAATGAATAACTACAGAGGAACAAATGAGTAATGCACTATTAACACTCTAGTAACTACTATTAACTAACAAGAAACTCTGATAAATGAATTAGTAAGTAATAGTGCTCAGTTGAATGAGGTAGTTCACTATTAGCCAATCAGTAACTACTGTTTTTTCATACCTCCCAGAGGACTAATAAGAACTACTGTATACAGGTTCATAATTAATGTGAATAATGCATATTGTATAATTAATTCTAAAGTAAAGGTCATGGTAACCCACTAGTAATGACTGAAGTATTACCAAATCCTTCAGAAGGAATTACTAATTATTTAGATCAGTATTCTAAAGTGAGAAACATGATCACTCTCTAGTAACTACTTAAGTCATTGTAAACTTTTGAGGTTTTTGTAAAGTATTGGATAGTAATAATAACTCAACATAATTCTAAAGGAACTACTAATTATTTGGATCAGTATTATAAAGTGAACATCATGGTAACACACTAGTAATTACTTAAGTGTTACCAAATACATCAGAAGGAATTACTATACAAAACTGTACAAAAACCTCAGAAGTTTACAATGACTTCAGTAGTTAATAGAGAGTTATCATGTTTCTCACTTTAGAATACTGATCTAAATAATTAGTAATTCCTTCTGTAGGATTTGGTAATACTTCAGTCATTACTAGTGGGTTACCATGACCTTTACTTTAAAATTAATTATACAATATGCATTATTCACATTAATTATGAACCTGTATGTAGTAGTTCTTATTAGTCCTCTGGGATGTATGAAAAAACAGTAGTTACAGATCAGCTAATAGTGAACTACCTCATTCAGCTGAGCAGTATTACTTACTAATTCATTAATGAGAGTTTCTTGTTAGTTAATAATAGTTACTAGAATGTTAATAGTGTGTTACTCATTTGTTCCTGTGTAGTGATTCATTAACCCCTTAAGCCCTGAGGGTATTTTCAGAGTTTTTTTTTTCTGAGTGACACACAAAAAAGTAAAGACTCGTAACTCCAAAACTGTAGCAAGGAGAGTCAAAAGGTTGGTATCGTTTGAAAGAAAACTTTTTACATTTTTAAATAAAAATAAATTAAATTTGGACATTCTCATGCTGAGAAACTGCTGATAAAGACAAAAACTAAAAGTTTGCTCAAGGGAAATTTTACATACATTTCATATTTGACATGCAATAACTCAGAAAGAAAATAAGGTAGGAGGACACTTCTTTTTTGGTGATGTTCCCCAATATGTGAGCTGTATCTGGATCAAATTTTATGGTGATCACACAAAGAAATCAAAAGTTACAGCATTTGGAACCATGGTAGCCTTTTTGTTTAGCCATTGGCGCCCCCTGATGGGCATTTTTAAAATCGTTCTTTCACGTGGAATAACTCGTGATCGACGCATGGGATTTTGATCTTGGACTCATTTCAATCGGTAGCATCCACTGTAATGTGCCATTTTCTACAATCTATGGATGTTTCATGAAGTTATAAGCTAAAATGCCACGTGATAGCTAAATTTTAGTTTTAGTTAGCATCTGTGCGCCTGTGGGGTTTTATGTGTTGTAATTGCATGAGCAATATTTCGTAATCGGCTTATTGGATTATGCTGATGTTGGACTCATTTTAATCGTGATAATCTGCTGTAAATAATGATGTCGAACTTTCCACAATTGGAGCATGTTTCATGAAGTTACGAGCCAAAAGGTGACATAAATGCTGCATCGGTTTATTATTTACATATGGGTCTTGAGGGGCTTCATGTACAAAAACTCGCTCAAAGTCAAAGCCCAAAACAATTATACTAATTGTATTCTACTCCGTGAGACCTTTCAAATGACATATAACACATGATTATCTGAGCTGTATGATGCTTTTGACACATTGGAGTATTTAGTACAAAAAACAAAAAAACAAAAAAACAAAAAATTCATAAATTATGATTTTTTTAAAAATTATTTTTCAGTAAATAACTCAGCAGTACTTAGGAGTTCAAAAGTGGCTACATTCATTGTAAAGTTCAGACTCTAAGCTTTCAAACGACACCCATTTTGTGATGATTAAGACAGGAGTTTTGAAAAATATGATTATTCTTTTTGTAGCTAGGTGGCGCCCGCGGGCGGTACACTCCATTTTAGAGTGATAACTCAGCACTCGTTAAGAGTTGAACAAAATGGTGCATTAAAAAGCTGAGTTTCTAAGCTTTAAAATAATACCTATTTTGTGGTATTCCTGTCAGTGGCCTTTCGGCCTTAAGGGGTTAATGAGGGATCAGTATTCTAAAGTGTTACCAAAATCCTTATGCAACAATCTCTGCTGCTAATAACAAAGACAGGAAACAAGGATCTTAGATTATATGCATGTAGAAGTATGATGCTGCATGACCTTTCTCTGATTTTCCACTATTTATAAAGTCTGTGTTAGAATACGCACACACACACACACACACACACACACACACACACCTAGTTAAAGATATTTAGTGTTTTGTTGAAGGCATTTAAGCAAGTTAACTAGATATTTAAACAATGAATGTCATTAGCATGTTTTGCATAACTGTCTAGCTTAACTAGCATGGATTCACATCTGGTGAATACTGTCAAATAGATGACACAGTTACTGATGAATGATGAGCAACATTTTTTATGAACAAAAAAACAAACTGGAAAAAAATCAGAGTTGTACATCTTTTACAGACTGTATGGCAAACTCATCATTAACTGAAGAATTGGTACTCTGTGATGTACTTGTAGCTGCAAAAGATTATAAAAGATATAAAGTCTTGTGATCACTGACTTCAGTTACTGAATATTTTCAAGCAGGGCATAATAGAAATACATAAAGATTTTTTTTTTTTTTAATTTCCATGCCTTTGAACTATTTATAAGATGCCTGAGCAATAATTCCTTATGCCTAGAAAGTGGTCCATGTGTGGCTCTCTAGCAGTTATATTAGCAACTTGCTACTTGTTCACTATGGCAGCTGGGTAGTTTTCTGTTGGTGTGCCTCAAGAAAAAGGGTTAAGATACACTGGGTTAGCTTACTAACCATAAAATAGCAGAAAAGTAAAGGAAAGTAAATATGTTCCTTGATTTTAAAAATTAGATGTGATAATCTCCGCTTCCAATTACAAAATCCATGTACATCTTACATTATTTTTCAATAAAGAAGCAGTGTGGATAAGCCATCATTTTACAAAATCAATCAGCAGAAGGACAACGATTTCATTCATCTGCGACAAATCAAAAACAAACTCACTTCTGGATGGTGAATTAGTGTTGGTAGGACTTATTGCTACACTTGAAGCTGCAAAGAAACAGATATAAACCACAGTATAATGGTCACTGACACCATTTATTGATCATGTTCAAGCTGAGCATGGTAGAAACATACTCAAACAGAACAGGTGGGCAAAGTGGTGTACTGTCTGTGTGTTGATATAGCAGTTTACTGTATTTTTGTATGGCAAACTCACCAATATTTGAAGAACTGGTACTCTGTGATGCACTTGTAGCTGCAAAAGACAGATATAAAGTCTTGTGATCACTGACTTCAATTACTGAATATTTTCAAGCAGAGCATAGTAAAAAACTGTTTTTTTCATGTCATTTTCATGCTTTTGAACCATTTATAAGATGAAGAAATTATTCATTATGCCTAGAAAGTGGTCCATGTGTGGCTCTCTAGCAGTTATATTAGCAACTTGCTACTTGTTCACTATGGCAGCTGGGTGTATTCTGATGTTGTGCCAAATCCTTTCCCCTGATCTGATTAGGAAAAAAAAATCTGTTGGTGTGCCTCAAGAAAAAGGGTTAAGATAATAACCATAACCAAAAAGGGTTAGCTTACTAACCATAAACTAGCAGAAAACAAGGGAAAATAAATATGTTCCTTGATTTTAAAACTCAGATGTGATAATCTCCGCTTACAATTACAAAAACATACATGTACATCTTACATTATTCCTCAGTAAAGAAGCAGTGTGGATAAGCCATCATTTTACAAAATCAGACTCAATCAGCAGAAGGACAACGATTTCATTCATCTGTGACAAATCAAACACAAACTCACCTTGGGATGGTAAAGCAGTGGCGGAAGGACTTGTTGCTACACTTGAAGCTGCAAAGAAACACAGTATAATGGTCACTGACACCATTTATTGATCACAGATCTTGTTCTAGATAATCATATTGCCTTTCTTATTTTTCAATATAATTAGTCTATTAAGATGTCAATTGGATAGCTCAGTTTCTCCCAACTCTGTTCCTGGAGTATCCCTTATCTGACCCATCCATTTAAATCTCTACTAATCTTGGTTTTGGAGTCTCCACTAATGAGCTGATGAGTTGAACCAGTTGTGCTTGATTAGCAAGAAAAAACAATGTTTACTGTTGGTTTTTCCCTTCAGAAAAAGGGTTGAGAACCACTGGGTTGGCTACTAACCATAAACTAACAGAAAACAAGTTAAAAAATGTGTAAACTGGCAACTTTAGCTTTGGTTATATGATAAGTGATAAATAATTCATATACAGAGATTAATAAGCAATATTCATGGACATAATGCTTCTAATGCTCTTCCCAAAAGAGTTTCAGCTAAATTAATTGCTTTGCGGTTGTTGGGTGGGGGTCAGACTTGACAAATCATTGGTTAGATACTCGGATATGATTTTTCTCTCTATATTAACAGACTTGTGAATAGTTGCATCCTGTGTCTAGCTCTCTGGGGCATGGTGGGACTTTCCTGCTGACATTTCCTGTTGAGTCCAAAGACAGATTCTGCTATCTACTTGTCTGTGTTTGTGACCCTTTACAAACTACTGTATAGACTGTATGAATTACTGTATAAACAACGGCTAAGTGGATAACACCACTGTTTTCATTAAGGGAGTGTAGTGCTGTCTATACTGACCGCCATGAACTCCGGCCCTCCCACCGCTCATCGGCTGTGCCACTGTATTCATTAGGATGTGTAGTGTTGCTTACACTAACCCCTATATAAACATTAGTGTTGCACCTGGTGTGCCGCTGTTCTCATGAGGATGTGCAGTGCTGTTTGCGCTATTTGTTATATATGCCATTCATAGCCTTTTCTTGATAAAGCACGTGCTGTGTTGCTGCTTCCATAAGGGAGTGTACTGCTGATTACGTTAAAGCCGATGTGTCTGTTTCAGACTGTCTCATGTTTACCTGCACCAGCGGGGGTTGGGCGGGGGGTTCAGTCTGGCATTCCAGACCTGAGCTGTGGAATCTGCATGTTTCTTTGTTGAACAGAGTACGCCAGAGTGCACCACAGCAAAATAGATAATCGCCCAGTACAAATGACTTAGTGATTAAATTTCTATGCGGCACGAGGAAAACGTCTCAGGTTACGTATGTAACCATGGTTCCCTGAGAACAGGGAACGAGACTCTGCGTTTTCCGCATTTGGGGAACGTCACACGTGAACCGGTGTCTGAAAGCCAAGGAATCAAACCACTCCAATCCTATTCCTAAAATGGTCCCTTTAAGGGAATGTGGCCAAGGAACCGAAGGGAAGGGAACCCCGGCCAGTCACTATAAGGGGGACATAGTCACCCCATTGCCACCAGGGAAGCCGACCTAACCTGACATAGGACAAACTCAGTCTTGGCCAACCCTGTCTGAATACAGAGTCTCAACAAATGCATTCTTCAGAGAAGACAGCAAGTAAGAACGACAGCAAAAAGGCAGTAAGCAACTCAAACCCACGCGTAGAAACGGGCATCCTGGAGAGCAGAACTCAGCTGAATGCTATGAACCCTCTTATTGAGGGGAGTAAACTCTGCTCAATCCTAGGATCTACTCAGCGCCTGATTATTTGCACTGAGGAGGCTGTGCGCTAAGAAACCCTGATACAGGGGAGCACAAACCAGCCTGGGGGCTGATCCTCAACGGGAGGCCTCATAGAAGCCTTCAACCAATGATCAGCTTAGGGAGCTAAGCACTATTACAAAAACAACCCAAGCAGGGGAGTACAAAGCTCAACCTAACAGATAGACCATACTGTAGGCATATAATCATGGAGGCCAGAGAGGGGCCTACAACATGACAAAAGTCCTACGTGGAGTAGAAACTACATATTTATGCTAATATACTAAGTCACAACAGTGGGAAGTCCAAGGGCAGCCTGACAAGGCCGCACACTTTGAACATCTATCTTGCTGGAAGCAAGAATAAACCACATGACTTCAGTAACAGCAGATAAGACTGTAACGTGCCCACATAACAATCCACCTAACACAATCCAACAAGCAGTGTACTCGGTAAAAGAACCTTTTTACTCTTTAAAGCAAGAGGAGTACAATATACGCCATCATGAACTAAAGGAGGCCCAAAAAACCGGGCCTACAACTTCAGACAGACACGTGGCGTCAGCTCGTGGCACTGTTTCAAGCTCCAGGAAGGACAAATAACCGAACTACAGGAAGGTTAATAAGTCACCTGGGGCCCTGGCCAACTAGCAGCGTACTCAGTAAAACACTCTAACTCTCTCAGTACACAGGAGTACACTATTACATACACCAGCATGTTCTCAAAGGAGGCCCCCAGGGCCTACTACCCGTAAACACGCGGCGTCAGTCTAGTGGCCACTAAAGTTCTAGGAGCAAAAATAGAACCAACCTACTTACGAGGTAGCTACTTAGCTCAACTAGAGCTAAAGGATAAACATAAACCATGCTCAAGGAAGCAAAAAGTAAAAAAATCGAACCGCAGTAAGGTTCATTACAAAAAACTCAGTAACGTACTCAGTAAAAGCACTTTTACTCTCATAGTGAGAGGAGTACACAACCGAACTCCAACATGCTACACAGGAGGCCCAGAAGGCCTACAACTTGCAAACACGTGGCATCAGCTAGTGGCAATCATGACCACACCAGCCAGCAGGCCATGTACTCAGTAAAAACACCTTAACTCTTAAAACAAGAGGAGTACACACTCCGCCACAATACTCTACGAGAGGCCTGACCTAGGGCCAACTCTTAGCAGAGACGGGCGTGGCCGGCGGCGGTGATGGGTCTTATAAAACCAACACAAAAACTGTGCCAACATGTAATCTGAAAGGAGGCCTAAACGGGGCCTACAACTCCAGCCACACGTGGCGCCAGCTAGTGGTTATAGAAGGGGACCAAGCTCAAAAGGGAACCAGTTCTAACCCAGCAGACAGTTGTGGGTAACTAGCTTAACACAACCTGAGCTAAGTCTACACATTCCAACAGGCAATGTACCCAAATTTAGACAATTACTATGGTACAATGAAATGCTATCATGGTCTAAGGGAGGCCTACAAGGCCTACTACCTCAAACAGACATGAGCATAAACCTGTGGCAGTGCTAAACTACGTGAACAAAACTCATGACCATATACCAACAACACTTGTAAACACAAGCAGCTAAACTAGAAGGAGGCTAAATCCATTAGAGCCTACAACTCCTACAGTTATATGCAATATAGCTGTTGTGGCAATGATCAAGCTAGCGGGAGCTAACAGAACCCAAACTGAAAGTGAGGCTCTCTACACTCAACCTGAGTGTGCAATCCAACAGGTGATGCACTCAGTGAAACACACAAACCCTAACCGGGGAGTACAAAGTCACCACGCTCTTAAATAGAGGCCAACACAAGCCTACTATTATGAGAACAGGTGCTAACCTGTGGCAGCACTAGAGTAAAGCTCACATACCTGTAGGGCAACAGCTAGAACTCAAAGCAGACATAATGCTTTGTAAATACAAGCCATCCTAAAGAGGATAATTGCTCTCACCAAACAGAACTACAGATCTGTGCTGAACCCTAGAGGATGGAAGCTAAAAGGCTAGCACCGTAACTCAAACTTGAATGTTAATTCAAGGGGCTCAGGGGAAAGACAAATTCATAGCATGAATAAAGTTCTAGAGAGTGGGGCCTAGCATACACTGCATATACTTATCTATGCAAAGATAAGGGCCTACCACCTGAGACCACAGCACCGGGGAGGCTAATAACAGCTTGCTACCTTAGCTGTTAACCTCAGTCACTGCACCTACATAAATAAGGGGCAAAGGGCATACGACTCCCTCAGGAGGAGGCCAGAACTAGGAACTATACAACCTAACAAGGGATAGTAATTTACAGAAGGTGATATATTAAAAATAAACACCTAACCTAGTCCTAGCCTGGGCCGCTAAGCTGTGGGCCTACGGGGCCACACGCATAGCAATACCTGGGCTTCACCTCTGAATCTCCATAGATAAGGGGAAATAAAGTGAAGCTCAACAAGCAAACAATGTCAGGCGGCCGATTAAGGCCGACCTAGACATAGATACTAACTGAAGTGACGAGTGCCAACTCAAACTTACTCTAGCAAGCACCAGAAGAGAAGCTACTCTAAACAACAGGTGGCTAAGAGGCGGCCATTTTGTGGCTTGCACAAATATCATTCTAGCCAACCTATCAAATTTCAGTTGCCCAAAAAACCCTCTTACTTTTTCCGATTACATACTCAGGAAAAACTACACGGGAACACAAGGTCAACATATTTAGAAACATAAATATAGGCCCAGCTCACCTTCCTGCGGCTCGAAGACCGAAGACTCCTCTTTCCCTTTTCTTTAACAAGGAAGGATGGAATCTAGGGTTCTTTGAAGCCTAAAAGAGTCTCTTTCACTATCAAGTCAGAAGGCGGGCCTTTAGAAAAATATTCATCAAGGCCCAGCCATCAGCCTAACTGTTTAAGAAGCGCCTGAGTATGTTAAATGAATCCAAAACCCAGGAGGTGAAGGAAGAAGGGGTGAGGGCAGATGTAAAGTCGCCCTCGCAACGAGAGGGAATCGATCACCGACGCTGCTGGCGTATGTGATCGATCACCTCCCTTAAAACCTGCTTCTTCCTCCTTGAGTCCCACCGTCTCTGCGACTTGCTCCAAAAAAGGAAGAAGCGCCGAGTGGCCATACTGGACCTCTGTCCCTGTATCTGGCTTGTCTACATGCTCAGGAAAAACTATACAGGAAAAACAAGGTCGTCATATTTTAAAACAAAATATAGACCCAGCTTACCTTCCTGCAGCTCAAAGACTGAAGACTCCTCATTTTCCACATGAAAGGATGGAATCTAAGGTTCTTTTAAGCCTAAAAGATCCTCTCATTATCAAACTGGAAAAGCAGGCCATCAGAAAATAATCACCATGGGCCCAGCCATCAGTCTGACTGTAAGAAGCATCTGAGCAGGTTATATTTTTATAAAATATACACATGTATATATAAATATATATATACACACAAATATATGTATATATATATATATATATACACACACACAAATATATATATATATATATATATATATGTATATATATATATATATATATATAGGAGGCGGAAGAAGAAGAGGAGAGGGTAGATGTAAATCGCCCTTGCAGCTAGGGGATCGATCACAAACGCCGCTGCCGTTTATAATCGATCATCCATCCCAATCTCGCTTCTTCCCCCTCCCGTCTGTCTGGGCCCAGATATAAATCTGAATGGCTAGGGTTTTTCCATGCCCTCCCGATCTCAAACATGGAGATCAGGAAGGAATGGAAAGCATATGGGAGCTGCAGAGCAATGGACAGAAAGGAACCGCTCGTCGAGCCGTCTGCGTGCGGCCTCTTTCCTAACGTTCCCTCACGGCAGCTGCAGCCTGCCAGAAGCGCGTCCCACAAACTCCAGCAGCTCCGCCTATACAGCAGCCAGAAGAGCGCTCACTGCCGGACGCAATGACTTTAAACACGGCCGTCATCGTCATCCAACAACCCAGGGGGCTGAGAGAGAATACACCTCTCTCAAACTTCCCAACGGGCTCACCTGCAAGCCCCATGATCCGGGGGGTTGAATACAGAAGGCGGTCTGGCGGAAGCTAGATATTTTACTACATAACTTGTTAAATATGTTTTTTTTTACACAAACACATCGCTTCACTTCAGAAGGCCTTTATTAACCCCCCAGAGCCGTGTGGAGTACACATTTATGATGGATGAATGTGGATGGAGACACTTTCTTCAACTCATACTCGCTGGTCCCGTTCACTGCCATTATAAAGCTTGGATGTGTCAGGATATTTATTAATATTTCTCAGATTGTGTTCATCAGAAAGTAGAAAGTCATATACACCTAGGATGGCTTGAGGGTGAGTAAAGCTTGGGCTAATTTTCATTTAAAAATGAACTAATCCTTTAACCCGTTGCGTCTTTCTATAGCCCCACAGACTTGGCTTTGGTGTTAAAAGCTTTGACAGGTTTCTTTGTGTTTCAACAAGGTCCACTAGACTTTTATGTCACAACAGAACTGCCGCTGCCTCACAGACTTCATTGTCGAACCGCTGATACACCAGTGATTCAACTAGATCCGATAGGCCTCACTGCTTACATCAGTGAAATATTGTAGCCTAGGAATAAGCTCTGTCTGTATGACATCAACATGGGTCTTTTATATTAATGGGACATAACTATCAGTGTCTTCCTGTTTGTGAAACACTTTATATGGGCCATTATCTTCGCTTACGCAAAGCAACCCTTCACAATAACACTGCAGGATTTTATACATTCCCCACAGAGTCAGAAGTTGCAATGTTAAGAGAACTGAAATCGAAAGGGAACGTCTGCAATTCACTTCTCCCTTCGGCAGAATATTTTGCGATGGAAAAATATTAAGAATCTAAATCCAAAGCATAAAAAAAAAAAAAGTTTTAAGCCAGTTATTTATATCTTTTGCTGTAGTGTGTCAGTAGGAAATTTTTATTAACCCCATCATCGAGTCCATCTGGGATTACATGAAGAAGAGAAAAAACTGAGACAGACTAAATCCAGAAGAAGTGAGGCAACGTCTACAAGATACTGGAGGAAACCTACCTCCAAAGCTTTAGTACTGTGAAAAGTTTTAGTCACTTGTGCAAAAATGCTGTAAAGTGAGGATGCTTTCAAAAATAATGTCATATATAGATTTTATCAATTAACTTCTATTAATTAAATTAAATCAATATATGGTGTGACAACCCTTTGCGATTAAAACAGCTTTTGTCCTAGGTACACTTGCACATAGTTTTGTAACTTTGGAGGTAGGTTCCTTCAAGCATTTTGGAGAAGTTGACGCAGTTTCTTTGGATTTAGTCTGTCTCAGTTTTTTCTGTTTCTTCATGTAATCCCAGATGGACTCGATGATGGTGAGATCAGATCTGCATGTGGAGCACTGGCTGTTGTCAGAGTCCTTGTGCATAAAAAAAAAATCTCACTGGATTATTACAATTAATGGCAAAAGGAATGTTTGGAAATGTAAACTGATATTTCCTACTGACACACTGCAGCAAAATATATAACTGGCTTAAAACCATTTTGCTTTTTTATGGTGAAAATACTAACATGCCTAAGATTTTTGCACAGTACTGTATGCATGTAAACTCACATATAGTCATTTTAAAGCTTTATCTTTTGACTCTAAAGCTTATTTAAATTACATACAGTATAACCATTATGTATTTAGATTCATTTAAAGTAAGTGCTTAATAATAATAATTAACAAAACTAAAACTGTACATGTGTAATGGATTAAGAATATAATAATTACATAAATGATATCTAAATTGTAGAAAAATTATTGTTATAAATAATGATAGCTGAAAGCCAGACAAGTTGGTCTTTAAAAATCTTTTGTAAGTAGTAACTGTTAATTTGTAGTAGAAACAAGGAGAGTGACTTTATTGCGTCAGAATATGTCACTTGCTCACGGCTGATTGGTCCAATTTCGGTTTCTTACCCAGAACATGGAGCATAAGTTACTATAGCGAAAACACAGCTAAAAGCCTGAGCCACTTTCATGGTGCCTAAAGCCCAGGGTTGGCACAAACTAAATATTTACTCTTTGAAAGTTTGCTAAGAAGTATTTCCTTCTAAAGAAAGGCAGTATTTGACCCTGCATATCCATAGCTGACTGGTGGGAGTGGCCTTGGACGGCAACATGCCCAGTACATTATGGGTGTTGAAGTTTTCCTACCTATTTGGCAAAAGGGAAGACAACAACCTTCTTTCTTTGTTTTCTCTAGTCAGGTAGCACGATTTCAAATTGTTTTATTGAAAGCCCATCCAGCCAGCAGTGAAGTTTCCCTTTAAGTAAACTTAAGTGGCCTTTTATTTCCTTAATATTATATTTTCTGCAAGTACAGTTTTTTAAAAATATACTTTTAACATTTGAAGCACACTACAAGTGCAATCCAATACAATTAAGCACACTTCTTTTTCCTGGAAACAGAACAAAAAAACGAGAAAGAACATAAAAAGCACAAAGATGTTTTAGCGTTCCTTCTACACATCATAACTAGTGCTGCGTCTCATTTCAGAGGTTGCGTCCTCTGGAGTTCGCATTTGTAGCCTGCATACATCACAAGTCTTATTTAAGAAAAGTAACCGTAATAAAATTGACTGTTATTTCTTGTGAGGTATAAAATACTGTACTTCTTTCTTACTTTGCAATCTAATGGTTACTTTTCTTAAATGAGACCGCCTCGATGACGTATGCCGCCGACAAATGCGATCTCCGGAGGACGCAGCCTCTGAAATGAGACGCAGCATAGATGTATTGCCTTGCCTTTTTTAAAATCATAAATCAAAAACAAAACAAGCAAACAAACAAAACATAGACTTACATGAAGAAGTTTCCATACCAAATTTTCCTGCAGAACCTGGACCTGCATAAAACATCATTTATTGAACATGCAGGATAAGCATTGTAAAAACATATCTCAACAGAATATTTTTTCATGCCTTTCAACCCATTTTTTCATGGGTTTCTGATATGGAAGTTTAAGAGATTATGTTACTTGTTTTAAGTATGACAGCTTCACATCCATTTAGCCAGTGTTACATTATACTGTTATACATGATTAGACTTTTAAAAAAGCTTCCTCGGTCAGACATCTGTCTGCTGGGGGATTGTGTGGGACCTTTCTGCTGACATTTCCTGTCATGGACACAGTTTCTGCTCTCTTTCTGTCTGTTTTTGTGACCCTTTCTTGACTTCTGCATCCTAACAGCTAAAAGAAAAGCACTTGCTGTGCTGTCACAACAGCTGTCCTGTCTGCTAAAACACACAGCATACAAATATCTAGACTTATAGTCTCACTAGTTAGGTTCATATGTTTAATGCCACTTTAGGAGATTCAGCCATCTCCTACCCTCAGCATTGCCAAGTATATTTAAAGGGGTCATGACATGAGAAATCAAATTTGCCTTTTGACATATAAGAGGTCTTTTTTACCATTAAAACATCCTGCAAGTTGCACAAACAAAGTATTTTCCCGAACTGATTGCACTGTATTTTATTTTATGTATTCTCTTTGAAGAATTGAATAAATTGAAGAATTAACAGGAGACATTTAATGAAGGGTTTTAAAATGGACTTCCTAAACCTTATTAGAAATGCAAAATTAGTCTGGTAGAAGCCATGACCTTCTCCAAACTACATTCATCATAAATGAACCCCAGTAGAATTTAACCTTTTTTTTTTCATTAGAACATTTTTGAAAATATGCTCATTACGTAACGTTCATTATGTTTTGTTTTTTTTGGTCCCAGCTTCTGTGGGGTATCTGAGAAGGTTGTAACAACAATTTTATTGTTTTATCGGTTATACATCATTGCACTATAGGCTCCGCCCACTGGCATTCTGTCGTTTAATGGCTGACATTTGTCTACACCAGATGTGAGCATTGTGTCGACTCAAAAGCAAATAGAACCCATTATAATCACTGATGCTGCTTACACTGGATACAGTATACAGATACACGTTCCGCTTCTGACATATTCCATGCACTGGAGTCTGCCGACAACAGCACAAATGGAAGAGTGAAAGAACGTTCGCTCATCCAGTTTAAACAGCTCATTTGTGTCTCTGTACAGACTTCAGAAGGATCCCAGCATCAGAAACAAGTGGATGGTTTATTTTAATGGCATCCTGGATTGTGTTGGAAAATGATATGTTTGTTTGGAGCATTTTGTTTTGAAAATGAATTTTAATGGAGAGTTTGCAAAAAAACTTTTGTTTAAAGATGAAGCAGTCCACTGTATTGGATCTGACAGCAGCTGCATCACAAACCATAAGTAAATGAGTTCATAATGCTTTGTCTTTAAATTATGGCTTATATGAATGTTTTCAAAACACTTAGGCTGCATCCGAAATCGCACACTTCCCTACTATATAAAGTATTCTCTGTCTTTTCTTAGGTTCACCCCGATGTCTGCTATTGACACTATAAGATGTCCATCTACATTTACCTGTTTGACATAAATTACGCACTATTCGTTTGTTGGCCAGAGGAGGACTGGTCCCTCGACTGAGCCTGGTTTCTCCCAAGGATTTTTTCTCCATTCTGTCACCTGATGGAGTTTGGGTTCCTTGCCACTGTCGCCTCTGGCTTGCTTAGTCGGGGACACTTAATATTCAACAATATTACTGATCTGCCTGCATTGACACCATTGTATGAGAACTGAACTGAGCTGGACAATGACATCACTGTTATCTCCAGAGCTGCTGTATAGATAAATGAACTAAATTAATAACTAATGATTCTACAACAGAAATTAATCAACTCTGAACTTACTTAAGCTGGACAATGACACTATTTTCTTCTAGAGCTGCTACAGCCAAAATTATTTTCCTGTTATCACTGTAAAGCTGCTTTGAAACAATCTGCATTGTAAAAAAGCGCTATATAAATAAAGGTGACTTGACTTGACATCACTACTCTCGTTGCCATTGAGTCTCCTGCTAGGTTTTAAATAGGACGACAATGCGAATGCACGCTAGTCGACTTTGACTGTCAGATTTTGATTGCTTTTTGTTTGTAACTATTATTCATCCTAAACTTTTGCTACTGATAGTTACTATTGTGTCGTTCTTTTATTTTTACTGTTTTGTTTTGTGCAAAACAGAGTTTTCAGTTGTATTAGATACACTAGGTTAGGAGTGAGTGAATGAGTGTATTTTTTTCCCAGTATCATCATTACTTCCTATCTCTTGCAATTTTTTTTGCTTGTGTATAATAAACTCGAATATTTTGCATTATTTCTGTCCACATTTTGTCTCTTGCCATCCACAAACACGAACAATTATTTTCTATTAAATGTTACATTCTCTATACAACATCTGGAGTCATAGCAATAGCGAATGTAGTATATCCGGATTACGTTCATACTACACACATTCATACTATATGGAACATACTTTTTAGCGGTCGTTAAGTAATTACTTATACAAAATAAGTACCTTCTCACGAGAGTATGCGATTTCAGATGCAGCCTTACGTGCAATAGCAATGGGCCATTGATACTTTTTCCTATGCATTGACGTTAGCCATTCATAACAGTGGCCGATTACTAACAAGCCTTAAAGGATTAGTTCACTTTTAAATGAAAATTAGCCCAAGCTTTACTCACCCTCAAGCCATCCTAGGTGTATATGACTTTATTCTTTCTGATGAACACAACTGGAGATATATTAGTAAATATCCTGACGCATCCAAGCTTTATAATGGCAGTGAGCAGGATCAACGAATATGAGCTGAAGAAAGTGCCTCCATCCACATCCATCCATCATAAACGTGTATTCCACACGGCTCCGGGGGGTTAATAAAGGCCTTCTGAAGCAAAGCGATGCGTTTGTGTAAAAAAATATCCATATTTAACAAGTTATGAAGTAAAATATCTAGCTTCCGCCAGACTGCCTTCCGTATTCAACTTACGAAGAAAATGTAAAACTCTCGCAGTTCAAAAAGCTTAGGCTACGTCTTACACCTTCCCTATTCAACTTACGGAAAAAGTGTAACTGACATGTTCCGCTTTTTTCGTAATTTGAATATAGAAGGCGGTCTGGCAGAAGCTAGATATTTTACTTCATAACTTGTTAAATATGGATATTTCTTTTACACAAATGCTTTGCTTTGCTTCAGAAGTCCTTTATTAACCCCCCGGAGCCGTGTGGAATATGTTTATGATGGATTGATGTGGATGGAGGCACTTTCTTCAACTCATACTCCTCATACTCGCTCACTGCCATTATAAAGCTTGGATGAGTCAGGATATTTATTAATATATCTCCGATTGTATTCATCAGAAAGAAGAAAGTCATATACACCTAGGATGGCTTGAGGGTGAGTAAAGCTTGGGGTAATTTTCATTTTAAAGTGAAAAAACAAAACAAAAAACAGATCATTTCTGACAGAGGGTCAAAATGAAGGTAAATAATTGTTTTTCTACATATATATTTGTTTTGGTTTTTTTGGGGGGCAAAAAAACTTTATTAACATTATAAGTGAAATTTAAGGAACATATTAAAATAATAAAAAAATCAGTGTCATGACCCCTTTAATGTTATATCCTACACAGCTTTACTCTGACTCTAACTTTTAGGGTGCTGCTTAATTCTCAGATTGATGCTTTCTTGTTTCCTCACTTCTCCATTCTTCAGCATGTGACCTGGAAACCGATCAAAGAAAGCCATCTTGAAGGACATCTTAATTCTCTAATTGCACTATGAGGAGGCGAGGAACGAGGAGTAAGGAAGCTTCCAGAGGAGCTATGAGTGAGGATACACAGGTGTATCTTATAGTCTTTTTTGTACGGTGGCCGAGAGAGCTCAACGCGCTGCAAATGAAGAAAACACATGCAAATAGAAAAAACATCAGCAAATAAAGAAAACATCTTCATCAGTTTGACAACACATGCGCTGCAAAAGTCCACAACACACGCAAATAGACAAACGCGCTGCAAAAGTCCACAACACATGCAAATAGACAAACGCGCTGCAAATAGGCCTGCTCATAATGCACATACGATCAGAATGTTAAGATAAACAAAAAAAAACTCACCTTTCAGGTGCACACCACTGAAGAGTAACCATTGAACAATCCCAGCCAGCGGTCCCAGACAGGTACGTCAATGTGTTCCCTTATAACATTTTCGTTGTGGTCTGTGCCAGTCCCGCACCAGGACAAACGATTTGGGGGGTATTATTTTGCATCGATTTTTTCTAGTGTATTTTTTTACCTTTATAAATATCTTTATAAAATAAATAATGCTTTAAAAAATTCAATAAATACAATGATGATAAAAACGAAGTGATACTTTTAAATATTACATTAAAACCGCCAGTAGGTGGCGGTAAGTTACTGTTTTTATGAGCGAATCATCGAGTTATTTCAGTATCAAAGCCAGCGGCTGTATTTATGAATGAATCATTGGATCATTTACGATTCGTTTAAAGCAACAGATTCGTTCACGAAACAGCTTGTGTGCTGCAGTTCTGCTGTGGCTTTCGTTGCAAAATAGAGCAAAAATACTGACAATAGCCTACTGTTTAAATGTACATCACTTAATATTACCCTTTTGTTTGTTGAAGTGTTGTATAAAACCAATGTCACATTTGAAATCGTGTGGATATTCGGGAAACATTGCATTCTTGCTCGTATAATATGATCAACATTAAAAACAATAACTCGCCAAAGGGAATGATTTTGTATCGAAGAGAGTTTTAATCTTAAATCTCTATGCAGTCTGTGTCTATTTTGTTCTTCATGCTAGTAAATGCTAAATCCCCACTTTCACAAAGGTATATTGTTGAGAACAGCACTAATGTAGCGCGATTTGCTGGTGTGGATGCAGTCAGTTTTGACCGCGAAAGATGAGGTAATGTCGAGTATTTACGGGATTAAACCTGCTAGAAATACATGTTCAGTTTTTATGTTATTTTAACTCAGCATTTTGTTCGCGTAGCCTACGTCAGTTTGAGAGCCACTGCTGGATATCAGCCTACACTTTGGTGGCAGATTTAATCAGCAAACGAGCAGCGCAATATAGACCGACACCGACTGAATGACACTTTGATTTAAGTAGAAAATCTCAAATGAAGATCACTGAACTCCAGTTTACTTGTCTGTGTTTTCAGATCATCCGCGCTTCTTCCTCGGTGTAGAGAGAGCGCGTGTGGGTTGCCAGATTGCAGAGATCAAGTAAAACGTGTTCTTTTAACAGAAAAGCTCTGATTGGGGGTTTAAATTCTTGAAATCTGGCAACCGTAAGCATAAACGCTCGTAAAAACAGCCTGTTATGTTTTGTCTCCTTTATTCGACAAAAATTGTTAAAAGTGATTGCAAAAGAGTGATTTTGGAAAAGTTTTTAATCTTTTAGCCACATTTCAGTCTCGTCTTTTTTCGTCAACGATATTGCACGTGTAGTTTTAGTCACGTTATCGTTAAATGACATTGGTGTCATCTCTCGTCATGGAAAAAAGGTCGTCAACGAACATTTTTCGTCATAGTTTTCGTTAACACTGCTGATAACACTATTTAACCTTAATTTATTTCTTAATATTTCTCTTGTGGCCCATACGTAGTGAAAAAAAATGAGAAGAGATGTAGGTGTTAAACAAGTTGTTTTTTAAAAAAAATTAGGAGTTAGCTAATCTTATTACAGAGCATCGGTTATGCGTGATGCGCTATAAATTATTGCGGAGCAAATTAAATTATTAATTTAATACTAAAAGTAGCCTAATCATCATCATCATCATCATTCAGATCATCGCAGAAGGGGCTTGAGATCGCTGGGCCTGGTATGTGCCATTTGCAGCGCGTTTGTCTATTTGCATGTGTTGTGGACTTTTGCAGCGCTTTTCTCTATTTGCATGTGTTGTGGACTTTTGCAGCGCTTTTCTCTATTTGCATGTGTTTCTGTATTTGCATGTGTTGTGAACTTTTGCAGCGCATGTGTTGTCAAACGGATGAAGATGTTTTCTTCATTTGCAGCACATTGAGCTCTCTCTGCCACCGTGTTTTTGTCTAAAAACCTGATGCACATATAACATTTTCCTCCCCCTTCACATCTGTCTCAATAATTTAAATTTATGCTTTACCTCTGCTAGTTTAAATAAACCATACATCTAACATATTTTAACAAGGCATATTTCTTTATTATTATTCATTATGAATTTCTTAAATAATCAAACTTCAACAGCTTCAGGGCAAATCCCTTAAGTGCACCTGATGATTCTTTGAAGTGTCGGTTTGGCAATATATAGAAGAATATTCCAATGAACAATTAAGATTTCCTTTGATTACTCCATTCTCATTTTCTTTCCTTGTGTCCTTCTCTTGCATGCTATGAGGGGCTGAGCTGAGACGTGAGGACAGGAAACAAGGATGCAAAACTTAGAAATGAGAAGCACCCTTAGTAATACGTTTCCTTTGAGGTTGGCATGGTATGCATACATATTCAGATTCAGTAAAATTGTCTAATGCTTATGTCACAGTTGTGTGCATGCAACTTTTTAAAAAGTTTTTTAGTAAGTAAGTTTGATTCAGGCCTGACAAATAAGATGCAGATTATTAAAAATGATAATTAAGTGAGAAGGAATAATTAAATATTAAATTTAATCAATAAATTTAACATGGATAAAAAATGTGAAACATATTAAATATAATCCTGCTCAGCATTTAGCACGACAGGCTTTGTACCATGAACAAAATGTTATATTATATAAAAAGTTGTTTTATATACCATGTCGAATCATTGCAACTTTTATAAAGGAAGACCATAATTTAGAGACACCAAATGTACATCATCATATAAAAAGCTGTGATCAAATTCAAAACCTCTCTGGCACTTCGAAACACCCACTAATCTTTCCAGCATGCTATAAAAGAAAAGCTTATTTCACCTGTCCAGTGGAGGAGAAGACAGGAACAGACAAAGAATGAAATCCTTCTAACCATGGTGTAGTTTTTCTCTAATTGCCAAAAAGAACCAGAAAAGACCGTTGCTTCAGAGCAGTGCAATAAAGTGATGAGAAAGAGACGTGTATCCAGCCACTCTGATGTGTATTTTAGAACTTCCCTTAGACAAAGAGGCACAGGAAAAAGCAGCTTCTACTGAGGGTGGAGGACTAGGAACCGGGAGATGTGGCGTAGCTGTGGAAGTGGGTAGTGTTTGAGTATTGGTGCTCAGCTAAAAAAAGCTGCACCTTTTTTTAGCTGAGCACTAATACTCAAACACTTGACTTGACTGACAGATGGCTTTCTGACACCACTTGCTAACCACTATTCACTATTTTTTTTTCTTTTAATTATTCTCCACACTGTTAAAATAAAATATGAGTCAGTAGTTGCATATTCATAACTGTGACCACACAGTCTGTTTACAAAAGCGATCGAGAACCACATACTATACAGATGCACATTTGTCATTAATAATACATTAGCCAATCATGTGGCAAAACAAGCTAAAATTTCATTGGACAATGTGAAGTGGGGTGGTAATTTCCCGGTTTTAAACATAAATTGGTTGTAAACTACATAGCCACTGTCTGTTTTCAGTTCTTTAACAAAGGTGCAATATCTAAAAGAAAAAAAAGGACAAGTATCAGAGATGTGGGAACGCTGAAGAGAGAGAGGGAAAACAGTTTGCAGTTTAGCTCAGTATTGCTGTCTAATCAGCCAATATTGTCTTAAATAGCCATAGCACTTCATCTTTTTATAACAGGTTTTGACCAAATGTAGCCTATTCAGTCTTGATTTTGGTGAAATGTTGCAACAATTTTGTGTGTGTGTGTGTGAAAAATTACAGTTTTGGACATACATGGTAATAACAAATAAATTTAAAAATCAATTAAAGTAACTACAAATGAGCGTGTAAAGCAAATATCTTTAAAAAAAAAATTCTGTTCGGAGCATGCCCCCGCCCTTCGCAATGTTTTCACCTTTTTCCCCCATTACCTGTTTGCATCCCTGTTCTATAGGACGCGATGACTTTACCAATCGGCGATTGGCTCTTATTTAGAAGGCGGGACTTATTCCGCCATATTGCGCGTTGCACTTTCTCCCATTCATAATAATACGAGTGACGCGTCTTGTGATATTCTATAGTCTTTGGTTCAGTTTACTCTTAATGATTTACTGCATATTGATTTATCATTTGATGAAACTATGATAGTGAGTTAAAATAAGTCCAATTGCCACGTAGGCTGTTAGGTCAAAAAAAACACAACATGGTGACGTCTCTCTCTCTCTTTCTAGGAATTATAGTGATTAGACGTCCTTTTTATATTTGAGCCCCTGCCTCTGACAGCAGATATGTAAATAGTAATTTTCTGACTTTTGTTACTATTACAAATTGTCATTAATTATAATTCAAATGCTTTTTGCTTTATTGACCACATTATTGTTGAGAGGGGCAGGGTCTTAAAAAGCAAACATTATTGTAACGAGGTTAGTTGTTTAGTGAAGGAGGAGGCAGGAACTGGGAACGTTCATACAAACATATTTTAATAATCAAGATAAACAACAAAATGAAAGTAAAGCGTCAGCCCCTCATGGATGACTGCCGAACAAACATAAACAAGACACAACGTACAATCCAGGAGTGGTCCTCTGTCTTTCTTCACTGTCATCACTCCTCTTTTATGCTTCCAGAGCTCCTCCGTGAGAGATACAAGGCATTAGCAATCACACCACCGGCCTCTGTTCTCACTTTTTTTTTTAAAGAGTAAGATCTAAGGGAGACTTTTATTTATGCATTAGTAATATATTTCATGTAGTTTACTTTTCATTACAAATCATGTTCATGGCTGTGATATAACAACAGGCTATTGGTATCACGGTCATGTTCTGTTTAGTTTCTGTTTAATTTTCCATGTTCCACGTCCCTTGTTTTGTTACCATAGTTTCTGATTGAGTTTTGCACCTGTACATTGTTCTGTTGATTATCAGTCCCTGTGTATTTAAGCCCTTACTTCGGTGTTGTCAATGGCATTATGTAATTTTTAGTTCTTGTTCAGACTTTTCATTGTATTCATTAAAGTTTCCTTGTATTTTGTTTATTCTGCGTCACATGTATGTTGTTGTGATTATACTACAGTGTCCTGTGACAGAATACTGAACCCCAGAAAGGATTTAACAAAAAATAAAGGATGTACCTGCTGTTCGTTTGCTCCTAGTAAGTAAGTAAGTAAGTAAGCAAGTACAACGAAATTTAGGATGGCAACTCTCAAGACAAATTTAGACATTTACTCATTAAATATAGGCATACACATTAAAAAAAGAATCACTAAAAATATATAACCAGAATCACTAAAAATATAATGCACATTATATAAAGAGTGTTATAATGCATGTTTTGAATGTCCTTCAAGATTAAAAACAAACAGTCCACAATTCTTGAGGGAAAAAAAAAAAACAAAAAAAAAGGAGCCACAGGATCCTCTCGCTCGGGCGAGGCTGGTGGTTGCAAGACCTGAGGCTTCACATCACAGCAAGGCAGTACCGGGGAAGGCAAAGGGCTGCAGGCATCCAGCAGAGGCGGGGGCTGGAGGACTGGCTGAGCTTTGCAGTGAAGGTGACAGAGGTAAGCCTGACGTGATCAGTAATGGTAATTCCAATTCCCAACAGGTCAAAGAAACAGTCTCAGTGCTGTCTTGAAACAGCGATGATTCAGAAAAGACAGATAATACCGAGTGGGATAGGGTGGAAGTTAACACCTCCCTGTTCAAATCGATCAGCCAGTCCTCGTTATCCAAATCTACCAGTATTCCCTCATTTGCTACTGTCGCAGGATCACACCCCTGGTCAGAATTGGTCTGGGGCGATGGTTAGCACTGCCCCTTCCTCTTCAGGCTCTGGCTCACTCATCGTGGCGGGCGGTCGCTCTCTGTTTGTGGGGGGCTCACGAAAAGTCTCTGCAGTTGACGGCCATACGGCAAAACCTCTCCATATACTCCGGCAAATTGTGGCTTATCTGAACCACAGCAGCAAACTTTGCTGCATATTCCATCTTGTGGTCCAGTCTCATAATGACAGTGACCAAAGGAGTGGTGGGAAAATCAAACAAAGGGAAACAGGAAACTAATGAAAACAAACTAAAAGTCTATGAACTTAAAACAAACTGAACATAATGGTGACAAACGTAAAGCCACAACGAATTAAAGCGAAACTGAAGCCTACCTCTCTCATTCGGCACAAATCCAAATGTTTCCATATTCGCAACATATTTGGATGCTAAAGTATTATTTATTATGTAGCTAAATTAGGCTTTGTACTTCACTTGCATTATCGACGTAAAACATCATCCTTCACATTTAACACAGTGAGGTGGTGGTCACACTGAATGGCACAGATTGTATTACGGACTATTTAAATTGAGCAGTGTAACTTTCTATATATTTGGTTGACTGTATTTTATTTTGATAATGAACAGACTGCGACGTCAAGTTAACAATGCTGGAATATGTTGTGTGTGTGTGCGTGAGGCGCCAGCGCTATCACTGGATTTTTTTTTTTCCTTCTAAGAGAGGAAACTGTTACTCCGTAATTTATGGTCATGCAGATAGAAGCAAGACATCATTCAAAACTGTAAATCTTTGGTAAAAAAACAAAACAAAAAAACAAGCATGGTGCTTTCTGCCGTAGGCCTATCGGTTTTCTTTCCGTGAACTCTGAAACGCGTCACACTGAAACGAAACACAGCACAATTTTTTCTTTCGTTTTGTTAATCTGTAATTATTTAAGTGAAATACATTTTGCATAGGCCTATATATTCCTTTTTCCTATATTTATTTCTTGACATTTCACTCACGTTGGATGCACCAACGTCACATTTACATAGGCCGTACTATTTGAATTCGTGATTGGTTAGCTGCCAAATTAAAGTATTTAACAGAATGATAAAATAACGTTATTAACCGGTTAATGGGTATTTCAAAATAAGTGCCTCTGTTCAGAACAATTCAATTTGATTTCTACTTTCAATGGATGAACAAAAACAATGAGAGAATATTAAAAATGTCTATATTTGTGTTCAGAAGATGTGTTTGGAATGACATGACGGTAAGTAAATGATGACAGAATTTTCATTTTTGGGTGAATCCCTTTAACATTACTGTATAAAAGCAATATTACACTCACAATCAAGCTGTTGCTCTGAACATCAGTACAGCTGTGATCAAGGGCATAGTTTTGGTTTGAACATTGGGGGTGGATGGGAGGGTGTTTATTTTTTGCAAAAATGGTCTTTTGTGGTATTATGCACACATGCACAGTTGGTTGATACATAACTGAAATAAAATAGTACAATTACTTGCTTACATTGGATATGTTTTTATATTATTTAAGCACCTGGAACCTTATCAGTTTGACAAAATTTCTTAATTCAAAGTCTCATGGGAAATCAAACTAACTGTATTTATTTTCTTATAGTGAAGTTGTTTATTTCCTACTTTCCTATATTGAGTTTTTTCAATTAGTCATCATTAGAACACATTTTACTCATGGCTCTTGATTCTAACTTGTATTTGTCCTTATGAAAATGTACCATAGTTCTTGTAATTGTTTAACTATAGCATTTGGCACAATAAGGCAATAATTGCAGGTCCATTGATGGTTCCTCAGTACCATGCTTAGGCCAAACTTTTCTTTTTCTTTTTCAGTAATCTATAGCATTTTTTATGAAAAAAAAAAAAAAAAAACAGGGTTCCCACTCTTTTTCAGCGATCATTTTCCAAGACTTTTCCAGGACATTTTCAATTTTACAACAATGGGAATAAAAGACTGGGATTACGCCCTAAAGTAATATATTGCTCTGAAGTCTTTAAAAGGTGTAGCTACAGTTTATTGCCATGACTAAACTATAAAGTCAGTTTTTAATATGAGCTCTTAATCATACATTATGACTATGGAAGATTTGCGATTTTGCAATTGCGAGCTTACACAATTATGTAAACTCGCATTTGCGAGAAAAATTGTTTAGAATTGTGAGATAAAAAGTTGCAATTAGGCTACCTTTTTTTTTTTTTTTTTATTCAGTGGCGGAAAAAAGATTCCATAGTTTATTGCCATTACTTAACTACTGATGCACACATCTACTTTTTTTGACAGTAAGATTTGGAAGATCATTATCTTTGCAAGGTGGATTTTCAGGATAAGAGATGGACTAAAAATAAACTCCAACACCTTACTGCTAGATTCCGGAAGATAAATTCTTCAAACAGTAGTACAAGAGGATGTGGTGCTGGTCCTTCAAGAGTCACTCTCAATCTGTCTGTCCATAAAAATCTGTCTTCTTGTATTTTACTACAATTCAGTATGTGACTCTTAAGTGGTGGTCATTTTTTAGGATTCTTTACCTAACCTAAGTCTCTGAGATCCTGTTACCTCACACTTCTGGAGACTCCTGGTAGGTTGCAGTTCTGGAAAATGGTGGCAATGGAGACTAAAAGGTTCCTTATGGTTTCACACTTAACTCTTCACCTTAATTCTTAATTATTTTGCAGTTAACATGTGTCTTTTCTTCTCCACCTGTTTTTGTCTGACCCTGCTGACCCAATGAGTGTTTCGCTGTCCAATGGTCATGCCTTAACTGCAATTTCTAGTATTTTATTAGTATTGCATCCTTCTCGTGGGCATTTAATAATTTTTTACTTTTCAGTCTGAGATAAATCTCTTTTTGGCTCATTTTATCTGTAAAAGAAAACTTACCTATTAATTATGCACACCTGAATATAAGGTGTTTTTCATTTCCAGCCTTCATGAACAATTATATATCACTTATAAATGATTAAATACAAAATTAATAGTAGTTATTAAGATTGATTGGTTTGGATTTGGTAAAATGTGCTTGGAAAAAAATATGATCAGAAAATCAACTTGCATAATAAACATCATCATTGAAAATACTACTCTCACATGTCAAAACTCAGCATTCCTGAACATCGCACTTTCTGCAACTAATGGTGATTGTTTTAGGTCAGTGATAAACTCTTTGTTCTCGACTAAATAAAAACCCAAGAACTTTTTAAAAAATAATTTTCCAGGACAAAAACAAGATTTTCCAGGACATTTTACATTTTCTCTAATTTTCCATGTGTTTTCCAGGACTGGAAAATTTGTCATCAATTTTCCAGGTTTTCAAGGTTTTCCAGGATGAGTGGGAACCCTGAAAAAAAAGCAGCCTACACATTTAGAAACTAGCTACAACATGCCACAGTTGTAATATAAATCTATAGTGAAAATCCATTCTCTTAGCAGATTATCTATTATGAATTCTAAAACAAGTTAATCAAAATTTACCACAATAAATAGGCCTACAATAAAACGTGATCAATTAAAGGTGGTCATGAAAAAGCTTTCTAATTAATGTTAGTGCAAGATGATGTTTTCCTCTTCTTTTCATCAGTTTTTTTAGTTTATGTGGCTGTTTTAGATCATGTTTGACTTTCACTATAGAGTTTTTAAAGTGGTATATTCTAAATAGAATTCAAATGGGTCACACATTTCTTCATCAGCTTCACAACAGGAACGGCTCGCGCAAATCTTATCACACTTTTGGAGCATACGATGATACTATGATTACCTGCTGGTATTTGCAACACTGTCAGACTGCTTAAAACATTACATATAATCAAGTTAGGGCAAATATTCTTTTGCCCTTTTGCAATTCTATTGGTAGATGAATAGTTGCCATTGACAAACAGATTTGACTCTATTTTTACTGTTAAATCAAACCAATCAAAACCAGAAAATGTAGGAAAGAATTCAATTAATTTTACTTTTCAAAGATTGCAATTCTACAGCTTTTCCTTTTCTAACTTTTGTCATCCATTTAATCCATTAATTTTTAAATGGCCACATCACCAATCCTATGGAAGTCAAGGTCGACTCCTTACCAGAACTTTGCTTCATTCCATCTTATGCCAAAACAGGATGTGAGAATCTTTTTCCTTCCTGCTCTATTGTGTCTCACAAATATACAGGGAAGGAAGGGAGGGGGAAAAAAAAAAAAAAAAAAAAAACAAACAAAAAAAAAACATACTCAGTTGTTCTCCTTCAAAGTAAACAGTTAATGTTCTGCAAAGCCTGAAGGTCCGTGTTTATAGGCAAAGCAAAGAACTATGTAAAAAAAAAAAAAAAAAAAAAAAAAAATATGAAAAACATTTTGTCAGCTCTATTCATCTCAAACCAGTCAATGTGCACTTGGACCTCCTCTTTTGTTTTTTTCTGGAAGAACTGGTCAGAAATTTTAGTTCTCAAACATGTGAAGAGTCTATGAAACCAAATATTTAAGGTACCATATTTTCATTTTTTTTTTTTAAATGAAATGCTAACTTTCTTTTTCTTTTTTTCCTTTTTTTTGGCCCAATGCCTTTTTAAGACACTAAAGACTCACAAGCTGCTCTTATCTTTGTGAAATAGTTGAAAACAATAAGGAGACCAATGCATATCATCAATATTAATATTTTCAAATGGAACACCCTTCAGATTAGAGAAAATCCAAGGTCATGAACTAACATTACAGGTCTTACTTGATGCCATTTATTATTAATTTTGATTCTGAAATTTAAAATCACATTCACTGATGTTCCCTTCAGCAACTGTTTTTAAAGGAAACAGACTGCAGTACCTTCCTTTCAACCCATTTAGCAATTTAGCAAAGGTGTTTTCATAATCGTTTGAAATGCATCCTCTTGTGTTGCCAGATTTTTATCAAAGAACTTTATCTTTCAAAGGAAACACCTTATGGTCGTGAGGCTGCCAAGTGCTCATTTCCTATGTAGTTGTTATTACTGGTCCAATATTCATGGCTTCCAGCTTTTGGAGTGTTTTTGTGGACCCTGAGCCAAATTTGCTTCTGTTTAGCAGATGCAAAATCTATCCCATGAATACATTGTTGATATTTCCTTTTTTTTTTTTTGTCTGGAAACTCAAACCAATAACCAATATCACTTTCATCATTAAAATTTAGCGGGAAAATTTTCCATTTTTTTTTTTCTCAGGGCAAAAATCTGCTAAATATTAGTTTAGGTGCATTACAGAAATGCTTTTATGGCAAAGGTACCACAATCATATGCTGTTCATTCCTAGTCAAAAAACTCACACAAGCTGTTGACGACTGAATTTCATGCACAATTTTATTGAACAGTAATATAAAATACCTTTTCATAGTTGCGAGTGCATGCGTCATCTGCCAACAGTTCGAAAGTTAAATTATAAAAGCAAGGCTTCATTTTGTGTAGTGAATTACTTGGGCACTTAAGCATTTGTTAAAAAAAAAAACATTGATGGAGTTTGTTTTTTGTAAAGTATTTAGCAATAATAAACTGATATACAAAGCAAAATTAATAATAATAATATGCAAATTACACTTTTGTCTGTGGCAACTTTACAAAAAAAAGAAAAAAAAGAAAAAAGAAAGAAAAGAAAAAACTCTAAACCTAACAGCTATCATGCATTGAATTTGACATAGCACAAACTTAGTTCACGTGAACACCTAAACATGCTAATTCAGACTACTGGTCTACATGCAAGCGTTTGTTTAAAACCATGATTCCTCATCCATATTAATAGTAGATGCTTTGATTACAAAACAAGTTAAAGGCCTGAAGCTTTTCCAAGTGTTATAGCTAAGAATGGCGGTACATTTCCAGGACTTGTCCACTAAGGTCACTACAGGTAAAAACAGGCCTTGGCAGCCAAGGTAATTCAATATTCTTAGTTAAGTCTTATAAAACATGCATAGGCAGATGCTTTCTATTAATCACCTTTTTCTTTCTTACTTTCCTTCTCATTCTTTCTTTTTTCTTCTTTTTTTATTTTTTATTTTTTTTTTACAGAACATAGGTGCTTTATATATATTTTTTGTTTGATCTCAATGTTTGAAAAGCAGGGGAGGAAAAAAAAAAGAACGAAAAAAAAAAATCACAGAACTTCCAGCAAGCCACAATAAGTCTACCCCCAGCCCACCCAAATGAAAACAAAGACATATATGCAAATAATAAAAGTAAATTCCAGTTTTTAACTCCAAGAAAATCCATATTCAGCAAGCTAGCTTGCAATTACACAGAAAGTAGGATCCAAGCACACACCAAAGAAACCTGAGGTAAGCATAATCTGTACAAAACCATAAAACGTTCCATTTTTGGCATTATAACAATGTTGCAACATTCTTTTAAGACTGCCTAATTTACTATAGAGCTAGTTTATAAGAGTAGCAAAAAAGGTATCAATAAATAATCCTTACTTAGTTTGTACACCCTTTTTATGTTAAAAACTTTTTTTTTTTACGTTCTGTCCATTTTTAGTGCTGTATTTTTGTAAACGTACAATATTTAGTAAGAAGTTACACACACAAAAAGAGAAACAAACAAAAATCTTATATCCAGTAAGTAAAGGCCTTTTCACATAAGATCTCTCAGACGCCTACTGTAATTCTTTATGCCGAAACCCAGATAATCCTCCCTCCCACGACAACTTTTCATAGTTTTTATACCCCCCCCCCCAAAAAAAAAAGAAAAAAAAAGAAACGAACAAAATTAAAGGCATATCCAAAGAGTATCACTCTGAATTATGTTTGAAATGCTGCTCTCCCCCTCACCTCCTCTCTCCTTTATCTCTCTTGTCCTTCTTCCTTTTTCCTTTCCTCTAACTCCAACTTTCCTCTACACTCCAAATCCTTTCTTTCCCTCCATCAAATATGGCATGGAAAAAGATAGGGAGGGGCTTAATCGCTGCGGCGACCGTGTGGGAACGATGCAGGATCACTGGATATTGTCGCTGCCACTGCTGGCCTTGCCCTCGGTGCCGTTGGTTTCGGACGACAAAGCCTTATTGAGAGAGTTGAGGCTGGCGTCACAGGGCATGGTGTCTCGGCGGGGTGGCATTCGTTCATTGATGCGGTCCAGCCCTTTGGCCTCCTCGAAGCTGCTGATCTTGTGCTGAGGTGAGAAACCTTTGATTGCTGTAGTAGAAAAGAAGAAAGATGGTTCAACAAGTACACACTCCTTAGTTTATTTTGTAATTTATCTACTTGAAATTCACACAGTACTTATAATAATATATTTGTAATACGTAAGCCAATGACACAAAGTTTCACTAAATCCAAGTTGCAATTTTCTTACAAATTCTTTACAAAAAAAGATTTAGAAGTGTAATATTTTATAACTTTACTTCAACAATCAATATACATTGTGCATATGAATACTCATGAATCATATATACACACACAGTCTATGTAACATAGACAGACCAATATTTAGAAAAAGCAACACTTCTTGCAAAGTACTTTAAAAGGTGTTATTATATATAAGATATATGAAGAGAAAACAAAATATCCACACTGGTCACCAATCGTAGGACTACTGGGGCAGTGCTGGGTGGTCTCGGTTCTGGAGGGCCTTCGAATGAAGTAGCATTCTTTGTATCACTCAATGAGGCACTGCGAACATTTTCAAGGTATCCTGCACAAACCTGAGCATTCTCTGGCTATCTAGAACAGAGCTTCCCACCACGCTCAAAAACAAAATTTCAAGGAGGATGTATAAATGAAAAGCTAGAGGATGAAATCATCTGAATAACCAAATAAAAATCTTGATAAGACAAAAAAATGACATTATGTAAATAAATGACTGACTTGCCAAATATACACTAAAAGGAACTTGATGCTAAGCTAACATCTCGGGTTATGACTATAACCCCGGTTCCCTGAGTAGGGAAAGAGACGCTGCATTAGAATGTTGATGCTCTAGGAATGCTTCTGTGTGATGGGTTATTAACGTGACCGGCTGAAGCACATGTGAAATCAAGCCAATTCTATTGACTGCCAGAAGTCATATGACGTAAAATATCTTATAGTCACATGACTGTAAAATGCTAACCGCAGTGAACGTCATCAGCTTCTGACTGGCTGATAGAGGACACACAGGCATGCAGGAAGTATGGTAACGGGACGCAGCGTGTTGTTCGCTACTTAGGGAACCATGGTTATAGTCATAACCAGAGAAGTTCACATTTGAGGGAATGCAACACTGCGTCAGAATGTTGATGCTATGGGAACGTCAATACCCACTACGCCATACTGAAAGGATGCCTGCTCTTAGAAATATAAATTGTTTGCACACAAACTTAAGGAGCAAGAACCTGAGAGCCCGTAGAACTCATATTGAGATGGTAAAATTTTCTGTGTGAAGGGAGGACCATAGTTTTGCATCACAAATATCTTGTAAAAACACCCCAGATAGTAAAGCTTTAGAAGAGGCCATGCCCCAAGTAGAGTGGGTTCTAATGACTAGGGGTGAAGGTATTCCATGCACCCCATAAGCCTCACAGTGGTGGGCATAAATACAAAGGGGCCAAAAAGGACATAAAAGATTCAACCTCTCCTTATCTGCAGATTGAAAAAGCGGAGGACAGAAGGCCTGAAGGACCACTGATCGCGGAACTGAGGAAGGCACCTTTGGAACATAATCAGGCCTAGTATGTAGTAGAGGTTGACCGATATGGGTTTTTCTCTGGCCGATGCCAATATTTAGAAATCAGGGCAGCTGATGGCCGATATATGATGCCGATTTTTTGGGCCGATATGTTTGCCCGATTTTCTTTTTTTCCCCCCTTCATCTCATAAAATCTAACAGTTGAGTAATAAGAACTTATACAGAAAAATGCTTAAATTAAACATTTATTGAACAACACAAGCCTCTCCAATAAGTGCACTAAAAATAATTTATACGTTAAATATTAAATACACAAAACAGGTAATCAAAAATCTAGACTGTCAAATTAACTTAGTAGTAGCCTAATTCATAGTAATAATAATACATGGCTCAACTTTTTAAGCACCTTCTCAAAACTATTCTGAAGCATGCTTCTACACTGTAAGTCAAATAGCCATAATCTAAGTGATAACAAAAATAAGAGTTTACCCATTTTACACAGCCTGCTGCTCATAACTGCATAGAGTGCATTGGCCACGAGCGATGACGTCGTGGAGGTTATGTGTCGGACCCACAGACACATTTAATGAGGAAAGTTAATATGCACATTTTAACCAGAAGTTTCGTATGAATTGCACGTTTCTACTTTCACATGACTTGTTGCACTTATGATAAACGTGGTTGGCATCAATTCTAGTAGGCTACAACGTAATTACTCTTTCTGTTTTCCCCTGCCATTGTTAGCTGAAGCTGTGTCAACAAGGCACGGCTGCAGAGTAGGGACAGTCCCGAAATTGGGAGCTTTGTCCCGCGTCCCACAAGACTTAAGTAGTGTCCCGCATTTCATTTATGTCTGTAATTTTTTTTTTCATCCCTGAAATTACAATACCACAGTAAGAAATATAATAAAAACTGTGAGCATTTAAAAATCTATTTGTGCAGTCATCATATTCTAGCTGTAAAAATAACCAACCAACGCAATCATAGAGAAAGGTTTTCCCGCTGATGACATCTGAGTGGACAGCGCAAAGGGATAAGAGCGGGCCTCATCAAAGTCGGTAAACACAACTACACCAGCAAGGATTTCATCTCATATACTAGATAAGAACCTCAAGAGCTGCTCAAAGCTGCCCAAATCGATGATTTAAAGCATGTAATCATCCATCCTGATATTAAATATTTCCAACGAACGGTGGCGATCAAGCGCCACCCACGGAAATGGTCGAGCACCTACGGAAAAACGAGATATTCTCCATTTGTTTTAACCAATACAAAATTGTGACGTTCAGACACGACTTTCTTCTCACGTTAATAGTTAATTTAATGCGGGTTCTATGGCATTATTATAATGACACATGTCGAGAGCGCATTATTGTATCATGAGAGTGCATCAAATGTGCGAGCAATCTCTCCACTCACAGGCGGATTCCCTTGCACAAAACTGGACGCGTGCGTGCTCTCGCTCAGATATTACATCTGCGTGCTCAAACTTTGTCCTCCTGCATGTGCAGCTGTGAATCTAGAATTGTCTTCTCTCCAGGATTTAATGTTGCCATAAGCACGACATTATAGTGTGGGCACCCACCGGCAGAAACTTTAATCGGCGCATATGCCAAGTTTGCCAACAAATATAAATCAATATTAAATTTTACATAGCGTAATAGTTGTAAATTTATCTGTCTCACGTGTCCCGCAAAATCACATCTACTGTCCTGCAACAGATCAATAGCCAGGTGGTCACCCTACTGCAGAGTGTGAGTTGCTCCGTCTCACACGCAGCCTCAGAGGGAGAGAAATTCTCCAGTAACGTACAGAAACAGAATTGATAACGTCAGAGTTTATCTATACAACGCAGGCTTGTATAATAATTTAGCCGCTGGGCTCGTTGCCAGGTTTTGGTACCGGCACCTACCTGTAGCCTAAACTACAGCTGGTTAAAGGCTCGCCCCCCCCCCCGTCCACGTGCAGGACGATCCGCGTGTACAACAAGGCATGTGTGAGTGACTTGAGAGCTTCAAAACAGCAGTCCACTAAATCCGTTTTTCCGCGCTCACGGCCAAAGGAGTATACTTTGAAAGGCTTGCGTGCTCAACTGTGTGCAAGATGCAGCGGAACGCAGAAAATAAAGTATAACTGGTCCTTTATGCCGGTGGAATGGCAATCGCGCCTGCCTATTACTCTCCCTAATTTGCAGCACAATCGGCCGATGCCGATCCATTAAAAAGTGTCAAAAATCGGCCCAATATATCGGCCGGCCGATCAATCGGTCGACCTCTAGTATGTAGAATAGCTTCGACCCCACACAGAGCAAACTCTAAGCAGGAGGAGGCAACTGACAGGGCCTGCAAATCCCCTACTCTCTTTAGCAAAGTAATGGTTAGGAGAAAACAACTGTAAGAGTCAGAACTTTCTCAGAGGCTGACTCAAGAGGCTCAAATGGTGCCATGGCCAGACCTTCCAGGACAATAGCAAGGTCCTAAGAAGGGACTCTGGACAGGCAAAAAGGCCTAAGACATCTTGCTCCTCTCAGAAAACAGAAATGGCCACCAGATACACCTTAATTGTAGATGGGGTCAAATCAGAAAATCAGTCTTGCAAAAACTCCATCGCTGAACCAAGAGGGCAGTTAACTGGGTCCAGGTGATGCTCTCTGCACCACAAGGAAAACAGCCTCCACTTGAAGGAGTACAGTTTCCTAGTGGATGGAGCCCTAGAGCTTAGGATGGGCTCAGCAACCTCAGTTGAAAGATTAATACCTAGGAGTTGGTCCCCCTAAGGGGCCAGACACATAGTCTCCATATCTTGGTTCCGGGGTGACAAATTATGCCCCTTGCCTGAGACAGAAGATCCCTCCAGACTGGAATCTCCCATGGAGAGTCATCCAGGAGAGATATTAGGTCAGAAAACCAAACTCAGGCCGGCCATAACAGGGCTATGAATAATAAGTTAATCCCATCCTGTTGTACCCATTTTAGGACTCCAGGAGCAGAGTGATCTGGGAAAATGCATATAGGCATAGCCTCGGGCAAGTCTGCACCATGGCATCCAGTCCTAAGGCCCTGATCCGAGCAGCCGTCTAGCCGACCCCAGCCTGTGAAGGAAGCATCACGGGACCTTGGGCCAAGAACCAAGAAGGATACGTAAGTATTTGCACATAACCCTGATGATGCAGATGGGTTGCCCCTCTGGGAAAACCCTTTGGTCTTGAGCCACCACTGTAATGATCTCATATATAAACCTCATATATAAACTGTCCAAAGGTTGGACGCAGCTGCTGTTAAGTCCTAACAGTCTCTGAAACTGTTTGACAGTGACAGCTTGGCTCAGCCTAATTTTGCCCACAGCTACGAGGATCGACTCTATATGTGCAGGGGACAAACGTGCCTGCATAGTGGTTGAATCCCATTTTACCCCTAGAAAAGTGGTTCTCTGTACTGGAGAAAGCACACTCTTCCTGGAGTTTAGTCTCAAACCCAAGAACCTGAGCATTGAGATGTCATTCTCTCTCACATGTTAAACAAACTACAGCTGATCCAAAACGCAGCAGCTGCATTATAGTCCTTCAGGTCTATTGCGATCTCAGAATTCTGGACAGTTGATATTACCTAGAATATCAAAATCAACTGCAGGCGGTAGATCCTTTTCCTATTTAGCACCTAAACTTTGGAACAGTCTTCCTATCACTGTTCGGGAAGCAGACACACTCTGTCAGTTTAAATCTAGACTAAAAACACATCTGTTTAAACTTGCATACACATAAACCATTATCTACTTCTATAATTCAAATCATGTAAATTGTTAGGCTGCATAGATTAGGTCAGCCGGAACCAGGAACACTTCCCATAACACCTGATGTACTCGCTACATCATAAGAAGAATGGCGTCTACGCTAATATTAGTCTCTCTCTGTTTATCCCGAGGTTTGCCACAGCCTGCCAGATCCAGGGCATATCCAGATGAGATGAAGGACCTGCATCTAGACATGATGATAAAGCAGCCCTGACGTTTCAACTTAACTATCCCCTGCGAAGGCCCATTTCCCTTTCCTTTCCCTATGTATAGATAAAACGTTATAAAAATTATTCCAGTTTGCATAGATCCGTGGACACAACTAATTTTTCTGTATTATTCTGTATTTAGCTCGATAAGAATTTACCTATTGTCACTGTGAAGCTGCTTTGAAACAATATGTGAAAAGCGCTATATAAATGAAGATGACTTGACTTGACATAAGGTGCTTGGGTTTGAGACTAAACTATCAATGCACTTTGTGAAGGTGTGGGGTGACAGGAAGCTTTGCCCCCAAAAATGAACCTGAGGAACTTCCTGTGCTGGGGAAGGATGAATATATGGAAGTTTTTTTTTTTTTATCTATCATGACAAACCAGTCCTTGGATCTGATTTTAAACACAATGACCTTTTAGTGTCTTGAACCTGTATGAGTACAATTCAGAGGACAAATTCAAAATTGGACAAGAGAAGAGGAACAATTTCTATGGCCTCTCAACAAAAACGCCTCTTAGTTTTGCCTTGTTCTCGGGCAGATACTGGGTAACTAGCCTGATGGAAACCGCTGCATCCCGAAACACTGTAGGTGTCGGGGTTAGAAGATAGATTTCCAGAGGGAACTGAGAGTGATCAAGCACACTGAGACTTGGCGTGGGCCAGTCACTCTCGAGGGGACCAGCCCCCGAAGCCCTGAGCATGGTGGCATCAGATTTTCTTCCCAGCAGCCCTCAGAGCGGAAATGACTCCGGCTCTCTATTGGAGGACTGCGGCTGAGAGCGTTGTTTCAACCCCCAAGCTCTCTGGAGGAAGCGTTCATCTAATTTAATATTTCAATGATGCTCCTGCTCCTTGGCTGGCCAGTCAAGACTCAATCTAGCCACAGCTCAAGTTACAACCTCCAATAACTCCTCATAAGCGGGGGAGAGGGATGGTGATTCCTCTAAATCCCCTGCCTTGATGCTCTGTCAGGTGGGATCAGAAGAAACTGCACTAAGCATACATAGCACTTCCTGAAGACAAAGACGCTGATGATGTTCAATGCAGGCACCGTTTTGTAGTCATGCGATGTGCCATTTCATGTCATTTGACTACTGGCATATAATTAGCATGATTTCACACGTGCTTCAGAAACCGGTCCAGCAGAAGCGTTTCCATAACATCCCAACATTCTGACGCAGCGTTGAGTTACACTAAAAGGGAACCACGTTACACCTGTTGAAAAATATGCAGCAAACTATAAGGAAATACAAAGATCAAATTGTTTTTTGTGAATTGTATAACTCTCCAGTTATTTAGCAGAGGCTCTTCTATGTACAATGAACAAGATTTGTGTTGCTGCATAGCACAGGGCAGACACAGGTTATTAACGGTGAAGAGACACAAGGACACAACACAGTCACAGAGTAACCACAAAGAGAAAAAAATTATGGATGAGAGTATCAACACAGTTGGCACCTCTTCCTCTAGAAGAAATGTTCAAGAACAACCACAGAACACTTAGGCTGTAAATAGCAGTTACAAACCTGCTATTTAGCAAGCAGCTGACATTGTTCTTGCTTTTTTATTCTTTTTAACTGAGGGAGACCCACAAATGTGTGAGTGTTTTGAGTCTAGAGCTAATGTTTAGCAATTTAAATGGAAAATTTGTGCAAGAACAAAGGACAACTACATCAGCTCATTGTTTTAAAGGGGTCCAGACAGTTTTAGGGTTATAAAAATAGAATTTTGCATGAATGAGACGTGTGAATAGGCCAACATGGTGTTTGTGCCACATATAAGCACTCTGTGTTTGCAGAATATATATTCTTATTGTAAATACACCAATATTGTCTATTGGAACGTATTTTGAAATATAACTATTGTGCTTTCAATATGATGCATTGTTACCGTAATTTGTCTGATCACAGCTTTATCAACAAAACCTGTGTCATCCACAACAGTTTGATCCCCTTTAAAACAATCATAGTTTTTTTTGTGTTTCATCTTTTCTTTTCCTACTTCTGCTCAGCACACTAACAGTACAGTGTAATCTGGCCAAACACCCAACACACTACACAAGCTACATTGACATGGATGAACCCGGTGGAACCCTTTATCTGTTGCACAGATGCAATAGAAAGAGGGGAAGGGGCTGTAGACCTATTTACCTTTATCTGCCTCTATAGCCTCAATAGTAGCTGAAGAGAAGAAGAGGGGGGATTTCAAAACGAGTGAGAGAGGTGAGCAGAACAGGTTACATTTGTCCAGTCAGATGAACAGCAAAAGAGCCCAAATGGACACACAACATTATTATAAATACACTAGGCCCACTACAAGGCCAGGACGTAGGGAAATAAGAGGGTAGAGAGAAAGCAGGACGAATGATGGGTAGTTAGTTGCAGATGAGGCAATGTGACACATAGAGATTTGACTCTCACTGTGAGAGATGAGTTTGGGAGAATTGGAAATTAATGAAGAAGCCAAAGTACATCAGACTATGGTCAGTCAAAGCAATCAAAGGGATACGAATGAGATCAATGATTGTATCTTCCATTGCTTTGGTTTAAAATTTGTATAATGTACCAGGGGAACTACATTTCATTATTTATTGTGAATGGCAACACCAAAGCAAGGGGAAGTGACCCAAAAGCTGGGTTCAAGGGTTTTTACCAGCAACTTGTAAAACTGATTTTGTGTTTTTTGGTAAAAACAATGGCTTTCTTTGAAGTTGTGTCAGCTTACAGATTCAGAAAAACCACCATCCTTGCTTTGTTTATGATTATCTTCAACTTACCTCCATCTACATTCAACTTACAATAATCACAAATAATCATATAAAACTACAAGAATACACTGAAAAAAGTTCAGAACAGCACACACACACACACATTAAAGCTAAATGCTAAAGACATCAGCTGTGATGGAGGCACAACATTGCAGTAAAAGCACAATGATGTCCATGTGTAGACAAAAGCGGGGCATCTGTTGTGATTCTACCAATGCTGTAGCAGAACATCGCTGACATCACTCTGTCTCTGGCATGTTCCCATACCAACTAGCCACATGCAAACATGGCCACTCATTTCAAATTTGGGTAACATGTTGTATAGTTTTTAAAAACTAAAGCTAAATCTAAAGGAAAACATAAGCAGTGAAATTACCGTACAGAATCAAGTGTTTCCGAGTAAAGTAATAGACAGAACATGCCAGTACGACGAGAGCAAGTTTGATTTCTGCCTTGATTTGTGAAAGACAAGACCAAATATTAAATTATCCTTATTTCATTCACATCTTGTCAGTTTTGTGTATTCTGTGTAAATGGGCATGATGTTACTGATATAAGTTAAGCCTTAATGAAGAATCACTTAATAATGTGCTAAAAATTACATAATTATTCATGCCTCTGTGTAATGATGACAAAACAGCACTTAAAAATGTATTTTTGTGTATTTTAGGTCCATTCTTCCCTTTCTGATTCACTATGTCCAGCATCACAACACTGTCATTTATTTGAATAATTACAAGGAGACCCCATAAAATCAAAAGCAGCTTTGTATTTTTAGTTCATGTCTGTTAGCATGTCTATATGCTAGTGCACTCCTAAAATTAATTTTAATCATCTAACTTAATTAATTAAAAAAATAATAATAATAATTTAACATTTAAAATTTGTCCTCTTCCTCTAATACCACCTGCAACAACTATAGCTATTAGCAAATCATGTTTTTTTATTAAAATAAAGGGGACAAGCACTTCTATTTGTCCTGTCCCAAATTCCAGTTTGAACAGAAATTACAGTTCAAAATTTTGGGGTCAGTAAGGTTTTTCTTTTAATGTCAAGACTAAATTTATTTGACTAAAAATACAGTAAAAACAGTAATATTGTGAAATATTATTACTGTTTGAGACAATTGGTCTCATGACATGAGAAACAAATTGCATTCATTAACTAATTTCATTTTAATTTTGTAGCCTTTAAGAGTCTTGTTATTCTTATAAAGCAATCAATAAGTCTAAATGTGCTAGTTTTGCTCTTATGTTAATTCTCTGATCTCTGAGATCTTCAATCTTTAGGATTCCTTATTGATATCTTGTCCACCAAAAGCAGTGTTAAATCTGGACGCAGTGAATCTAAGGTTAAAAATATACTGAGAACATGTTCCTTGAATCATCATTCTATATTGTACGAAAGCATTTGTGTTGATTGACTTGGGGCTCCTTTGAATAAATGGTGGCAAAGAGTGAAACTATGTTTCTTAAGAACAGATGATCTGAATTATACTTGCACAACTGATTATACCTGCGGTTTCTAGGGAGACAGGAGAATGAAGAAGAGACAATATTTGAAAAAGATTGGAAAGACAGAGAGAGAGAGAGAGAGAGGGAGAGAGAGATAAAAGCCAAAGGAAGCAAAGAGGAAAGAATATAAGTTTTATAACACAACCACCAGGGGGTGCAGAGAGTATACATTAAATAAAAATATCAGACTGTGCATATTTGAACATTACATATGTGTTAAGCTGAAATAGAGTAGACTCAGTTTTAAATGTGAAAACACTACCCGGGGAAATTAAAAGATGTAATTTATCTCTAAATGTACTGAATAATACTGCAAAATTAACAGCTATGGAAAAGCTCTGATGTGGAAAAAAAGTTTAAAGTGATCTACATATTCCTGACCACAAGACCTGTGTGCGCACGTGTCTTACCATTCTGGAGTTTCTCTTTGCCTCCAGATAGAACACCACTGGGCAGCATGCCAGTTGGAGTGAGACCTTTCAGAGTCAGAACGCTCTCACTCTCTTCTCTATAACAGAAACATGTTGTTGTTATGTACAATACTTACAAAGATACACACAAAGATAAAAAAAAAAAAAAACCACAAACACACATACAAAACCAAAAACACACACACATAACTGCCAATGGCAAAAAAAATTAGTCATCTTTAAATCTGTAAATACTTAAGGACCAATAAACTTTTTAAATTAACTTTTTTTGCACTGTTTATATCAAAAAATATCTTTGCCCCAAGCACAAATTAATTATTTAGCAGATCATTTGATGATCTTTCATTTCTCTTATTTTTTTAAAGAGAAAAATGTGTTGCAACATGTTCTGGGAAAAAGCAAAAAAAAAAAAAAAAAAAAAAAAAAAAATAAATAAATTTCTGATAATAAAGCAACCTTTTCACTATCTCCGACAAATGACAGACCACAAGCCATTCATTTCTTAATGTAGAGTAGTACAGAATTTGCGTACAGTTATGACCATATGCATATTTTGAATATTCTGATGAGATTTGAGCTTCGGGTGGTCTGAAATATTTAAACTTTTGTGGCTAGACCATTTGCGATCGCCTGACTGAATGTGATGTATTCTACTCAAAACTATGAGCACAAGGTGAAAATTACCAATATTTTCCCACTAAAAATTATTTGTAACACTGTTTCTGTAAAAATGCCAATTATGAATAATTATGTCCTAAATAAGTATTTTTTTAATTACTGCATAATTATTAAACATATTGAGTCATTTGTTTTAAATAAGTGGTGGGTATTCACAACCAATTTGAAAGTTCAGTGCAAGCCAATAGTAGTCGAAACAATTGTAGCTGATTGTCCGAGATAGTGGAAAGGTAGATTAAGGCTTCCACAAAAAGCTGTGGCAGATGTTTTATTTAGCAGATGGTTTGCAGGTCTTTGACTTCACTTACATAAGCAAGAGTCAGATTATCATTCTCACAATTCAGTTTAAACCACGTATTAAGATGCAGTTCCATATGAAGTTATTAGCTACTAGCAAAGAAACGATCTAATCTAACGTGTTTCTACTCGCATTTGACACTAGTTTTCATTTTGCATTTGTATAAAAAGAAAAAAAAGTTTGCACACCACAGCTCCATAAATACAGAAATATTTTTTTTTAATTATTGCACATTATCACCAAAAAGTGATGTTTCAAACCATATGGCTCTTCATCAGACAATGAAATTATTAGTCCCTTATAAACAGAGTATTACATCGCATGATAGACAACATGACTACATCACCTGATTAAAAAAAACAAACAAACATATTAATATGTATACATGTAGTACCATAATGATGTCAACAATGGCATTTAAATGAAAAGGCAAAAAACAAAAACACAAACCTTTTATACTGGGAAGACATTTAAGATCCGAGGAATGATTTCCTATAAGACTTGCCCTTATGGACTTTGCTACATTGGCAAAACTAGCAGACAGCTAAAAATCTGTATCTCTGAACATCAAAGTGCTATCAGACATCATGACCCTAAGGAATCCAGTAGCAAAACATTTTTTTACGTTGAGACATTCGGATTCCACAAGTCTGTATACTGACACAGAAGCAGTAAAATTGCATTAAAGAGGGTGTGGAATTAACTATTTCGTTTTAAAGCATGAAACTTGTTGGATTTACACTTTGGACACAATATCACCCAATGGTCTTAATGAAGAGTTTGATATTCGCTCTTGTCTTTAATAATTTATAATGGCTTTTTTTTTTGTTATGCTGCTAGTTATTTGATGTTTTCACTTTCAGTCTAGTTTAGCTGTTTTGTTCAGATGTCATTGTTCACAACATTATGGTACAAACACATATATTATTTTTTAATACCATGTGATGTATTCATGTGGTCTATCATGTGATGTAATACTCTGATGTATATAATGGCCTAATAATTTCATTGTCCTATGTACATAGAGCCATATGTACAGTGGCTGAGAGAGCTCAATGCGCTGCAACTGAAGAAAACACATTAAGTCAACAAATGCTGCAAATACTCACAATGCAACCAAATACAGAAATAAGCTGCAAATAGCACAAAGCTCAACACGCTGCAACTGAAGAAAACACATTCAAACTGAAAAAACACCAGCAAATTAAGAAAACAATCAGTTTGAAAACATATGCTGCATATACTCACAATGTAACCAAATACAGAAACACAGGCCACAACAGAAATGTTTCAAGTGACGAAAATGGCTGGGACATGCTTATTGTTCAATGTCTTCTTGTCCATGGTGTTGTCGATGACCTGATGACTGATTATATGTGAGTTTTGAGTTTCTGTATTTGGTCGCGTTGTGAGTATTTGCAGCACACGTTGTCAAACTGATGAAGAAGTTTTCTTAATTTGCTGGTGTTTTTTCTATTGGCATGTGTGTTCTTCAGTTGCAGCGCGTTGAGCTCTTTCGGCCACCATACAAATGGCTCGAAACGTCACTTTTCGTGAGAACATGCAATAAAAAAAAAAATATTGTGGTGTGGTGTGCCAACTTTTTCCCGTTTATTTATTTATCGAGCACCCTCACTGAGGTTTTGCCTGCAGAATGTGCGCACATTTTGTCTAATTTCATCTTGCACATGTACACAAAGTCATCTTACCGAAGAACCGAGAAAACTCGAGCCATCTTTCCAATGGCACGGATCTTGTTTCGGATTACCTCCTTGCGCGCAGAAGCTGTGGCACCTGTGTGACACACACACGCATATATTTGGTTGTCAGTGTTACATAATAGTATACAAACTAAAACAACCCTTAAAAACATGCTTGAAAAGTCACTTCATTAAAACGCAACCGGCCACTTCATCTCCAAACCTCGCAACTTCAAACGTTCACAAGCCATAATTACATCCTGACTTTAATGTCCAGAAAGACAAATGACTACACTGGGTGAACACTTCCTTTGGAGTATAATTACCCAGACGGGTGACTGCAGGGGAAACTCAGTTGGCAGAACGTGCTGTCTCAGCACACTAAGGGCAGATCAATAGAGATCCTCACAGTGGCCCACACCTCAGGACTGAAATGCATGCTAAGCATTCTGTTAGCCTGCTATCGATCCTTACAGTCATGGATATGGTTAGGTTAATCATAGTGCCATCCATTACAGATGCTAAAGAGAAGAACCTTGTTGGTTTTAATTGAAGTTCATCAAGGTAAGATTATAGACAACAATGTGATGAGAAAATAACAATACAAAGTGTCTTGCATATGAACAGGTTGCAGCCCAGACTTTTGAGTGTTTGACTGAATGTTACATTTGTTTAAGCTTTGCTGATACATCGGCCCTAAAATGTATTTGGACACTATTAAAACGATTTGACTGTCACACAGAAAATATAAAAAAAATAACAGAACCACTTTTCACCAGCTCGTCTCAGTGATTTTTGGTGGATGTATGAAGGTGTTTCTCAAAAGTTTCAAACAGGTGTGTAACCACAGTTGTAGTTCACAAATACATAATGTAAGTACTTCTGTGTCCAAATTAGGAGTCACATCATTAAAAAAAATGGCTAATTGATTAGTGAGGTCAATTCATTTTAGATTTTTAGATAGTTTTGGTATTTTAAGCAGTGGTTACACAGGCATTCAGACAGACATCTTAGGCTGCTGTGTCAACTTCATTGTGTTGAGTTAAAGAGGTCCACTCTCTAGAGCCCCGCTTTCTGTATATATACTGTTGAGCTCTGTCCAGCTTTTTTGTACAAAAGAACTTATGTAAAGGACCCCAAAAACCATGGTTGACCACCCTAGATATCCAGGGCTTGTTTAATACTAGTTTACCAGTCGTTCAACTCACTGAGTAGTTGTTTTTTGAAGTGTTTATCACTAGTTTAAATAATTTTTGGTATCACTATATTTATACAGAGGTGGAAAACTTGGAAAATGGCAAAAAAAAAAAATTGGTAGGAGAGGATGACAATGTGAGGTGAATTGGTACGAGAGATTGAATATAAAAGATGAAGGCACTGTGCTCTGCAAACTCATATACTCACATCAGTTTGTTCTAATTTGAGAATAATGTTAGTGGTCTGCCTGATAAGTGGCATACTCACCTCACTTAGTAAATTAAATTCTTGACTTTTCAAACAGTGCAAGCAATTCACACACAACTAGCAATGGCCTTTGCATAGTTTGAAACAACAACGTCAATAATTCATCCAGATCTGGTAACCAGGGTGCTTGAAACATAAGAATTAGTATCTATGGATATTATAAGTACGTTCATTAGTGTATTTTTGGTGTTAGCTTAATCAACCAACTAGAAAAAAGGTACAAACAAGAGGCAGGTCTGCACACCGCATTGGATTGTGGGAGGCTGTACCTTTCTTTGGCCCATATATTAGCTGTCCTTCTCAAGATACACCCCCAGAAGAAACAGAAAAAGAACAGAAGAATGATCAGTGAATGGCTGAGGAATGACAGGGAGAGAAAGAGAGAGCAAAAAAGCACATTCATCAAAGAAATAAAAGAGAAGAAATGGATCAAAGAAGTCTGAAAAAAGAGAAAGAGATTCATTAGATGAAGCAACAGAAGTAATATTTGAGAGGGAGAGAGATGGACAAAATGAGTGAGAAAAAGAAGAGAAAAGAGAAATAAAATAAAGAATATATAATGGATATTTGAAAGAGTCTGAGAGTGTAGCATCAGAGCATGATGGGATGTTAGTGTGCTTTACCAAAGCTTGAACTCCTTGAAGATTTCTGGTCAATCGTTTATTTGTCATCTGACTGTTTATTTTGAATAGCAATTAATTGCATTTTTTCTTACAATGACTTTGTGGTAGAAAAAGATAAAAACAAAATCTTATATTTAATGTAATAATCCAAGTCTTTGCTCTTTTTTAATTATTTAATTCAAAAGTCTGAGACAACACTGAAAATCTGAATACATTTTTAAATTTGTAATTAAAAAATGCAAACAAAATGTTATAAGAGAATTAATAAGAAATATTTAAAATTCTGCACTAACATCTCTAACTCAGATGTTCTTGCGTCCACACACTGCTGTCAATAAAGAAAAAAAAAAAAACTAAGAAATTCTGAAATTAATCAATTTTTCTAATTTTCTCTTGTAATTATGCTAATGACAAAATTATGTATTGAAAAACATTCAATTAAATTCAAAATAAAAACAGTATTTCAGACACTAGTGATCTCAGACATTTGGAACCCACGGTATGTGTTTATAACATACTAAATACTCTGTTCCTGTTTTACCATCTGTCCTATTGAATCTCATTTGGTTTATATTTAAGTGCTGTATGTACCATAATATTTTGCTGAGATTTAGGAAACGTGCCAATTTCAAATACTTGTTTCTCAGAAAAACAATGCTACAGCCGGTTATTCTACTTTGAAATGTACTGTCCTTTTTGGAATGTCTGTTTTTGTTTTGGTCAGTGTGATCCAGCCCACAGCCAATATACTCAATAGTATTTCGACACCCTGGGTTGCCAGTTGGTGGAAAACACAGTGTATTGCAGCCATGAAAGCCAGCAAACGAACTGGGTCAGAGATCGCAGATTCTACCTGACCTTAAAAAGCCTTGTCAATAAAAAAACATTGCAAACGTATACATTAGCTGATCAACGTACAGTGTAAGGCTTGTCGCTTTCCATTGTCAATTGTGCTCGTTCCTGTTAAGTCTTCTCAATCTGGCACCCTGCGTGTATGATGGAATCTGAAGAGGAGGAGGGCACGAGGAAAAAACTCTCTCCAATATTTTGAATTTGGACTGCAGTACCCATTTCAACTGCTAGCTGTCAATATTACATAATGTACCTTTAAAATTTGACATAAAAGCTGTTAGGAACAGAAAGGCACTCTGTATGGAGAGTGATGTCTTTTCCTGCTGATGTGTATGGGTGAATCTATTACCGTCTAACATCGTGTTGGTATGCTTTGCACAAGATTTAAACATCAGCTAGCTACTGACTGTCATTTAGCAGACACTTTTTCCCGAATGTAAATGACAGTGTAATAAATGCAGGAACAGTGCAAATGAAATGCCTTGTTCACAGACAAAATCTTCTCTCCAACATGGAGATAGTAAAAGAATCAGGTCCTTTTGAGTTGTAAGACCAGCAGCATCTAAATAACTAAAAGGTCTGGTAATATTCCAGATTTATTTCAAGGGTAAAAAGACAGAGGGCGCCCCCTTGTGAACCCATCTATGCACTTTACTTTCAAACTTCTTGTACTGCTAAATAGAAACTGGATGATGCGTGGGTGATTGCGTACACCTGAATTTCTTACCATCTATCTCTTCATCAGTGGTCAGCTCATCATTGGAGCAGATGCTCAAGACATTTACCAGCATCTCAGTCACTACGGGAACAAGAAAGAGTTTGTTCGCTGCACTTATTGAGGATTTCATGCAACATAAAAACTGTTGTAGGCAAATCGTTTACCTTTCTCCCCAACGAAGGGCAAAGACCAAGTGAAGACATCCATGAAGTTAGGCAGCCAGTAAGGATGAGGAGAACAGTTAAACTGTCGAATGTTCATGACATTATTCTCATATTTCAGCACAGCAGCTGTATAAGAAAGAGAGGTACAAGAAGAAGGGAAAGCATAAAGAGAGAGTATGGGAAAGTCAAATTAAAGAAATGATACAGCTGGACTCTGTCAAATGCTACATCAGAATTCAACACTGTCTCAGACACACACACACACACAGGTTTGTTTTTGTGAATTGTGGGGACATTCCATAGGCGTAATGGTTTTTATACTGTACAAACCGTATTTTCTATCGCCCTATACCAACCCTACCTGTAAACCTACCCATCACAGGAAACTGTGCACATTTTTACTTTCTCAAAAAAACTCATTCTGTATGATTTAAGCCTTTTGAAAAATGGGGACATGTGGTAATGGATACCCATGTCATTATACAACTTTGTGTCCTGATATGTCACAAAAACGTGTGCGCGCACACACACACACGTTTAAATGGTTATTTTCCCTCAAAGAGTCCATCAGCTCAATTTAGAGGCAGCCACATGAAACTTTTTCCCCCTACAGCTACCTATATCTCCTCTTTTTCACAATTTTCTAACACAATTTTCACACACTCGCTATTTAATTAGTTCATTAACAATATCAATATCATATAAGCGGAGGACATGCATGCACAACTGGAATTCTGTCATTTCTAAATCATCAACAAACCACCACAGTATCATTTCCACCATTTCCACCACATCTCAAATGATGTATTGTGTTTGATAAAATTCTGTGGTGGAAATGACATTCATTTTTGAAAAAAAAAAAAAAAAAAAAAACCTGCCAATTCTTTTGTCTTGCTAAGCATTTTTTGTTTCTTAAATACACAGAACTCAATTAAAAGATTGAAAACAACAAAATTTCCTTGATTTTTCCTTCACCCATCATGTCTTGGGACTCTATAATAGATGTGGAATCTTCAAAACATATTTTGAGGTTGAATAAATTACCAAAACTAAGGAATGAGAATCTCTCAAAATAATGAAAATAGTACCACGGTATTTCCATTTTTGGACATGATCCAATAGTTAAACAATGCTATAGTATATGAACATAGAAATTATTCTATGTAACATGAGCGGCATATATAAAAAATATATAAAAGTATCATGTTATTATCATTACTTCTTCAAGATACAGCCACAGTTTTGTTAATAAGGGAAAAGACTATAAAGATCTCCACATATCATTTGACAAACCAGAAAATGAATTTTACTTTTAACTTCTATGTTGTGTATTTTTAATGAAAACTTCCTGGAGGTGGCTCACTCCATATAATCAACAATCCTGTCGCTGTGGCGACCATGCCCTAGATCTGTCGAAAGTCGACACCACACATTACAACTCATGGAGGGGGACTTTCCCGTCCCATCTTCTTAGTAGTGTTTGAGAATAGCAGGTCGTCATACATGGACTGGCTAGCAGGTGTCAATCACATGTCAAATACCAGACGTAAAAAACCTGGAGATACTGTACACTGAACATAAACACGCCTTAAATGTCACTCACGGTCTACTGCCCAGATTGTATTATCAGAAAATGCAACATTGCTATTAATTACATAAAATATTATCTTTCATCAGTCTAAAATTAGGTGACGGTCCACACCATAAATGCTTTCGAAAAGCTGACCTTAAAGTCCACCCACAGGAACAGCAGAGGTTGTGCCTGACAGAGAGAGAGAAAAACCTAACTTCCCTCCAAACAACACAAACTTTAAAAATTAAAATGTTTCTGTGGAATAAACTAGAAGGGAAGAGGAAAAGGAAAAAGTCAAATAAAGAAAATTAGATATGCGGTTCACTACCACTAGATGTCTCTCTACATTTTAAATCACAAACCAACTTTGTTTACGCACCATTTTAATCACCATCCAGTGTTGTTGCAATTCACTGATATATTCTGTTTAGCAACTTAGTTAATCTAGTAGTTAAACTACACGTAGAATGATTATTTTAAAAAATGTGTTTCAGATTAAGTATAGCACGTCATACCACTGTCACAATTGAATATGATGTCATGTTTTAAATATACACTCACTGAAAGATGTCCATGGTTGATGAAATCTACAGATATCATAAAGACATGGTCATACATTTTAATTCTTTCAATGAAATTTCAAGGGAATAATTTTAGGCTCCACTTCATATTTCTGTCATATAAGATCAACATGACTTTAAATAAGCAGTTAGATCACTGCATAGCTGCATAAAAACAGGGTTGCTGAAATCTGTTCCAATAGGGGAATTCACTGGTGTGAGGAACTCCCATTTCAGAGCCACAATCACAATGAGGAAGAAAGTTCTCCTCTCTTTCATCAGGCATTTTCACTTTATCCTTCCCTTCATTCCTGTGCACCGGTCACAACTGACCCTGCTGTGCCAAAACCCACACAAGCTTTACCAGAGATCCATGACCCCATGTGCAGGCACAACAGTTTTGTCCGCAGCACTGTCTGCCATGTTGTCATGGTAACATGACCCAAGCTATGAAATCAAGGCCACAAAACATGGAGAAATGCTTTAAACAATAGTGATGAAATCAAAACCATGAAATACAGAACCATATCATTAGGATCTACAGCTTTCTTCAATATCCTACATCTGGTAATTTCAACAAAAATGATCAAAGGAAGGAATCTGCACAATTTCTTATTTGGACTGTGGCAACAGATAAAGGAACCCTCGGCATTTTAATCAATACTCAGAATAAGCTCAGCAGGCCAGTAGAGAAAGTGTCCATTACCCTGCTGCTTTCTGCTATATTCTCCATTATGAGACCGAAACAACGGTTACGTGTTCAACAATGCTAGAAAACCTTGCCAGACCAGTGAAGAGCTGACTGTCATTTGTGTTGTTCTTGCAGATGAAGTTTTTTTTGTGCCTTGTCAGGGGTTGTTTGATTGACTCTATTTGCACAGTCAGGGTTGTGGTGCTCATGGTCAGAGCGTGATAGACGGCTAGTGGCTCAATCTGGCAACCCTTTGAGAGTGATGGATATCTGGGTTTCCCCCCCACCGGGCTAGAGTTACAGCAGAAGCCAATTGGCCATCAATCTCCTCACACGCCCGTGTCCAGACTTCAATTGGTGTATAAAAAGGTTCAGTCTTCACCCCTCCTCCACATCTACTTAATTCAGACTTAAAGAAATAATTAAGTTTTGCTGGTCAAACTGGCCTTCAGAGAGGAAAATGGAGGGACCAAAAACACAGTGACAACACTGAAATGCACAATTTTTGCTTAAAATTCTCCTATGAAAATGAGTAATGGTCGACCGAACTGGGTTTCTCAACATCTGATGCATCTAAAAAATAAGGGTGGATAAATAAAATGAATACACAACTGTTTAAATGTTTGAGTTCAGTAAGACAAAAATAAATGCTCTTCTTATGAACTTCATATTCATTAAAGAAAAGCTACCACGGTTTCCACAAAAATATTAAGCAGCACAACTGGTTTTAGCACTGATCATAATAATAATGTCATTAATTTTTATTCTCCAGTGAAGAATTCTATCCTCTCTGTGTGATACACAACAAGCTAATTTAAGCATTATTAGCCATGAATTAGCAAAGCCTGGATCAGATGTTTGACTAGTGAAATATTAGTGAGCCTGGAGTAAATACAACAAGGAGAGAGCCTAGAATAAAATATCTTAACTTTTCTTAAAAAAAAGAAAAAAAGAAAAAGAGGCATTTTTCAACACCTGGTCTTATTGTGAATGATCATTCTAAAATGTATTTGTTAGAAAAAAATATTTTGTCTTTGTACAATTTATTCATCATGTGAAATGACTTTGCTTTTGTAACTTAGACCATGTAGGCTATTTGATAATGTTAACCAAGTCAAACAGCAAACCTGGGGTGCGTTTTCCGTACAACGACGTAACTCGCTGCTTCACTACCATAGTACGATGCATCGTTCAACAAATCAACTAGCTAGTCACGACTGTTTCCCGAAACCATATTGTCGCAAACCTGTCGGTCAGCCATGTTGGTGAGTGATGTCAAGCAGGTGGTGGAGTAATAACTTCTTTAAATGAATCTGTTTGAGATCGAATTAACGCCAGATTTGTTGCTATAAATTACGGACATGGAATCTGAGGACTAATGATCATTTTTCTCAGTTATTTTGCTTTATTTCCAGATTCAGAAATGGAACTTGACTAACTAAAATATGTAAATGACATTTGTATATATTCGAAATAAAAGATATGCATTGTACTTAATGTCAGCTTGCTTTTTTTGCTCAAGAATGATTTATTAAGTCCACATGTCATAAAAACAAGAAACTATGCTTCTAACCACAGCTCGAGAGCTGTCGCTCCAACCACACAAATTTGAGATGCAGTTTGCGAATGTTTGTTTGAACTATGGTTTCAGGAAACACCAAATTGATGAACTTGCGATGTTAGTTGGCTAATGATTCTTTTGGGAAACACACCCCTGGTGAGTATTCTAGAAAGCAAGGTTAACTTACCATCACATAGACCCTGAACTCTGACTTTATTAACCCAAACCTTGCTTACTCGAGGTATCCAGGTTCCAGAACAGTGGTCTGGAGTAAGTTCAGTCAACCCGGAGTATGAAACTCAGAGTTAACGGTGAGCGCACAAATTCTCAACCAAGCGCCGAAGTCACCATTGAAATGGATGCCAAGAAGCATACTACTACCAAAGAGTATAGAACCCAAGAGGCGACACTCTGATACTTTTTGGGCAACAGCCACTAGATGGCGCTCCGGTAGCGCAGTCGCCATTATGGGGTGAAAATACTAACTGGACCATAGAATCCTTCACTTCTTAGGCACCCAAAATCAGTGAATTTCACAAACAAATCAGAAGCGCAATAGAACATTTTTCAAAGGAAATCATCAGTAAATTTTATGGCACCAACATGTTGTATTGTCTTATATATGTTTTATTTTACCAGTTGTGGAATCCAGCCATTACACATCTGAGGTAACGTAGTTAGCCTACTTTATTGAGTATTTCCATTTTATGCAACTTTACACATTTATTAATAGTTAATTAATAAATTTAAGATAATCATGTTTGCAGCGAACAATATATTTCAGACCTAGTGGAGTAATAGTAATAATAGTATCACTCCACTAGGTCTGAATTGAAATAGGCTATATTGTACGTTTTAATGGATCACGCTACAAACATAACGATCTTATAATACATGATGCATTGCTGTGTCCGTTATCACATAATTCCCACTTCTGGACACTTTTGCTTTAACGGACATTAGACAACACTGCAAAATCAAGCTGTTATATTCATATATTTATTGTCCAACATTCCCAATTTTTCTGATGCATGTCCTTAATTTAATTTCATATGTTGGTATTAATTCAGTGTTTATAAGCCCAATGCTAATACTAGATCTTTTAAAGAATTTTAACCCAAACTGACTGGGTTTCTAGAGAGCAAAAAGGTTTTGTGAAAAAAGTGGTAGGCTTAGACAAAGTCTGTAAAATAAACTGTTAAAAGGATTTGATGATCACTAGCGATAGTATTTTATTCTGTGTTGTCATCATTCAAGTTTGATTTTAGCTTTAATGTACGTTTTTTTAACAAGCAGCTGATATTCCCATAGAAACTAGTGGACTGCCGAGTCGCTTTCACCCCAAAATGACGGAAACGCAGGGCTGCTGCTGGGCGCCGGTGTTCCAATGGAGTGTCGCTTCTTGTTAGTGTATATTCTTTGCTACTACTTTCATCTTTTGTTTAATGCCGATTTACATTCTTAGTTCATATCGCCACCTACTGGGTGGTTTTGCAATCTTTTTTAAATCCCTCTTTAATCTTTTTTTTTTTTTTTTTTTCCTGTGAACAAGAATTATATTGTTTGTTTGATGCTAAATATATAAATTAAAAAAGATGGATTGACCTAAAAAACAGTCTGTGCTTTCAAAGATAATATGGCTGTACACTTTTTTTTTTTATGTTTAGCCATTGAAACAAAGTCGGTTATGTTCAGAAAATAAGTTGCAATGGCTACTTACATTCCCTGAAAGTTACCTCTGTTTTTGGAACTGAAAGTTGAGGTTATCTATTTACTCAGAGTAAACTTACCCGGGTATATCACATAACCTTCTTTCTGGAATAGCCCCCATGACTGCTAGTCACTTAATTCTAGTATGTAACACCCACTTTTCCCAAGCCAATCTATTCCTGATGGATAAAGTGCTGCCTACATTTTTTTTCTTGTTGAATATTCTTTTCACTTGGAATGTGTCACTTTATGGAAATAAAATGGGTTGCAAACAGCAATTCAAGTTGATTTTAATTACCATGTACCATCTAAACGACAAAAGTCTACATTTCCAGATTTCTACATCCATTGTTTTCATTTTTCTCTTCATGAAGTAGACTAAAATGTTCAGCATTATGCAAAATAACAACCATTAGAAAATAACCGTTTAGTGCGTGTGCACTGTGGCAGGAGGATGTAAAATGAAACCTACAGGCACAGGGAGGAATATGCAGATGATGGTAACAGACACCAAACATATTCACATCAAGGTCTGCGTATATATGTTGGTTTTCTGCTCAGTGAGAGACTACACTCTGTAATGTCCTGGCTGATCCATCTTCGCCTTTTCATTATCTGCAAATGGACAAAGGTGCAGCCTGGCAAAATCACCCCCTCCCTGGCTTGCTCTGTTTTTCTCTGAAAGTGCTAACTGTGGAGGATCCTTGACGCACCACATTTGATGATTTAATTTAATTTTTATTTACTGTTTAAACCATTATTAATATGCATAATGCACAAAGATGTGACAACAGCATGAGTTCTGTTTAATAGCCTTTATTTAAACTTTCATTGGAGTTATGTGCGCACATTCTGTTAACAGATGATTTAATAGCGGATAATATATGATTAGTTTATTTTGTGTTGTTGTTGTTGCTAAGGCGCTGAGAGCTGGTTCGATGCTAAAAGGGGTTCTCATGCGGAACCATCAACTGTATATATATATATATATATATATATATATTGTTCTGGCTGATGCTGCTGCCAGTACAATTGTTTTCGGCACTGAAAGGACTCCAAGAAATGTTTCTTAATTGTTTGTGTTAAATTAAGGGGCCATTTACACAACACCATTTTCAAATAAAAATGGAAAACGTTTTATGTGTTTTGGCCGTTCATTTACAAAACAACAGTGTTTTTGGGGGCCTGAAAATGCAAACTTTTGAAAACAGGTTTTGAAGTCCAAGTTATTCCATAATCGTCTCCATGTAAACTACAAAAATGAGAATTTGTCAAAACGGTGACGTCATGCGAATGCGTATTACATGTTCAGTCTATAGGTGCATAGTGTTTCTTTACAAAGTGATATTGCCAGCTAATGGCCTGGCATGCATAATACAGCATTTTTGGTCGTTTTTGCGGATCCATGTACGGGGTTTGTTTTGACAATGTTGTCGTCTGTAAGGCAAAAACGCAAAGGAAAAACTTTTCAGATTTTAGCACGTTGTTGTGTAAACATACCCTTAGATTATTTTAAGTCACTAAACTCCAGGAAAGTTTTGCGTTTTCAGTGAGTTATTCATTCCAGTGTGTTCCACTTTAAAACACAAGCTCTGTCATATTCTGTTATAGTTTTTTAAGAGCACAAGACCTCATGTATCACTCTGTGTGAAATACAGACTGAACGGAATGTCAAAAAAAAAAAAAAAACGCAGCTGTATGGACAGATGATACACAAACTATGTTTCTCGGTTGGATAAAGCAAACCATTTTTTATTCTGTTTTTTTTTTTTTTTTTTTCCCGCTATTGGTGCTTTGGTGTTCATAAATGTATTCTATGAACTCCTTATTTTGGTTGGTTATATGGTGTCCTTTTGGAGTCTCCAAGGCCTGGTTTCATAGACAGTGCTTAGATTAAGCCAGGATTAGGCCTCAGTTCAATTATGACATTTAAGTAGCTTTTTAAAACATGCCTTTGGAGAAAAAAAAAAAAAAAACATTACTGGTGTGCATCTTGAGACAAAACAATGGCATTGACATATTTTAAGATATGTCAGTGCAAGTTGTTTTCAGTTAAAACAGCTCAAACATGCATTTTAATCTGGAACCAAGCTTAAGCCTTGTCTGTGAAACCGGAGTAAGTGTCCTTTTTTGGAAAGAAACCTAAATTAGCAGAAAATACAGTTTTGTGAGAACCACCCTTTAATCTGATGGTTTAATTTGCTAGATATAGCAAATGATGACAAAATGAACGTGCTAATCAAGATAAATGGTGTATATTTAATTTCACAATAAGCGTGCAATTAATTGTAATTAAACATTAATCTATTGGCAGCCCTAGACAAAAGTAATATTTAAAGGTGGGGTAAGTCATATTTCAAAAACATTGTTTGGAAGTTAGTCAGGCCGACACCAACAACAAACGCGTAGCCAATCAGCATTAGCGTCGAGGAGACAGAACGAGCAAGAGAGAGATTTGAAGAAAAACAGCGCTGAAGAGAGCTAAGCGGGAAGACCTGAAAATAGACGTGGAGGCTTCTTTGATTCCGCTTCACACTGGGTTTACATTCCGTAACACTGGGTTTGAGTGTCATTGTTTGTCTGGAGCTGCTGTGCTTTTGGCAACCAACAACGAACTCTTGTTTGTATTTAGTCTTGTGTACTGTACGTTCATTTTTTGTGCTTCCTTGTTGTTCGTTCATCATCTGCACTTTATTTTCATGAAGCATTCTGTTGCGTGTCAGCTGTGATAAACAGACATCCACTCACATTGCGTGTGTAACAGTCATTGTGCACTCGCCTCGCCTGCCAGCTTGTTACATATGTTACATGTACTTACAGGATCAGTAACAATAAATTATGCATAATTGCATACAACTACCCCTAAACCAAACCCTAACTTTATAAGTAAATGTAGTTAATTATTATTACTCAGTACTTAAATGTATCATTACAAAGACACCTTAAAATAAAGTGTAACCCAGTTTAGTTTTTTGTGTTCCCCTTTGTTTGTTAATTGGTGCTGGTCAATCAAGTTGCTATGAGTGCAGAAGTTCTAATATTGTGTCCTAGAGGAAAGATGCTGTAGTAGTTAGACCGCTGCTGATTTTATAAGTATAAGAGGCAGAAGCAGTGACAACTCTTTATTATATCATTTTGTTGAAGTTTCATTTTTCCTTTATGTTTTGGGTTTTTTTTTAAACTGCAACACATTTTGTGAGTTCCTGTCTGGAAAATAAGACAGACTTTTTTTTTTTTTTTTTGCAATACTTTGCTGCCTCTGTCCTTTTCCTTACTGGCCATAACCATCACATTGACTAACTTGTGTCTGTCCATCTTGTTGCTCAGCAGGGACACTGCAGGCCACATCTGGACATCTGACCTGCTGTCTACTCACACATGCACCATTCAGAGATATGTGTGCATAATACCTTTGTTATTGTAGACATCTAAGTAGTTGGGAGCTGAGAAGATAGTGATGAGAGAGGGGAAGCCCGTAGTTTGACTCTTTCTGTACATGCGATAACTGTGGGCAGAAAAAGAAAACATCATCATCATCATCATCATCATCATCACCATCACTGTTCTCAAAATAAACATCAAGACAATGATTACATTTCTTCATTAGGGGTCCAAGAATCGAAGGTGCTGGAAACCTATTGTGTTTGTACTGATTTTCTTATTTTTCATTATTTTTCTGCCCCTAAACGTGTATGGGCATCAGAGACCTTAAATCGTATAGACCCCAAACTTGGCAGGATAGTCCCAATGGTGCAAACGCTAATCCGACGCACAGACACACACCCATCCGACACTAGGTGGCGCTATAGCATGGTGATTTGCATTTTGGGTCATAACTTTGGTAAGGGCTAGAAACAAATTCTTTTTTCTTACCTTACCTGAATGGCAACTTTAAGCTTATAAAAAGGATTTATAATTGGAGCTGTCGGGTCTGATTTTGCGGAAATGTCATTTTGAGGTCATCTGTCTTTGTGTGGTTACGTCACCTCCGTAAACAAAAAGAAGACGGCCCGACTACAATCGGGTGTGTGCTGAAGATACAAAGATGGTACCTTTTGGTGGTTTCATACAGATTACATAATTAGAGACTATTTGTTTTTGTTTTAAAGTTGTTCATTTAAAAGTAGACATTTCAAGCTTTCTATAGACATATTTCTGTAAGGAACATATACTGTACGCTGGGTTTCAATTCATTTTTATGACACACTCCAGAAAGAAGTTCCCAAGACAGAGACGACAGAAAGCAAACTGTTTTTTTTTTCTTTATTTTACAAAAGCACACCATTTTCTAAGCGTGCACAAATAACAGTAGACCTTTTACAGTTTTAAATGATGTCTTACTCTTATCTGTATGACCAAAAATGACAGTATTTTAAGTTTTTTACACTGTTATCAGGAAAAAATCAAAGTCATCACACAGGCATGTTTGTTGACCCCAGAGGTTTAAACTTGTCATCTAGATGGCTGCTTTTAATCTAGAAAGCAATCATTGTTGACATCTGGGGAATCACCAATTGTCAAAACCAAGAAGCCTCTGCAAAGAGGCTGCATTCAAAAGGGAAAGCGACAGAGCCCTTGCTAAAATGGGAGTAAATATCGGCATGGCTTTTGAGAGGTAGTGACAACTCCGAGATCTGAAGGGATTGAAGAAGAGAGATGGCTTTTTTCTGCTGAAGAGGTAAGGCATTTCAGTGGCTCAATACGTACCAAATTTGCTTGTGATCTGAACTGACTGAGCAATAGTCACATCTAAATATCAGTAACATGATTTATTTTAAAACATTTATGCTTGGCCAGAACAAAAGCGGCAGAAATTTAACTTGTTCATCCGCACAGAGGAGCAGTCTCAAATACAACCCACGTTAAAAAAAAAAAAAAAAAAGAAAAAAAAAGGAACTCAGCAAGTAATTTTCAAACAAAGAAACAGGCAAATGTTAGAAGAAGTTCATCTACAAATTTATTTGAAATTGCCCAGTGACATCCTATGATACGCTATTCATCACATTTTTACAGTTTTTTCCTCTTTTAATCTAACAATAAGAGGGAGTGATTACTTGAAGTTGTGAAGTCAGTCGCCGCTTTTGACACCTGTGTTGCTGTTACCCATTTCATCAGCTGTAAAAACCATATCATTTCAATTATATCTCTAATCATCTATGTGGGCCATTGGTGCTTGGACCTTGATGATTACAGCTTGTGGCTATATTTAATATTTTTATATTTACAAGCAGCTACATAATGGTTTGTTTTTTTCAGTGATTATAATTAGGACTTTATTATTTCTGGACAGACATTTTCTGATCACAAATTCATTCAACACATATTCTTCGGTGAATATTTGGACCTTTTGTTTAGACTGCTGTGTAATCACTTTTAAGTTTTTATTTTAGCATTGCTTATCAGGTGCCTATTAATGTGGTACCATCGTTGTCTCACTACCATTCAAAAGTTTGGGGTCTGTAATATATATTTTAAACTGATTAAATTGAAAAGTGACGGTAAAGACATTTATAATGCTACAAAAGATTTCTATTTGAAATAAATGCTCTTCCTTTGGACTTTCAATTCATCAAAGAATCCTTAAAAATATATCACAGTATGTATCAGCATATTCGAATAATTTCTAAAAGATCATGTGACACTAAAGACTGAAGTAATGGGTCCTGAAAATTCAGCTTTGACATCACAGGAATAAATTACATTTTAAAAAAGATTAAAATAGAAAACAGAAAACTCGCATATCAGTCTCTTCCTGTCAGAGTGGCTGTTTGTTTTAGCCAGAATAAACTGTGACGTGGGCCTAACTTCAGGCTATCAATTAGTCATGAGACTATAATCACCCTGCAATAAGCATTTCCTCCATCAAAAATGTCACAGTCAAAATTCAGACTTCATTTGTCTAGCCCGGCATTGGTTTGATTTCACTTTTCATTCTTATGAGCTCTATTCTTAGTTTGCTGGTAGCGTAATAATTATGAATTATCTGTGCAGGATTGCTAATGCGACTTCAGCTCCATCAGCGCTGAGCCTGGATCTCTCATCTCAGTCCTTCTGCCTCAACTGTACTGTTTAAGCAAGACATCTTGGGCCAGAGCTGAACTAGAGGGACTCTCCCTGCAATTAGTGCACCGTATGTAGCTCTAAAACTAGTGTCTACTAATCAGCATGTAACTCCTATTGGTGTTGCCCTAATTTTCACCACCCTGCTGCTATAATCAGGGAACAAGAGACTGGCAGAGTACAGCCTTGTCAAACAATGACTCCATGATAATCAATGAACATGCTGAAAGCTCTAACAGTCTGACTCAACAAAATTGGACAGCAAGACCAAAGCAAACAGGGCCATTCTCAGCTGGAAAGCTAGGCTGGTCCCATAATACAGTGCTTTAAGGTCTATTAAAAGCATTTTCATGAGGTAAAAAAACACAAAAATGCTTCGTTAGCACTGGATGGCAACTTAAAAATTAATCTGTGGGCAATATGCATCAATCTCAGCGTTAATGTTGTGTGTTGTGAGAGAGCACCAACAAGTTCATCTTCCTTTTATAGTCAATATGTTCATTCAGTTATCACAGCAGAGCATAATCTCATTCAGGGGACCATAATGAACTAATTTTTATAAAAGAACATTTCAAAATTCAATGTTTGCAATTCTCCTGTCTCTCAAATTTAACAAGTTGCTACTTAAAAAATGCTTTTGTGCCGGACTTACCCAGCATCCTGTGCTTCATGGGCTCGGATGATAGATAATAAGTTGTTGTGTTGTAGAAAGTCACACACAGCAGGATAACTACAAGAATGAGGAAAGAGAAAATAAGTTGTAAAATACAGCATGAAGGCAAATGGACTTGGTTACTAGTTTTAGTTCTGGGGTGCAATTTCATTTAATAATGTTCAAGAACACCGTCATACTACTGTCACAGGAAGGACATTTAAAAGTCCTGTATGTGTTTAAAGGATGTACCTGTAAAAAATGTGCATAACCCCTTGCTATAAATAACCTCCTTCCTCAATGAGCAACAAAACTGTTGGATTCATTTTATTTAAATGTATGTTTATGAATACTGATCTAATTATAATGAATACTGTGCATAATTATTAAGCAGGTTTTCTTTTACAGGTAAAATTGGCCAAAAAAAGAGATTTAACTCCCACTGAAAAGTCAAAAATTATTAAATGCCCATGAAGGATTCAATAATATAGAAATTGCAAAATTAAGGTGTGACCATTGGACAAGAGATGCTCAATGAAGAAAAGATTTTAACCGCAAAAGACTAAGAATTAAGGTGAAGAAATAGGTGTGAAACCATCAGGAACCATTTAGTCTGCAGAGAACATGACATCTTGTACTTCTGGAGACTCCATGTACTTCTGGAGACTTGCAGTTCTGGAAAATGGTTAGAAACCACCAGAAACTCTTTAAAGGGATAGTTCACCCAAAAATGAAAATTCTGTCATCATTTACTTACCCTCAAGTTGTTCCAAACCTGTATAAGTTTCTTTGTTCTGTTGTACACAAAGGAAGATATTTGTTATATTTATTTGGAAGAATGTTTGTAAAAAGCAGATCTCGCCCTCCATTGACTACCATAGTAGGAAAGAAAAAAAAATAGGGGGCGAGATCTGCTTGGTTACTGCTTGGAACAACTTGAGAGAAAGACAGAATTTTCATTTTTGGGTGAACTATCTCTTTTTAGAATATAATCTGATCATATTATCAACTTGCCTAATTATTATGTACATTCATTAATAAAAAAAATATATATTTATTAATAAACTGCCAATGTATGCCGACGTTTTAAAAAACATACAAGACAACATATTTTTTCAAACATCTGTGGTCAGTTGATGTGTGGACATCAGATGTAACAGATAAACTTGCCATTCTTCTCTTGCATTTACTGCTTGCGATATCTTTTCTATTGCCAACTAAAGGTCATATCAAGCTTCCAAGTCCCATTTACATCTATTGAAACTATGAAGACTATTCAAAATCTTAGCTCATCATCTGCTACAATAACTATTTTCCTATCAACAGAGACAGTGATATTTCCATCAGCCCTTCTGTTGGCGAAGTTGCTCGATAACTAAATTCACATAGCCAGTTTCATTCTGCTGCCATTCTATAGCAGGCAGGCACATGACATTTCCTCCTTATTGAGGCAAAGCCAACACACAACATAAATCATCTTTATATAACAGTCACCAGAGAATCAAACAATACAGCACCACTGGATAATGGTTCTTTCATGCTCATAGACCCATGTATGCCATTTCTATTTTGTGATATGGAGGGTTTTAAAAAGATGTAGAGGAGGCAGGAAATATTTGAATATACCCATTTTAATCTAACACACCAGTCTACTAGCATGTGTCAATTCACTAATTTATCTCAATCACATAACACACTGCAAGAATTATTACAATAAATCTCATGTCTAGGAATGCATAATGTTAAAACACATTTTTGTGAGGTGCTTTCTGGTTTCCTCTTTGATGTGCTTTTGGTACCTGTAGAAATAGGAGCAGCCTCTCACTGTGTTGTGTGTGAAATGTTCCTGGGTCTTCTCGTTGCCAAAGTCCTCTAGCGGGTCCGACCAAAGCAAGTCACACATTGGTCCATATGCGGGAGGCTCTTTGAATCTGTCTAACTGGAAAGGGTAAATACACTATATACTACAGAGTACTCCCAAGTTAGATAAAGCATCATTATTAACAGAAAACAAACAAATTGAGCAACCTACTAAAAACAGCTTTTTGTGTGATATTTTAAATCCATTTAAAGTGTTAGTTCACCCAAAATGAAAATTGTGTCATTAATTACTCACCCTCGTGTCGTTCCACACCCGTAAGACCTTCGTTCATCTTCGGAACACAAATTAAGATATTTTTGATGAAATCCGATGGCTCAGTGAGGCCTGCATTGCCAGCAAGATCATTTCCTTTTTCAATGCCCAAAAGCTACTAAAGACATATTTAAAACAGTTCATGTGAGCACAGTGGTTCAACCTTAATATTACAAAGCAACGAGAATACTTTTTGTGTGCCAAAAAACAAAACAAAACAAAATAACGACTTTATTCAACAATATCTAGTGATGGGCGATTTCAAAACACTGCTTCATGAAGCTTCAAAGCTTTACGAATCTTTTTTTTCAAATCAGTGGTTCGGATTCAAAACAACTGATTCGTAAAGCTTTGAAGCTTCATGAAGCAGTGTTTTGAAATCGGCCATCACTAGATATTGTTGAATACAGTCATTACTTTGTTTTTTTTTTGGCGCACAAAAAGTATTCTCGTCGCTTTATAATATTAAGGTTGAACTACTGTACTCACATGAACTGTTTTAAATATGTTTTTAGTACCTTTGTGGGCATTGAAAAAAGAAATGATCTTGCTGGCAACGCAGGCCTCACTGAGCATTCGGATTTTATCAAAAATATCTTAATTTGTGTTCTGAAGATGAACGAAGGTCTTACAGGTGTGGAACGACACGAGGGTGAGTAATTAATGACTGAATTTTCATTTTTGGGTGAACTAACCCTTTAAAATCACTTTGAGAGAAGTAAACAAAACTATTTTTAGCATAAAATTTGCTTATCAATCTCATGTGCAATTACAGAAATACAGTATGTATATTATAGACCCTTTTTAAAGTAATATGGCCACAAAAGAAAAGCTTGGCATTTTGCTAGATTAAATAGTCTAAAACACATTTTACCCCAGTTTTATCTGATTTATGCTTTAAAGAAATACTAAAGAGGTATTTGCTGTTGGACTAAGCCTAACACACTGCCAGTCACTGCCAATGCAAAGTTAATGTTTTATATCTATATGTTGTGTCCTTTTAGATAACATCTTGGACATTTAATAAAAGATTCCACTGCATTTAAAGGAATCTAGATGAACTACATGATTAGTGGGTCAATAAATCTAAATCCTCCTCAGATTAAACCCAAACTGAATTAAGAGCTCAGTGCAGATAAAAACTGAATTGGTTAAGGACTTCCCCCTAATCATCAGAGCCTTTGATCTCAGCCACGATAGCAGCTGGGCTTTGACTAAATCACCTCATATTTTTGTAATTCCTTTTCTAATAGCATTTATTTTTTTACTTAGCAGGGGAGTGAAAAGGGAAAGGTAAAAATTTTGCTCCTATAGATAAAAGTCACATTTAAGAGAAAGAAACACAAAATAATGGCTTTTGAAATAAGGACATTAAATGGAGAGAAGGACAGTGACTTAGGAAAGTTACTTTAGAGAGGTAGAGAGCACTAACCTGATCATTTTGAAAGTTTTTTCTTCAGAGGAAACAGATTATTGAAATCAGAATTTCTACATTACAGTCAGTGATGAAAAGAACAAATACCAGATTCATCATTTGTGCTCTGAACTGCAAGACCCTAAATATAATGTTTTCAAAAATGGCCTTTTTGTGGAAGTGAACAAGGTCTACAATGAGAGTTAATACTGTTAAAGTCCCTTTTCAGTTGACTAACAAGTAGGAATAATTTTTCTTCTTTTTTTCCACTTTATTTACAATAATATGTAGCACTCTAAAGCATTGGTGTTAATGGAATAATAAATCAAAGGCTGGTTCATTAAACAGGGGAATGACACTGGTTTGTTGTATACATACTTTCCTGATGTCATCAAGGTTTGTGATTTCAGGGGACAGTCCTCCGTGCACACACAGGAATTGCTGGTTCATGAGCGCTGCCAGGGGAAGACAGTCAAAAGCATCCATACACGCATCATACACCCGCTCCGAATACTTAATTCTACCTGTCAGGGGATGAAGGAGGACGAGACGGAGGGAAAAGAAAATGACTGTCAGCTAAACCAAACATTAACTCACACTCTCACTCTTAGATGGAAAGTCTTAAAAAGGTCATTCAAACACTTTCAATAGACCCCCACCCCCACCCCCCCCACCCCCACCCCACCCCACAAAACAAAACAAACCAAACCCTGGAGCTTTAATATGAGACTTTTTGGCCCAATTCTAAAGCATAATTTTTACATGTGTAAACATTAAGATTTCTGACTTCAAATACTGAGCCAGGAAGTGGCTTTACTTCTAACTAGAAATGCCAGAAAATAGATGGTGGTATATGATCTGTGACCAGAACTAGCTCCCATTTATTTTCTTATGGGTGACAGTTTACTTAAGTTTTATATCTGGCAAAATGCAACAGGCAAAGTTTTATGTACTATGGTTAATGGTGATGTGGCAGTCATACTTACATTCCTGTTTAAAAGTGAAATACTCAGTTAAATGTCTACATTCGTGGTTCCCACGCAGCAAAAACAGTGTTTTGGGGTAAAGTATTTTTAAGGCCCATAGGTACAGCACACACTGTGGACACAAAAAAACAAAAGTAAAACCCAATGATTAGATTTAAAAGTATATATACAACTGGCTTTGAATTCAGAAGGCCTTTATTAACCTCCTGGAGCCGTGTGGAGTATGTTTATGATGGATGGATGTGGATGGAGACACTTTCTTCAGCTCATACTCGTTTAATAAGCTTACTGCCATTATAACGCTTGGATGTGCCAGGATATTTATTAATATTTTTCCGATTGTGTTCATCAGAAAAAAGGAAGTAATATACACCTAGGATGGTTTGAGGGTGAGTAAAGCTTGGGGTAATTTTCATTTGAAAGTGAATTAATCCTTTAAGTGCATAATCTTAACTGCGTATTACAGAAGCATTCTAACTCAACAACAAATCCTAAAAATGGTCTTAACTTTAGAATAACCCCACTGGTGTCCTAATTTCAAAATTATTTGAAAGCCAACTGTAAAAATCACACAACAACAGACCTGTCTGAGAATGGCGTCACACTTATTGAAGATACAAGGTGAAGAACACAAATAATTACAGACCTCCAAGAAATATAGTGTTAGGTTTGCCTTTTCTATCAAGCTTATCAAAACTTCTCTTTCTGTAGCACTTAATTAAAAACACACCATTTTTGTTTCTCCATTTTAATCTCTAGAGTTTACTTCACAGCAGCTGCTTGTGGATAAGAAACCAAGTTAAGATTTGCTTCTGTAACACGAATTTGTGAAAAATCCAAAATTAACTTGTCAGATCTTAACTTAAGACTTAAGATAGAAAGTTCCTGTAATACACCCCTGAAGCAGATTAAAAACTGAAAACAATTGGACAGATTTGGGTCAATGTTTTTTAATCTATTAAAAATGAACAGAACGTATGAAGTGCATTATTTAGTGTTCAGATAATAGCAGTGACTTACTTCAATACTGAAATATCCTCTGTCCACATAATCACCCAGAAAAAGGTATCGTGTGCTGGCTGGAGACCCTCCTACTTCAAAGAGCTTCATCAAGTCAAAGAACTGCCCATGAATGTCTCCACAAACTAGAAGAAACATACAAAAACAGTTATTCTCTGTGCATTTCTATTATTATTAGCATTATTTCATCATCATTAGTGCTGTGCTGACACAATTACGTTGATATTATGTTAGTCTATAACATTAGCTGACAAAAACATCATACAGATTTGAGCACAATACCACCAACCCTAACAGGACTGTGCACATTACTAAACATTTTCATCCAGTGTCAGGTCTTGGAAAAGGCACAGTAGTACAGCAGCAGAAATCCATCCTCATTCTGAACAACACCGCTGCAGGCTTTTTAAATAAAATGTGTCACCTGGCCTCCTGTTGTATGAATAATAAATAAATATGTACTGTGTGGGCTGAAAGACAGCTTTGTGTAAAAACATGTGTGCTGGCCCCTGGTAATATATCCAGTAACATAGTTTTTGACATCCTAATAGAGCAGGTGGAGAGAAGAGAAAGGCTTGTTGGTGTGAGCTCTGAAAACAGGAAAAAGAAAGTTCAAATCCCTTCTGGGGACCTCACTTTGACCACTGCTGCTCTGCCCTAAAGCAAGGCAATAACACTTCATCTTATCCAGTAGTGACAGTGTTTGTGTGTCCCATGTACTCAGACCACTCTCACTATAAACTCATGCTGGGGGGAAACAAAAAAACAAAAACAGATCTGCTATGCACCTGTCCACAGCACTGGAAAGAGGAATTATTTTACAGTGTTTGTATTTAAAGGGTTAGTTCACCCAAAAATGAAAATTATATCATTAATTACTCACCCTCATGTCGTTCCACACCTGTTAGACCTTCGTTCATCTTCGGAACACAAATTAAGATATTTTTGATAAAATCCGATGGCTCAGTGAGGCCTGCATCGCCAGCAATAACAGTCCCTTTTTCAATGCACAGAAAGCTACTAAAAACATATTTAAAACAGTTCATGTGACTACAGTGGTTTAACCTTAATAGTATAATAATAGTGACTTTATTCAACAATATCTAGTGATGGGCGATTTCAAAACACCGCTTCATGAAGTTTCAAAGCTTTACGAATCTTGTTTCGATTCAGTGGTTCAGAGCGCCAAAATCACATGATTTCAGTAAACGAGGCTTCGTTACGTCATAAGTGTTTTGAAACTTCAATAGTTCACGTGACTTTGGCAGTTTGATACGCGCAAAATATTCATAAAGCTTTGAAGCTTCATGAAGCAGTGTTTTGAAATCGCCTATCACTATATATTGTTGAATGAAGTCGCTATTTTGTTATTTTTGGCACACAAAAACTATTCTAGTCGCTTTATAATATTTAGGTTGAGCCACTGTAGTCACATGAACTGTTTTAAATATGTTTTAGTAGCTTTCTGGGCACTGAAAAGTGTTATTGCTGGTGATGCAGGCCTTACTAAGCCATCAGATTTTATCAAAAATATCTTAATTTTTGTACCGAAGGGGTGTGGAACAACATGAGGGTGAGTAATAAATGATAGAATTTTGATTTTTGGGTGAACAAACACTTTAAAATATGTTATATCTAAATATTTAAAAGTATAAAAACATGTTATTATATAAAAATATTGAACTATTACTATTATTATTAACAACTGCTACATGGAGGATAAAACAAATACTGTATGAGGAAAGTAAATGAATGAGGAAAATGGGCAAAAAGATCTCAATCTGATCCAAACAATAATACAGTTTATGTGATATTTTATTAAGTTATGTCATCCATAGCAATATAATACATGATAATGAACAGTAATGATATCATCTGTTTTCAAATATAGTGTTACTATATAGTGTGTCAATTTACAGATGAACATTTTATTCGTCCAGTAGTGTTTAACATGGATCACATCCACTTTGAATCAAAATACTCAGTGGACTGATCCGCCACACAAGTTTAACCCAAACCCATGCCAAGTGAACTAAAAGGAAATGTTTTATATTCTGAGACCAAAACTACAAAATTGAAAACAAGATACTCGTAACTGGTGTTTAAGTCAATTATGACTTTTCTGCATCAATTTCCAGGTGTTTCTTTAAGATAATATGCAGTCTGATTTGTTGGTTTTCTTCACTGGCAATCATTTATGCCTATAAAATTACATGTGTGAAATCAGCCTCAAGACAATAGCATGCAACAGCAGCACATCGCTGTGACTGACGTAACATACTGTCACGGAGAGACACTGAGATATAATTTCTCCATGGTAACGGAGCAGAACGCCGGGTTCTGTTACCGTGTCAATTTGAAATGCAAATGTTATTTAGAAAACTGTCTCTCCCCTTCATACAACCAATCACCATTTTCACTCTTCTTGTCAAAATGTCCATATCAAATTACTAGAGCTCAGTCTCCAGATACAGGCTCCATCGACACTTTGCTCTTCTGATTACACTACGGCCAGTACTGAAGTTGCTTTGTTTGCATGTCAATTTAACAGCAATATTAGTCATTCCTTCTTTATTTCTTATTCATAGGAATGTAATGAATTCTATAAAGAGCGCTTCCTCAATTATGCCTAATGTCATTTGCTTGAGCATGTAAATTCATGACTCATTCACCATGGATCTTGCATTTAAAGTATTTCATGCTACTGCAATCTACTGAGAGATTATGCGGGCTTTCTGGCAACTCATACAAACAGAGTTATTATGATATTATGTACCCCAAGATCATTTTTTTTTCTTTCATTTTTTCAGCAAGCACCACTGCTACAGTAGCTGACTATCTGTATTGTCCAGGTGTTGGAATATTTGTTTTTTTCCAAATATTAATTTGTGGGCTAACTTGTCAGACTAGTTTTAGCAGTTTATGCAACCAGACTGGCACTGGTTTCGACAGATACCCGAGGTTGTAGTATCAATAACGGTTTCGGACTTTGAAAAAGAAGCCATCCCTAGTAAATATTATATTAATTAATATTTATATTAAGTTAATAGTATATTAGTAAATATTCATTCATAATCATTTGTCTGGGATAATTACACACACACACACACACACACAATATCAAAAGGGGTGAATAAAGGCCATTTGACATATCACGTCTTTACCAACAGCCTACATTTCACCTAATAGGCCTGTAGGTGGACTTCATTTAACCAGCTATGATAGTTTTATCACATGGGAAATCAATACAACAAATTTTATTGCTTATAAATGTATTGATTAGAGTAAATGGAACACTACCATAACTCCAAGTTATTTTAAATTTTACTTTGTATTGTAGCACAGAGGTTGCACGGACCACATTTATTCCCCAACCATGATCGCAAACAATATGGTCAAGAATCATGTTTGGATTTATTACAGTTCGTCACAGAGAAGGTTCGCTCGCAGATTTAGTAGCAGCAAATCGCACACGTGGCCCTGTGAAGGAACACAGACTGGCTGTATGACACTTTCATTTGAACAAAATTTCACAAAGAACATCGCTAAACATACATGTTTGTCGGTGTTGTCAGATTGAGAAGATTAAGTAAAACACTGGGCAGAAAATGCATCCTTTAAAGAGAAAAGACCCATTTGGGGGATTTGTTCTCATGACATCTGGCAACCCCAAGGAGGAAAGATAGTGGAAGGTTGTTAACAATGCAAGTTTTCAGAACAAATAATCAGCAGGGCAAATATTGCAACGATTTTTTTTAGTTAATCAAGAGAAGAACAAATCTTTATCATAAATAAAATACAATTAATCGTACAGCCCTACTAATTCTTAAAGGATTAGTTCGACCAACGCATACAGCCATTATAAAGCTCGGATGGGTCAGTATATTTATTAATATTTCTACGATTGTGTTCATCAGAAAGAAGAAAGTCATATATACCTAGGATGACTTGAGGGTGAGTAAAGCTTGGGGTAATTTTCATTTGAAATTGAACTAATCCTTTAAGGGGAAGAAAAAAAAAATGACACATACTGTCATCGATATTGCTTTCCTCCATGGTTAGACTCTTGAGCTCAATGATTTTTATTTTTATGTTTTCATATCTGAATAATGAGAGAGGAAAAAATGAAATAATGAAAATGGGGCACAGGAGACCTCAGCCATGACATATGCTGTCATTTGAATTGGTCACTTGTTGAAGATTTTTTAAATTTAACCGCACACAAGCAAATGTCTGTTGTGTTTCCCCTGTGACCAGGAGAGTAGAACAGTCAAATGTCTTGTTGAATCGTCCAATTAGCATCTGTTGAAGAGACTGCGGCAGGAAGCAATTAGGAAGACTTATGAGACTCCAGAGACGACACTATCTGTAGTGAATCTGCATTCCTCAGACTAGCTGGCCGTAAACATGCCCTTTAACAGAAAGACTCTTTAAAGAGGCTTGATGTCAGCAAATTGTGACTCACACATCTGAAGAAAATTTTGTGAAATTTAGTTAAGGTGCAGTCATTCACAGGATAATGCGTGTAATCAATTTTTGCCAGTTAAAATTTTCAGACACAACAAAATGTATGGCATTGCTTGCGCATATACGTAAAGCGACAGTGTCTGAAATGTAAATATGACTACTCTATTTGTCAAACAAAAAAACGATTAAATATTTTTTGTTCAAAACAGTTATTATATAGGGTACAATCGTAGAGGGAAACCTTTGATTTAAATATTTATTGTGTCAATAGTTATGCCATTATGCCATTAACATGCAGAGAATTAATGTTTACCTTAAGTTTGAAGTTTTTTCAAATCAACATCTTCAAATTCTTACTTTCTCTTATAAATACACTGCAAGGCCAAAACACATTACCTCACTCAAGATGTTTGATCTCTTAGCCAATAGCAGTCAAACCAGTGGTTACCATCACCATGGAAACTTTGCTTATTGGCATGGAAACAGTCAACCAATGAAGTTCATCCGAGCAGTGCAACTTTTTGCATTCATGCTTTCACATGATCTCCATACTGCTGTTTAGAAAGCCTGCAGTGGAGTTTTTATAATGCTTTATATAAGAATGCACGGATAGTACAAAACAAGCTTGTCCATAAACTCAAAAACTCAAAAAGACTGAAATGGCTAGGATCCAGCTGTAAATGAGCTGTTTTGGACAGATAAAAATTGTTATTCATCCCATAGTAGAGGTAATATCCTGGCATCAATGTTTCACCCTGAATTGTTTTGTCTGGTTAAAGGAAAGAAAAGCCAAATGCTGACAGATGTGCATTCTTGTATTAGTCTGGTAAAAGTGTAATGTTAAGGCATAGCATAAAAGCACAAGTGGCAAACATATTATAAATGAGAAAACCACTCAAAAAGATTGGTACTGAAATGCACATCTTCTCAGAGCGCTGCAGTTTGTGTAACAACACACTGTCAAAGCAGAGTTAAGACCACACACTCATACTAACATACAAAGCAGGAGTCACGACCAGATCCTACATGAGATGAGGGAGTGGGAGTACATGAGAGGGAAGCTGAGAGATTGTTCTGACTGCACACCTATCAGCAGGCCAGAATGTGGGTGAAACACATTACACAACACAGACCCACTTGCTTTAGCCTACATGAGGCCATCGCATGGGTGCGCACACACACACAGACAGACACACACGTACGTATATGTGGTTTACAAGGACTCTCCACAGGCGTAATGGTTTTTATACTGTACAAACTGTATATTCTATCACCCTACACTGACCCCTAAACCAAAACATTACAGAAAACTTTTGCCATTTTTTGAATAATAATAATAATACTAAAAACACAGTTTAGTATGTTTTTTTAAGCCATTTGGTTTACAAGGACACAGGAAGTGTCATCATAAACCATGTTTATGTTGTAATACCCATGTCATTATAAAACATTTGTGTCCTCATAAACCTCAAGAACACACACGCTTGTGGTTTATGGAGACTCGTGGTTTATGGAGACTCTTCATAGGCGTAATATTTCTTTTTACTGAGCTAATCAAATTTTCTATCCCCTAACCCTACCCCTAAACCTTCCCATTATAGAAAACTTTCTGCATTTTTTAATAAAAAAACAAACAAACAAAAAACAACACAGTTTAGTATGTTTTTTTTTAAGCCATTTGGTTTATGGGGACATAGGAAGTGTTATTATTATGACATCATAAAATCTGCATAAATAAGAAACAAACACACTTTAGGGCTTTTCCCACTTGAAACAGTTAACCCGGGGCAAATGGAATCCTGGGTTATCTTGCTTCACGTTTCACACTGCTTATAATTTACCCGGGATTAACAATCCTGGGAATTCATAAGCAGACATTCACATTGTACTTAAACCCTGGGTTGACGTTCTTATTTGCATATTTGCTCTGTCAATGTCATTGACTGAATAAACAGCACGCGACCTGTTTACATAGCTCTAACATTGCGCATCCTGTATCGCCAACTGTATTATCAAGTTTATACTGAATGGACATTTCAGACTATAAAAGTAAGAATGAAACGGTCGCGTTTTCTGTCAGCATTTGACATTTTTCCTCTCAAACGCTCAATTTACTGTTTATATACAATGCGCAGTGTTTCCGTGACTGTCCAAAGCAGGCAAATCTGAGTACGCGATTGGTTGTCTGTTGCTAAGAATCTAGCTGTAACATTAAAATACCACATCATTTCACACTGTACAAGTTTGGCACCGTAATGCGGGGTTAACACCGCAAAAGCGACGCTAACCCTGCTCCGCAACAGGGTTTCATAACCCCGGGCAAAAAGCAGTGCTAATCCCACTTATTAATTACAAGTGTAAAACGTTCCTTTACCCGGGGTTAAAAGTGGTATTTAGAACAAAGATAACCTGGGGTTAAACTCAGTGTGAAAAGCCCTTTTCCAGCTTATCATCTAAAGCAGGGGTACTCAAGTTCGGAGGCCAAGAGAGCCGCATTTTAACCACATGAAATGCAAAGGGCCACAAATTATAACTTGGATCGTAAGACTTTTATTTAGGCCTACTTAAGACAATATTTGTAGTTTTACTGAGTATTTACTAAAAGTGCAGTTTATTATCTAGCTAAGTCTTACTAGTACTTTAATGGTTCTCCTATTTAAGTGTCACTGAACATGATAAATGGCATTTAGGATTAATAGCTTGTCTTGCTGTATTCTTAATGTACAAATGCATAAAGAAAAACAAGAACTGATGAAAGTCCTTATTCATACTGAAATGTCTGCATTGTTTTCACAAGTAATTTCAGGTCTGGCTGTTGTTCACTGGCTGATGAGACAGTTTGTCAGTAAGACGAAAACATTGCACTTTTTATACTCCATTGCATTGTCTTTTTTATACTCCATTGCACCTTTTTAACACTTTTTATAGCGCCTATTTATACTCAGGGTCGCTCAAAGTTTTTATTATTTGTATTATTATTACCTACCTTTTAATTTGGTCAGAATCCAAACATCTTTTTTTTTTTTTTTCAATCACAATCTCATGAATTCTCTAATTATAACCAACATTGTAAACATGATAAATAAGATATTCTCCTTTAGCTCAATATGACGACAGATCTGTAATGGGAGTGCTCTCTGCTTGCTTTCTGTTTATAACACATTGACATTAAGAATGAAAGTTTTTCATGCTGCTAAGAGGACTATCGGCAACTTACACACTGCAAAGTTTAAGCAACGTCAACTGCATTACATGATGGAAAAATAAGGTTACTTCGTTTTTTACTTGCGCGCACAGTCTCGAGCCTTTGATAGCGTTCACGAACACAAGTGCTCGACACATGCTCACTAGAGAGATTCATGCTTGTCTAGTCTTTTTCACTCAAATAGTTACAATAAAATGTCTTTCTACTCGTTTAAAATAGAGTTGCTGGTATCTTTTAATCCCCTCACACGAGCGCTCTTCAACACGGTCGGCTATTGTGTTTGTTGTTACTCTTGTTCTGTCTTCTCAGTTTCTTTTCATACTGAAACAACAGTCCGTTTCTGTGCTGACACCTTGTGGACATACTAAATTAGAGTAAAAACTATTCAATGTGCACGTGCAAAGTGCCTTCAGTCTATATTGTTCTTTGCGGTTAGAAAAACTGTGCTGTGCGCGTACACTATGTGCGTTCTCTGCTGATGATTACAGCGTCACGCGCACTGTATGCCTACCCTAGAGTACATGTATAAAAAAAAAAAAAAAAAATCTAAGTAATATTCACGCTAATTTTGAACGCAAATTATAATAAAAATACATTTACTTGTAGCATGATGAGGGCCACAAATTTAATGCTGATGGGCCGCCTGTTGAGTACCCCTGATCCAAAGAGTATTTCATGAACACAATGTTGTTTGAGCATTAAACAACAATCTCCAATAAACGTAGATAGTGTCATGATTGTTTTTAAGACTACAGCACTAGATAGGGTTATCCTAATTGGCTATGTATGGTTGTGGAACAGTTATGTGAGCTTGATTACTGTATGCATGAAATGATTGATAATCAACCCTATTCAGGGAGGCACATTACAACTGATACTTTTGTGAGACATCCACATCCTAAACAATAATCTCCTCCAAAAGCTGTTCAATGTTTTCAGTTTTACTTTTGCCTAATTATATTTTACACATTTCCTCCAGTGTGGTCACTTAAAAATCCATGTCTTAGTTTCTTTGTTACTCACTCTATTTTTGTACAACAAAGAAAAGCATAATCAATTCTTGCTCATTTTACATTATATTTTACAAGGGTTTTGCAGCTCAATGTAAGGTTTAAAAATTAAATTTGAAACTGAAACATCTGATTAGTGTAGTCTCAGAGGTTATAATGGGAGATTAGCCCAGTCAGGTGTGTCTCATAAAACACATGTGTACATTATATTACTGCATTCATATATCGATCATTAACATGTACAGTATTAACAGAGCTGCTCATGGGATAATGGACAACAAAAAGCATTTTGGGAATTTCAAGATAACTGGAATTGCTTTCTGAACCAAATGAACAGGCAGATGTATTTTGCATCAGCTGCACATTTAGTGATTTATTTTTTATTTTTTTATTTAACATCAATGAAGAATGTTTGCGCTTTCACTGAGATCATCCTCACCATATGTATATCAAAATGTATAAGGTAATATGAAGGTCTGGCTCAAAAAAGCCCAGAAAAATCCTTAGTTTCAGCCCTAAGGGCTAATCTCTTTAGCAGCTTTAGGGCTAACATCCATTCACTTGTCATTTCCACTAAGAACACACCATTAATTATGGCAGACATCATTTAACAAGGCCCATTTGGTGTCTCCAGACGGCCTGAAAAGGTTGGCTTAATATTAAGTAGATAATTCCATTACAGCAACCAAAACATTTAAGATACAACAGTTAGGTCCAGTGAAAGGCACTTGAAAGTCCAGATGCAGTGCAGCTGAACCCTCTGTTTAGCAGAGATAGAGAACACCCTCCTAACGCTTCTAATCTGGAGGAGTGCTTTGGGAAGAACATGTCATTGACAAATTTAGACTGAGCTGCTGTGTTTGTAGTTTCCTGAGCAGTTTCCCATCTAGGATTGGGCGATATGGCCAAAAAATCATCACAACGTAATTATTCATTTCAGTCAATATCGGTAATTATCACAATAAATTTTAGAAACCAGACAGATTAAATACATTTAGCTTAAATACATTTAGTATAAATGCACAAATGCTAAAGAGCTTAGGCTAATCACAAAAAAATACTGTAATTATATTCCATTACTCCTTTAATACATTTAACACATCTACATAATAATATAATAAAATTCGATATGAATATCCCAAATTTCTGCCACAATACCATGGTGCAGTTAGTGTTACTACAGTAAATCCATGGTTAATGATGGTGATTTGTAGATTAAAAAGCCTTCTGACTGTATCATTGCGCACAGTGTTTCTCCTGTTTGTCAGCATCTGGCTTTAAACTAGTTTAAATCACAGAGACATTTGTGTTCTTCGCTGAATTCAAGGACTTCTCACTGGATCGCGCTGCGCTGCCGTTTGAACTTTGAGCCGAGCTGATAAATGATCATTGTGGGGGAGTTCAAATGAGTAGCACCATTTTATTCTGCTTTTTTGGTGCATAAACATTATATTAAACATTCATCAAACCTTCGTTATCGTTTTATCGAGGAAAATTATGTCGCAATAATTATCGTTCGAGTTTTATCGCCCAGCCCATCCTTATCTCAAGCCATGCTGAAAAGATGTGTCTTCCTGACAAGAATACAACTCATGTTTATAGTGTTTACAGTCTGGAAGTTTGTAAACCAGATTACAGTAGTGGCCAAAAGTGATGTCTGAACTAGGAAAATGGGCTTCTTTGCACTTTATTCAACCTTTTTATAAAATATTTATAAAAATTGACAGATGGAAGGAGCTGTCCTCTGCAACCAAGGAGGATATTGTTAAAATGGCTAAATCTGGCCAATCAGTTTTGGATATTGCTCATGTCCAGGATGTGAATGGTCACAATATCCACAGAATTATTTAAAAGTGAGACCACTACCATGCAGAATGTAAAGTGCTGTGGCTGATCAGCTAGTGACTAGTGAGCTAAGACTAGTGAGCATTTTGACAGAAGGATGAATATCGCCTGAGTGTGTGACCACCTCAAAACAGCTTCTAGAGACTTGCATACAAAAATAACTTACTGTTGATCGGCACTTCCTCTAACACCCTGTCTTTTTTATGGAATCTAAAAAATGTCCGTACTGGTGAGCTAACTTTTTTCTGATGTGGGTAGACTTATCTCACTTTTGTTTTGTCATATTGTATGACATGATTGTATGCAATACCTGCTACACACGTCTTTTTCTGTTTTTAATTTTATGATGGGTGGCAACCAACATTAAGATGCAATACTGCCACCTACTATGTTGTAGTGTCAACCAGATGTTGCTGGATTATTTGCGATATTATTGTACTGCATGTGTCGTATTAACACAAAATCAATATTTTATTTTTTTTTAAATTTCACAGCTATCACTAATATCGGTATTTTGCGACACCCCTATCTGGGTGGTTTTCCTACTGCATGATACACGTGTCCCCAATATGTCTATGAGACTCCCTGATGGTTCTGATCAAGATTAAAGTGATTCAAACCTCCAGATCTAATTCAGCATAAATGCCTATGAAGCCCTGGAGATAATTCACTTCAGACTAGAGGTCAAGGGTTAAATATCTGCACGCATAAGCTATGCAAGAAATTACAATAATGAGAGAGGAAGGGGGTGATGATAGTGAGGGCAAATAATGTAGCTTAACCATAATAAACATAATGAATCTGGAAACAATTTTTCTTGCTGCCTGCCATGTGGGTTTATGAATATAATTGCTTCCATTGTTGGCAAAGGTTTGTCCTTCTGCTCTAATGAAATCATCAAAAAGCCTCATCAGAAAGTCTAATTAAGTCTTGAAAAGAAGGAGCAATATGGAGTCAATGAAAGAAAAAGAAAGAAAAAAAGCTAAGCTCTTCATTTCATTTTTGGGTGTCCTAACCAGCAGTTGACAGAGGACAAATTCACAACATCAACACAACAGTTACATTAGGGCTGGGTATCACTCTCTATTTCATGATACAAAGGGTATGATGACACATATGTCATGATTCAGGACAATATATAAATTTACATGTGGGGAAAAAACAAAAACAAAAAAAACAATTGCAGAATTCTAAAGCAGATGTCATCTGATGAGAGGTGTATTTATACAGGAATAATACTCTAAAAGCATCTCTATGCTATGCTGTTGCCATGACATTTAGTGCGATTTTTCTGTATATAAAAATTGCATACTGTGTGCTATATACTGTACTTCAAAATATATATGTATTTATATAAATTATATGTATATATACACATATACAAACACACAATTAACAATTATTTATATGAAGTTATACATAGAGTTAAATTTGAAATTTCTCAACAGAACCCAAAAGAGTTCAAATGGCTCTCTTCTAGAAACTTCAGCAGCATCTCAGCACAGAATCACTCACCTGTCACTGGGGCCTCTATGTCCAGGAGGTTCTTCTCAGAACGGAGGATTGCAGCTCCCTCGCCAATTAATCGCAGTGCCACACTCTCCTCCACGCGCCCCTCTTTGGTGAGGTGGGCCTTCAGGACATCTACTTTGGGTTTTCCCTCACTGTCAAACACCTCCTTCACAGTCAGTCGGTGGCTTGGGGGGAACGGGACAGCTGGAAGGACAAGAGATAGAAAGCACATTCATTTCATTACTGATATGCTTAAAAGAGAAGGGAGGTCAGCACATTGCTGAGTTTGTGTTAAAAAATACAATGTCATTCTATTGTTTGTTGAAGATTTTCTTGTTACTAAGGCTTCCTGTAGTTTCACAAGACCAGGATCTCTTCCTATCATGTATTTAACTGTTATGAAAAAGTGGTGGGGATTTAAATTGCACATTTTTTTTAAGTTTTTATATCATATTTTTAATTGATGAAAATTCTATCATCATTTACTCACCCTCAAGTTGTAATTAAAAAAAATAAATAAATTAAAAAAAAAAATCCATGTCGTGACCCCATAAGTAAAAGTATAATGAATATGTAATATAATATATTTAGCAGTTTATGCGATAACCAGTAGTAAAGAAGAAGAGATGATCAATTTATGCACTCCATGCTGTGGCTTGAACTAAGGCAAGTACAGCGATCTACTATGCCACATTAAAGAGCATCAAAGTGGCATTTATTGTTAAGTCAAGTCAAGTCAAGTCTTTATTTATATAGCGTTTTTAACAATGCAGATTGTGTCAAAGCAGCTTTACAGTGATAGAGGGAACATAATTTTGACTGTACAGCAGATTTAGAAGAAAGTAGTGCCATTGTCCAGCTTAAGTAAGTTCAGTATTGATTCATTCAGTCGTAAAAATAATCAGTTACTAATTTATTTCATTTATCTATATATCAGCACTGGAGAAAACGGTGATGTCATCATCCAGCTCAGTTCAGTTCTCATACAATGGTGTCAATGCAGGCAGATCAAAAACATTGTTGGATATCAAGTGTCCCCGACTAAGCAAGCCAGAGGCGACAGTGGCAAGGAACCCAAACTCCATCAGGTGACAAAAATGGAGGAAAAAACCCTTGGGAGAAACCAGGCTCAGTCGAGGGGCCAGTTCTCCTCTGAACAGTGCATGATTATGATTCAGGCAGCATTACAGGTCAGAAGTCAGATTGGGATCAGAACAGTCAAAACTTTGTTTCATATCAAAAGGTACAATTTGTTGCGATTATTGGATGGCAGGCACACTACAAATAATGTTTGGTGAAGTTTTGTTCATGCTATCAATATACAACAGCACAGACTAAAAGATTGATTTTGGAACTTAAGAATCAATATCAGTTAATCAAAATGAAGACTGATTAAAATAGATTAACCAAAATTATCACCAAGCCCTAATAAGTATATGGGACACATTTCTATATAGCTTCAATCTGAAAAACTTGATGATTGTCTAAGCAAAATTAACAAAATACGCATTAAGGTGAGAATAAAACTACAGATATTGTCAATGCATCAGATTTAGATTCAGATTTATGACATTTATTTATATTTCATATGTCGTTCTGAAATACTTCCAAAGGATGTTATTATGATTGATTATTTAGCAAAAATTACCAAAAATCACCCATATATAAGTTTTTTTTTTTTTTCTGAAATGAAATATATGTTCAATACTATACAAACAAATGCAGCTGACAGTGGTGACTCCGATACAATAATACACACAAACCCAAACACAAGCAGCATGACGACTGGAAGTGACAAATGGGCATTTTAACCGAAGCTAATTAGGGCTTTGAAATGGGAGATTCAGCAACACCGTGTGGTTTGGAAGCAGTAATTGTATTAATGACACAGAGAAGAACATAAACAAAACCTCCCTCATTGGCCCGACAAATGACTCACTGCTTTCTGTCTCAATACAAACAATGTAACAATCATGGAAAATTAATGAAATAAAATGCATTTTTTTTTTAAAACTTGACAAGTGAGAATATGCAAATGTTTACATTTAAAATCAATTCGGGTGATTCTTGCAGTACAGTGATGATTTTTTCTGTTCCTTTCTATGCTGTAATGACATTGTATATTCTGTATTAACTCTCAGTATCCTGAATCCCTCCTCTCCAATTATCCTCCACTTATTCATAACAAATGTGTAGAAATAGCAAAGTATTGGGGATCAACAACAATTTCAGATGCGCTGAAGGAACAGTTGGTGAATAAGACAATATTTTTCGGACACATATAAAAATACAAAGCTATTTATCAGTATTATTCAGTATTTTTGTTGGGATTTCATTTCAGATCACTACAGGTACAAGAAGAATGCAATTTACCATCTAGAAGCCATTTTGGTTGACCATAACCATTTTACAGACCCTTTTACACAAATTGGGGAAAAGGCATTTCTTTGGATTTGTCTTATAGACAGTTTCATCAGGCGGACACACATTGCCACGGTTACGTGACTGGCCCAAAGTTAACTTCTGGTCTGTGTTTATTGAACGGGTCTGGTAGTAACTTTGTCACATTTAAGTTTGGCCAAGTAACGGTTCTTTTCTTCTACTAGAAACCCAAATTAACACTGGATAGCTAATTTACTTGTTATTTATTTGGCTTGTTATCAGAAATAATCTACTCTAGAGGGACTCTGTTGTTATTGATTCTTTGTGGAAGTCCACCAGAAGTTTATGAAAGTTTGGGCCTCAAAACGTTTGTTTATGTTGTTGCTGTTGAAAGTGTCTATTTGCTCCACACTCAAGACATGGCACACTCCATCATCTCAATTATGTAATAATCATAGAGTGGCCAGCAGAAAACATTAATGTGTTAAAAGATATTTGAAACATTGAAGGCTAATGTATCCCCACATTGTAGTATTTGCCATAAATCAACAGGAACTTTCTACATACATTTCAGAACTAGTCCATCATTAATTTTGAACCTTTATGATACAGATACAAATTTTATTTGTATTGATTCTAAACTTTGTCCTGTTATTACAAGATTTTTCATTTAATCTTTCCCTATGAGACAAAGTCTCAAAGCTGGCATTTGCTGACTTTACAGCAGCTATAAAAAAAGATATTATCCAAGTATATTATTCAAACCTGATTCTAAATTTTCTAGATCAGATCCATCATGATTTTTCATGGCTGATTCCGATTCTCTGTTTTTTCTTTAAGCAAATGTATTTGTTGTTTATTTGCCCTATTACAGGCCAAACTGACCTTAAAAAAAATCTCTATAGCTGTTTGAAAACTGCATTTGAATCAAGTTCCAAACAAAGATGATGATATATATATATATATATATATATATATATATATATATGTAAGCAGTTATTTTTGATTTAAATTAAATTGTATCATTTCAAGATTTAAAGCAAAATCAGAATGGTCTGACTTTAGCTTTGTGAAATTATGCTACATAAAACATACCTGCACAACAAACAAAAACAGCAGACAGACTGAATGAAAATGCAAATTCACTCTGGCAGTAGGGCGGTGCTTATAGAACAACAGCGATATAGAGTTTCCTTAGTTACCACTATACACAAAGCAGAGCTGCGCTTATAAACACTACTTTAATTTAACGGACATTATACGGAGGTAAGAGGAAAAGTAAAGGCCACTGAACCTTTTTTAAGTCAGTTCCCTTCAGAGATTCATATAACCCCCAATTCAGTATTTATTTTTTCTTCCAATATTTCAAGAACCGCAAACAGTGAGCTTGCTATGCCTGGTACAGTATTTTCTCTGCCAGTGCATCTGTGCTCTCCTCTCCTCTTTGCGTCCGTATTCAGCGTGCCCCATCTCGGGCCTGTGTTAACATCCTGTTTACAGATTTTGTAATATTTCAACACAAATGACATTTAGGGAAATGATTAAAGAAAAGTTTGTGTACAAGTCCGAAATAGAGATCAGCCAAAATAAAACAATAAAGCGGTCGACCACTGCATCTCTAATCCTGTTTAAGTATTATGTTAGAAACTACTAATAAACTGTCCAACCAAAAGGTGCAGGGGTTCGGCGGGAATGATTGTTTTCAATTTAATCTGGTGACACTAGTAACAAAAATTGCACACTGCCGCTTTTAAAACAGCATTATTTCTTTGAGAATGTTGCTTCTACTTTTGTTTCCCTTACTTTACTTTAGCTTCTACTCTTGTTTTTTTGTTTATTGTGGAATGTTTTGAGTGCCACTAATGTTACTGAAATGACCATAAGAAAAAAAACAATCCTATTCCAATCCTAGTCCATTATTGAATGACTGTGACCCTTTATACATCATTCCCATGACTTCCAATTTCCAAAATGCTGTCAGAGGATGTGGAAAAAGCAAGCACACTTTCCCAAGCAGGAATTTCAGAATAAAAGAGAAGAGAATATTTTTTTCCTTTGGTAAAATAACTCTGTGTTGAGAGCATTTCAGCCAAATCATCCAACTGTTAGTTCCCATGGATGCCAGGAATTACCCAAGATCCTCAAATTATATACCCATTCAAACAGGAACAATGAACAATTGCAACAAAAATGTATTTGACATTCATGTAGATTTTCTACATCTCTGTTGCAAAACCCACTGCCTGCATGAAAATATCTATGGGAAGTTTCACATCATGAGGTGACCAAAAACTCAATGAAATGTGTTCTAAGCAACTGGGTTTAATTTTCTTTTTATCTAAATAGAACCACATCTATCAAAAAGTTATTTCATTGAAGTTTTCCTCATTCTAATCAATAGACACAAAACGGCTATAGGCTAAAACACAGTACTATGTCAAAACTGAGTAAATGTCATGGGTCAGTACCATATGAAAACATTACTGAAGCTGGTTTCTAATAGGCTACCACCTCATGTCTTCTGTTGTCAAGATTATACAGCTTTATTAATCCACAATGGTTTATGAACAGATACTATGAGGGCTATTCTGTCTGATACACCATGCTTTTTAAAGTCATATAAAGAACAGTCCTTGTTCCCTTGTGACAGACACAAACATGCTAATTGAATGCAAAGCTCAGACACAGGCTGTGGTATTTGGCACTGAGGCTTAAAATGCTCTTCTGTTCCTCCCTGACTGTTTCTTCAAAGGAAACTCTCTCGTATCACTGCAAACCAAAGCAGCAGCTCTTTTATAAAATATCATGCTATCATTGTGGCCAGACTGGCTCTTAGACATTCCTCTTTAATCGCAGAGAGCACTATGTACTTTTGAGTGTCTGGGCATTTAATAACAAATTAGATCAGGTGAGAACATACGAGATAATGCAATGTTGTTTTAGCACATGTCAGGCAATCCATCAGTTGTCTCAGTTGAATACAAAAGAACATTATTTTCTTCATATTGTTAAATTTGAGACATGAAACCTTGTGGCATCTGGAGAAAACAGTCATTTTTTTAAGAAACCAGTGTGGACTGTCAAAACTAGCTAGATAACTAGAAAGCTATTAAGACCAATCGAGGGAAATACACAAATCTGTTCAATCGTAATTTATCTCTGCTTGGTCAGCCTCTCTTGCACTGTGTGAACACAGGCAGGTGGGGCGTGGAGGCACTGTGTGTCTCCGTTGTGTTTAGGCTAGTGATTAATATGCTTTGCAGCATTGTAGCAGTTATTTTACATATTTTTGTGATAAAAACAGTATCAGTCATTATACCAGTCATCATAACATTAACTACTAGGCATGTTTTTTCTATAAAATGTCTGCAAGCACTACGTGCTTGAATCCCTAATAATAATAATAATAATAATAATAAAAAACATCATAGTAGCAAATAGGCATTTGCTAAACCCTGCAACTACACAGCAAGAATGCCCACCTCCCTGACCTGCGTTAAGATTTATTATCTTCACACTGGATCACCCTGATCAGAGAGCCATGGAATTTAACTGTCAGATCATTATCAGGGACACCTGTGACACTATACAGACATTTGGAGAGCTTAGAGAAGCAGTACACATCTGTACAAATCAGCTTGTGCACTCTCAGGAGAAAGAGCAGCAATCTTTATTGCAGTAGTTTATGGTATATCTTCCAGGAGTTCATTCATTTATCAAAGATGTTCTGAGATGAAAGAGGTTATTTAAGCTTACATCCAGAAACCAGTTTCTTTTTGAATTCTGAGAAGCATCTTTAATGCATTTGCTTTACCTTAATGCTACTGAAACATCATCTTTGTCCAAGAATTTGTCTAAGAACGAGAAACTGCATCAGATACAAACTGACAGTTACTGCACAACACCTAGAAAGACAAACATGGTCCTGAATAACACGACTAAGACATTACCAGGCACACCAAAAGACTAGGTTGGACAAAAACCAAAATGTTGGTTTTGGTACAATACAAGCCTGTAGTACAGGGGTGGTGAACTCCTGGTCCTGGAGAGCCTCGGTCCTAAAGAGTTTAGCTCCAACCCTGATAAAAACTCACCTGCCTTAGCTTTCTAGCAGAGATTGTATATTATAGGGAGATGAGAGGGTCTGTATCTCTTACCATTGGAGAAAGCGTAACGGCTAACTTAATCACGTGCGGCACCTCTCAGCCTATCGTGTAATGGCAGTGACATCAGTGCCTGCCATTCAAAACTCCTTCCCTGCGTACTGCCACAGCCGGAGCCTTAGCATTAGCGGTTACGCTTTTTTGGCTAAAGGTTGCAGCCTTGCCTTCCAGTGGCTTTTAAACAGTAATGCGGCACATTTGCTGCTGGTAATGCTGTAAATGAGTCCTACCTGTCACAACATTCCCTAGTCTGCCTTCTCTTAAAAAAAATGCACTTTTATCAAGCTAAAGTCTATATATTGTTCCCAACGAAAGTATTGTTTAGTGTAAAACATGCTGAAGATTAGCAAACAGGCTGTTGATTAATTAAATGATTAGCTATTTCCCCACAAAAGCTGTTTAATCAGCATAGTGAAGCCTCTCATCCATTGACATCCATTCAAAAAACGGCCTCTGGCCTCCTTCCCTGCATACCGCCAGAGGCGGAGCGTTAGCATTAGCCGTTACGCTTTTTTTGGCTAAAGGTTGCAGGCTTGCCTTCCAGTGGCTTTGTTTCTAGCAACCTTTCAAACCTTGATTAGCTTGGTCAGGTGTGTTTGATTTGGGTTGGAGCTGAAATCTGCAGGACTGTGGCTCTCCAGGACAGAGGTTAGCCACCCCTGCTGTAGTACCTCTCTATCGATTCTGAGGTTTAACACACACACACAACTAAAAACTAAACAAGGCTAGTGTGACTGATGAAGCAAACTAGTCAAACTAGTCAATGTCTTACTGATGACAAAACAGAAGATGTTGCTCACTGAAGCTTTTATTCAGGATTACAGCAAATAGCTTAGATCAAAACAATAACAAAAGCAGCATTCTCTATGTGCTTTCTTCCATATCCGTATCTCCGCATTAACCCCATAAATGCTGGAGCAAAGGCAAGAACAGCAAATCACAAATATCACAACTATTCACAGTTTGATTGCGGCACTACAGTATAAATACTCAGTATATATCAAACGCTCTGTAACAGACAAAGCAATAGGGACACATGGTAAAAATTGTTACACTTGAGTGTAGCGACATTGCTGTTGGATATAGTAGGCACTGAATCATCTTTTATTTTCAGCCTCTCTGAAAAGCCTGCGCCGAATGTCTTGTTTAAAAACTAATCCGAAGTGTAGCAAACAAACAGTGTCTTACTGACGTGACCTAGAACTTCGTTAAACAAAGTTCATCCATGCTTTCTTAATGATAGGATCACAAGGATGGCAAGGCAAAGACTGTGTTTTTCCACAACTTGGCACTGCAAAACTACTGGTAATTCTCTGAGTCATCTCTATTGTTATCATCTCTCTCCTATTTACTACTATATGATATGCGCGAAACTGTGGGCAGGGCTAAAGAGGCCATAATATAGAAGTAGGCGTTGATTTTCTTCTACAGAGGTGGTCTTTTATCGCGCAATTACATAATGTCACAAAATCCGAAATGAGTCATTTTGGCAGCATGGTTACAATAAAAAACCTATTTTGACCTAAAGAGGAAGTTTTGAGCTCTGAAACTTACAGGATACAATGACCTCTTGATGTCAAAATATCAGGTAAAATTGGAGTTCTCAATTCATGACCCCTGTTATACAGTTAAAATAAGATAGTCCATTAAAAAAAGAAAATTCTGTTATCATTTACTCACCCTCTTTAAGGCTGATTTATACTTCTGCGTCGAGTGTACGCCTGTTTGTACCACGCATAGCCTTCGACGTAGCCTGACGTGCACCTCTTCAAAAATGTAACAACGCGTCAATTCTATGCGGACCGCAAGCGCTGTGATTGGTGTGCTAGAACCCCTCCCACAGGTCAAAAAACTCCAATAGGAATAGGGACACATGCAGTCAAACTGCAACAAAAGTCGTTACCTATTTGCCGCTTCTCTGCCGCTTCTATTTGTAAGCTTCTCTGACAATGTTGCCTTGATCCTCAACATAACCGCGGACACTGCCTACTAGTGGTCTGCATGCACGTCGACGCGGACAACGACGAAGAAGCACAAATGAAAACAGACGCATAGCCTCCGGCGCAGTGGCTCCGGCGTAGGTCTGACGCAGAAGTATAAATCAGCCTTTAGAATTTCGTTGATCTTCAAGGCACTCACATAGAGCACATTAAATATGGTAAACATCAGCTGCTTGACACACGAGAAACCAATGAGGTATGTGCGCTTTTCAATGTTTATGTCTATGTTGTTCTGTCTTGTTGTGTGGACTTTTAATAGATGGACAAATATGATGAGAGAATATTAGAAATTTTGATTTGTGTGTGAACTATCCTTTTGAATCACAATATTACATTTCACATTGATTTTAACTCATTTAACACAACCACTGAGGACACCATCACCACACTACACACACAAAAACAGACATCATAAAGAACTACATATGAATCCTTAAGTGTTGCCTATAGATTAAATAAAAAAAATGTTGTTCTTGAAAGCTGTGGTCTGTTGGGTGTTTACAGCTCCATACCAACAGATTTTGGAAGGTGCTGCAGAGGCAGAGGGAAGTTTAAGCACCTCATGGTTGTAGCGTGGGTGAGGGCACCAGGCTGGCAAGGCAACATTCCTGTCAGCACTTTCCCAGCACACTGACAGAGGAAGGAAAAGCAGGGAAAAACAGATTCTTTCCCACTACAACAGCACAAGACGGAATAGCTAGTTTAAAGGGGTCATGACATGAGAAATAAATTTTCCTTCTTTGTACAACATCCTGTAAGTTTCATAGCTTAAAATGTCCTCCTCATTATAAAAACACATTTACAAAAACAAAAACAGCCTGTTTGGATCCTGTGGGATCTGTGATGTCACACGGGCAAAAATCATTTGCATATGACTGTCTCTAGAGCAAGACATCAATGAATCGTTTCACATTGTTGCACCATAGACCACATCCAATGGCTGACAAGTCTGCATCGTACGTGAGCACTGCGTCGCATCAAAAGCAAATAGAGCTCATTATAATCACTGACGCTGTCTACATACAGTATACAGATGCCCGTTCCATTTCTGACATACTCTACATGCTTAAGTCTGCTGAATGGAAGAGTACAAGTATGTTTGCATTGTCAAGTCCTGTTTAAACAGCTGTTTTGAGTTTCTACACAGACCTCAGAAGGACCACAGAATCAGGTACAAGCGGATGGTACATTTTTAATGGCCTCTCGAAACGCGTCAGATGATATGTTTGTTTGGAGCATTTGACTGCAGATTGTTTTGTAAACGAGGCACAGTGTAATGGAGAGTTTGCAAAGAAAACTGTATTGGATCAACCTGATAATGCTTTGCCTGTAAATGATGATTTTATATAGATAATAGGCGTGCACCGATCCAATATTCAGTATTGGTATCAGGTTCGATACTGCAAGTTTTGTGGAACTGGGTATCGATCAGACAGGACCGATCCAAATCTGATACTATGTGTACTCATGGTTGCTAAGTTCCACAAAAGCACAAAATAAGTTTTCATGCACTATATTCCAAGACTAAGCCATTCAATAGCTTAATGTAAGGGACAGATGAAAATTTACATAGTTCATGGAAACTCTTCCTTTCGCTGTGGCTGTCAGTCATACTCAATTCAGCATTCAAATGGTGTGTCATGCTCGGTTACGACAGCACGCTAAAACTCACACTAAGATGATTCAACTGTCCCTTTGTTATAGTTGATCTGTAGATAAAGGTCTGTGGTTTTGCATAAAAAGACTTATGTGGACTAGAGAGGACTATGAATTGGCATCAGGCACACAGTAACTGGAATTTAAAATTGAAGAAAAAAATACTCAAAAACTGTTAAATATATAGATATAATACACTAGTTGTGAGCACAATATCTTTTCTCTTTGTGCCCTGAACTTTTCAATGCAGAGAGCTGCATGCTGGGAGTCCATGTTGCTTTAAATACATCATTCTGAACCCGGGACGCGTAAAAGTGGTTTGTCATGCTCTGTATTTGAGCCTTTAATAGTATAGCATAGTTTTATGCACTGAAGGATTATTAATAGCCTATCTTGTTTTGTTGTATTTATCATATCTTGTTACCTCATTAAAAATCTGTGCAATACATTTAAAATAAACCTTTCTTAATTTTTTTTTCTTTTTCTCAATGTATTTTATAAGAATACAAATTGTAATTTAGTTTTTATTAACATTTTACCATATGTTAATAAAACCACATATAACCAAGGTTTTTTTGCTAAAATTACTTTTGCTGCTGAATTATCCACTCACCTAGTTTAAAAACATATTTATAATTTTTTTTTTATTCATTTGTTGTTTTTCTCTATAATGAAGTAGTGTGTATTTACTGGATTGTGTTTAACACATTCATTACACACAGTTACATACACACATACACACACACACACACAGGTATAGATATTCTACAATGATCAAGAAAAAAACAGTTATGAGATCAGTATCGGCCGATACTCAGAATCTGGGTATCGGAATAAGATCGGTTATGAAAAAAAATGGTATAGTGCATCCCTAATGGAAATGTTTTCAAAAAACACACTCGCATTAAATAGTAAGGGAGTGAGAAACTTTTTCCTCTGTAAAGACATTAGCCACTAATAACAATGACCACTTAAAAATTAATTATTTCCGACAGAAGGTCAGAATGAGGTTGGAAACCCTCAGAACACTCCACAGATCTCTTTATGGAAAGAAAAACACTTTGAAAAGAATAAACAGAAGATTCAGAAGAACAGAACAAAATGTCACTCCTAATAAGGTTAAGGTTAAAAAAAAAAAGATTTTTGAAGAGCAAAAACTCTTTTTGAGATGATTTTGGTCCTGAAAACACAGTATACTGGAGCGGTTTCTCAGAATACTTTGGCTGTCCGCGTTCCGCACTGTCTGCGTGACGTAATTTCCATGATCAGGGGGGTCCATGGGTGTCCGTGCACACCGTTTCTGCACATCCCATTTTTTGTGTCCGCACGGACGGTGCACGTACAACAGTGCATGCAATTGTACTGCGCATGTGTCAAACTCATAAATCTGTTTATTCGCGGTTGAGTATACGTTGAAAGCTGTGCGGACATGGGGCCAGTGTCCATTGTAGGTCTGCATTAATTACGTCAACTGAAACCAGGAACACTTCCCATAACACCCAATGTACTTGTTACATCATAAGAAGAATGGCATCTACGCTAATATCAGTCTCTCTGTTTATCCCAAGGTTTACCATAGTCAGCCGGATCCGGGCCGTATCCAGATCAGATGGAGGACCTGTGCCTATACATGACCACAACGCATCCCTGAAGTGTCAGCAGAGAACAGGTCAACTAGACAATCCTCTGTGAAGGCCTCATCAACACGACAGTCATCGGCACAGATCCTTAGCAAAACCCGTCTCCGTACCGACACAATGAATCCGATCTTCAACCAGATGGAATTGGATTGAATATTTTGAATGTTCCAATCCCAATCTGATTTCTGACCTGTTATGCTGCCTGAATCATAATCATGCACTGTTCATTTGTTGGCCAGAGGAGGACTGGTCCCCCGACTGAGCCTGGTTTCTCCCAAGGATTTTTTCTCCATTCTGTCACCTGATGGAGTTTGGGTTCCTTGCCACTGTCGCCTCTGGCTTGCTCAGCCGGGGACACTTAATATTCAACAATATTACTGATCTGCCTGCATTGACACTTGTATGAGAACTGAGCTGGATGATGATATCACGGTTATCTCCAGAGCTGCTGTATAGATAAATTAACAAAATTAATAACTAATGATTTTTACAACAGAAATGAATCAACAATGAACTTCCTTAAGCTGGACAATGACACTATTTTCTTCTAGAGCTGCTGTACAGCTAAAACAAACATTGTTGCATTATTTTCCTGTTATCACTGTAAAGCTGCTTTGAAACAATCTGCATTGTAGAAAGCACTATATAAATAAAGGTGACTTGACTTGACATGGCTGTGCGTGAGACACAGTGGCTGCAGAACATTTCAATTAAAATATATACAGGCCTTAAACAGTCTGATGTTAGCATTTTGCTATGTTAACAATGTGATTCCACACAGCAGAAACACATATACTGTGTAAAAAGTCAATTTGCAATTAGATTAACTATTTCATCAATACTGATAACATTGAATGAAATCAAAGCATATTTATAGTTGTTTATTTACATAATCATTATTAGATACTGACTAACAAAAATGCTTGTAATTTAAATCAAATACTTGAAAAATTAAACGTAAAGTGGACAACAAAATATGAACAAATTATCTATATATTGTTTTTCTGAATTACCACACATTTACAAACACACTAGATGGAACACATCCATCCACAGAACTCCAAAAGGGCTGCTGCTTTGTTGTGCCTCTTGCTGAAAAATAAGGCCATATTTTTGAAACTGAATTAAGCTGCGCTGAACAGCGTTCAAAGAGAATGAACCCAGAGCCAAACAACTACACAGGGACCACTGAAATTAGTCTGCATAAACAGCACAAAATGTACCTTCCAACAAGCCTAAGAGAAGTGGTTTTCAATCAGGAGGCTGGGGCCCACTAGGGGGCCTAGGCAACCTTCCGGGGGGCCAATAAGAAATAAATAGACATATTAACAATCTTATTTAAAATGATAAAAAAAAAAAAAAGCACTAAAATACAGATGTACAACATTAAACTGACATCATGCTTACCTTTATACATGCTTACCTTTCATACAAATTCATGAAATAGTCTAATGTATAAAATGTCACACAGAACTCAGAGATAATAAATAATAATAATAATATACCATTACAAGCTTAAATATTGGTTATTCTGTGATGACCATAGTAGGAATGTTTTAGCTACACTGCCATTATTGCAACGACCACTTCTTAGGTCTTTCATTTCCCCAATCAATAATTCTGAAATTTAATATTCTAATATTAATATTTTAAAGACTCAAAGTTACATCACAGATTCTTAGGAAAGCCCTCATTTTCCAAGAATCCATCCACTTTCCCAACAAGTGTTTTCTGGTAGCACATGCAATATGAATAATATAAAGAGGATTAGTAGAACATTTAAGCCAATGATTGCGGTTGCCAGTTTTCATTTAGTGGTAACTACAAGGGAGGCAAAGCCAAAGCACAAATGAGCAGTAATCCTTCTTCAAATCCCTCTACCCATAAACACCGTCTGCCTGACATCACCCTGGCAACCTTAACCAGAGGTCTAACTGATTCACCAATCACCTAAAACAGAAACACAACTTTCATATACACTATATGAAAACATGTATGCAAGCATTTGATTTTATTTCTTTGTGTAGATCTAAATCTACAGGGCTTTTAGAGATTTTGGCTTTATCTTTCTAGCTTGTTCCTGTTTTTATGGAGAAAGACATTCATTATTCATTTTCACATACACTGTTATAAAACACAAGCAGCTTAACATAGAAATATTCACTTAGTCCTCTTTCTAAGGGCCTGAATTCCTGTGAAAGGACTCCTGCTGACAGGAGCCAGAATTTAGAGGATTGCATAATAACTAATAACAGAGAAGAGCTTAAAAAGATATAGTCACCATATGACCCTTTAACTTTGGGTGTGGGATATCAATATGCAAAAAAGAATTTCAAATTTCTGTATGACAAAAGTACACAAGATGAAAGCCTTTAGCTATCTGCAGCTCCTAGTGCTATGATGACACAGAAACACCACTAAGGGCATGAAATTAAAGCACAATTAGTGCTGGGCAGTATACCGTTTGGTATACCGGTTTTAATTTTGTGTACGATATGTCAAATATACACCATAGCGTAGCTGAAACAATTGCTTTATCTGTTTGAAGGCCCTAAAGAGCACTATGTAGAATGCATTAAGAGGGGACCTCCATTTACCGCATACCTTTCTTACTAATAACACAACAATAAATAACCCTTGCCCACACAACCTTCTCCTTTTAACACGGCAAATACCATGTAGAGTCCTTTTGATTTCCGCAATGCAGAAAACGAGGAAATTGTGTATCTAAAGCGGAATGTCGCAGAATCGGCCAACTAGAAGACATAGAGTAGAACTGTCATTTAGACTCTAGCCTGGCTCTTTTTATCATGCGTTAGTAAACTTGAAGGCTGGGAAGGACAAAACAGTTTTCATAGGGCTTTGAAGCTTGAGGCTTTGAGTTTTGTTTAACCATTAATCACACTGGAAATGAGACAAACCGACACACAGGCAAAGCAAAAAGAGGGTGGGAGAGAGATGGCGAGGGACAGAGAGAAAGTATGGCATGCCCACTGGCAGATTTGAAGGCTGGCTTAAAGAACTGTGCCAATGTCAGGCAATACCCACATGCATCTCAGTTGGTGTCCCTGGCACATTAAGGTTAGGAGGAAGTGAAGGACTCAAAGACTAGAGAGAAACAGAAGAATGGACCTTATCCAGCTGGACATTTTAATATCAGGTTGCATGAATTCAGTGGGTGAGAGGGAAGAAGTGTAGAAAACAAACACAAATCAAGAGAACTAGCAAAAACAGGAAAATATTTTTTAAGAAAACCTATTACCATCTGTTTTCTCTTTTTTATAGGTTAATTCGACGCTGCGTCAGTAGCTGATGCTATGTGAACACCTGTGGGTGGTACCAGATTGTCAGAATCCGGTATAGAATATGATGGTGGAGACGCTGCTCCTTTAAGAGATCCTGTGTCACTCACACTATATAAGCATCACTCCTCAGATTTCTTGTTCTTCAAGTATTGAAGTAAAGTATTAAGTAAATTTTCTGACCCGTGCTCTTGTTCGTTTTGTGTGCTTCAGCATTTACGCTGAGCAGAATTCTTTTCTCCTCATGATGAAAAACATCATGAATTTTAGGAAGTGCGCTGCTTCGAGTTCCCGCTTTATAGTCAGCGGTGACACTCACGGTAGGTGTGTGAAGAACCTTGCCGTTGCTCACTCCAGAACAGTGCTGCTTGCTACTTCTAACTGCTCTCACTGTGAGGATCTCCCTTGAAGAAGCTGCACTCGTGTTCTTGAAAGCTGACTTGTATACTCCCTGTCAATCTGTTTTTGAGGTTGGGGGTCCGATAGCGAATGCAAGTTTGGAAAATGAACATACAGGATTCTCCCTTTCTCTCTCACTCCCCTGAGTGCGACACCTGCATTAATTCCCCAGTGGAATTCATCCAGCAGGAGTTGTGTTTCAGCCCGGAAGCATGCAATGTGGTCTCTTTTGGCCTGGATAATGTTGTACTGTTGCTTCGGATACCAAGGAGGACGGCAAACGCTCTTCCACCTAGTCGCAGATTAGCGACTGGTTTGGTGACTGGTTTGTCACAATGGATCTGAAGGATGCTTATGTTCACATTAATTTGTCTGGAGACAGAGGAAGGTTCTTAGGTTCACTTTTGGGGGCAAAGCGTTCCAATTTTGGGTGCTTCCTTTCAGCCTAGCGTCAGCACCTTGCACGTTCACAAAGTGTATGGATGCTGCCCTGGCTCCACTGAGACTCCAGGACATTCATGGGACACTAAGGCTGAACCTCCAGAAGAGCTCTCTCCTGCCCAAGCAGCACAATGTTTTCTAGGAGGGGATTTAGACTCATGGCTGTCTCTCACTAGTGTTTGATCCAGGCCATAATGGTGGGTCTTTGCTGCATGTTGATGGGTCTCATGGTTTTTGTCCCAGGGTGTTTCCATAGGGGGTGTTCAATGAAGTCGCATGCTGGTGATGTTGGATGCCTCCCTGACAGGCTGGGGTGCTTTCTGTGACAGCCTTCCAGCCTGTGGAGATTGGACGGGCAAGAATCGGTCCTGGCACATAAATTGCCTGGAGTTGCTTGCTGTTCATCTAGCCTTGAGTAGGTTCCTTCAAATGCTCCAATGCTACCACGTCTTTGTCAGGACAGACAATATGATGGTGGTAGGATTGTTGTGTAGTTTCCACGTGTCACAAATATGACAGTAGACTTACTGTTGAGGCACAGTCCAGAGTCCAGGGATGTTGCATTCTCAGACAGTAAATCATAATCTGGCAACACTTCCGAAGAAAGGAGGTTGATCTGTTTGCCTAAGAGGAGATGGATCATTGTCCTCTGTGGTTCTCCCCACCAGACCCCACGCCTCTGGGAATAGATGTGCTGGCTCTGGCATGGCCGAGGTAACGCCTGTATGCATTCCAGCCAATCATGCAGCTTCAACCGAACAGAATGCAGGAAGACAGGTTGCATTTTCTGCTGGTGACTCCACGTTGACCCTCCCAAGTGTGGTTTTCTGACCCGATTGCTCTGCCTTAGGAAATTCCAATCAGGACGGATTTGTTGTCGCAATTGTCGGGCAACCTGCTGATTTGGAGTGTCTGGGTTTGGCCGTTGAACAGTGCTCTCTGTTGACTCATGGTCCACACTTAAGGTCTATGTAACACCTATTGCTGCTTTCCACACGCTGGAGGGAGGTGTTTCCTTGTGGAAGCATATGCTTGTTTCTCACTTTCTGCATGGGGCAAGATGGCTTGGGATCTTTCTGTGGTCCGAGAGGGTCTTTCAGGGGCTCCTTTTAAGCCTTGGAGTCAGTCTCAGAACAGTTTTTGACATTTTAAGACAGTTCTGTTGCTGACCTTAACGTCTCTCAAGCATGTCTGTGACCTTGTCATGGAGCATGTTTTGCATGGATTTCACTCCTGGCATAGTCAAGGCCTAAAATAGGGTATGTACCTATAGATGGTACTCAACCAGAATAAGCATTTTGCCACCGCGGGTACCGATGCTGCTTCTGCTGCAAATGCATTTGACCGCTAAGTGGCACTTTGACCATACAGTTCTACAAGTTATTGGGCGAATGCATCAAAGCACATTTTTGCAAGTAGCAGTCAACCTTCCCGTGCCACTGGGCTAGATTTGACAGTTGCAGTCGGCGGATAATCTATGAATACTGTGTAGTTAAAAGAAATCATATTCACAAGAGCAAATTCACTACTACTACTAATACTACTACTACGAAATTATATGCATTTGTTTTTAAGAACCAATTCAAGCAGCATAGTAAATGTCAAGACTGTGAGCCTGTGCTTGTTTTACTACACAGTAGCCTACTACACCATATTTTTGATTTTTACATTTAACAGGTGTGCAGTATTATCTATATCATTGAATCCAATGTTATATTATTCTTGCCATTAAATAAAAGAAAGTGTGGTTTACTTTGTATGCACGGGAGCATTAAAGGAGGTAGCCTGTTTACATGGATTTATATGCTAGGTTATATGTCAATATTGTCAAATTACTTAACATTTGTCACAAATACAAATGTTTGACATTTACATAAATTACACATATTCAAGATCCTATAGAAGTATCCTTTTTCCTATTTCTCATTTTTAAACCACCATATAATATTTTCACTGGTTTTCGATTGCGAGCTTTAAAATAGCAAAATGATAAATGTATAACCCCAAATGCCAACTATACCCCTGCTGCTCAGCCCGATGTCATCTGGTAAAGGAAATTAATTTTTAAAAAAAAGGTAAATAAGTCAATAAAGTGTTGGAAATTATGGCACACCATATCACATAGCCGAGTGAATGAGGTTTGAGTGAAATGGTTGGTAAACTACGACAAAAACCACACAGATAAAAATCTCTCATTTATAAGCATAAATGCTGTAAAAATAATAAAACCATGCTACAGCCTATATGTGCAAGTGTGAGAGTGTTTACACTATACTGTACCACAAGGAATGCTCTAGGCTGCTGTTATGAAACAATGATGAAATCAGTGGACACCTGTGAGGTTGTACTGATGTTAATCCTTTATATTATTGCCTATCAATGCAAAGTAACAAACATTTTAAATATTCTGTGAATGAATAAATGTATGAAAACGGGTGGCTATCCTGACACAAACAGCTGGAGTGAAAATATGAGAGAAACTGGTTTTGTGTAAAGACAGGCTGCACACACATGGCTGAGGAAAGCATACAGCAGGCAGTTTAAGAGCCAGTTGAAAAGAAAACTGATGTACACTGTGCTGTCTGAAACATTCACAATAAATACACTCCTCTCGACAGCAGGGACTCAGACTGGAAACTAACAAGAACTAGAACTGTCCTGCTGATTGACAGCATGACTTCATGCACATCTGCTTCTTACCTCATCCATGACAGCATTTCAGAATCGGACAAAAAATTTTGAATTTTGCTTTGTGAGTATGCAGACATGCTTTGGGTTTGTTTGTTGGTTTGTGTGCAAGAAAATTATGCATGGAGACAAATGTCGAATCACTGTGTTTGCAAGGGTATTTCATGTCTGGCCCTGTGGACATGAATAGAAAGGAAGAAAGGCTGATTTCATGGCACCAGCTTCCCCGCAATTCCATGACAGAGGATTAGGAAACATTACGACAGAGAATAAAAATCTGCTTGTACAGTGGAACCAGCCAAAACAATGAATCAGACCTGATAGATAAAAGGAAGCTAACAGACAAAATCAAAGAGCATTTAATAACGAGAACATTTTTTGGGGCAATTGGCAGCCTAGAGACATGAAATAAAAGGAAATATAAGGAGAAGAGGATCATGATTTGACACTCTCTGGATTCAAACTTAACAAGTCTGGAGCTCAAATCACTGTGGGTGTGGCTCTGACATAATGAGTTTGGGGTTGCAAGCTCTATAACCATAGTTAACCAAACCAGACTATTTCTGTTACATAAATATGGTTAATATAATAATTATAGTAAGTCAACAAAAAACATTGAGGCTTTTTGTGTTTGTTCAATCAAGTGCGAATGAGTCACAATGTATTTTTTAAATGCTGTTAGACTTCAAACAGGGTCAAAGAGGAACTTGGCCTGTGTGCACAGAGGGTGTTTCATGTGGCCAGCACAGACACTAAGACTTTGTCTGGGTTGAAGAGGGTAGACCTCCATATTTCTGTCAGAGGGACACACAAGCTGTAAAGGAAATGTGCACACACTGACAAGTAGTGTTTTCTGATGGGCACTCAATGGGGCAGCTTGTGGGATGACCCGTTATGCCACTGGGTATGGGCAATGTGAAGAACCTTTTTATAAAGTATTTAGCTCTTGAGTTAAAGGGATAGTTCACCCAAAAAATAAAAATTCTGTCATCATTTACTCATTCACTTTCTTCTGTGGAACATAAAAGAAGATATTTTGAGAAAAAGTCTGGGGGGTTTTTCTAGCAATGAAAGTTAAAAGTAACTAAAAAGGTTTAGTTACTAACATTCTGCTGTAGAAAGAAAGTCAAACAAGGTTTAAAACATCATGAGGGTGAGTAAATTGTGATAGAATTTTCATTTTTGGATGAACTATACTTTTAAATACTGCATTGTAGAGTTGTGGACAGACATAGGATAACTTAATTAGTGTCCCAAACTGAAAAAAGTGAAGTATTAACTGCCAAAGATGCAATTAATGACAATTACTTCATTATTACACAAAATGACTGTACAGCTGTGTTTTTCCATTGTATAAAATTGCCTGACCAAGGGGAAAATGTTAATAGCTCTGCTCATTCATTGTGTTTTAGCTTGCAGATGGACTATCCTTAAACAGAAATAGTTCATTCTCAAATGTTTTTGAAAATTTTTAATAAATAAATAAATAAATAAATGAAATTTATTCCATACAATGATAGACAGTGTAATAAAACAACAGTTTTATAAAACAAGTTTTTCTTGGTTCCCTAGTGTGTCTAAACCAGTGGTTCTCAACATGTGGCCTGTCACGGATGCAAATGCGGCCCACGATATGCCTACCACATTTAAAAGATAACTTCCAGTTTTACAATTCATTTTTGTTTTTAATTTAAAGTGTATTAAATATAAGTTTGAACTATAATGTTTTTTTGTCATATAAAATAATTTTTGTGATCATATGTTATTTTCAGACATGCGCAGACCTACTATGTACTGGCGCAATTACGCTTCGACAGAATTCCAAAAGTTCGACAGAATTCCATCTATTAGTTTGGTAAAATTAGGGATTTTAAGTTTGGAAGAATAAGTTTGCTGTCAATGAGTGAGATGGGCAGCCTTTCTGTTTGCTCTGTAGTAAATTACTGGGCGTCGACCATGTCCAAAGACATTTAGGTACCACCCATGCAATATTTGTCAGGAAATATCTGTCTGGATCTCAGGGCAGAGCTCTCAAGATAACTAGTCTTAAAAAAATGTGATTGCTGAACTGAATACAATGCGAGCTAGCTTAAAAGTGTCCCAGGCCGTGACATTAGTGACGGGGAACTGGTTACAAGATGTTTTCTGGAATCATAATGTCTTTTTGATGATCTGAGCAACAAAAGTGATATAATAAAAAGTATACAGCTCAGTAATGACACAGTTATGCGTCGAACTTCAGAAATGTCGGAGAACTTGACAGAACAACTAAAAACTAAGCTAGCCACTGCTTCAGTACTCAGTTTGGCTGACAGAATCGGAGACGTTACTCAGCTTTGCATTTGGGTGAGATGTGTGACTTTTGAGTAACTTTTGAGTTTATGGAAGATTTATTGGCATTGAATTCGCTACATGAACGAACAAGGGGTAAGCACTTAGTGAAGCATGCAAAGACATGAACATACTGGCAGCATCCTCAGTTGTCTCCATCACTACTGATGGTGCACCCTCAACAACTGAAAAACACAAAGGTCTTGTTGCTGAAATGCCAAAAAATCTCCCCTGATGTTGTCATTTCACTTTATTGTGCACCAGCAAGCACTATGCTGCAATTTAGCTGATGACCTCATGAATGTTATGGACGCTTTGGTCAAGGTAGTTAACTTCATTCAAGCATGCCCGCTAATGCATCGCCATTTTTTTTTCATTGTTGGACGAATTGGACGCTGGCTACGGAGACCTTGTTCTGCAGTGAGATGGCTAAGTCAGGGAAAAGTCTTACATCGCTTTCTGGCTGTACTCCCCAAGATAGTTCACTTTCTTGATGACATTGGCGAGGGAGATCTCCAGTCTTGAGAGACAAGGAGTTTTGAAAGTGCTTTCCATATATGGATCAATATACATTTGCGAACACACATTTTCTGCAATGTTAGGCATCAAGTCACGCTTCTGTGCGCGTCTTACAAACTGCAACTAGTCGCAACTTCATTGTGCTGTTATTCCTTTTGAGCCGAATTTCACCATATTTGTCAGCTCACGACAACATCAGGTGTCCCAATAATGGTGAGTAGAATTATACTTTTTAATAATAATAATAATAATAAATGTAATTATCAAGGTATCATATTTATAATATTATCTGCTAATACCATAACATTAAATCTGGTTGAGTAAATGATGGCAAAATATTAATTTTGGGTTGAATTATCCTTTTAAGGCCTCGAATAATAATGGAAATTTTATTCTGACTCTAAATGTCATGTTAACAATATAGTACAATTAAATGTATCGAATCACAAAAAAAGAACTGTGGAAAAATACTGCAGTGGGCTGAAGGAAACTGAGCTCTTTCAAAAACGGTGACACATAATAGCAAGGTTCCCTTTTCTCTACATACAAGAGGTGGAATTCTGCTTTCAAGTGTGCTTAAATTCCACGCAGCCATGTGAATGAAGTCTGACATTTCACCCCATCAGCATCTAGTTGTGTCCAAGAGTTTCCCCCAGCTTCCGACCATCTCACGGGACAGCGAAGGGAGGCAGTGGATGTAACATGATCATACGGGATGAGGAAATGTATGGCAAAAAGATTCCATACAGGACCTCAACCAAGTTAAAAAGCATATAAAATCCAAATAATTCATTTTAAAATAGGACACACACAAAGTACAGTATTAAATTAATGCACTTCAACTTGAGTATGGCTGAATATGGCTAAGAATTAACAACATTTTTACATGGTTAATCGACAGTGAATTTGATTATCGATTAATCACGTTTGCACACAATGAACAAAAAACATCTGCCAGTTACGTCACTTTACAGCAGTGATTGATTAATGAATTTATTAAACTTAATGTGTGAAACACATTTTCCTCAGTGCATGACTCATGCCTGTTTCACACTGGACGCATAAGCAGAGCAGAAGCAGCACATGCCCATTGTGCTTTCACACTGGCAGCGTTTGATGCGAGCAGCAAAACTGCGGCTTTCCATTCATTCTCTGTTTACCATGTAGTGCGAGTTGTAGAGAAAAAAGGCTATAGCGCTTTATCTGTTGCTCTGAAGGTTACGAAGACGATGCAGTGTTTGAGTGCTCTCAGTCAACCAAAGCAGGAGACAATTTGGTGCATATTTCCATCTTGTCACTGAACAGCAACTTGACCGTGAGCGGCACCCGAAATACTTAAAGATGAGTGCAGAGCAGATGAAAAACATTATTTTTTCTGATTGAAGCCAACCTACAAAGCAAAACACAACTTACAGCATTGTGTACACAACAACCCTATACTGGTAAAAATCCACTCACACCTTTTTTTTTTTAGATTGCCCATAAATCAGAAACAGTGTTAAAATTAATTGTTCATGTTTTCTACCCATTGTGACGTTCCAGGAACAGGCCCCACCCACGACTGGTAATTGAATACAAGAATATCTCAGATACATGTTAAACTATCTAAAATGTTGGCTGTAACAATTATCGTAAGAGTCTTCATGTACTCCCAGCATTTGAGCCACAGAAGAGGCAGTGGAGTCATTTTATTTTATAAATCCTAGCTAGAGAAGATTTTAAACAGATGCTTTAAAAAAATTGGATAACAGAACAAGAATTCATATCATCCAGTTGCCTCAGTACTTTATGCATTACCTAAATTACACAAATCTACTGTAGATCCTCCTTATCGACTATAGTTTCTAGTATTGGTTCACTCACTGAAAAGTTCTCAATTTATAGATTCTCATTTATAACCACTGGTGAAACAATTACCTTCCTATTTAAGAGACACAATAGATTTTTTTTTTAAATTAAATTACAATTCATTAAAAGTGAAACGTTTTTAAATATCCTCCAAGGTTTACTTACAAAAGATCTCAAAACTTGGCAAATATACTAGTCAGATCAGATGTTGTTTGTGATGACAAAAAAAGCATACATACAAGGTTGTTTTCCATGTCGGAATTGCACATGATGTTCTATATTACAATGCAAAAAATTCACTTTTTCTTCCACAAAGACAGTATACCATATTAAATCCTGTATCACATGCTCGAGTAAGGACGTGAATTATCTACTCCAATGTCCATTGATATACGATCAGAAGACCTTTGAGGACAAATCAGCCATTTGCAGACATGATGTTACCTCTCCGATTGCTAGACACTTCATTGAGTATAATCACAGTATCGAACAACTTAAGTGTATAGGCATTGAGAAAGTAATGAATTCCTGCCGTGGTGGAGATATTGATAAAAAAAAAAAAAAACTTGCAAAGAGAGGGGTTTTGGATGTTTCATTTAAAGACTTTCTCCTTTGGGTTTAAATGAAGATTTTGATCTTTCATGCTTTTGTAATTTTTTTTTTTTTGTTGGGGGGCACAATGTTTATAAATTACATTCTTGCCTGATGTGTTATTGTTCCCATCATTATTTTCATTTATTGTTGTTCCAGATGGAGTTAAACTGGAGTCTGTGGACTGATTGCTTGATTGTTTGATTATGATCACCTGAAAATTGGTAGCATGCTTTTTGTATAACAATTGAGAACAAGTGAATTGTTACACTGACAAAGGCAAACAGCTGAAACGTTTGTACTTTTTTTTTTTTTATCTCCCGCTTAAATATAATAAAGTATTTTTTAGAGTGCAGACTCTAATTAGCTAGGAGAGCACGGTGAGTGCTTTGATAACAGAATGCACCCAAAAAAGGCTAAATACGTTTTTCTAACCATTTTAAGTCAGACTGTTTTTGCAGATTTGAAGGGCTCGAAAAACGGACGTGTAAAGCTGTGGAAAATTGGGAGTGTGGAGGGTGGGAAGCGGGGAGAAAACAACTAATAAAACAGACCTACAACACACATTATTCAGACAAATGAATATTAAAATATGAACGGAGAAAAAAACAAAACAAACAAACAACAGAGTTGGGGACACCTTGATGTATTTTTAAAACTACAACCCTATGACAACAAACTCACATAAATTTTATTAGAGACTACTAACAATTATCATTTGATAAATTATTCTTAGAAATATCAACAAATCAGCATAATAACTTTGCAGAGCTATTGGTCTATATGAAAAACAAGGAAGAATATTTAAAAGGTCGAAAATACACTACACTCTCTCGCCAAATGACAAGCATCAGTTTAAAACATCAGTTTAAAAAAGGCATAGTTACTTTTAGATCTATTCTTTGAATTTTTGGTCTATATCTTTTCAAAGTCAAAGATAGTGGGCCTCCCTTTTGACACAACGTACACAACGGCACCTCCCTACCCCCCAATTTTTACTAATTTTCAATAGCGATCAGTGCACCAAAAGTGCCGCACACACATGGTTTGTTTGCGCATCAATAATAACGGACTCTCGTCTCATGTGCCTAATGTATAAATACTGTATGTCACTATCTATTTTTTTACAACTCTGCGTGCCTCCCCTGACATGATCTGAATAGGAAGTGTCTATATATGTTCTGAGTGCATTGTTTTATTTAAATTAAATTGAGATTGTATGTTTGGTAATGGGGGCTGAATAAATTTAAAATCAGGCTATTGTGGTTTGTGATCATAGTGGCACCAGCTGGCTGCAGTAAATGTAGTATTTTCAAACTGTAGTCCTTTATATTTACTTGCTTTAAATGCATGTGCCCACAGTGCACTGTTTTCTTAAAACCACCAGGGTAGCACTTGTGCCGGTGCTTCGGCCCGATCGCTGCTTGCAGCTATATTTATTGTTTGAATTTTGTTATAAAATTCAAAAAATTTGAAAGCTGTAACAAAAGTAAAAAAGCATATTGCGATTTGTTGGAATTTATAGTGCGCTATAAATAATGTTTCATGAAATTTTGTTAACACATTAACTGAAAATAGATTGATCCTTGGGATTTAAGAATCGATATCTGTTCATAAAATAATTATAAATATAATAATTTTTTCAACCCAACCCTAGCTTTGAGCATGCAAAGTTACAGACACTGCAATGAATATATACACAGGATATGATGTCACAATCTAGGACTCCTGCAACACTGCAAACCATGCAGCTTTGAGTATGCTTGTGTTCCTGGTCTCTCTCTCTCATGCATATCAAATAATCAGTTTATTTTTGTTACTATATATGAAGACTTCAGATGCAAAAGCCTCTAAGTGCCATCTGAAATTTTCTTCTAAAATGAGCATTTTTATCAAGCTTGTATGTTTATATTCAGTTATTTCACTTTAATGGCAATGAAAAGGACCTATTAATTGCCATTAAAGTGAAATTACTGAACCTAAACATACAAGCTTGATAAAAATGCTCATTTTAGAAGAAAATTTCAGATGGCACTTAGAGGCTTTTGCATTTGAAGTCTTCATATATATATATATATATAAATTGTGCAATACATTCATTTTAGCTCCAAGCTCCCAGTTAAACTGTCAGAGAGTGTCAGAGAGTTTCTTGCACCAAATCATTACTTTGCTGTAAGCCAGCAAGCCATTTAGAGACGTACAGAGTTTCTTCATCAAACTATTATCTTACATTATCTAAAGCTGACACTGGTCATTACTTTCAGTTCAAAAATAATTGCAAAATTTTAAGTCACAGTTTTGGCATTTTTAGGACATTTTAGTGTCAACCAGACAATATTGTTCAATGTCACCATCTTCAGATCTAGTATCTGACTGAAGATATCTCCTGCCCAGGATACTCTTTGTTCCTGCACAGTAGCTGCTTACTGTGCAGGAACAAAGGGATTCTGAATTCAGAATTCTTCAGGATTCTGGACTAGACTACAAAGCTCTGTGAAATTTTTGTTCAAGCTGAGTGGAAGTTTTGCTCAATATTAATTTCATTTGTAGTGTTCTCCTTGACAGCCGCAAAGGAGTCATGAAAGGGAGAATTCAAATGTTCTTGATATTTACACATAAGAGTTTACTCTGCAAGCTTCAGAACTCAAAACTAACCCAGTTTAATTTAATTTTGCCCAGTTTAAAATATTAATTATTCTTTTCTACCCTTCGTGACGATTCTCCTCGACACACCCCTTAACATGCGCCATGGTCGTATGTAATCAAATAGGTGTGCTCCGAACAACTCATGTGACATGTCTGTCCATCTAATCACTGTTGGATAAAGATGTCGAGTAAAGAATGTAAAGAAACTTCACCTCCAAAAAACTACAAAAGCATAGCTTTCCTAAAGATCCAAGAATTACAAATGCATGGCTAAAGATGACTTTAAAAAAAACAAAAACAAAAACAAAAACAGTTTCTCAGTTTTTCAGTTTCTCAGGCTCAAACATATACAGCTCTATCACAGCGCTTGCTATCCTGAGTATCAAAACACACAACATGCTGTAAAGGAGGGTGCGGCTACGGTGCGATTGTTACAGTCCTCATGTTTCTGTTTTCCCCTGTGACCTAGTTTTCCCCATTCTGTTTGATTAGTTCATTTGATTCACCTGTGTCTAGTTAATCACCTCGTTAAGTTCCCTTTGTTTGCCTCATGTATATTTACCTTGTGTTCTCCTTCAGTCTCTGTCCGTTCTCGTTTGTATGTCGTGTGTACGCTGATATTCTGAGTTTAGTTATTAAATCCTGCCTTTATTGTTCCTCTTCGTCTGCCTGATGTTTTATACCACACACTAATGTAACAGCGATGAAGTTAGCCAATCACAGCAGTGGGTGTTTACTTCCGTTCTGCAACAGGTAACGCTCCTTGAAATTGAGTGCTTTCCATAGAGAGTGAAAATGATGGAAAATGATCATTTTTACAAATATTGGACATTTTTTTTTTTTGGTGCATAAAAACTGTGCAAACTTTATAAACTAACCTCAAGAAACTAAAATGTGAAACTGCTTTTTATGACCCCTTTAAAATGTATTATTTCACATGAAAGCAAAATATAATTATTCTAAACAAAATACCATATTGCTTCTTTTTACAGTCCATTTTCTGACTGCCAATATTGTAAAAACATGTACACAATAAGTGCATTGTATCAAATGAGTAATTTAAATATTTATACTTATGCTAATATAAATACTTTATACTAATATTTATCAAAAGTTTGGAATCTCTAAGATATTTAATGTTTTTAAAAGAAGTTTCGTCTGCTCACCAAGGCTGCATTTATTTATTTAAAACTACAGTAAAAACAGTAATATTGTGAAATATTATTACAATTTAAAATAACTGTTTTCTGTTTGAATATATTTTATAAAGTAATTTATTCCTGTGATCAAAGCTGAATTTTCAGCATCATTACTCCAGTCTTCAGTGTCACATGATCCTTCAGAAATCATTCTAATATGCTGATCTGCTGCTCAAGAAACATTTATTGTGTACAATTGTACAAAATATTTGTGTACAATATTTTTTTTTTAGGATTCTTTGATGAATAGAAAGTTCAAAAGAACAGCATTTATTTGAAATATAATCTTTTGTAACATTATAAATGTCTTTACTGTCACTTTTGATCGATTTAATGCATCCTTGCTGAAAAAAAGTATTAATTTCTTTAATTTCTTTTCAAAAAAATAAAAATAAAAATTCTTACTGACCCCAAACTTTTGAACGGTAGTGTATAATGTTACAAAAGCTTTGTATTTCAGATAAATGCTGTTCTTTTGAACTTTCTATTCATCAAGGAATCCTGAAAGAAAAAAAAAAGTACACAACTGTTTTCAACATTGATAATAATCATAAATGTTTCTTGAGCAGCAAATCAGCATATTACTTAAGCCTAATTCTAAGTACTATTTATCAGAAAACACCCAGCTGAATATTTTTTTTTTTTTTTTTTTTTAGAAATACTGACTTAGTATATGGATAGAAGGCATGTCACAAATGAGTCAGATGATTCCGAAAACAGTTACCACTTGTGTGGGTAGTATTCACTCAACATTTTCTCTGCCATTCACAACTTAAGGCACAGCAGATCTTTTCCAGCAGGAGGGAAAGGGAAAGTGGGAAGAGACAGAAAAAGAGAGAGAGAGAGACAGAGAATAAGATATGTTAACTCCCGAGGAACAGGGACCTCTTCAGCCTGGTGTCTCCTCTGGTATGTGTGAAATGCTATGACTCGGCGGATAGCACTGGGAGCTTTCTCTCTTTTAGCCTCGCACACTTAGCGCCCACAGTGGCCCGACACTAAGCCCACGCAGTGACTGACCCACATTAAGCAGAGCCTGAACCACTGTGTGTCTACAGCAGCTAAGGTAATTACAGCACTCAGTCACTGACAGGCCTCCCAGAGGACCGCAGGTGGAAAGTAGAGCTGTTAGCTGCCTTGATATAGCTGCTGGGACGTGCTTAGCATTGAGGGAGCACTGGCACCACCCAAACCAGGCACTATAAAAATCTCTTCCATATTATGCCAGAAGTATATGTGCTTTAGATGTCCTTTGATTTTGTGTATAGCCACAATAAGATCTTGGTTAAAGCCGACGGCTGACTGTGTGAAATTAAGTCTTTAATATCAGACTATACAATATATAACTCTTAACCCAGACTCTGGTCACTGTTGACAGTAATGACAGGCATTTTACATCTAGCTTACATTCTAGGGATTAATGATTGATTTTATATATATATATATATAAATAATATATCCACAGAGATCCAACACAACTACCACTCCAAGGTCCAGAAAGGTAGGAAAGACATAATTAAAGTAAAGGTGCAATATGTAAGAATTTTGCAGTAAAATATCCAAAAACCACTAGGCCAGTGTTATATATTTTGTTCACTTGAGTACTTACAATATCCCAAATGTTTCCAACTATTTGTAAATCTTGAGAAAACTGCAATTTTTAACCAAGGCTCCGGGACGTGTGAGGAGTCGCCTGTCAATTGCGTCACACAAGTGTCTCACAGCCACCGAGCGAACGCACAGAGTAACATTATAACATTTTCAACACACTCAAATGTATCTAATATGATAAACAGAGCTGTGTTACCTCATACTCATGACCGGAAAAGTGGAAACGGCGTCGGCGACTGTGGCATAATAAAAGTTCTGCTCTATTTCATACAACAGTAACGTTAATAATTGCATCCATGAACATGATTTCTTCCCGAGTCCTATCCCAATTATTTTTCACCGGCTGTGAGGTGAAGACCACACGTCCCAAGATTCCGCGCTCAAACTTGGCATCATCAAGCTACGCCTTTGTTTTGAATAGGCCTCTAGCGGACAGAACATTTTATATATTGCACCTTTAAACTCAATTTTATGAAGCGACATGAGTGTTTGTGGGAGAAAAAAAGCATGTTCTGAACATAGCATGCGTGCATCGTGAAGCTCTCGTGAACGCAAGTTGCAGATCAATATTTTTATAAGTAAAGTGGTAAATTATGTTTTTTTTGCGCAAACAAAGCACTTGCGTCGCTTCATAAAATTGAGTTTAAACCACTGGAGTCACATGGAGTACTTTAATGAGGTCATTCCTTTCTGGAACTTGAAAGTGGTAGTTGTGTTGGATCTCTATGGAAGGACAGAAAGCTCTCAGACTTCATCAAAAAGATCTTTAATTTGTGTTCCGAAGATGAACGAAAGTCTTACAGATGTGGAATGACACAAGGGTAAGTAATAAACAACAGAATTTTCATTTTTTTGGGTGAACTTACCCTTTAATTCATTCAAATACACTAATTTTGTTTCTTGACTTTTTGTAGGACAGAAAAAAAATACTTGGAAAAATGTTGCCTGGTTAGGACACAGTGTGCTGAAAAGTTTTACCCAAAAGGGAGATTCTACATATTGTACAATATGTCTGTCAGAGCAGCTTTGTGTATGGTGTTCATAATTACTGAACTAAACCAAAACAGACAAGGCACCTTTTGTTCTGTAGAAACATCATCTGGTAGGTACAGCCAGTACAATCTCTAATTGATGAACAGCACCATGTGAACTACAGGAATTAACTCAGGGTTTTAAACAAAATGGATGGAGTCACTGTTGATACCGTTCAAGTTGCTGCATTTCTGGTAATTCTAGTATTTATATATGGGGAAAAAAAAAAAAAAAAAAAAAAAACTAACAAAACTTAAGCAAGGGGAATTGATACAAAACCAACCAAAGCAATTAAACCCAGAATGAGAGAAATAGACTAACAAGAGATGACTAGGCTTAAAAAGCCTACTTAGAGTGACAGTTAGAGATAGAAGGTTAGACTGAAGGTGAGAGAGAGAGAGAGCAATCTCTCTCAGCAAGACCTCTACTCTGACTCAGCAAACGAGTTCACTTGCAGAGTATTTAAAGGCTCTTGACACAGTGCTAGAGGCATTCGCCATTATTATGTTGCATTTTAACGAAAGAAAGGCAGCATGTAAATTGACTCCCTTTACAATATCCTTAAGCCAAGGGCCATGTTAATAGACTGTTTCTGAGCTAGCGACTTAGACATAAAACACACAAACGCCCATACTGCAGATACACACACTGACACTCCCACAGCTGATTTGGGTTAAATGCATTTCTTGCACTTTATAGAACTGACATAGGCAATGCTCTCACCGTTTTATGGCTGTACATGTGTGAAATTACAATGGTATATATGATAGATCAAATAGCTGAGTGACGGCAACTGGTCTCATTCTTGAACTCCTATTTATGCTCAAGGCTAAATGAAAGAAGAGGATCTAAGGCAGGTTTACCCTTACAGCTGACCCTGTGGACCTTCCTCAAACCCCCTAGAATTGTGCACTACAGGGCTTGACGCTTACTTTTTTCCCCAAAGAGCACATGAACTTGTAGGTTGAAAAATTTAGGAGTGCATTAAAGTTGCATATTTATTAATGTGACAATGCATCAAATGTGTTTTACTTTAATGAAAGGTATACAAGGAGACATTTACAAGCAAAAATTTATAGTTTCATTTTAGTATACAAAGAGGTTTTCAAATATTTCTCCTTCAAAATGTATTTAATCATGTAATTATAGGCCTACTTGAATATATATTAGGCATGTGATGGCATAATTTTCATATCACAATGATTGCTTAAGCTTTTATCACGGTATTGAAGTTACAAAACTATTTTTATGAATCTTTGTTAACATTAGATAATAAAAATACAGCTGTTCATTTTTAGTTTATGTTAGCTCAGGTCTAATTAATAATATTAACAGACAACTTTTGATTTGAATGTATTAGTAAATGTTGAAATTAACATTAACTAAGATTAATAAATGCTTTAGAAGTATTTTTCACTGTTAGTTCATGCTAACTAATGTATTAACTAATGTTAACTAATACTTATAACCTTACTGTAAAGTGTTACCGAACAACAATAAAAATATCAGAACATTTTTAAAATCAATATCTATGTCATGCTTTAGTTTATAATAAAATGTAAAAATGTTTAAGTTTTAAAATAAATTGCCTATTAAGTCTTTAAGTATTAAGTATTTGGTGCTGAGATGAACAACAAACTGAATACACAAAACTGAATGGCTGTTTAAAACATTTAAATACTGTTTAGAAACAGAAAGTAGCGCAGCCTGCTATGTTTATAGGTTTACCGGGTAATTTCTGCTGTTCCAAAGGCACCATCTACTGTCATCTACTGTTCAGTGTGTCTCCTTCACTTGTTCCACCATGTTTCTTATCCGTGTTATTTAATTAAATCAACACCTTTTGAAGTTTAATCATATTACGCTGTATCGCTGTTTTTCATCCCCAAATTGAAGACCTCTTAAAATGATAATTAAAACGTTTGATATACCATTTAAGACATTTTATTCACTCTTGTGCTCCTAAATACATTCGCACATTTATTTTTAGTCAAAAAAGCGAGTGAAACGCTCACGCTGTCGAGCCATGCACTATAAATAAAGTTGGTTGGTGTCCTCTGATAAACACTGCTTGTGTCTTGTCCTACTGTGGTCTTACACGTATGCAAGTTCATTTGCGGAGAGGGACATCCAATCCTTCAGTTTAGAGTCCAAAACTGGATTTGGCCGTCCCACAGGCCTGACACATACCAACCACAGCTCAAGTTACCTGCTACAGCGAGCAGCAATGTAACCAGTCCTGAGCTACAAAAGGGTTACTAGACATAACGATATCTACCATTGTCTCCACAAATACCAAAGAACTTTTAAAAGTACAAAAAAAATAAAATAGCATTGAACTTTACTAAGATTTGTGGTAAGCCAAGTCTCTTGACAACCAAATGCAAAACACTAAAGGGTTACTAGCGAGTGCAAACTTCAAGATTATAGATCCAGACATGTAGACATGAGATTAATAAGCAAGAGAAAGCTGCAGGATCACTGGATAGGCTTAGCAAGGGTGTAACAGCCTTTTGGCAGGATGATGTAACATGGTTGTATGCTAAAAAAGGTAGTGGCAATGAACTAGCTTGGCTAAGCAGTACAGATATGAACTATAGCTGTTTGGTAAGCATGTATAATTCTAGGACTCACCCCAGATGCGCTATATCAGGGTTCCTCAAGGCCACTGCCCTGAAGAGTTTAGCTCCAACCCTAATCAAAGACATCTGAGCAAGCTAATCAAAGATTGGTTAATCAAAAATTACAGATAGGTTAGTTTGATATGGGTTTGAGCTAAAATCTGACGAGCAGTGGCCCTCCAGGGCTGCATTTGAGGAACCTGTGTTGAATGTTGCTATGAAGAACTCAATTAAGGAATAAAAGCAGTCATCATCAAACTGACAGATATGGCCTGGAGAACAGATTACCTCAGCATTACTTTAATTCAAGACAGAGTTCCTCTAATGTTTCTGTCAATGGATGTTCTCTGCATGCGTTTCACGTGAGAGTAGCTGTCCAATCGACTCTTAGTATGTAAATCTGTTGTTGACATCACAATTTCTCACGTGTTGGTGTGTTGCAGTTCAGCATGGCAAGCGAAGCCTCTGATAGAGCCACTGCCTGCCTTATATACATCTCCTGTGTGGGAACATTCTGGCTTCCCAATATGTTATAATAGTGATGGTCCAAAAAATGGGGATAAAACAGTCACACTAAACTTTGTTTGATGCGCGTGCCATATTCTCCAATATGAACACAGTCATCTTCTTGAACTTAAACGGACAAATTCACACAAAAATGATGTCAACATGCCTGTCTTGGTGAGTATCCTAGTAAACAGTCAAATATGTCTTAAATAAATGTAAACAGCTGAGAAAGACAGTATTAGTATATTGGATCCATGCATTAGTCTTAGTGACAGCAGTGTAAGATTCCTGCTGCTGTCTGTTTTTAATGTTAATTAAACATCAAAAGAAAACTAAATCACACACTGCTCTTGACTGAATAACTTTTGTAACTTTGTAAATTTATACAGTGAAGATTATATGCTGTTATTTTACATTTGATTACTTTATTCAATTTCTGTACCTGAAAAATCCAAAAAGCACTGTATATTTTATTTATTATCTTTGCTCTATTGTATTTATTAGTGTATTTGTTATTTTTATTTTCTTTATTTTTAGTTCACAGTATTCCTTATTTTTCCTGAACAAAGCACATACTGAAAAATACCACAACCTTGACCCTAAAATTGTGATACAAACCAAACCGTAATATGAACTGTTACACCCCTAGTACAAAGAACTAGAATATAGTGTGTTATGTTTGTTTATATGGAGTTTTGGTAACTTGCAGAGATATTATCTTTGTGTGATACAAAATTTTGCTGTCTTCCACCGAAGCTTCTCCCATTAGTTTTGTGGTCTTTGCACAACACAAATGTGGGTCTGATTGAGAAAAAAAGAAAAAAAAAAAAAAGCAAAGATGGTGCTGGATAAGTAAGGATAAACTTGTTTGGAATCTGAAAACTGTCATTGTGGTTACAAGGCGTCATTCACGGCTTTAGAAAGGATAGAAAAGGGGCTTAACTTTGAATCATCATTTATCTTCAAGCCAGAGTCCTGCAAATGGGTGGTCACCAGATAGGTAAACTGTTAATATTTGCTATAACGGGTGGAAAAATGTTTACATTGTCATTTATGGTGCTGATCAGGAGTCAATATGCATGTTGGTACTGCGAGTCAAACAGCCAAGGGTATTTTTTTAAATCAATATTTATATTATGCACACCTTTTATGCAGTTCAAATGTATTCATTTGCCTCATTCTTTGATACCCAAGCTGCACAGGAGCCCTCCAAAATGCCCTCCCTCATATCAGTTTTTGTATACTGGATGTAGTGGATTTATTTTATTTTAGGTGTGGATCGGATAAAGTTAAGCAGGTCAGGTCGAGTACGGAATTAAATTAGTACAGCTGTCGAATAACGAGTGGTTAAGAATCGTGGGTTTAGGGCAGTTGCGGTTTTGCCAAACAGGACCTGTGCAGGATAAATCAAGAGTCCCCCAGTTAGCAAATACAGTTGTCAATCCCACTAAATGTGTAAATGTAGCATTTGTCTAAAGGGCCTGAATTTTAGTGCTGGATTGCAGGTACAGCACATCATTTTAATCATTCTTGTAAGTTCTGCACTTATAATGTGGCAAATTGCTGCAAATATTTATTCACTTATTTATTTATTCACTCAATCCACACATATGAACAGATCAAATCAGTACTTTGAAATCTTTCTTTCTTTATCTCTTTGAGACAGTGTTCTTTACTATACCCTTTTATACTTACCTCTATATCTTTTATTTGACAGATAATCACAACATACAAGTGTGTAAAATATTTACAAAGACCAAGAGCCAAGACATAATCAGAATAAGCGGTCCAGTCTCTAAAAAGAATAAAATCTGTTTGGCCTGTTGTAGGGGTGTGCCATTTGATATTAGACTGTGAACGTAAAATCCGCAAAATCCATTATCTGCCTTTACACTGTTAGTATCGTGCTACAGTGCACATTCTATCAATTGCAGTTCTAGCGTGGGCTCCCAGAAAATGAACTAGAATCAAGTACTCTTTAAGCATCTCTGTAGTGAGTGTTGCAGCATTAGGCTGGGCTACAGTGTTGATGTTGCCCACACTGTTCTGCATTCACTATAGGCAGCCCTCCCACGCTCACCGTGAGGCCGACACACTCCGCTATATCTCAGCATATGGACTAGTGGCCGCTATCACAACCCTGCCAGTCCCACAGCTAACAGTGAACAGCTAATTAGTCTGTGACAAGCACATTAATTACACTGAACGCAACAAATCTCTACATAGACCTACTGGCAAACAAAGGGTCAGACATAAATGGGATGTAAATATATAGCCATGTTCAAATTAAGGAGGAGGTAAAGGGGGCTGAGACCTCATAGTTCCAGTCATAGACCTCCTAATTATCTCTAAAATCAGGCTGAAAATAACAGTAATGTGCTCTTAGTAGTAGAAGAAAATCCTTTTTCAAGATGTTTATACTTTCATCCAAATATATTACCGGAAAATTTTGTAAAATTCGACCACAAGAAGAATTTCCAGACATAAAATTATTGTTGACAGTGTATAACAAAAATTACAAGGCCAATTATTTTGGATAATTTTTATAACATTTTCTCTTTTATCAACCAGCTATTGAGTTAATAGTGGTCTCAAAAAGAGGTAATCTGGCTTTATATTTTATCCTTTTAATTTGCACTGGATCTATTCACTTGGTGGATCAATACTACTTTCTGACTGTGAATTCTTATATAGAACATGCCTCATAGCCTCATGGAACCTGAACACAAAGCTGTACAATTAAATTTTACTTCTCAGGGGGATCTAAAATAACGGACTGTATTTTCTCATGAAGCTAAAGGTTGTTTTCTTTGATTAGTAATGGGGAATTCAATGCAAGATTTTAATTTCAATGCACTGCTGTTTGTATACAAGTCTTGTATACAAATTAAATTACAAACTATTCTGATTTAAAAAAAAAAAAAAAACTACAAAAATAAAGTATAAAATAAAAGGTATCATGTGACAAGGTTTCATTTATTAAAGGGGGCCTATTGTGCAAAATTCAATTTTATAAGGTGTTTGAACACAGATGTGTCCACAACCAGCCATGTGTAAACAACCAGCCTATAATGGTAAAAATTCACCCACCTTTTTTTTTTTATAATCACCATAAATCATAAACAGTCTCTTCAACAGTCCAGATTTTCCCCTACTCTTACGTAACCAAATGTGTTTGTGAACTTTGAGTGTTTTTGACATAACCTTTTGTGCATTTGACAGTTTAAGTGCAATAAGATGTGTAAGAGAAATTTGTTTAATACTCGAAGGATGTGCCGTCTGACAGCTAGCTTTCTTTGCACATGCTTCGGATGTGTGCACTCAGAAAACCATATATCAGAAGTTTAAACTGCATGACTTGAAAATGCATGCAAATAAATAACTTTCATGATGGTGAAGCACTGCAATGTCACGTGAGCGTGGCCACGATAGAGATAATCAAAACAGATGGCTCCGCCCTCTTCTGGAAAGTGGGGTGGGGAGCAGCAGCTCATTTGCATTTAAAGATACATGCACGAAAACGTGATTTTCCTTCCTCTCAAAAATGGCCATTTACAACATGGTATAATAAATGATCTGTACGGTATTTGTGGGGACACCTGAGACTTACAACTTGAGATATTACATCTTGTAAAAAGGGGCATAATAGGTCCCCTTTAATATTAACTCCATTAATTTACATAAACAATATACAATATGATCAAAACTTCTACAGCAATCATTTACTAATACATTTTTTAAATCAAACATGTTAATAAATAAACCATAAACTAACATGAAAAAGCAATGAACAACTGTATTTTTATAAACATGTATAACTTTATTAATAGTTAATTTTACGTAATGCATTAACTAATCGCCACCTTGGAATTATAAGGTTCTCTCTGCATTCTGAGCAGTTTTGAGATATTGAGCTTCAAAATTTTTGCATTCCATACTCTTTTGTAGAACATTTTTGTTTTCTAAAAAAAAGAAAGACTTTGAGAGACCTTGTAGAAAAATCAAATAAAACAGGTAGGTTTCATTTGTTAAAATTAGTTAACATGAACTAACAATGATCAAAACTTCGACAGCATTTATTGTACTGCATTACAGCATAAAAACTGTAAATATATTGCTAACTAATCGTTTATGTCATCTAATGCATTAATCAGGCCCTTGTTCTGTTAACTTCAGAATGGAACAGCACAATAGTTTTAATTATGAGTTAAACTATCTTTGCAGTGTTATGCTTAGTGTAAAAACTGAAATTTATAGTTCAGTTCTAGCTTGCTGCACAGCTGTATAGGGACATGGCTTTAAAACACAAAATTTATTACAGTCTAGTCTCAGAAGTGTCTCAGAACTGAACGGACATTAGTAAAAATTCAGGAGGCAGCTGGCTAAAGCCCAAGCTGAGGCATTCAAGTCCCTTGAATTGAAGTCCCTTGAGTCCCTGCAGTGTTTAATCGATGAAGACAGACATACAGGCATCAATCTCACCTTCTTTGGCTCTCAAGCGCACAGCCAGCTTCTTATTCTCCCTCTGCTACTAAGACCAGAGCCACTGCCAGAATTCACAGAATACCATTACATATCCAGCTCCATCTTTTAATGATCCTCTACAGACCACAGATGAAATGCATAACTCCCAAGTGTGGGCATTCAATCAACAGCACTGGATTGCTTGGCTCATGAATTGCATCTGGGGACAACTATGTCATCTCTAAGGATATTGGCATCCCAAATCAACAGCTCTGGAATGAAGGGCACAGCTCCCCGGCTGAAAGTGAGTAGGTTACTTTTAAGAAATGTGCTGTAGAGGCGGCTAGTCATGGGGTCAAAACAATTAATTTGCTGTAGCAAAATTCATAACAAATCAGAAGATCCTTGACACAGACATTAACGTGATCTCATGATAGTCCCATGGAGTAAAAAAACCATTGCATATAAAAACAAAGTTTACTTTGGGCAGAATGGATAACACATAGTACAACATTTAACTACTTAATTTGTGAGGTTGACTACTTTGCTTATAATTTTATCTTTGGGTTGTTTTAAGCTAAATTAAATTAGAGATGCAACTTTGTGGCAAAGGTTTTAGCGTGGGTTAACATGTAACACTCCCAGAGAGGCCACCTGATTTATTACATTTTTACTTTAAGTTCTTCATAGAAACTTACAATCCACAAGTCATGTTACTATAAAAGATAAGCAATGAGTCTGCCAGGGTAGGTCCTAAATGCCAAAAAGAAGCTCCTAGTAAGCCCAAATACATGACAGCATTCACTGATGCCAACTGCCATGCCAGGATGAGATGTGAATGTTCAACTCCTTCAATAAGGGTGACGCTGATTTAGTCAAGGTTATACAGAGTTAAAAGGCATACAAAATAACTGAGGTTAGACTTTCAAACCTCTTTTAATATATGAACAGATTTCTGCTGCAGAGAATATATAACAGCTTTATTCAGTCCATGCCAACTCTCAGAGTTTAATTAGCTGTGGATAATCACCCTGAAATCTTAAGCGTCAACAAACTCCATAAGCAACACGCTGTCTCCAAAATTCTAAAGCTCAAAATAATCTAGACATGGCCCTGAAAAATCAGCCAAATAACCCTCTAGAGTTTTAAGCCACGGAAGTGTGCCCAACAATTTTGTACAGCCTTTTATTAGTTGCCCTTCATAAAGAACCCATAACATGTCAGTGACATTTAAAAAAATAATGCAACAACTTTGGTTGGGGTTGGCACATGATAAATGTCACAGCAACCAAACTGTGAAAACCTGCAAGGCTTAAGTACAGCTTTACATTTTAGTGATTTTATTCAGACTAAATGTGTGTGCACTGAATTCATAAGCATACACAAATCCATAACAGCAGGCTCCCTTCAAAGACTCAATCCTGAAAGAAAGCAGACGCACACCTGTTCACACGTCTAGAGGTGTAATGAATGTAAACAAAAGCCAATCAAGTTGCAATCAGTGTAATAAAAATTTATAAAATAACATATGGCTCGGAAGCTGTATTTACAAAGCTGTAATGGAGCTGAATAATCTAAGCTTCTGAGGGTTAGAGGTGACGGAAGACTGGAAGTATGTAGCTCTGGAAGCTCGAATGGGGAAACCATCAGATGTATAACATCTGTAATCGGTTCAGTGGTTACAATACTATAAATTTCAGTACTCAATACCAACAATAGGGAAATTTCATGATTCTTGAAATATGCATGAGAATTTTATAAAGCAGCATAGAACTTTTTTTAAACAACATTTACCACAGCACTGGTACTTTTGACATCTCTAGCGCTGATGCAATCATACATTGCAGTCTTTTTCTCACAATACAGCACAAATAATTCAGATCCTTGGACTGAATTTTTTCAATTGTTTAAGTGTATTAATTTCTTTCCCTCAGTTGTAAATAATACAAAAGGGTAGTCCAAAGCCAAGCACACACTGCAAAACTGAAGCAGAGTCAGATGTTTATGTCAATGTCGAAGAGCTTTAGATTTACAGACACTCTTAAGGTTGCGGTCACATTTACTGTTGTTCTGCAAATTTTGAGGAGCAAAATCCAGTCAATTCAATGGGAATCCCCATAATTGTGAATTTTGCGAGGTGACGATTGCCACAAGTAGATTTCACAACGGGTTCAAGTTGGTCACGCGGATTCAGAAGCTGCTTGATTTGAGAGAGCTAAAGCTTCATACATTGCTTGCCTGTGAAATTTCACCAAAATTTTGCTAATTAATAGTGTGCAAGAGGACAGCAGCACTTGAGAGAAATCAAGAAGTAGTCGGATTGGTCTCAAGGTCTGCACCAATCCTCTAGGAGTGAACTAAACTTTTGTGAATTTATGAATATACACCTAAAATACACTCATTAAACCCAAACAAGAATTCAGTACAACTGACATCCACCAGAGCTCTTACATGCATCTTGTTATACTGAAACTAGGCATTTCAGAGCAACTTAATTAGACTGGAGAGACTTAGTTACATCCTTGAAATTGATGTGACTAAAATTTGAATCACTGTACATGGACACATTGCTGAAAGCTAAGGCATTAGCTGTATATCTTTCTCAGACTTGTGGATATGAGAGTGGATCTACAGTAAAAGAATGGAGGACCTGAAGGGATATATAAGAATGCAGATCATTTCTCACTATCCAGTGCACCTCTTTCTTTTTCATTTTTTCAGCTCACTGGTCCCTCTAGGTTTACCAAGATTTACCAAATCTTTTAAAGGGCTTTGGGAACTTTACTTTTTTCACTGAAATTTAATGTCTTTTTCTACACTGAGAAAAAAAAAAAAAAAAAAGATTTTTCCTGCTTGTTCAAATTACTTAAATTGAGCTAAAGCCGAACAATTGCTATACATTTTGACCTAACTAAATTTCATTGTGTTCGACTTTAATATATTTAAAATTGAAGTTGACAATTAATTTGTGCTGGGATTACATGAATTGTTTTGTTGAATTAACTAAAACTGGGCGGTGGATTGTTAGTTCCCAGCATGCTTTGCATATGGCTGGATCAGGAGGGTACATTTTGAAATTTAGTGTTATTTTATGCATTTTTGAGTAAAGGGAAAGACTTGTTTGTGTTTAATGTTATGTTTGACATTTAAAAGAGTTTCTGATATGTTGAAGTTTTTATGGTCACCAATGTGCAGAAGAGTAGAGCTTATGGTTGGGTTATCGATTTCTGCATGTATAAATATCATACATGTTGCGTCGCATAAATGAGCAAATCTGTGCTAATGCCATTGCTTTAACAGGCGTCTTCCTACTTGTGCTGTGCGAGCTGCAGACAGACAGACAGTTATGTTGTACTAATTGTACAACATAACTGAACATCAAATACCAACAGGTCTTTTTCATTTATTAAAAAAAATAAATAAATGAAAACGGACCTGAATATATTGGAATCTACTCAATATATTTGAACTCATACAACTAAAAAACAATGACCAAGTTTAAAAAAAAAAAAAAAAAGTTGAAGATGAAGATAAATTAATTTTGTGTAACCACTCGCCTTATAAAAATGAGAAAAATCAAAAAGCCATTTTTTTTTTTAAGTGAGGCTTAGGTACACTAAAAAAAACAATAAGTAAAATGTGCTTTTCTTTTGCAACTTTTTTGCACTAATGTTTTTAAAGTAAATTTCACATGTATAGAATTAAGTAAAATCTACAAAACTATGTTATGTAAAATTAACAAAAAGGATAAGTATATTTAACTTGGCCAGTTTAGGTAATTCTACTTACTCATTTGAAGTTTACTTTGCAATACTCAGTTTCAAGTATATTTTACTTACTTTTTGTTTGTATATTTTACTCAAACAATGCACTGAATTAAAGGGATAGTTCACTCAAAAATATTTGGAAGAATGTTTGTAATGAAGCAGATCTCACCCCCCACTGACATAGTATTTATTTTTCCTACTATGGTAGTCAATGGGGGGCGAAATCTGCTTCATTACAAACATTCTTCCAAATATTTTCCTTTGTGTACGGCAGAACAAAGAAATTTATACAGGTTTGGAACAACTTGGGGGTGAGTAAATGATGACAAAATTTTCATTTTTGGGTGACCTATCCCTTTAAGCCATGCTTTTAAAGTGTATGGTTTACTTATAAACATTTAAGAAAACAACACAGTAGATTTTCTTGTTACAGTACAATTTGTAAGACAACATATCTAGACAATATGAGGTACCCAACCGAACAAATAGATCTCAATACTTGATACACAATACACAATAACTTTAACAATCAGTGGATAATTTTTGAGAATAAATGGGTTATTTTAAGTATTTTTAAGTGAAGTCCAGATGTCACAATACAGCAAGTTACTAAAAAATCTAACAACAAAAGAAACAATAAAACAGTGTAAATACAACTAGAAAATGCAACCTTATTAATTATTCATGCCCCAGTGCATGATGGAAACATGATTGAGTATGTTTTGCTTAATTACATTTTTAAAGAATCTTTGTAAACAAAAAATTCAAAGTAAAGTATAAGTTCAAGCTTAAATTTCTACAAGCTTGAATTGATTAGGCTACTAATAGAATTTTTTTTTAATTCTTGCCTTTAAAAAAAAAAAAAAAAAAAAAACTCCAGAATTTTTTTTTTTTTTTAATTTTTCTGTAGTATTTACTTCACCACAGAATAATTTTTTATCAGTGTATATTGAGTTGAAACTGCTCAATGTTTTACTGCAAACAAGGAAAATCATTCAACCTACTTTATCTGAGGCAAGATACTAGTATTATGATTGAAAAACGCCCAAATGTTAGAGTAGTTCAAAGAATATTGTTTTATCAGTGATTTATTATTAAATTGGTTATTCGTGGTTATTAAATGCAACAATGTTTGATTTACTTGTTTTGTTGTGCTTTCACATAACACTGATCACAAAAAAAGATGTTCGTGCCAAGTATAAACATGGTCTAAACTGGATCAGATTTTTCTGAGTTGAGCCATGATGACATGCTCATTAAGTCTAATCTCTTCAGCATTCCACAGATATGCTGTCAGAGCGATGTGCCATTCCCATCCATCCACACACACACACACACACACACACACACACTGTATTGAAATGTTTGTATTTTTAAATTATAATATTCAAATGTATTTTTAAATTACAATACTAATAATTATGTCATAATTTCTTCATTTTCAAACGTTAAACCGTCAAGCTTTTATTTTGCCTGAAAACTGCAGGGAGCCCTTCCCTGGATCATGAGCTGGGTGTATATAAATGAACATAGAATGAACACACACTGCCCTTCCTTCTAAAACACGCTGGCCCTCATTTATCAAATGATCGTACGCCAGAAAACTGTGCGTACGCTCGTTTCCACGCAACATTTTATCAATATGAGCGTGAGCAGTGACTACGCTCAAATCTCACGTCAGGTCTCAGCTCGTGTACGCGCGTTTTTGAGTCAGCGGGAGCTTGCGTGCAGCATAGTAAATCTGATGGAGAACTGTTATGAGAACATTTAGTTTATTTTCCTGACCGACAATCACTCACTAACCAATCATCAACCATTAAACGACACTATTAAAATGTCAAATTAAAATTAAATTAGAATAGATGCATGTCTTAAAATACCAGAAATGTTTTGTTTTGTTTTTTTTTTTATGCGCAAATGGCTGCATCAACAGAACATTAGGATTCACACATCATGCACCTGCAATGCAGATAAAAACAGAATATAGCCTACAAGGAATAAAAAACTAGGACTAGCCTACACTAAATATATTTCACTGAAATAATTAACAGATTAACAAAACAAAAGAGAAAAACTGTGCATCAAGTAAGGCTAGTACAGGCTACGCTCGCGTTGTATTCGTTTTCTTTATTTTATTAAAATATTTATCTTTATTTTATTAAATCCAACTGATCGCGCGGGCGCTTCACTCACACACGCAGACCCAACATATCAGTTCTAGCGTTGCTAATTTTACATTTTAGCCATTTATCAGCAAACTAAAATGCAGATAAAGTTAACACTGCTCAGTTTAATGGTCCGCTATCCGCTATCATTTTTCGTTCTTGTTCTGTTCTCAATAAAATAAATTTAAAGGATTTTCTGTAGAGTGAGGTACTAAAATAACCAAATTCATATATATTAATAATGTTTGTAAGTAGGCTATTTAGTTTTATTTACCGGTATTTTCTTTTCAAATTAATTTTATTGTTTACGAGGTTGAGGGGTGTTTTTTTTAGAGTTAAGATACATTAAGATACATTTCTTTTTCATGTGATTACTTCCTCTTCATGGCCGGGTTACGTTTCTCTGTGTCGTAAACTATAGGGCGAGGCTTCTAAAATTTGGGGCGTGATATTTAAATGAAGACAGTTTTCAGCCGCCACATTTATCAACACCCGTTCATTCGTGCGACGGAATTGGCCGCATACGAACGTTTCATGAATCACACGTGAGCGTTGTCGTAAGCTGATTTTTACGTTCGAATGTACGCTGTGTACGCTGGTTTCTACGTTCGTCTGATAAATGAGGGCCGCTGTGCATATTTAATTAAATCATAGCCTTTGCACTATCACACTAAACCATATCGCAATTTCGCTTTTATTTAATTTAATTATTCAGCCCTGGCCCATACTCAACGCCAGACACATGCCTCTTTTAGAATATGAAACTTCAAGTTTCTCTGCAAACTTCAAAAAACTGATATCTAAAGTGCTCAGTATGTACTTCTTCAATGGAATCTGAGATTGTGATCTAGGAAGCATTTGGAATGTCTCAGAATGGACATGTTGCAACACTGCTTTGGGAACAGGAGCTTGGCCGAATAGCACAATTTACCACACTCAACAGAACACAAAGACAATGTTTGTTTGTGAACAACAGAAAAGAAATCAACTGGACCACTGCAGGAACTAAGCAAAGAGAAAAGTTTTTTTTAATGCTGAATATGGGTTCTAATGGGCACTCAAACAAGCATAGGTTTGTATCTTCTCAGCATGTGCTTTTAAAACTTGATGTTTGACTGCCCTTTTACCATTATAAATTGCTGACTCTTGCTAATTTGGACAAACTGCAGAGCACAAAGCTGCCCACCCTCTCTTCTGCTGCCACACCAGTAGTGGTTTGGCATGAGTTCCAAACAGCTCTCTGCTGATTTACATACACATACTCACTCACTCACTCACTCACAAAGGAATTAGTTGGCAGGGCTAAAAAAATTCTGGTTTACTTCAGGTTTTAAAAGCTCTTTTAAGGCATCATGGCCTTCTTTCATTGGGCTGGCATCTGTCACATTCCCTGTCCATTTGTAGTAGACTAACCTGCAGCAGTGGAGTTTCTGACTGAGATCTGATTCATTCAGCTCTATGTCTGTTTCAGGAGCTATAACACATACTGTAACACTTTCTTCCTCACTTTTCTGTCCCAACTGTCCCAGCTCTTTTCATTATAATTGCATTTCATATGTCCACATCCGAAAAGGTATGAAAAAGAGATGAAAAAATGAAAAATATTTTTTTCAAACATTCCATTGTGTTCCACAGAAAAATAAAAGCATACAGGCATAAAAGCACACTTTTGTGTGTGTGGTAGTGCTGAAATGAACGACTGTTTGGAGCAAAACAGAAAATCACTGTGTGCTGTGTGCAAGGGACTCCCTGTGTTCCTACTTCCTACATATCAGCGAAAACAAACCAAAACAGCAAAGACGTGATAAACACAGATGAATGAGGGCAACATCAACAACAAAGAGCCTTTTTGTTGGGGATGCACCGACAGAGACTGAGTATGAGCACCGATTTTCTTTCTGCTACTTGCCAAAACCAGTACCTGTAAATACAATGCAGTGAGACTAACGATTTCTGGACATTTCTTTATGATTATGAGCAATTGTAACTCAAAAGACTTAAAAGTCAATTTTATATTCTTGTCAAAGCATGAAGTGTCAAATAACCTTCACTACCAAACCAAGGGCATTAAAAAAAACATCTAATAATTTTTTTTCTCTGTCACAAAGTTCTCAAAAAGCTCAATCAAATTTAACGGTACAAATGTTTATAACAACACTGTGTAACGATAACAACCAAGAGTGTAATAAATTAAAATCTGACTAGTGTTTAATCAAGTGGAGCGACACTAAATTGTAGGAGTGTTCATATAGGAACTAAGCTATATAAGCCAAGGATGTTCCTCAGAGCTGTTGTACAGTATGTTTCTAATAATTTCGCGAGCATGAAAAGTATAAAAGGCAGTCTTACGCAGCACATTTGAGCTTCCGTAAAAGGTTTGTTTCTCGTGACTCATTCAGTTTCCATTGAGCTTCTGTTTTTATTCGCTGATCAATGTTTATATGTGGGTAAATGCCTAAATTAAATCTGTTCATCATCAAAAGAAATCGAGTCTCTTCAGAAAATTTGGACTAAATCACTCAATTAATGTGGATTAGTTTTCTGATCTCTTTATGAACTTTTTGAAGCTGCAAATTTTCAATTGCGTAGGCTGTCTATGGAGGGACAGAAATCTCTCAAATTTCATCAAAAAGATCTTCATTTGCATTCCGAAGATGAATGAAAGTCTTACAGGTTTGGAACGACATGAGGGTGAGTAATTAATGACATAATTTTCATTTTTGGACTAACCCTTTAAGGAACAGAAGCATCTCAGCATGTTCAGCTATAAGCCTGTTCTGATTTCATTCAGAATGTCACTCTGAGCTGAACAATCTTTTACTTTCCACAATACTGCATGGAGCTGAAAGATATGTTTGTGTCATTTGAGCCAGAGCTTGAAATCGCAGATTACTGCCCAATACTTGAAGAGTTTGTCTGAATGACGCACAGTGGTCTCTCCAAGGTATGCTTCCAGCTGTGTGGTAGCAGCTGTTGGAGCACTGCTCTCAGATGTAGAATCTGCAATTTCTTCAAAAACACTGCCCAGACTGGTACCTGTCTGGTCACTGTGAGACATTTTGACAGCTGGTTCCCCATGCTCCTCAGGTGTGGCTGTCACTCCAACAGGTATTTTTTGCAGCTCCAGTATCAACATTTCTTTGACCTCCCTGGCAGTGCCTGTATTGGAGAAGAATCAATCTTTATGCCTGGAGAGAGAAAAAAAAAAACGATGATATAAGCATTCGTTCTGTGCAGTAAGAAAAAAAATGAATAAATATTAATTACTCTTACATTTTAGAATTTCAATTTAATAAATCATTAATAGATTTAATTTATCTTTTTTTTATTTATTATTATGAGCAAATTAAACTTACTATATATAAACAAATAATAATTACCTTGGATCAAGTTGCGATGCAGTAATGCTTCTACAAAGCAGCAAGCAAAGTACTCTTCATCGTTCTGTTCCCATGGTCCCCATCCATTTGTTTCAATAACAGTCTATGTAGCACATTGACAGCAGGAAATACATCTGAGACTGAAGCATCTGAAGAACTCACTTGACGAGTCATTTCTTCAAAGGGATCCAATATAATTTGCATTATCTCCATAAGATTCCACTGGTTTGCAGTTAGAGTGGCAGGGAGCTCATTTTCAGACACATATACTCCAATGGCCCGTTTCTGCTCAATCAGAGACCAAGCAGTATCTGAATACTCTGTAACTGAGAGTATGCCAGGTTGGAATGTTTAAAGTGGCCGATTATTTTGTGTTCGACTCCCAGAGCCTCCGCAATGCTGTGCTGTGATAGCAGACCCTGAGATAGCCAGCTGCAGTGTATGCGCAACACACGAAAGACTAGGAACTCTAGCATCCTACATGCCCTTTATTGTGTTTTTTGCCATTGTCATTGACCACAGCACGGACAGAACTTTTGGGAATTGCCCAAGTCTCAAGCATTTTCTCCAAAAATATGCTCGCTATGGCTCGACCCATGTCCGAGCCCCAAAACCGCTTTGCATGGACAGTGCCAGTCCTACACTTCTGGGAGCCCTGACATAGCAGTGAGTGACTGGGAATCTTCAGCTCCAAATCATTAATATATCAATACTAACTGGAATGAAAAATAATTCATTTATAAATTCCTGCACAGTAGAGCATTGTTTCCAAACAAAGGAGAAAAGATATGTATATTGGTATCAGCATTGGCTATCAGCCAAAAGAATTTTAAAAAAATAATAAAAAAAATAAAAATTTCGGCATATCGGATATTGGCAAAAAAACAATACTGTGCATGCCTAATTCACATTGGCAGTATAAATCTGGATTTAATCCTAATCAAAGCACTAGTAGCATGACTGCATGCAACTTTTTACCTGTGCACGGCTGAAGCAATTCATGGTCCAATGCGAGTTACTTTAACAGCATCTTTTTTCCTGCACAGATCCTCAGGTTGTAAATTTTCTGCTGTCTGTCTAGATGTGAATGAGCTGTTCACCCCTCCCCCCACTACAGCTGCCATGACAACCTTCAGCTGAAACGCACACACACTAAACACACACCTCACACACATGAAGAGATCATACATTCAGTAACAACAATAATCATTAGTGCCACCGTCAAAAAGCATATTACTTGCAAATAATAATTTGCTCAAGACAATATTCTCTGAAACTTACAAATAGTAGTGGGCAATATTCCAGTAGACGCGCTAAACAAAGAAATTTGTCAACCGGTAGATATTTTAGATTACCGTCTCTATTGGGTTATGCTCAAGTGAAGTTACTGTACTGCACTGTCATGAAAGCTTATCATTTGAATGCATTTTTAAGCCTTGCAGTTCAAGCGCAATAAGCAGCGAAATATGCACAGGCTGTCTGAGAGATGGTTTCTGAGCACACACACCTGAAACGCGCACACATAAAACTGCAGCTCAGACAGAGCGTGAGTCCTGGGCCGAGTTTTTGGTGCCTTATTGGGCTTAAAAGGTCAAATACACACTTGTGTGTCAAAATCCCCATTAAACACATTAGGTTATGTCTTAAGTGAACAAACAGCTGAGAAAGAAAACATGTGTATCTGTATATTAGATCTGTGCATTCAGTCTTAAAGTGACAGCAGAATATACCAGAGATAAAAATTTCTCACTGCTCATGACTGAATCACTTTTGTAACTTTAATAATAATACATTTATATTTAATTTACACAGTGAAGACTATGCAGTGTTTTTTTGTACATTTGATTACTCTATACAATTTATGTTGTATTTATTCATTAATTATTATAGTGGTCGACTGATATTTATTTTTTTTTTATTGTCGATGCCGATGCAGATATCTTAGAGAGTAGGGCTGATGGCCGATATATACCTTATATAATAATTTATATTTATTTTAGTTAATATTTAATAAATTAGAAATCATTTGAAAATGAATTAAATCTACAAAATAAACATACTTTAGGTGCAACTTCTTAATTATGTAATCATATTACATTATTTTCAAAAATAAAGAAAATATATGAATAAAAAGGAAGTAAACACTGTAGCCAACAAGGCAATCAGTAATCTGGTAAGTTTGTGCACACTGGGAATCATATTTTTTTCATATAAAGACAAGGAAACATTCATTTTACATACAGCACATAGTGAAAATGACATGAATATGACATAGTGGGCAGCTGGATAGAGCGCAGCATAGTTTGAAATCAAGTGTTTAAAGTTTGTCAATCGTCAGTGAAGCTGAACTCTCCTCCTGTTCGCATTAAATTCCAATGGACCGACTACACATTTTTTTGCAGGCTACAAATACACACTGTGACGAGCAGGGCGGGCGAGAGCCGTGAGGGAACGGCGCGAGGTCGGTGGCGTGAGTGTTAACGAGCGTCAGCTGCGCGTCGCACCGGTCTCGAATCTCTCACGGGGGAGCTCCGGAAGCATAAAAGGGGAGCGACGAAAGTGAAGGACGAGAGAGGACCAGGCCTGGACTTTACTTTATGTTTTATTATGTTTGTGTGGCCAGCAGACGTCCTTGAGGGTCTGCCGGCATTACTTTCGTTTTGTATTTGTTTATTTTATATATTAAAGTTTGTGTTGAATGTTCGCCAGTTCCCGCCTCCTTCTTCCCGTACTTACGAACTGTGTTACACACACATAAGATCTCAAAATAAAAGTAAAAATAAATGTCTTGCTTCCGACACATCGGCCAAACAGAAAAACTTATCAGTCGATGCTGAAAAGTTACAAATACCAGCCGATATATCGGTTAACCACAGATTATTTATTTATTTATTGTATTATTCTTATTTCTAGTGCTTGCTTTTTTCAGGTAGGTCTGTTTCATTTGTGTCTTTGTTGTATTGAAGTTTTTTTTACTTATTGCTTCTAATTAGTTTCTTTGTTCTTATTTTACCGCTGATTTTTTTAATTGTCTTCAGTAAGCTTGAGTTTTTTTTATTTCTACTTTTTTTTACTTATGTTAGTTATATAAATATAAATATGCTGTGATTTATACTGTTATCATGAAATGTCCCTTCACAAACTCAAAAAATTAAAAACCACACACACGCTCGACATAAAAAAAATATAGAATACATATGCATATAATTAAAAGATTAATTAGGTAGGGATTAAAACAGACCATAATTAACAGTGACATGATTTCTTCATGTCTGTGCTTAAATGGAATGCAACTGCACACCAACAAACATGTCCTAACATGAATTAACCTACAGAAACCATTCACTCAAAGCCATTCTGGCTGTTTTAGCCTAGCCTGGCTTTATGAAAGAAACATGTTTGCCTAAAGCCTTCAAGGAATGTTAACCTTAAACCTTAAAGTTATTTAATAAAAAAGTTATACAATAAAAAAGTTATACACTGACATATTTTTCTAATATGTATTTGCTATGAAATGGCTAAAAAGGTGATTTTTCAAATCAAATAAAACAGCCATTGTTACCAAATAGATTCTAAATAGGGCTGCACAATTAATCAAATTTCTAATTGTGATTACAGTTACAGATGTCACAATTACATAATCATTCAAAAGGCACACACAAAAAAAGTCGACTTACATTATTCTGCATGCTTAAGATGTGTGTTGTTTTTTCTTTCTACAGGTTATCTTAAGGTTTTCAATTGTTTTAGTTGTAGCGTAACGTTATAATACCATACATATTTTTGTTTTTTTTTATATAAAGAAGAAACCAAACCAATGTATAGTTGACATTTGAGGCTTAATGCTATAGAAAAGCAATAGACGTTTTTCAGGAAGAGTGTTTTCAGCTTGTTTATTTTCATATAAAAATATGGCATGCAGTTGCTTCAAACAATGGTATAAGCCATTCAAAACATTATTCAGTGTAAATTGTGATAATCGCCATTAATAATCGCAATTACAATTTCAAGGGAATAATCAACAATTATGCTTTGTCATAATCGTGCATCCCTAATTCGAAATAATTTAATGTAAGAAATAAAAAGTAACAATGTAGTTAATCATAATAATCAAGGCATGATTTCACACTGAAACACAAGTAAGTTTCATAGTAAAATCAAAAGCACAGTATTCACAAAACTTTATTAGCTCAAATATGCACCTGTGCAGATGTTTAGAGACTATTTTGCACAAAATCTCAAAATACATCAGAAGAGAAACATTGCTGAACTTCTATTACTAAACCCTGAACTAATTCAGAAAATAAAACTATGCATTTTGTCCGTTGTTGTGTATTTTGTTATAGGGTACAATATGTGCTTCTATTAGCCAATCGTCCATTTTATGATTGTGTGTGTGTGTGTGTCCAGAATTTTATATTTCTGCAAAGATTTTCTTTTCAGTGCCTCATTAATCGCAGATATTCAATATTGTCTAGATCTACTATAAATGTAATTTAGTAAGGTCAATTTAGTTAGGTTCTTCTGAAGGAGATCAATGTACTGTGACCTGCAGGAAACGAGCAATTTTAGCTGAAATATTTATGAATATGATTCTTGGTTCACATCTGAACCAGGGCTCATCACACTATGTTCTTTATGATGTGGATTTTGGTGACAACTGGCGCCACTAGCTGAAAAGTTACAAAGCAGCTGACAAGTTACCAGAAGCCCTAAACACTTCAGTGATTATGAGACGAAGACGACAAAAAAATAAACACCACTGATAGTGGATTGATGACAGAAATAGACGGGTCTTAAACGCACGCACACTCGCACACATACACAGGGCACAAATCATATTTCACAGAGCTGAACCAAATGTTCTTTCCTTTGAAATCATTTGCATGAACCATTTGTGTGTAGAGCTGGTGCAGACTTTTAAAAGAAGCTAGTCTATAGGCTTACATCATTCTGCAATATCAAATCAAGCTCTATGAGGACACATTTTCATATACCCCATTTACCCAGAATTCCCAGCAATCATCAGGGTAGCATTAGTATAAAAAAAAAAAAAAACAGGGTAACAGGGTAATGCTAGTAAATGCTAGTGGGAGATAGGTCCCATTACATCCAGTGAAGTTGAGGCGCTCTCATTCATTAAAATGGTCCATAATATGGTGAGGCTTGCTGCTTTCCTCTGCTCCATTTCCACAACCTGTGCTAAAGTAATGGCAACATAATCTAATAAGGGCTCCTGGTATGCCCAGGCAGTATTAGTGGGTGTGGAATAGGGTCATGAGGGGTTTCAGTACCACAGGCGGACTCCAGCACACTGCTGATGTCATTTCCAGGGCGACACAAACCACCATGAAGAGCCTCAGGCTGAAATGCATAAACTAGCACACATTCCACACCTCTTGCAACCGTTAAAGCCATGCTAGGCCCACAGAGACATACTAATAGGTTGAACAACAAGGCTGAGGACACAGTCTTTATGGTATGAAGTAGAAAGTTAAAGTTTAGTAAAAAAAAAAAAATAATAAAATAAAAACTCATGTATATAGTAGTGGATGCACTAGTTCTGAAATTATCAAAACAGCAAATAAAAAAGTAATTGAATGATAAACAAAGGAGGATCCTTTTGAAGCTGTTACACTGAACTAAAAAATCATGCTAATAAGTTGTTTATAAGTCCTGTGTTATAAGGGGGTAACGCATTACTAGTAACCTTAGTTACGTAATCAGATTACTTTTTCAAGTAACTAGTAAAGTAACGCATTGCTTTTCAATTTACAACAAAATATCTAAGTTACTTTTTCACATTTATTGACTGACAGCTCTCCTGTCTCCATGTTGAGAGAAATAAAGCGCGTGAGGTGTTGTGTTCGCTGTGTAAACATGATGGTTACTGTAGTTCTAGACTAAATGTGAACATGCATTTACTCATCTCACTTGCACAAAAACATTCAGTATTCCGCAAAATAAATAAAAACGGTGAAATGCAATCTTGGAATTTTATGCAAACCTGTAATAATTAACTATATTAAATTACATAAACACACTTTATGTATTTAATCTCACTTTATTAAGCAAGGTCTTTGCTGCTGGCCTTCAATGATCTAATTCAGCCATACTAATAAGCAAAAAATTACTGTAGATTAGATTTAGAAATAAGAGTGTTGCCTTCCTTCTCCTGTATTTAATTCTTCTTTAATCTAGAACGCAGTTACTTTTTATGAAAAGTAATAAGTAATGCAATTACTTTTTTATGGAGTTATGCAATATTGTAATGCGTTGCTTTTAAAAGTAACTTTGCCCAACACTGGTTATAAGGGGTTTAGTTTACTCACAGAGACGAAGAAACTACAAAAAATTAAAAGTCTTTGTTGTTGTTGTTTTTTTTTTTTTAATATCTCATGGATGAACTCATGCCTCAATTGGACTAATTTTTGTCATTTGCAATAAAACTTCCCTGTGGACATCGCCATCTTTGATTCTGTTGTTACAGTTACCTGATTTTGAATTCATTCATACATTCATTCATATGTATTTAAGCAGCTACTTTAATCTGCTGAATGAATAGGAAATCCATCAATTCTAAACTCGTATACAATTTTGAGTGGACAGTATATGAACTGGGTTGAAGAAACAATTAAAAGCATTAAATGCTTTGAAATCTGCAGTGATGCTGCATACTTCATTCCAGCTTATGAGTATCGCAAGCATTGTTAAGAACAGAAACTCATTTGGGAGGTACATAACACGTTTTTTTTTTTTTAACTCTGCGGTGACCGTAAGCACTCTTCTCTGAATTCTGTATTGCAGCTATGCAATTTCAAACACACACTTCTCCATCCCGCCAGCCTGAACAGATGGACTAACCTCCTCTTGCTGGAGGACCCCTGGGCTGACTATGTAGTGCCTGAGGAAAAACCTCCTCACGCATTCTGTCCAAGGCCAAAAACAGGATGAAAGGTACAGTACTATGTACAGCTCTACAAGAGGGCTTGGGAGGAAAAGTGCACACTGGTTTGAGTGGGAGTGAGCTAAGGTCACCATGTTCTCATTGAGTACACTCTGGTAGAGCTGTGATAGAGGTGAGGAGAGGGTACATATCTATTTTAGAGAAACACAGCAGAGGTTGGACTGTTTTGGAACTGCAGTGACTGAGTAAGAGAACTGTCATTAGGTGAAAGTGTCAACGCAGGAAAAGGCTGCTCGCTCTGAAATCTTTCTTTTCTCTCCTTCTCTGCCCGTGGATCTCTGACAGAAAGACTTCCGCATGCCTGTCGCTTTAGCCCTCGCATCTTGGCAGCAGCGGAAGAGTGTTACAAACTTCCATCACCTCCACCACATGAAAACGCTGTGACACTACACTATGAGAAACTGTCCTACCACTGACTGCTAGGTAAATGGAGACCTCCAGTGATATACCAACCCACCTGAAGCCTCTGAGCAATGTGTTTACAAGTCAAACATTCTGTTGGCATTTACCTGAGCAACTGTCATCCATAGGCTCTTCAACAATCCTCTACAACTGTTGGTATAAAACACATTCCCATACGTCAAAAAGATCACAATACAAAGGGTAGTCGTAACTAGGGATGTGAATTTTTGACTGTATGATAAATGTTTTCATGACAGATATATTCAGACATATATTAAGATACCAAAAGTAAAAAAATATTAGTTAGTGTGTAATGTTGCTGTTTGAGCATAAATTTCTGCAAGGTTACAAAGCTTAAAGTACACTCCAAAGAGAGATATTTACTTTAACAGAAAACAGTAGCGTTTAGTAGCGTGTTGTTGCCATGTTGAAGAGACGCTGTTTTTTCCAACCCGGTACCAAAACCCCTTTGTTTGGCCTTCCTAAGGTGGCCAAACTTAGAAAACAGTGGTTAAAATGTATTATTTTATCTGTGTGCTGCACATTTTACGGAGGACAGCTTCCAGAACTTACAAGAGTACAATGCCGGCTGTGCAAAAAAGCTTCTCCTGAAAGAAAGAGCAATTCCCATTTTGTCAGTACAATCAGTTGTTTATGGCTCACGACCTGTAAGTATTTATTATTTGTTGTTGTGTTTTCTATTAACAGTTCCAATTATAAGTTTTATGTTGTTGTTACGATGTAAACAAAGGGCAAACTGTTTGGCTCCGCTAGCCTGCTCACTATCATTACAGTGTTGATGTAGTGTTCAGCTATGGGGCTCTCGCTTTTGTAAGACTGTTCACCGATCCTTTGGAACTTACCACTCTGAAACATCTGTGCTTTCAAAGGTTCTGCATGATCCTCTTGTTCATAAACATTTACAGGGTCTGAATCTGGGTTAAACTGGTATGGCAAAACTGACACCATCATTAATATTTATACCTGAGCAGATGAAACTCTTGGTTATGGTAAGGGGAGTGACACACAGGGCCAACACACAGGGCTGGCTAACCAATCAGAGCATATTATGCATTTCAAGAGGAGAGGCTTCATCGAAACAGGAACTAAATGGGGCGTTTCAGTCAGATTGGGAAGACTCAGAGGAGCTGCAATAATGTAAAATAAGTGAAAAAAGAATGTGTTTTTTTTTTAACAATCAAGCATGAAAACCTATTCTAGTGAACTCCAAAACAAAATCAAGACTTTAAAAAAAGGGCATAATAGGACTCTTTTAAAAATGCTCCTCTCTAGAGTCAATTTCTCTAGCAAAGTAACAGGTTTATGGACTATTCTGAGGAATTACGTGACATGTTGTGCACAAGCCGTTGCACCATTAAAGCTACAAGCTGCCAGAACTAACACACCTCCCAACGCACATGCACTTTATTTATTGAAGTGACATAACCATGCAAAAATGAATGACGTGACACTGACATTTACCATGACAAATGGTAAAAATGTTGAAAAGAGAATACATAGCAAACTAACAAAAGACTGTACCGGCAATTAATAGTTTGCGGTTTAAGATAGAAAAAATAATTCATAACACCCTCTTCTCTACAGTAAAAAGTGGTCTGATTACATATATTAAAGATGCAGAATAAAAAGTTGATAGCACAACTGTATTTGTGTAGGTGAGTGAGAGACACTCTACAGGTGTCTAAACATTGAGCTATGTCGTGTCGAACTTAAGGTTCTGTTGCTAAAAATGACTCAGCTATCCAGCAGGGATCAGCTACCGAGATGGTGGTTCCCCCCTCGCTGTGTGCAGTGCCCGCGCCTCCGTTCAAGAGTCAAATGTCACATGCTATCCGTCTTTAACTGCAGCATAAAACCAACAGACAATGGTCTCACGCTGAGTTTAGATGGACTTCACAGGGAGAAGTGAAAAACTATGTTGTCTACTTTCCAGACAGCCTTTTCTAACCTTATCAAAAGTGGAATACTCTAAAAAAACAATAATACAGTCCTGACCTAAGTAAAGAGAGATGTGAAAAGTAAACAAGGCGCCATCTTATCTTGTCCTTTCATGGTACACTGTTGTTAGGGAACACTTAAAAACACTGATCATTGAAAACACAAAGTAAGAGATTCTACTACTTCTGTGCCTGATACTTCTGAAATAATCTGTGATTTGTTTGTACTGAAGCACACTTTTAAATCGCAAACAACTGCTGAACAGGTAACACATTTAGGTGGCTCAGTATATAGCTAGCTAATTTGCAATGTGTGATATGACGTGATCTATACATGAGTATTGTAAAGATTTACGTTTTCATTTGGTCAAAACAAAGGTGGCAGATGTTACTTGTTCAGATCACATTTTTCTTTGGATATATGTCAAATAAGATGTACTTCTTATTGTCATGCAGATATACAATGCCAGATCTTCTCTGATGTGGCAATCACAAATTCATCCGCACAGAGGAGCAATGCTGAAGCACAACCCATGTTTATAAAAAAAAAAAAAAAAACTCTAAAACATATAGCAAGTAACTGCAATTTTAGGTTTCAAACCAAGATGGAGATAAAGAGGCAAAAGTGCCGTAATGCAGCTTTAAAATAACAATTATTATATATATTAAAATGTAATTTATTACTGTGTTAGCAAAGCTGAATTTTCAGCAGCCATTACTCCAGTCTTCAGTGTCACATGATCCTTCAAAAAACCAGTCTAATAATAATCTTACCCTAAACTTTCAAATGGTAGTATATATCTGTACCATAAACAGCTGATATTGAGTATTTCTGTAATTTATTGGTATTTGCCGATATTTCATAATATCAGTATTTCACATTGCCGCAATCTAACGCTCACTTAATCTTTAAAAGCAAAAATAAGTGTAATAACTGTTAAATTTAAATCTCAAAATAATTGTCCATTTTTCATTCCATATCTCAATGTTGGGATGACCAAATTTAATTGTAGCATTTAATACCATTGATTTTAAGGTTTTATTTTTGATATTTTTAAACAAAATAGTGTCGAATTTTAATATTGGCATTATCAGTTATTGGTCATTCAAACATTATGGGCTTATTGGTATTGGACAGAATTTTAATATCGGTGCATGCCTAGATATGGCAATACGATGCAGTTGCAACATCCAATTTATTTTTCTCAGTTTGTCTAAAATGATTATAGCAAATATCCTATAAGTGATTGTTAGGAATATTACACATTATAATGTCTGACAATAGCACAGAGATAGTGAATAAAATTATTCTGGATTTTAAAATGTATTCTCTTGGTTTGTATAGTCACTCATGTCATTTTTAGATCTCAAGTCAATAGAAACGTGGATGTTTGCAGTACAAGAACCATCACTATTTTCATGGAAATGGGCTAAGAAGAAAGACCAAAAACAAAGTCTAAAGGTAAAAAAAAAAAAGCTTAAATATTGCGATTTGTCCCATAGTGAGTCACACCCAAGGACCACTGAAGTGTCTTTCCCAGTGTCCATCTGTTTCTGTACCTCTTTTTTTGTCAGTCAGTCTCTTTGTGAACACATAAAGGCTCTATTAACATTAGGAGTAGGTGAAAACATTACATAAAAGCTCCTTGCCTGGTCAGGATCATTTAAAACCAAGGACACCCGACTAAAAGCTTCATCTCTCTGCAGCTTAGAGCGAATAGCAGATAATAGATCTGTCTGATTGAGCGCTGCTCTGTCAGAAGCTACAAAAGAAATCATCAGTGCTAAACTGTTCACTCAAATTCAGCTTCTCTATCTTATCAAGCTGGCCCAGAATCCCTTCTTAGGTTATTACAGTGCAAAAAAAAAAAAAAAAAAATCCACACACTAGGAAAGGATTTGTTAATGTTCTGAACATGTTAAAGATATTGTCAATAGAAAAAACAAAACCATAAACAAGAGAAAAGCCAAGCTGTGGCAGCTGAATAAACATTATCTAAATAATAATGATGCAGCGCTTACAATACGAGACTGTGTTTTCCCAAATAACATATTAAATTTAGAAAACACTGAAACTAAAGTATGGGAATTGAATGATATATTGAATAAAAGAATGAGAAATAACTGTGCTATGCAATGTGTTATCTCACCTATTGGCTATTTAAGGCTGAACAACATACTGTGTATTAGAAAAAACGCATAAACACACTATTTCTCATACAGTCTTATGGGGATACATTTCTTAAAGCGCTGCAGACAATAACACGGTCCTCACCAAATCTAAAACCCACCGCCCTAAGCTACTTAACACCATAGCTGAACATTTAGGACTTCGGGAGCTCCCATTACTTAGATTTCCCTTATCAAGCTGACACATTGTGCAATAATCTCATTAAACATTTAAGTGCAACTCCTTCCTAAAGCACTCCCAGCCCTCGCCTTTCCTTCTTCTAACCAGTGAGGGGAAACTGATGTTTCACGGGGGGCCACACTAAAAGCTGATAGGAGGAAAAAAAGGTTTAAGTGAGTTATCTGAGCAGTCCGGGCTCTTTTATGAGAGCAATCAATTCATATCAGATCCCCACACTTACAAAACCCCAGTCTGGCTACTGAATTACTTCAGTGAGGACATGTTTGTTGGGAGTAGGAGGCTGTTGCATGGTTATGACTAGGAGGGGAGTTGTCAGAGCTTTTGAGTCGTGGGATCCCTTACAGCTGGATCTGCTGCAGTGCTATGCCTGATGTTTGCAACAGCCATTACAAGCCAGAAGTTCATTGCTCATTATTTTGGATGAAAACATTGATAGCCATTCATAGGGTATGTGCAATAATGTTGCTCTTCGTGTGTTTTGGGACACCAAAGTACAGCAGAGTGCTTTGTGTCAGAAAATTAGATCCACTGCAGTGACAGTAACAACAAAATGATAATGATAGCAATTGCCTTGATGAGGAACAACAAATGGGACATGACGGCAAGTGTGTCTGGTGAACTGAATGCACAGAGGAGCCACACTGAGAGGGATTGTTTCCAAACAGTCAGGGGCCCAACCTGTCATATGCTGCCTCATGTCCAAAATGATCATCAAGCAGTAAAAACGAGCATGCAAAATTCCTAAACCCGTTACGTGTTACGTTGGCTCTTTCAAGCTGTCAGTATTGTGCAATATCTACATTTTGTACGAAAGAACATGCGCGCAATAACACGTCCATTAAAACTCACGAACTGTTGCGAATATATAAACAGTTTGTTGACTTGAAAATTGAGGCTTTATATTGCGTTTCTTTGGACAAATAAGCCATGCAACCAACTCTGTCATAATTACAACTACCTTTACTTCCTACTTTTTACCAATACAGACCGGCTACCACCCATTTGTCCATGGCCAGATCTCATATTATAGAGCATTACCAAACCATAGGACTACTGTTCATTCGAGGTACACGTTTACACTCAAATCTCAAGGTTTTCTCACTTCAAATAGTCCATAAGCCCGATCGCTCTTGAGTGGCATGGGATTTCTACTTACATTTAACCACTCTGTCCGTCGTGGATAACTTCGGATCATCATTCGGTTTGTTTTCAGACATTTCCAGTCAAATATGTGTCGATTCTCTCTGAAACTGTTTTTGAAAACGATCCGATGTACTTCCTTGCTCAACAACTCAACTCTTCCCCAAACGGGAGACGGCAGTGATATCGATCGCTTGTATCACTGGCCAAAAATACTTGCAACAGGGTGACAAATTTCAACGCTGTTACTGTAGCTCTGTCTGATTTACTGCAACACTGTATCAAGTTCTCAGCGAACACAACCAAACGTTACAGCCGTAAAGGACACGCCCACTACTCTGACAGCGCCACTCATTGGTGGAGAGGACCCTCCCGCTCTGAAGATGCGCTTCCCCTTTGGTCTGCTGTGATGTCAATCATAAGTGTCTGTGTAATTATTGTAATATTACAATTCTGAACTGGACTCTGAGGAGAGGACTATAATTACAGTGTTTCATTTAACATGTGCACGACTACTCAGCGGATATTTTTTTTCTCGTTAGCTTCACGTTTCATGTCCAGATAAGTGCATTGCATTAATACGCAAGCTATCAGTGTATTGCATACGCACATTTTCAGACGTTCATCTCTGTTATTATGTTGATAAGTCATTCTACTGTCACTGCCAATATGACCCGCCTATAAAACTGTATATATAGAGAGAGAAGGGTCCACGATACTGAACGAACAAGTTCAGATTTGAACAGATTTGCCCCACCACAAAATAAAGATGTGCGTCTGTGTGTTTGTGTGTGTGTCAAAAAGAAATCGACGTATATTTTTTTTCATTAAACGTTAGGTTTTCTCGACTTAACAAAACAAGTTACAACAAATAATTCATCTTATCTTTAATTTGCAAACGGCTAAATAGTTGGAAATGATGCAGCAGCTATCATGTAACTCAATGTTACAGATTTATAAACGCACTTCTGCTAGAAAACAATGGTATATGGTTGTTATTTTCAACCCGTTCCAAGATTATCACTAATCTATCTCCTATAACTTGTCACATTCAACATTTTTAGTAGACATTTATAGATAGATAGATAGATAGATGGATGGATGGATGGATGGATAGATAGATAGATAGATAGATTGCTGCAGATCCCTCTGAAACCACTGTATAGGTAAATTATGGCCTATTACCTGCCTGACTTCAGGGTGAAAATTTGCAAGTGGCTTGTATGGGTCTAGCATGATCACCTGCAGTTGCACACACTGTCATTCAGATATGAGGATGCTCTGAATGTTACCGTGGATCACAGCTGACCTGCACACACAGAGCTGTGAAAACACTGATAACAATGACACTATCACAGACTTGTCATCAAGGTCCCTAAAGCCATGGCCATGGTGTGTGTTTCAAACAGCAGTTGTTAAACATTTGCATGGTTATAAAGCCTCATGAAAAGGACACCACTTTGTTCCATAGGGAGGCAAAAAAAAAGAAAGATAGGAATAAATAATTGTATACTGTACTAGGCATAACGTATGCCTATACACTTTGCACCTGTTATCCCAGATATATGGCAGTTTTAATGCAGAAAAAGAAATGTTCTTCCTAGAAAAGGTCTCCATGGATACATTCCTAGCAACACAAAATGCAAGACTTAGTCCTCCGAAACCTTTGTTTTTTTTTTTTCTATTTTCTTTAGCAGTCGTTGGTTGTTAGTGTCAGGGACACAGAGACTGTGTAGAAACTGTGGACTCCAACTCAGCTTTATTTCAGCCAGTACTTTGGGAATTTGCAGCTGGATCTTACATAGTGGTTAAAAATGAGAGATAATTCATTTGGGGTAACCAGTGGTGGACAGTAAGGATTTTACATACTGTAGCCTACTTAAGTACATTTTTCAAGTAGGCTATCTGTACTTTACTGGAGTATTTTTATTTTGAGAAACTTTTACTTCACTACATTCCAAAGCATAATATTGTATGTTTTACTCCACTACATTTCATAAAAACATATCGTTACTTGTTATTGTGAATTGAAGAAATCGTCACATGCTCCGAGACGCAATAGAAGTGTGCGATTCTTGAACAAACGTATTTTCAATGTACAGAATGATTTCAAATGATTCATTTGCGAATTGGACTGAGGGTGCTTCTCAATACTCAAATTGATGCTTCCTCGTTTCCTCGCTCCCACATCCTCCAGCATGTGATCCGGAAACCGATTGAACTCAGCCATCTTGAAGGACATCTCTCTAATTGCACCACGAGGAGGCGAGGAACAATTAAGGAAGCTTCCCGAGGAGATATGAGCGGGGATACACAGGTGTATCCTTTGCGGAAGTCTTTCTCGTCGAGAAACCTGACGCATACATTCTCCTTCCCCTTCATATTTGTCACAATAATTTAAACATATGCTTTACTTTTGCAGTTTAAATAAACTTTACATCTCTCGCAGCTGAAGACGCTTTGAAGTGACATTTGAGTGAACATTCCAATATACAAATAACATTTCTTTCGATTCCTCCATCCTCATTTTCTTTCCTTGCATCCTCCCCTTGCATCCTATGGGAGGTGGAGCTGAAACGCGAGGAAATGAAGAAAGGAAAGGAAATGAGGATGCACAAACAAGAAATGAGAAGCACCCTGATACGATTGCAGCTGTTCTCGAGTCAACAACTTACCGATTCAATAATCCATTCAGAACGAGTCTCTAGTTAACTGAATTTACTGGTGCTTCTCAAACGGAAGGCTGCATCCTATGAAGGTGGCATATCCCGACTGCAGCATCATCAAACGTCGCTGAAGGTCTGGCGGTAGCACTTTTAGCTGCAGCTTAGCAGATCATTGAATCTGATTAGATCGTTAGCATCTCGCTCAAAAATGACCAGAGTTTCGGAGAAAAATATTAGGAAAAATATCTAAACTCTTTGGTCATTTTTGAGCAAGATGCCAACGGTCTAATCAGATTCAATGATCTATGCTAAGCTGCAGCTAAAAGCGCTACCGCCATACCAGGAGATCGCTGAATGGATTTGAAAACAGTAAAGCTCAACTGTTTAACTCTAGGGGAGTTGGAAATTGAGCCTATTTTCAAAAATAGTGGCGTGTTCCTTTAAATGACCCACAATCCTTTGCACACATTTAAATTTAACAAAATGAACTGATGGAAAATGAGTCCGTACTGAGCTTGTCTGTGTTCATTATGAAATGTAAGACAAAAATAATGTTTTCGGACATGAAAATATAGATGTTATGTTTTTTGTTTTGCTGTAAATTAATCATTTAACACTAAACTGCCAATAATGTAAGCCACTGGGAGAACTCAGACAGCTGTCATTCACTGTAATCACTGGCATTAATAGAAAGCCAGTTAATATAAAGATTTGTAATACAATATATTTTTCCAAAATTAAGTTTAAATAGTATTTTCGTGACGTGACCACAGGGCAGAAACATTTATGCCATGCACACTTGGTAGACTGTCTCATTCTAGCATTTAAAGATGAGGTGGACTCTAGTCTAGAACCCTCCGAAGGTTTGGACTAATAAGGACGCAGCCTCAGTAGGATCAAAGACTATAGAATAACACAAGACGCATCACTCGTATTATTATGAATGGGAGAAAGTGCAACGCGCAATATGGCGGAATAAGTCCCGCCTTCTAAATAAGAGCCGATTGGTAAAGTCATCGCGTCACTGCAGCAGCCGTTAGAAGCTCCGGTTTCTATAGAAACAGTCAAACGCTCGCCTCAGAAATGAGGCACAAAAGACGCGCATTTAGGACTGCGCATGCGCATTAGGTTGATCCAGCCTGAAAAATACCGTTTTTTGTCATGATTCGAGCGTTTAGAAACAAAATTTATGAGACAGTTGTTGTCAGATTTCATTGGTGATTTCAAATATGAAATTTAATCGAAAGCTTGGCAAACAGCTTTAGAGAATTTGATGTTTCCCCATTCAAAGAGATAGGAGCTGCACTTGGATGCCCGAGAGGCTTTTCAAAGATGGCCGCTGAGTGAAATGACTTGTCTTAAAGGGACTTTGGTAGGATGCAGCCTTACGTTTGAGAAGCAAGTCTGACTCAAAATGATCCAAGAACTGGGAGATCTGACTGATGGCTTGAAAAGTAAGGCTGGCCACACATGATTTTGGGCCCGATTTTCAATCGCCAACGATATGGGGGGTGTGGCCCGATTCGAGGCTTCTAGCAACTGACTTTTTGTCCAAAAAATCCTCATGTGTGGTGTCATTGCGATTATTTTACTGCTCCCAGTCCCACACTTAATGTTTGAAATCTGATTATGTAATCCAGATTACATGTAATCAGTTACTATCCAGCACTGGCCATAAAGTGTTTATTTTTAAATATGATTGTTAGTACATTTTAATAGTACCATTATTACCATACTTTCAATATAAAAATTAAAAAATAAATAAATATGAAAAATCTGCAATATGAAAATTATTTTCAAATAAAAGCATTTTCTTTATAAAAGACAAGATTTGGTCCTCAAAAAGCCAAAAAGGGAGAATTCAGGTTGATTGGGACACTTTTTGCCATTGAGATGACTTGGAAAATTTGTCCCAATCAACCTGAATTCACACCTACATCTTGAAAAAGGCCGGGGGTGAGGGATGGGGGGATTTTTTAACGTAAATCCTGTACTAACCAGCGCTGCTTTTGCACTTTTGACTGGATTGTTTGCTTGTTTATTTCCTATTGTACAAACTTCTTGTACTTTTAAAAAGGCTTTTATTGTTCATTTAAATATTGTTGTTCAATAAAATTTTATTTTATATAAATAATATACCGTATTTGAAATCGAGAAAGGGTCTGTTAGTGATTGTAATTTCGACTTCAGTGAAAGTGACATTATTACGCCATTAGATGGCGGCAAAGACTGTCTTTATGAGTCAGTAGCAAAGACTTTAATATTGAAAGGGACTAAAACAAGGTTGTAAACAACAAGGACATTATTTTTATGTTGATCAACACCTTATAAGATGCAACTGGCAAATGCATTGACTAGCTGTCATGGGAAATCCCCTTAACTTTTAAAAGGATACTAAGACAAAGACATTGCAGTCCTCAGAGGACGCTCAAACTGATTTTTTTATTTTGAATATAAGATTGACCTGAAAGGGTTAGTTCACCCAAAAATAAAAATTTTGACAAAAATTTTGATTTGACAGCGGTGCGCGGGCATTTCACTCACTTTGGATGCATCACCATTACATTTGCATATAGGCCGCATTGGAATTGATGATTGGTTGACGGCCAAATTAAAATTTTACAACAGAACACTAAAATAACTGGTTAATGGACATTTTAAATAAGTCTTTGTGTTCAGAATGACTAAATTTGATTTCGTTTTCATTGTGTTTATGTTCCTAAAGTCACCCTGAAATCAAAATTTGAGTTTTTTTAGCTTTTAGTATGAATATGTTAGCCTTAAGGTTATGAATAAGCTGGTGTGTTCCAAAACAATGACAAAAATAGAGATTAGAAGGAAACTGAGGTTTACCAAGTTCAACGTCTCTGGCCGAGCTAGCTGTGATATAAATGAAATGTTATTGGCTATTTTAAAAAAGGGAGGAACTGTTCGATATGTCCTGCCCTGTCTTCCTGTTTCAGTTGAAATTTTTTTCAACTGAGTTTTTGTTTTCATTCTTTGAACCGGTTCAGAGCCCTGTGGAAGTTTTTTGGATTCCATTAAAATTACTCGTTAATCAGCCCAGTCTGCAGGACTTGCAGATCAACAGTGACCGCAAAAGTGGTCAAAACCCATAGACTGTAAAAAAATATGGACATTGTGTCTGTGACATCACCTGTAGATTTCTAAAGAGTATTTTTGAAGCCTAAAGTGGGCGGAGCCGGCCGTCGCCATCTTAGCAGCACGTCACCGCACGTCACTCCCGGGTAACTGAAAATGGGCAAAGAGGTGGGATGTGGGTGGAGCTAAGGTGCCTGGTTGCTAAAACCACGCCCACCTAGCTCGACGTGACCAAGTCGGCTCAGGATAAGGAGCTATCTATCTATCTTAGATACTACTGTATCTAAACTATTAATAAAGATAACAAGTTATATCATTTGAACATTCTAAGGGTTTACTGTCAATCTACGGTGCCTGTTTTATGATATAGATGCTCCAGCAACAGTAATATTGTAATTTGTGCAAATGACAACATGCAAAATCAAAACGGGACTTCATACCTTTGTAATGAAATAGCGATTGCGAGATGAATCAAATCCGTCACATTTGAGTAAAATGTCCATGAGCATCCATTGAAAAACATCCAACAGCACTGTTTGTCCACAAAAGCATTAAATCCATGAAATATTGATATATTGTCCATTGTTTGCATCACATTTCTTCTGAACGATCTGCTCACCATCATTGTTCTTCAAGAAATTATGCAATCTGAGCACCGTTTATTTTGTAAAACTGTATATGATCATATACGTTGGACTCTCACAAACAAATGAGCCCGCGTCCAAAGAATAATTTTTCAAAATAGTGCAGCAGGTTTAGTTATAATCCAAGCAGTGCTGGATTTTGCGGTGTTTTGTGAGGCATATTCTCCAGCCATTGTCATCGTAGTAAATCTGACGGACAAAACTTGTAGCCAATGCCAAGACCATCCAACAATGTGTGTTCTGTTTATCTTCCACATGTGTGCACATGTACACAGACGTACATCTGTCTCGACCATTAACCACACAGCAAGCCATTTTATTTGATAATTGTATGAAATAATCCCGAAAAAACACGGGAGAGATGCCAAATTCAGTGGCTGGAATTAGCTGAGGTGATGGCTCACTGACAGCAGCGGCAAGCCACCTGTTACTCATGTGGCCACGCCCTTAATTATGCAGAACTTTAAGGCTTAATATAATTTAAACGGATGAGTTATAAAAAAAATCACCCCCCTCACAGTTGTCATGAAGGGCAAAATTAGCTGTATATACCAAAACCACTTTTTGTACCAGGCTGTAAACATATTGTTTTTCTGCTGTAAAGTTGGGCATTTTAACATGGGGGAGATTTAACGTGGGGGAGATACACAGATTTGACTCCCTTTTGAAGCCTGTCTCTAGCGGCCAGTCGATGAATTGCAGTTTAAATCACTTCCGTGTTGGCTTCAAGAGACCGCGGGAGGTTGCCGCTTGGCAAAACCACCAACCTGTTCACCCACCTCCGTTATCTTTCAGATTTGGCCACTGTACAGAGAGTAAGTTGCCATTCTTTTGCTAGTCCTGAAACGGGAAATTTTACATTAACCTGTTAACTGCTGACGCCTTTCTGTGTTTTATTATATTTACATCCCTCGGGGCTTTAGTCCAACGTGTGCTCATTTGGATAAAAACTTATGGATTATCATATGTTTACCTAAAATATCTTTAGAGAGCAGTATTTTTTTTTCTACTTTTACCCAAAATAGGACAATGTGAACATTTTAGAGTGGTAAACTCTCACATGTAATTTGTTTTATTCATACTTGACGCCTGAGGGTGCCCTCGTGCAGAAACTCCACGAGTGAGACTCATGAGTAATAAGTGAAAGTGAAAGTGAAAAAAAATAAAAATTTCCAGGAAAATAATAATAATAAAAATACGTTTCAAGAAATACCTAATATTTGGACCAAGACATCTAGGAATCACTATAGCTGAATAAAACATAGAGACATTTTGACTGATTAAACATGAAGAGAATTAACACTGTTAGATAAAATTATGGACCTTCAATACTTAATAAATATAATGCAGAGCAGAGCAGAACACCGGTATGGGGGACCAAGAATGACACAAACACGAGAAGTGCTGTTCACCGAAAGTCAAAGTATATTGAGCTCACTGTAACTCAAATATAGCAAGTCTAGGGCATTAGGACAACTTAAAACAAAGGAAAGCAAAATTCATGTATGGTCTCATCATCCATGTCAAAAAAGCATTAAGGAGTGAATAATAGGCATGAATAAGAACAGTGTGGCTCTTATAGGAAATAACAAGACACTCCTTAAAGGTGTACGTGACTACAACAGATTAAAAACAGGATAGAAGTACTTAAAAATCAGGAGATCTATTCTTTATTTTTTCCATGTCTTTTCTTGTCTTTATTCTTCTTGTCATGCTTTTAAACGCAGTCATATTACAAAAGTTTATGTATAAATCAAAACTATGTATCTTTGCACTTTATACATATTTTGCAAGAAGATGTTGGTTAATAAAAAATAAGTAAAAAACAACAACAACAAAAAACAGGAGATCAAGAAGAAACGAAGCAAAACACATTCTTCCTTACACACACCATTGCCATTTTGGGTATTTTCAACTTTTTTATTTATTTTTTTTTTTTATACTTATTGCTCATACTTGTGCACACACTCCAAATTAGTGATGTAGCATACAATAAACTGAGCGTGATTCAAGGCCCCGATATACTCACGGCAAAGTTGTTTTTCATTCTTCGCTTAGAAGTAAAAAGAAGTTGAAAAAACATTTGCAGCGATATACTGTGTGGTTGAAAAGAGTGTTTGTGAAGCTTCATAGTCTACCTAAACATGATAACTGATCTCTGTAGATCAGTGGCAGCGAGAATGCATATTTGAACGTCACGATATTGTTTTTGTCACAGTTTTAATATACACGGGCGAATCGTTTGTCATTTAGGAATTTGATCGCGTGAGTGTTGAAATCGAGAACACAATCTTTTAAAGATTAATCGTGCAGCTTTGTGCATCTCTCTCTCTCCTATATCTGACGTATATGAGTAGCACAAGGGCTTTTAAGTGCGTTCATTGCTATATTTATGAGGTGAGACATCTCTATTAAAGGATACACTCCTTGCACTTCGCCCACCCATCACACCAGAACTGTTTTCGGAACCGAAACTTAGAAATTTTGCACGCTTCCGGTACTTTTCAAAAAACACTACCGGCTCTGGTTAAGAACCACTTCTTGGTTCCCAACCCTACTCATGATGCTTTGCAGACTGTGTTCTGGCTGTGTTTTGAAGAAGGCATGGTTTTGGAGAGCGCTCTGAAGGGAGGGTGGGATCTTATGCTTTCAGAGTTAGCTTGCTTTTGCTGGCCTCTCCGAAATTGCCTACCCTACCTTTAACTGAAAAAACTAAGTGTGGAATGTTGGACACTTCATGCACTCAACTGTCGCAGCTTTAATTACGTAGCTGAGGGAAAGGGACTATCAGACTCCAATGCTGAATGACAAAATAACCTTATAAAATTCATACACTACACAGTTGAGTACATAGTGCATAAGTAGTGTAAAAGTGTATAGTGTGTCATTTGTGACACAACTTTTGTCCTGTAGACAATGGAAGAGAGGCTCTCGGGAGCATGCATAAACTTCACATCCTTTTGTTTTTCTCAGCAAAAACGTCCTTCACATAAAAATCAGTCTACAGGCTTTCATAGACAGGAAGTCGGGGAAGTGCTTGACTAAAAGTTTATTTTAGGGATGCTTAGAATTAACTGGTTAACCATTAATAAAACCAATTATTAAAACCAATTATAACGACTTATAATTATTATTCATATTTCCATTGAGCTAATTTGCAACATAGCACAAATAAATGCACAGCCATCTGCATTTGTACTCTGGAACGAAAATATAAATGAACACGCTGTTGCATTTTTAATATCTTTTGAGACTGTCATTTTGCAGTGTTTACTGAAGATTATTAGCTGTTTGATCGGTTATAGGCTAATCAAGCAGCGTGTATGCTACTGTCAGAGAATGAAAATGTAAATTCATTCTCTGACAGTAGATTTTGCTTACGAAAAGACCAGAAATAGAACTGTTTCCCTGGTAACCACTGTACACAAAGCAGCGCTGTGCTGATAACGTCTACTTTAGACAATAGCTGTGTCATTTCATTTAATTTCGAAGGCTGCATCCTCCAGAGGACGCATCCTGTGAAGGATGTGGTATACTGAGTGTCCTTAACCAGAATTAAACGAGGGGTTCTTCGTAGGACATATGAGCAGGAAAGGAAACAGGAAGTATTACCTTGCTATGCTAACACCTTCACGGCAGCATTGTTGCTCTATCACAACAGTCAAATGAATGAAAATTATAAATTTGGAAAGTAATTTGAAAAGAAAATGTATTTACTTGTTTTATTTTGGTTAATGCTTGAGGAGCTGCGGTGTTTGTACAACAGATAGGCTATCTGTTACAGAGACAAAGGAAGATATTAAGAAAAACAAAGTTTAAAAAAAAACAAGCTTGAAACTACTTACATTTAAACACGCTTGTACTGTACATGTACATCTGCCGACGCTGACATTTAAAAAAAAAAAAAAAATTCAAATAAATGATGGTTGTTAACAGCGACGCAAAGAATTGTGGGCTATCTGCAGCTGCAAAGGATACACCTCATGCATCCTCCGAATTCCTGTAAAAGAAGGGCGCATAGAGACAGAGCGCATTTAGGCCATGCCCACACCGGGGGGAGGGGGTGTGGGCCAATCCAACCGTCACCATTGACTTTGTATTGCGTGTATTTGTATTGCCTCCTTGTCATTTCTGACTTATAACAAAAAAACAGAACAATGCCTTAAAGCTGTTGTGTGACAAGGTGTACAGCAAACAAGCTAAAAAACCCAGAACTAAGTTTTTATAAGCTACCGAAACATAAAAGCCAGCCTTTAAGGAGACAAAAGTGGATACAGGCAATAAGACGTGAAGCATCAGCAGGAAGAATGGGTAAATTTTGGGATTCTGACACTCAATATGCCTCAGTAAGCCTACGTGTGCAGTAAACATTTAGTCACTGTTAAGTCAAATATCCAAATGTCAGTTTTATATATTATATTTACTGTCGCTGATTACGTTACCCTCCAGTGGGCGTAGTTCTCATAGTAATATGACATGTCGCGCTCTGTCTCAATCGCCTCTATCCACTTATAAGTCCTTAAACGCTCGTTTTTGGGGTCGACAGCTTATAAAAACTCCTGGTTTTTGGTTCTGGGTTTTTTAGCTTGTTTGCTGAACACCTTGTCACAGAGCCGCTTTTAGACATTGTTCTGTTTTTTGTTATAAGTCAGAAATGACAAGGAAGCAGCCTCACGCAATACAAAGTCAATGGAGACGGTTGGATTGTTTTCCCCCCCCGGTGGTCGTGGTTTTCAGATTATGACGCGTGTCGCTCTGTCTCTGTACGAAGGTCGCATTCGGAGAGTCCTACTTAATTTTCTGAAATGATACAGCCTCAATGACATATGCAACCTTCAAATTGAGATTAATATTTTAATATAATATTTAATATTTTAATATTATAATATTTTGCTAATATTTTGTCACTGGCATTCTCATTGCTTTCAAAATAAACATCCCACATGCTGTCAAATTAAAAGTCCTGCTTCCAACAAATCGGCCAAACAGAAAAACATATCAGCCGATGCTGATAATTAAAATATTGCTCTATTTGATTAATTAAAATGTAAAACTGGATTGAAATAATCCTTTTCTGAAATTTTCAAAATTATTTTATTAAAGTATATTCTATAAATATTATTTTAATAACAGCTGTACAAAATAGCCTAACAGGCCCACTGTGGTTTGTGATTTATTTTCAAAACAGGGTTCACAACCTGTCTAAATATGTCCACCTTGGTACATGAACATAATAAAGAGTAGGCATATAAACTACCTAAAATCACATCTTGATAAGATATGTCAACATTTGAACCGCTTTTAAGTGTTTTTTTTTTTTTTTTTTTTACATTTGTATTGTTAGATATTCGAGTAAGTGGAAATCCAATACATTAAAAAGTGTAATCCATCATTTTCCCTCAGAAAAATTCTGTTGTCTCCGGCGCACAATGGATCTTGGCATAGGCTAGGATGCGAATGGTAAACTCGGTCTATCCTTCGTGGCCCTGGGAAAGAAGAACGCATCTGTAGGCTGCATTCAAAGAAGACTTCGAATTGGGACAGCCTTCGTTGTGCCGCTGTGATGCATTCGGCCTTCAAGTGCAGTCTTCTAAGGATGCAGCCTTTGAATTGAGATGCAGCTCATGTATGTTGTTAGGTTATAGGTTGTGCCCTGCTCTCCCTACCTCAGAAAAGCCATTCCAAAACTCTATAGTTAGTGAGAAAAATGTTCTCTAGAGAGGAGCATTTTGGAAGAAGAAAAAAGCACTATATTACATATTTATTATATTTGTAATCATATATCATTAAAAGATTTATATCATAATGTTATTAATATAAAAACAACCTAATATGCAATTGTATACAAATCAGATGTGAATTTTAGTCTTTAATAATAATGTACCAGCTGACAGGGTTCCCAGCATGGTTTACAACATTAGTTAAGAGATTTTTTTCTATGTACTATATATCCATGTGTATATCCAAATGAATTGATATTAAATCAAATTGATTTGAAATCAATCTGCAAGCTTTATCAATAAAATCATGTAGCCTAATTTGTAAAGTGCAATCTGAGTGCACGCCAGCGGGCGAGTGGGGAAGGGAGACAACCATGCTCTGGCTCGGTACAAATGTACTCGTGCCTAGTGTGAGCACACCCTTTCTTTACCAATGTCAGTAGTTGTTTTCCATTTTATTACATTAACCTACTTTCCCTGTTTGTGTATAAACCCAATAATACATCATCTCCTCTCTCACCCAAACTCTCTCATGTTTTGTGTCTGCTGTGTGATGACTATGACTTATGATGTGGAATATCCCCATTACTCAGCAAATTTAGGTTCTTAGATGGATGTGCTGCCGTGGGCGAGTGGCAGTAAACCACAGGCTCCCCACTATGACTACTGTAGAACCAGCGAAGTGAAGAAGGAGAGATGTCTGGATGTGTGCTGCACGTTTTGCCAGAGTGTTTCTCTCCTCTCCTGTTGGGAGACCTGGTGTCTGTAACTGAAGTCAAGCAAACACTGTAATCTGATGTGGTATAATGTAAGCTGTGGCAGAGATTCCATGCCAGTTTAGAAAATGTGAATTGTAGGACTCTGTTATGAAAACTGAAATTGCTTTTGAAACTGAAATATAACTCTTGAAAACATTACTTTTTTCCTATTTATAGTTGTAATTTTTACCCACAATAGCCTGATTTGACAAGGAATGAAAAAGATGATTCTGAAGCTAGTGGATTTCTTCTCTGGGAGATCATCTACGGTGTCTCTAAAATGCATCTAGACACTTAAAAGACACATTTAAAAATATATAAATTTCTTTGCATGATAATAGAGCTTTTCTCAAGACTAACTTGGATTTATGAATTCAGTTTCCTTCAAGTTCACACAGGTGTTCTAGCAAAGTAACAAATGTAGTTTATAACATTAATGGACATTGCCCACAGACATTGTCCTTATTTTCCACAGTATGCTAGAATGCTTTTTCGATATGACAGTGTTGCCAAGCTCACTTTTCAATAAAGTGTCAGATGTTGCAATAATCCAGTCAGAGATTTAAAGGCTTAGCACAGCAGCAGTTGCCTTTTGAGTGGTTAACAAGTCATATTATTCTACCCACACTGGAAGATTTGATCTGTGGGGTCTCCTGAACTCTAACTGGGAACTGTGGAATACTTAGCCAGGGTTATGTGATACTAGAATTCATTTGAAGCTAGGAATAAGTACATGCACACAATGCTCATGTATCTAAAGTATTTATAGTATATTCGGTCTTAATACAGCCAGGAGCTTCGGGGAACACAGCTGTCTTGGTGAAGTTAGTGGAATGAGTTTCAGGAAAATGGCTGAGTTGGAGCCAGAACGAAAGTCTAGAACAAAAAAAAAAAAAGGAAAAAAGCAACAAACAATAGTCCAAAAATAGTCCTGGCAAAGTCCAGTAGTGCATGCTTTGGTGGTTCAATAGTGTCTTGCACACTGAGGAACGGTGGCACTCCTACTGCCCTGTCCCTACCTACACTCAACCCGTATCTACTAGTCTATCTTCATCGCAGGCAGGCCAGTTCTGGATCCTCTCGGTCTGTACCAAATCATTCCCCCCAATGTGCACTTCATTCTGCACCACCTGGGGGCCCTCCCTAATAGTACATACAGTGACCGTCGGCCTCTGAATATGGCTGTTGGATTTTTCCTGATCCTTGCCTCCCACATAGGCTGGTAACTGCGACAAGGCATCAGCATTGCCATGCTGCTTTCCTGGACGGTGTACAATTTTATAATGAAAACTTGCCAATTGCTCCACTGATTGAGCTAGCTGCCCTGGAGGTTATGCAACCATCTTAATGAGTTGTGGTCCATATGCAACACAAACTCTTTAGCAAAAAATGCTTAAAGTACTTGGTGAAAGTCACCATGGCCAGCAGCTCTCTCTTTGTAGTTGCATATGCTCTTCTTTAGTAAGGGCCTGACTCGCATAGGCTATTACACATTCCAGACTAGCCTCACCTTTTGAAAGCACGGCCCCTACCCCCACATCACTAACATCGGTATACAATATAAAGATTTTAGTGGGGTCAGGATAAGCCAACACCAGGGCTGTGATTAATGTAGCATTTAATTGATTGAAGCAGGGCTGCACGATTATGACAAAAATCATAATTGTCGATTATTCCCTTGAAACTGTAATTGCTATTATTAATTATGATTATCACAATTTACATTGAATGATGTTTTGAAAAGCTTTATACCATTGTTTGAAGCAACTGCATGTATATTTTTATATAAAAATAAAAAAAACAAGCTGAAAACACTCTTCCAGGATTTTTTTTTATTGCTTTTCTATAGCATTAAGCTTCAAATGTCAACTGTACTTTGGTTTGATTTTAAATAAAATTATAATGAATAAAAAAAACATATGGGGCATTTTCCTGGTTGCATTTGCACCACCAGTAGGAACTCTAAAGTAATGTAAACTGCGTTTGTTGTTGTGACGGCGGACGTTTATTTTGACAGACAGTGCTCGCATTCTCTGTCTTCATTAGTTTACGATCTGTTTAACAGTCCTGTCTAATATGTTATTATATAACTGTTATACAAAGAAAATAGACAGTATATGAAAAAAGTAGGCCTATTAGATTTTGCCGTGTGGTTGATGCCCAGTGTCGCTAGTGTTTCACTTGGTTCGCTCAAAGTCACGCTGGATTTTCTCCTTAGTGTAAGATAGAGAGGTCCATCTATCACTGTTTTCCATGTTTGTAGAGTTAGTTTGTGGAGTAAATACATAGGCTGTGTACACGGCTTTTTAAAAATGGTGGGAGCTGGTGTTCCACGTGTGTTCGACCACTGGAAGTTCCTTTTGTGCTGGGTTAGACCTTTTACACTCTGAAGTAGTCATGATTTGTCTCTCACAATGTGACATGCTCTAAACACACCTCTAAAGCATGCAGAATAATGTAAATGGATTTTTTTTTTTTTGTAATTGCGCCTTTGAATGATTACAGAGTGGTGGCATCCGTAATCTTAATCACGATTAGAAATTCGATCAGTTGTGCAGCCCTAGATTGAAGGCTACCAGGCACTCCTCAATTGACCTGAAGCTCCTCCCCTTCTCAGTCAACTGATGTAGTTGTAAGGACCAAGGTTTGAATGTAGGAGAAGGCAGGGAACCCAGTTGCAGAAATGAGAGCTCAGTCAGGGAATACTATTAATTAATTAGTTAAATTCTCTTTAATTAGTCCAGAAAGTAATTCCAAAACAATCCATAAAGAAATTCCAAACTGAAACTCCAAATGTTCCAAGGAGTCAATACAAAATGATGAAGTAATTGAAGATCCAAATAGTTCAAAAAAGGTAGTAGTTCACAATTAGTTGGTAAGTAGACTCGAGACAGAGTGTCAGGTTTCAGATTCTTGGAGCCCAGGCGGTAGGACAGGGTAAACTGAAACCAGTTGAAAAACAGAGACCACTGAGCTTGGCGAGCATTAAGCCATTTAGCCTGTTGGATAAACTCAGAATTTCTGTGATCAGTGAGGACTAAAAATGGGTGTTGAACTCCCTCAAGCCATTGTCTCCATTCTTCAAGTGATAGCTTGACAGCCAGCAGTTCCCGGTCTCCCACATCATAGTTTCTCTCACCAGGTGTTGACAGGAAAGCACGGTGGTGCAGCTTTTTTTCCTCCCCTCGCAGAGAGATTATCTCCCACCTTCAAATTCGAGGTATCCACCTTGATCACAAAAGGCCTTTCTGGGTCAGGGAGAGTCAAGATGGGGGCAGAGGTGAAATGGTGCTTGAGGTCTTGGAATGAATTTGGAACATTTACCCTTAGTGAGAGATGTAAAAGGAGCTGCTACAGCACTAAAGTTGCTCACAAACTTGAGATAAAAATTCATAAATCCTAGGAACCGTTGAATGTCCTTCACTGAGATGGGGGTGGGCCAATTAGTAATGGCCTGGACTTTCTTAGGATCCATTTGAATGTTGCCCGGGCTGATGATGAATCCTAGGAACTGCACTGTGGACACATGAAATTCACACTTCTCAGGTTTGAAGAACAAGTGATTATCCAGCAGGTGACTGGAATGGACAGGTGGGGCCAACTCCACAAGCTAGGCAGCTGTTCTGAGCGCCATAGGTTACAACAGCTGTGTTCAAACAACAATAGAATATGGTTGAGTCCTGTATTTGATTCCTTAATATGGCTTCATTCACACAGTTTAGTTACTCACCCCTGTAAAATTTTGGGACTCACAACCGCATTCTCCGCCAACCCCTGCTGTGTGAACCTAGTTGTCTGCCATGTCATTCAGTGTGAAAGAACCATTCTGCGCGAGACAGGGATAGCTGCAGGTTGGGGTAATGGGCGTGCCGAAAGGTGAATTGCTACAACAGAAACTAACCCCTAATCCAGAGCCATTGAGAGAGAGGCTTACCCTAACCCTACCCCACACCCTGACAGACAGCTTTCGCGACCAATGATAAAGACCTTTCTCCACGCCCCTAACTTTTGGCACGCCCCAACCTTTTGTCATGCCTATTAGCTTACTCCAACCTGCAGATACCCACCCTTGCTCTGCGCTGCACACAAATGTGACTTGTGTGTGTGGCATTTTCATTTTCGCTTACAGAGACGGATATATAAGCTGTGTCTGTCATGTGAAGGTTTTAGATTCAGTCTCAGTTTTCCATCAGAGCTGCATAATGTGTGGTCATTGTGTTCGCTCTCCACTCAGGTATAAAATATGCTGCTGGTTAAGATTTGAATGGTGAACTCATGCTTTGCCGACGGTGATATAAATTTCAGTTTTATGGATGTTTTTGTCATACAGAAAGTCTTCCAGCCACTACTGTAAGCTGCTGTGTGAACAGAACATTTTGAGAACCAGATATGCAAGTAAATGCGGTTGTCATTTCCAAACAGTGTGAGCGTAGCCATAGAAGCATAAGTGGTTTACCATTGATTGAAGTTGTGCACAGCACTGCATATGCAAATTGGTCAGATCAACTTGAAATATTATCGTAAATTGACTTTTCTATAACTTTGATAGGTTTTACAACAAAGGATTTGGAACTAATTTTACGTTTTCTGCAGGAAACTATGGAGCCCCTAAAGGGACCTTTGCAAAAATAAAAAATGTACAGAGTTTTGCGTGCGCACGAGAAACTTATATGGCCTACTGCCCTAACGAAATACAAATTACTTTTACTGTACCAATGTTTTTTCATGAACCATTAAACGTGGCATTATTACAATGCACACTGAGCCCATTACCCAGCGCGATTTTTTGTCCGCCACAGAGTTAAATTCGTTAAAATGGACATAAGTCCTTGAAATATGACGCACTGCCCTAACGAAAGCCACATTTTGAGCACTTTTGACTGTATCAGCCTTTTTTTAACTTTGCAAAAAGAACAATAGACACAGTCATCTGCCCATTCATGTCGCGGTTTCCCGACCGTCACAGAGAATGCTTTAAAGTGGACACAAGGCCGTGATATAGTATACTGCCCTACGAAAGCCACATTTCAGCAAATAGATCATTATTAATTCATGCACATCCATACTCGCATTTTCTGCAAAATTTTGAGCACATAGACCATTATTAATTCATCCACACTCGCATTTTCTTCTTAATTTTGATCAAATAGATCTTTATGAATTCATGCGCATCCATAATCTCTTTTTCTTGATAATTTTGCGCAAATAGATCATTATTAATTCATCCATAGGCTACTCGCATTTTCTTCATAATTTTTTAAATAGATCTTTATTGATTCATGCGCATCCATACTCTTGCTTTCTTCATAGGCAGTGAAACACAAATGAAATAGGTTTTAGTATACACAAACCGGAAATTGTAACGTCTGCGCATGCCATAAGTTTCTTGTGTGCACGCGATACGTTTCTCGTGCGCACGCAATACATTTCTCGTGCGCACGTGAAACTCTTTATATTTTTTATTTTTGCAAAGGTCCCTTTAGGGGCTCCGTAGGAAACTGATCTCTAGTGATCATATAATGGCACTTGTACAAGATGTAAAATAAGTCTCTGATGTCCCTAGAGTGTGTATGTTAAGTTTTAGCTCAAAATACCCATTTAGCTCAAAATAGATCATTTTTTTATAGCATGTTAAATTTGTCAGCCTTTTATGTTCAAACCGGAGTTGGACAATGATGGAGAGACTCAAGAAGAAGTGACAACATGTAGAATGCAACAGGACGTTTCTGAATGGTTAGTTGATGAATTTATGTAGCTGATGTGGAGTTAACTATCTTAAAGTCATTGATTAGCATATTCTGTCATGATAATCTATAAATTGCTCATATGGGAACTGTTGTAAGATGCCTACAGAGCCAGAGAATATATGCTGCATGAAGATAGAACAGGTATAGTTTAGTTTAATTACGGTTATAACTTATGTTGTCATCTTGCTTTTATGACATGCTATTGCATTTGTGTTACGTACTGTATTGCAATAACATGGCCTCACCCCTTTGTTGCGTGTTCTCGGGGGCAGGGTTTATGTAAATTTTAGGGTTTGTGATGTCACCAACTGGGGAAGAAGCTCGTTGTAGTCCCTACCAGCCATTTGTTGTAGTCCTTAAAAGGTGATTTCTGTAAAAGAAAATATCTCCCTTTGCATTGAACTTTGAGCGTCGTAACTTTGCAGATGTTGTTTATGCTCTAACAGCAACATTACACACTAACTAAAATTAAAAAAGTGAAATCATAATCAAACACTCCTTTAAGTTTTAATGATCAAATGTTGGTGATGGGCTCTTTTGTCAAAGAGCCATGTGTGGCTTGCGAGCCATAAGTTCCTGACCATTGGTCCAGAAGTTAATATGGTTCATTTTTGGACTGATCCTGTTTTAGACAGTGTTGTCAAAGTTATTTCAATATAAGAGGTATTCATGTTTTTTTTATAGTCAGTTAAAGGTAGGTTAGGCAATTTTTTTTAATAAAAACTTTTTGTTAAACTGGTTGAAACTCCTGATAGCAATCAATAATAGAAGTTGTCGGACTGAATGCAATGATTGGACGAACAGTTTTTTGTCCTGATATGATGTCCTACCTGCCTGTAAACATATGTATTTCCATACCTCCACATACTCTGCTCGCGCAGACATCACACGTCATCAGCGCATTCCATAAGGCTATGGAGAGTTGTAGACAGACAGTCACCGAGCATCACAGACAAACAGCATCCACCTTGTACAGTTCCAATTTCTAACTTGCCATTTGTCTCAAAAATCATGGAGAAGGCTGTCGTCACTCAGCTGCAGTTATTTCTAGCCCACAACTATCTATTTGATATTTTTCGGTCTGGTTTCCACTTAAAGCACAGCACCGAAACTGCTCTTGTAAAGGTGGTCAGTGATCTTTTACTCTCTGGTGACTCTGGCAATCTTTCTATTCTTTTATTACTCTACCTCAGCTCAGCTTTTGATACTGTCTGTCATAAGATATTACTCTCTCGCCTTTCAGAAATTGGCATCTCAGGCTCTGCATTATCCTTGTTCTCTTCATATCTTACAAATAGGCATTACTACATCTCTCTGCACAATCACAAATCTTCCATTGTCTCACTCAAACAGGGTGTTCCCCAGGGTTCAGTTCTAGGACCTTTATTATTCATTATCTACATTCAGCCTCTTGCCCAAATAATTTGTCGCCATGGTTTTAACTACCACTGTTACGCAGATGACATCCAGATTTATACTGCTTGCCGGCCAGATTCTATCCACTCGACTGGCTCATTATCTTCATGTGTCAGTGAGTTAAAAGTCTGGCTACACTCTAATTTTCTTAACTTGAAATTGAGTAAGACAGAAATCTTAATAACTGGTTCCCAATCTCAAATTAAAAAATATAACAAATGTTTCTAGGTTTGGCCACATCTATATTTCCATCTGCCAATGTTAGAAATTTAGGTATCAGTCTAGATCCATCACTGACCTTGGAGGTCTACATCAGCAAACTCTCCAAAGCAGCTTTTTTCCAGCTTCGTCGTATTGTGCAACTTCGTCCTTTCATCAGCAGAAAAGATGCGGAATCATTAGTGCATGCATTCATTACCTCTCGCCTTGACTATTGTAACGCTCTTTTTTTCTGGTCTGCCAGCTCACTCCATCTCTCATCTGCATTACATTCAAAATTCAATATTAACTTCCACTAAAAAATCTGCCCACATCACTCCTATCCTATTTAATCTGCACTGGTTGCCTGTATCATCTCGTGTTACATACAAAATTCTCCTGCTCACCTTTAAGTCACTTAGTGGTCTTGCTCCCTTCTATCTTTCTGACCTACTCTCTCCCTATATTCCTTTCTGCTCACTCACTTCGTTTTGTGTGGTTTTGAAGCATCGACTTTGTTTGGAGGTCCTGTACATTTACTTTATGTGGACTTACAGAGACAGATATTTTTCTTTCAAATGCTATTTAGGGTGGATAGTATGTAAATTGGAATGCAGCATGGGTTTCTGCTTGACAGGTAGCTACTATGTCAAAGTGGTGGGGAAATAAGGTACGCGTGTAATTTGGCTAGTCTGGCAAAAGTAGAACTGCTAAACCACTTATAGCACCTTTGAATGCCACATGGTTGTCATGGTTCATAATGGAACACTGCTATTCTGCAATTGGTGATATGCTGGTTTCATGTTATAACTATTACAGGGGATTTTTAACATGGTTATATCAACCAGTAAGTAACCAGGACTGGAATTATCCATTTTAAATGCAATTTTTAAACTGTCCCAGAGGTCTGAAAGCAGAGGCAAGTTACAGATGAGAATAGTTATTTTTGACTTGTCAACAACTTGTTAACAAGATACAAATGTGTTCTATTACTGTGTAATTTCCTTGCCAACTGTAGCTATGGCTGTAGACAATTGAGCCTCAGTCTGAATTTCAGCCTCATTTTTTGGAATAAATTGAAGAATACACTTAGCTTACACTAAGGGGGGCTTAACAGTTCAGAGGGGTCGCTAAGAATTTTTTTAAGTGCATCAATAACTTAAATATCCTGCTTGTATTGATTTTCATTTATTTTCCATTTTACCTTAAAACTATACATTTAAAAGATCACATTGTAAACTGTACCGTTATAAGCACACGTTATCAATTACTCTGAACATCTTTATTATTGCCTTATCAGCACTTTGAATCAATAACTTTATTAAAACTTGTGGAATGAAAGTCAAATGAACATATAGGTGTCTATGTTTTTATTATATCTATGGACAGTCCCACCTACTGGCCGGAACAGATAATGAGGGTGTTAAAACTGCAGTGAGCTAAATGAACAAACATGTTTGTGCTTTAATAAACGCAAAAATAATGAAAAAGAGCGCAGGGTGTCGAGACGTGTTTTTAAAAGTTGAACTTTTAACCTGACATGCCGTTTTAAAACACGGCGCGAAAAAACCCAGTTATGGCGCAACGGTCAAGATGTCTGTTTCAACGCATTATGTTTAGATCGAAAACAACTTCTTTTTCATCACTACTAGGCTAGGGCAAAGAATTTATATTAACTGCAAGAATTTATATTAAAATCTATATTAGACATTTATAACATGAGTGAATCTTAACAAATATCTGGGGCCTTTGACAATAATCAGGCGCTCAAGCCACCAAAGTACCTACTGACCAATAGCAGATTACAAGAGGACAATACGTCTGTTGTTATCTTCTGAGCTATTCTAAGATGTGTCTGAAGTTCGCGCTGTTGTTCTTGGTTAAGTGTGCTGGTGCTATGCAAATTTCTGGGAGGGCAATAGCCCCTGCACTTTTCTTTTCCAATGCATCTGTGTGCATTAAAGCTGTTAAAATTTACTATCATTTGCTAATAAAAGAAGCAACAGATGTGAAGCTGTTAACCCATTAGAGTAACAGAACGTGAAACTATTGCCATGGCAACTCCAGATGAAGTCACCCTTGAAAGGGTAATTTCAGCACTCTACTACACAGTATGTATGATATGTTCACAACTGCAATACTGTTTAACATTGAAAAATGACACCTTTAGACAGTAAAACCGATTTTCCCCCCAGATTAATCTACAGCAGGCATTGTGTTGAAAACATAGAGTCCAAAAATGATAAGTGAAATATCACCCAGTTTGTTCATTCAAGCATTGATGGGTGAACTTATGTGGATTGTCGTTCCAGGAACAGTCTCCACTGAACGTGCACAATTCCTTGGATGCATATGTGTGTGTGTAGAATGTGTTCCTTGCAGTTTTCTGTCCAATTAGTAACTTCGAGTTTGTGTTTGTAAAGACCTTTTTGGCCTTTCCTTGCTCAATCGTGCCTGCAGCATGACCAGGCCAATCAGCAAAACTGGTTTGGTGAGCCTGATGGAGTCAGTGGTCATTCACACAGGTCTAGGGAATGAAGGACTGTGGTGAACAAAGGAAAAATGATGATGTGATCAGTTTGTGATCAATGGGATGCTGATGTCATCATTCTTCCCCTCTACAAATAATAACTAGTTCTTTGTTTGTGGAGCTCCTTTAGAGATGTGAGTTGAGAGTCCTATCGAACTTTCTGTCCTTTTCATCATGTCTGCCTGCTGTTCACTACAGAAACACAGTAATATTTGTAACATTTTAGCAATGAAATGGTTACAGTGCAGATTCCCGTATTGTAAATAACCTTGTATTTTTTATTTACTCTCTTGTGTGTTGGATTCCATCTCTGAGAATTTAAAGCAGTTTTGTAACTTTTTGTAATTTTTCATCCTTATGATGCTAGTTTGACAACAAATAATTATCAAAGTGGGAGATAAAAATAAAAATAAAAACAATAAAATTGAAACTAACCCAAAGTGTAATTAGCATGTAGACAGTTGTTAGTTTATATTAAACAACCCGTAAGTTCCATTTTGCCAGAGCAGCAAACATGTCTAAATGAGAAGTGCAGTAAAGTACACTGCTAATTAGTTTTGCTTGTTAACAGGCACACATGGCAAAAAAAAAAAAAAAAAAAAAAAAAGTGTGCTGTCACAGATGTTCTGGTCTGCATGTGTCTAGATACATTCTGATTAAAACAAAGTACAATACAACATAATGCAGCAGTTAGCATCTTTTTTTTTTTTTTTTTTTGTTATGACAGTTATGACAATTTTGAATGAAATAACAACAAACTATGCTGAGTTAGAGAAACATAATAATTTGTATGATTTTCTTCCTTCTGTTGAACACAAAAGAAAATATTTTGAAAAATGTTGGTAACCAGACCAGTTTATGGTAGCCATTGACTTCAAAAAGTATTTTCGGTAACACTTTAGTATAGGGAACACATATAAACTATTAACTATGACTTTTCCCTCAATAAACTCCTAATTTATTGCTTATTAATAGTTAGTAAGGTAGTTGTTAAGTTTAGGTATTGGGTAGGATTAAGAATGTAGAATAAGGTCATGCAGAATAAGGCATTAATATGTGCTTATTAAGTACTAATAAATAGCCAATATTCTAGTAATATGCATGCTAAGCAACTAGTTAAAAGACCCTAAAATAAAGGTTTCCATATTTTTTCCTACTATGGAAGTGAATGGCTACCGTTGACTACCAACATTCTTTAAAATATCTTCTTTTGTGTTCAGCAGAAGAAGGAAACTCATGCAGGTTTGAAACAATCTGGGGGTACAGTAAGTAAATGATGATAACATTTTCATATTTGGGTGAACTGTCCCTTTAAAATATTTAATTAATAATCCACATTCCTCTGTAATGTGCATATACAACAGGAAATTGACTAAACCAGTCAACGGCCATTTAAACTCTTCTAAAATCTTTTCTCTTCCATTTTTCTTTTCTATCTATCCCCTTCTATCTCCTAGTTATTTTTCTATTTTCAATTTACCTTAGTTTAACTTTATTTTATTCTATTTTTTTTTTTTAAATCTTTTTTTTTAATCTTCATTTCTCTTCTTTCCTTTCTTTGTGTGGAAATCCGTAAATAATAAATGACAGCAATAACATCAGACCTTATAATGTTACACATTTTGGTTCTGGAGATATGCAATATGTTGTGTATGTATGCACATATGTATATGTGTATATATATATATATATATAGTGTAAAGATGTGCTCATCTATATTGTTACTTTGTTTATATGTTTGTTTGTTTGTTTGTTGGCACTTTGGTTTTTCTCTCGTATTATGCATTTTCTTATTGTTTGTCGCAAACTACCTTATATGTCAGATACTTATTTTTTTCTATATCTATATTTTCTATATCTATATTTGTTTTTTTGCTTGTCTTATGTACTTGTTTGTTTGCCTAATATATATATATATAGCCGTGCGATATGGCTGTGTATCAGCACGGCTGTGATTCGTCCGTAGTAATATACAGCCATATCGCACGGCTACGAGTGTGATATTGCGTTTATACAACAGTTCGACGGCACGAGTGTATAAATAAATAAGAAATAACAACGGACTGTCTTTAAGACCCCCTTTTGTGCAGCACTACTTCCTTCCGCCACGGATTCAAATCTCAAGTTGACAGTTGGACCAAGCCTCCGTTAATAATTCTAAAACGTCACTTTAGAACTAGTAAAGAAGGAATGTTGAGTCCCTCCATTGAAACTCACTGTATTTTGTACAGTATTATTAAGAGAGAGAGAGAGAGAGAGATCACCTGAGCGAGCATTACCCGTCTGAAATAACATTCATTCTTCGGGTCGATATCCATAATATTATAAAAGTCCGTTTGAATGTCCGCTGAGGAAAGCGATCTTTGTAACTTATTTGTCCTTTTTAAGGTATTTTTCCATAACATACATCAAACAACTTCCTTTGCAAAAGTTCCTTTCAATTTAAAAGTCTCTTGCGACTTACTTATTGAATGAGTCTCATTCATTTGTAAAGTTTGCCTCCATCTAATGGCGTATTAATGTAACTTTCACTCAATCCATATTACGCACATTTTATTGAACATCAAAAAAACAACAATAGCCATTATAAATGACACAATTGTACAGTTCAGTCAAACGTACAAAAGCACTAGGCCTATAGTGTTCCCGTGACAGGTTGTCAAATGTGCTGTGGATAATTACCAAATGCCAAAAAATAAATAAATAAAAATAAAAAGCTACACAGTTAAGAAAATATTGTCGGTGTTCAGGCGGAAACCGGCTTGTATCTCTAGATTTCCTAAAAAAAAAAACTCTACATTTCCTCTTCTTTTTTTTTTTTTATCTTGTTTTTTTAAAAAAAAAAAAAAAAACAATGCTATAGGTTACCCTTTATGCCTGTATGTGGGTTTTACAAATATTTAACGAATGAAAAGGATTTTAAAAAGCTTGTGACAAAACCTAGTAACTCCATTGGATCCTCAAACTGTCAGTCAAACCTCATAAATCCGCCCCACCTCTGTCGTAAATAAAGTGCCGCACGCGGTTTGGAGATCTCTGCTTCTTTGCAATGCAAAGGTAAATAAAGAGCTGATGTTTGAAAAAAAAAAGTAAAGCGTTTTCTTTGCTCAAGAAACACTATGTCTATAAAGGCTAATGTTTTATGTATTTGAAGAGCGGAGAAGAGTCTTCGCTTGATATTTCCCGTCTAGTTGTAGCCAATATGCTATGCTATGTTGTATAGAGGAAGTAAATATAGCCTTAATATTACATTATCAAATTGAACATAGCACAATTCGACTTGCTCTGGAACAAGTAATAGATTAATAAGACCAAAGATTGCCCGTTTTATGTACCAAAAAATGAATTGGTGTCTCATGTTTAACCACTATAAGAGCCAGCGGGAAATCCCCGAAGCACTGCAGGGCATCGGCGGGGCATTAAAAGTCATTAAATGGATTTTGCGAAAATTAAGGCCTTAAATGGCATTAAAAAGCCATAAAATTTGATTCCTACAGGCATTAAATGTTTTAGATAGTTTTGAAGAAAAATAGTACTACCAGTTTATTTTGAATATAGCCTTCATAATTAATAACTGATTTGCTGTCGCAAAATATGTACATTGGTGTGATACACACGCGGAACTAGTTTGGTAATTGCCTCCGGCCGGTGCAAAATTGCTGTAACGCCGTTTTTGATAGCGGTTTACCGGCTTGGACCTGGAGACGGAAGGCTGCATCAGTGTTGCCAACTTAGCGACTTTTTTCCAAGAAAGCGCATTGTGACAAACATAGCGACTTGTTGAAACCTTATCTAGCTTCCGAGACCCCCAGTACTGCCGCACGAGCGCGAGATCTTTCTTTCCTGCCGCAGGCGCGCGTCTGCTGTTCAGTAGCGAGAAGAGCAGCGCATTCAGTTGAGGCTGTGTGCTCTGTCAGAGAACAAATAAAATAGATACTGTTGCTTCTAACCTGAGTGATCATTTCACAGCAACTATCTTTATCTTCTGTGTATGGTGATTTCGTCAGACAACGTCTCGATTACAAATCAGGATTATAACATGTCAGAGCTCGACACTAACGCTTGTCTATTAGTCCGGGATAAGTGGATTTTTTTTAAGGGGCAAGTGAAAGAGAATTTTACTTGCCCGGTCGGACAAGGAGCCTGATTAAATCGTCAAAAAAAAAAAAAAAAACCTTGGGAATCACCAAAACTCAAGAATGACAGATTTGATTAGTGTAAGTGGCGATCGATAGTGGATAATAATAGGCTGTATAATCGACTGACGATAACAAGGTTTCTCGCGCAGTCTTGTTTTCATTAGCCTACTGAATGATTCAGCGTTTTGAACGAGTCGGTTAAGTCAAAGATTCAATCCCTGCATCCCAATGTGCATACTATCCGCCCTAAATAGTATTGAATATTACTAATGTCACATACGATTTAGTATGGATAGAATGCACATTGAGACGCAGGCAATGACTCATTCATAATCAACTGCCTCATTCTTGAATGAATCAGCCATTGGAATGAATCGTTTGAATGAATGACTCACTTAATTAAGACGGTTACTTGCCGCCACCTACTGGTGGTTTAGTTTCATTTTTAAAAGTATCACTTTCCCCCCAACATTTCTTATTTGAATTTTCAAAAAATATTTAAAACAATCCCATAACATTATTTAATGCAGTTGTAATTTTTGTTATTGTAAATGATTTAATTTGATTGGTAACAGATTGAACAAATTTCTAATTAATAACTAGTTAAGAATTTAAAAATAAAAGATGAATCATACATTTTACATGAATCATACAGGATTGGGTGGGGGGAAATTGCCCCTTGTAAAGGTAAAAAAAAAAAAAATGTAAATATCACAAATATGCAGATTTATATATGTCAAAGCTGGAATATTCTGAAGGGATATTGCTTCAGAATAAATGTATATTTACACCAAAAAAAAAAATCCCACACACACAAAAATATATATGTGTGTGTGTGTGTGTGTGTGTGTGTGTATGTATATATATATATATATATATAAAAATATATATATATATAAAAATTTTAAAAATTGGCATTAAAAAGCATTAAATTAGATTTGATGAAACCTGTAGAAACTCTGCACTGGCCGAGATGAAGCTGTTCTCGGCGGTTATACGACCCCTGAATGGCCATTGACTCACATCTTGAGCTCACATCTCCGAAAACGTCTTAACAAATTGTAAAATAGGCGCTATGATTAAATATAAGTCACATAATTCATGTCTAAACAACTACATTCTCGCCTAAAAAACTCTTAAAACTACAGTTCGTGGTACAACAAGTGTTGTATTCGCAAAAATTACGGTGGATTTGCTCGGCCGCCATGACAGTCGCTTCAAGCGGAGTGATACAAACGGTGAAAAGGTAGGAGTGCTGTTATCACTAAAATATTGCACGGCTATCAGCCAATCAGATTAGAGATATATATAATAAATATATATATTAAATCGATAAATTAGTATTTTTAACTTGCAACCTTGCATTTATTTAGTCTGACTGAAACTTTGATTTTGAACATTCTGATGAAACAAAGTAAAAAAAAAATAAAATTAAAAGCACTGTCATGTTTAAACTATGAGAAATTGTCTAATACATTTTCTCATTATTTCAAAATTGTGAAAGAATACCATAGATAAATGTTACAGAAAGACATGACAAACAAAACTTTACTTTCCCTTCCAGCTTGCTAAATGGGAGAAAGTGATGACAAGAATATTTGAACATCCTCAGCATTTTGAGAGCCAAGTGGTTCTGCCCCAGAAAACTTACTCTATTCTGCACATTAAGCTAAGACAGTTGGGGTGTAACCGAGCAGAGTTAGCTAGTGTGTATAAGAGATCAGCTCAGTTTAACCAAAAACTCTAGGGACTTTTGTTTAACTAATTACATTGTCTGCTAAAAGCACCTAAAATGAGATTCTCTGTCTCTCTCTCTCTCTCTGAATTCTGAATTTCTGAAGACTGTGCTTGTTACTCATTTTCATATAATTACAAAGAATGGGGACTGAAGATTTCAGTCCTTTCAAGTATGCAGGATAATTATAATAATAATAATAATGCTTTGCATCGCAAGCACCACCAACTAGAATGCAATTAATTAAATATTTGACATAATTACATGTTCCAAAATGTTTAGAAATTCAGAATTGAAATGAAACTCTCTTTACATTTCTAACAAAACTGAAGAATTATTGACATATTTTATTTAAATCTCCTTTTTTTGCAGAAGATCTCCTGATCATCTATGAGTCAGAGCAGTAGGCAAGAAAACACACGTGTTGTAGGAGGGAATGTCATCACTTCTTTTGTTATCTTGCTTTATTGTGTGTGATTATTCCACTTCACTTGCTGGCCATGTGTTTTGAAGATTTTGTGCCCACTCTGATTAACTCTCCTTCACTCATTCTAACTCTTATATCTTTCAATATTCATTAGTGCTCCAAGCAGCTGGAATCTATCTATGAAACTATCTATGAAACTTTCTTTGAAACTTTTTCAAATCTCTATAAAATATAAATTATATATATATATAATTTCTGTTCATTAAATAGCATTAAAATAATCACAGTTTAAAATTAGCAACTTCGACTTCCTATATTTAAATAAACATGCGTGTGAAAGAACAAGAAAAACTTTACTATTCACACACCTGTGCCTCCATGACACGGAAACTAGCAGAGCGTGGAGAGATTGGTCAGAGGGCACAATAGTGCTGTTGTTTAATCAAACACCTTCCCCATCACAGGACACACCAGCACACATCGGTACAGAGACAGAGAGATGAGCAACACATGTAAGTTTACCTTTGTTTCTTGAGTGTTTGAGTCTTTAACTTGATCAGTTGTTTGTTTTTCAGTTAATTTACCACTTTTACATATTCACAAATATGTTGTAAATGTCTGTTACTCACAAGAAGTTTCATACAGATGTGACGTGCTTTACAACTAAATAACAAATGTGACATTTGCTTTAACTGGAGATATTTAAACTATTTAAAAATGGGGGGGAAACGTAGTCTAAGATGTAAATTGTATTATATTAAATCTGTGAAATCTAACTACATCTAGCTGTATCTTAAAATATATAAATGATCTACGTAATAGCTAAATACTTTTATAAAGTATATTTAAACAAGATAATTAAAAATAATTTTCTGAAGAAAATGTGAGTTGTGCTTTCCATGGCAACACTTGGCACTGGTTCCTCTGAGTGATTACAATGGTGAATGGGATTTCATTTCACCAATTACATGTTCCTGGATTAACATCTTTGTTGATCCTGGAACAACATTTCAATCAACCAATCAGATTTGAGGGTCAAGTTTATGTCAAGTTTATGCTTTGAAACAGGGTTAGGTGCTTCTACATCAGTGTTATTCACCTATCATTTCCCTCTGATTTTAGGGATAAGTTATGGGTAGAGTTAGGTTTAGGGGTTGGGATAGGGTTAAGACTAAATTTTTGGACAGGAATGTTGTTCCAGGATCAACAAAATATGTCTTACTTGGCAAAATCATGGTGACCTGATACAATAGAGCCAACTCCCGTGTCCAATTCTGTTGCCAATATATGGCTTGCGCATGTTGCTAGGGTGTGGCTAGACAGTTGTCAAGGTGAATCAAATAAGCCAACCCCCATGTCCCTATGTACTTTGTACGGCCAATGGCTTTAAAAAAGACATAGCACATCTCTCCTTTTATTTACGTCTCTTTTTTTAGCGGAAGATCTCCTGATCGTCTATGAGTCAGAAGCAGAGCAGTGGGCATCGTACCTGCGCTTCCACCTGACAGGCCCCATTCCTGAGACTGGCATCTGTTGTTATGATATTGCTATGGTGACCAGTCGCCAGGATGACTTCCTGAGACTGGGAAGGTACAAATGTAAGCTGCTTATCCTGTCGCGTGGCATGCTGGAGGGGCTATGCCAGCTCCGGCGGTTCTTTCTGGCTCGTGTATTGCGACCGGAGACCCGTGTGATAATTCTCCTGTGTGGAGTGGAGAGCCTGAATCCTCTGCTGGAGCTGGTCCCACTGAAGGGGGAGGAGTGCCTCCAGATCTCCAGCGAGCAGGAGCCCCAGGACTATCGATTGGCTGTGGCAGAGATTGTACACAAAGGTGAGGAGGTGAAGATTTGGGGTCTTTTAGAAGTTGCTTGGTATTGCTCCAAGGGGGCTCTCCCTGTAGAAAAAGTATCTTACACTCTAAAAAAAAAAAAAGGTGCTGTATAGCACTAAAAGTGGTTCTTGGCTCATAATCATAGGGGAACCACTTTTGGTGCTAGCACCATATCTTTAAAGGTGCTCTACAGCACCTTTGTCAAATGGTTCTATGTAGAACCCATAAGAGGTGCCATATCGCATTTTATTTCTTCAACAAAAATGGTGCTAAACAGCACCAACAGTGGTTCTTTGGCTCGTAAAGAACCTTTAAAGGGGCTTAAAAGGTTCTTTGTATAGCAGTGGTGCTATATAGCACCTTAACCAACCCAAAGAACCACTGAAGAACCGTTGAAGAACCATACAAGGGCTTAACAGGTTCTGCATATAGTAGTGGTGCTATATAGCACCTCTGTAATACCAAAGAACTGCTGAAGAACCACTGAAGCACCAAGATTTGGTGCTATACAGCACTTATAGTGGTTCCCCTATGATTATTATAGCACCATTTTTTTTTATTAATACTAAATGAATAAATGTTTCCCTCAAAGGACCTTAATTATCTCACAGGTAAATGCTCTGCTATTGAAAAGCTCACTAGTAAATCTGCTGTGACTTTGTTTCATTTTGTGGCATTCAGAATTCCTCCTGTGGGACATAAGGAGGTCCAATTTAGTAATAATAGTAGTGGGACTGTAGAGAACTGTCTTAGAAAGCTCACACTGAGTTGCAGGTCTACCCAGCTGAAAGTATTAACCCCCCATGCAGAAGCTGCATTGTGACAAATAGCTTGTAGTTGCAGGTTAAGCAGCACCTATGGGGGGAGTTTCATCACATTTTGCTGCTATAATTGGTGGTCCTGGAGAATGTAATTATGGAATAGTGTGACGAGAGTACCAGAGACTGAGCTGTTCTTGGCAAATGTGAGACTTCATTATCCCTCCTAGAGCTTGACAGGCAATTACTATTATCCCTTGACTACATCACAATCTGCAGTTCTTTTGAGAATGTAGTTGACACACTTCAGAACTGGGCATACAGTACAGACAGCCCGTTGTTGTTTAATGTACATTTTTACTTCTGTCTAGCTAGCCAATTTGGATGAACCGTTAGACAGAACCTGAAATTCCAGACACTGAGATTGGATTTAATCTTTATTGCTATGAATTACAGGGCGTATTACACACAGTTCCTTACTTGACAGTACTACCCAATATTGGAACACATCCCTCATGAGGTTACTATTAATGAACCTGAACCGGTTTTGTTATTAATGCTTCTGAAATCCATTCTGCAACAGTGCAAAGTCTGCCACTTGTTGATATGAGAACACTGTGTACTGTATTATCCACTGAGGGAGAAGTGGTGAGTGCAATTATAGTGTCTTTGCTATATCAGTTTGAAGAATTAGACCCTTTTTTAAACCAGGGATTCATGTGTAAAGGAGATGAGTTTTACCATATTTAATGCCTGTACAGCTGTTTGAAGCTCCATCTTAAAAAACAGTTATGCAAATGAATAGATATCTCACAAAGAACATAGTGGTAAGTTTCACCTGTAGTTTTGCATACCATATAACTCATAAAATATAGCCTAACACATCGTTCAGATTATAATGACAGAAATGCAGCGAAGTGCCCGTTCACTGTTTTTTAACAGCTTCATGTGATGAGAAGTGCTGCTTTGCTGATGGATGCTTCAGCACAGGGCAAACAATATGCAAATGTGTGCACTTCCTCATGCGTCAAACTCAGTACTTATCACTGAATATGTAAATCTTGATCACCTCCTCTGGGAGTAATTTACTATGCTGTGAAAATGGTCACTTTTGCAATAAGGTAAAAGTTCTCTTTAGCAGTTCTAACAAATGCTTTTGAAAAATTATGTAAATATGTATATACACTCTAAAAAACATCCGTAAAAATAGGGCACAATGTACTGTATTAATCTGACAGAATTTTCCGTATATATTTTTTACAGGTGTTTTACCTGTACTGGTCATTTTTTGCCAGTACATTATCTGTTTTTTTTGTTTTTTACAGATTTTATTTATTTTTTTATTTTTTTACAGTGTACACTTTTGCTTTTAAACTAATTTCTCAGATTACAGGGCTGGTAAAGGAATTTTACAATGTACTTGAAAGTACCTGCAAGTTTTCAGTGTTTAGTGAGCAAACTATTTGTAAACTATTATGAATTCATAGTTTACATATTGTGGACTCTAAATTGTTAATATAATCATATAATAGTAATAGCCTATATATAAACAGTGATTCCCTTTCATGGGAACATCGACGCTGCGTCGAACGCTTTGGGATCACCTCTGCGTGATTACGTCTTGAAGCACTTGTGAAATCGAACCAATAGGGTGACGGGACGTCAGAGTGGGTGACGTCACGGACCAGGAAACTATAAAGCACTCCTGAGAACAAAGAACGCCAGCTTCTGTGTCTTCAGCAAGCGCTCTGTGTTATCATGTGTCTTGTTTGGTGTTGTCTGTCAGCTATATATATAGCCTGAAAATATCTCTTCGTCTGAGGACAAGAGTATTTCTCCCACACCCAAGCATATATATATATATATATTTATAAGACACGTAATGGCGAGCAAACAACAGTTTGTCAAGTGTGTTCATCCCTGCCCTCGTTTCATCACGGGTGGGGATACACACGAGATGTGCGTTGAGGGAGGGAGCTGTCTGTGTGCATTGTGAAAAGCTTACACTCAGAACACTGTTCTTGCCGGGCGCTCTTTGATAATGATAAGGAGGGTGCCCAGGCCAGTGTTCCCCGTGGGGCGGGTCCCGCTTCTGCCGAGACAGAGCGGCGGCTTCACTTGTGGGGTTCACAGATGGATCTGACAGAGGGGTTAGAGACGTGCCCAGCCTTATCTCTGCCCTCACCTGTCAGACCCATTGTCTCTCCTCTGGTGGCGGAAGCATGCGCTGCAGTTTCTTCCCCCCGGAGAGAGGCACCGGCACTTCATCTATCCAGCTCTGAGGAGGTGGATGTGGTGAGCGTCGAGGCTGGAGATGAGGACTCACCATCCTCTTCTCCAGCATATGAGGAGCTGCTAGAGGTTTTGACCAGGGCAGTAGAAAAGTTACACATTGAATGGCCCGTAGAAAGAAATGAAGCACGGCAAAAGAGCAAGCTGGATGAGCACTTTCTGCCTGCTAGGTCACAACCTCAGCGTCGGGGACTGCCGTTCTTTCCCAACCTCCACACCGAGGTGTGGAGGTCGTGGCAAAGACCAGTGCAGTATAGAGTGTTCAGCCCCCAGACTTCGGTCTATTCCAACATCGTGGGCTGAAACAGTATGGTTATGGGGCGATGCCTCGGGTAGAAGAGACGCTTGCAAGCTATCTCTTGCCCGAGTCTGCATCGTCCCTCAAATCCCCGACGCTGCCCACCAGACTGCTAAGAACTACATCAGTGCTGGTGGGCAAAGCTTATTTGGCAGCAGGTCAGGCTGCAGCTTGCTTGCATACAATGTCAATTTTGCAAGCTTACCAGGCTGACCTGCTGGGGGAAATAGATGAGAGCGGGGGGCCACTTTTGAAGCCATTCAAGAGCTTAGGAAACCACTGACTTATCTCTCCGGGCCACCAAGGAGATGGCTAAAACAATCGGCCGATCTGTGGCAGCCCTGGTGGCCACGGAGAGGCATTTATGGCTAAATTTATCCGATATCAAGGAAAGGATAAAAGTGTGCTTATGGATGCGCCGCTGTCTTCCCTGGGCCTCTTCGCCGACTCGGTCACCTCGGTCGTCGAGAGGTTCCAGGAAGCCAAAAAACAGTCAGTGGCCTTCCAGAAGTTCCTCCCTCGCCGCTCTCTACCCCCCAAGGCTGCTGAGTGGGAGCAACCTTGGCCGTCAAGCGGCTCCTCTTCAATGCATAAAGCGCAGCAGAAGCAGAGTGTCGCCACCCGTGCTCCCCCGCAAAGAGCTTGGGGATCGGGACGGGCGACACAGTCGAAGCCTTCTAAGGGTAAGACAGATCTGAGGACTGTCATTATCGCGAAGAAGGCTTCGAAGAGGTCCTGACGCCAGTGGCACAGGACCTCTGAGGGCAGCCCCCTCTGGAGAGGGTCCTGTATCACACTACATGGTACCTGTTCCTCTTCGGTGCCCTCAGGGGGCCGTTCTGCCAACCCTGCCACCTCGTGTGCTTCAGGGCGCAGCGGTCCCCACCGACCCTCTGAGGAGGGCCGGCCAACGTTCGATTCGGTTGTTCCCTGCCGGTTCGCCGCTTCAGGGCGCCAAGTCGAATGCTCAAAAAACACCAGAGGCCAGTCTGGTTCCCTTAGTAGAATTTCTGGCAGAATGGAAACTTCTCCCCAGTATTTCTCAATAGGTGCTGCTCACAATAGAAAAGGGTTACAGATTACAATTCGGGTCTCGCCCACCCCGGTTCAGTGGGGTCCTCCCTACGGTGGTGGACCCCGAGCAAGCTCTGGTAATGGAACAGGAGGTTATGACGCTCTTGCAAAAAGGAGCTATAGAAAGGGTTTCTCCTCCCAGCAAGCTGTCAGGGTTTTACAGCCGTTACTTCATTGTTCCAAAGAAGGATGGAGGGTTGCGTCCTATTCTAGATTTACGCGTGTTAAATTGTTCCGTTCAAAAGCTCAAGTTCAAGATGCTTACACTCAAACAGATCGCTACACAGATCAGATCCGAGGACTGGTTTGTGACAGTATATATGAAAGACGCTTAATTTCATGTATCCATCCATCCCCAGCACAGGAAGTTCCTCAGATTTGCTTTCGGGGGCGAAGCTTATCAATACAGGGTTCTTCCTTTCGGCCTACTACTTTCACCCCGCACCTTTACAAAATGCGTGGATGCAGCTCTGGCTCCTCTGAGACTCCAGGGCATTCGCGTGTTGAATTACATCGACGATTGGTTGATTCTAGCTCAGTCTGAGCAACTGGCAGTTCAACATCGAGATGTTGTTCTGTCCCATATGAAGAGGTTAGGGCTGAGACTCAGGAATGCCAGGAAGAGTGTGCTTCTTCCAGCTCAAACTACCAACTATCTAGGGGTAGTCTGGGATTCCACCACGAAGCAGGCACGTCTGTCTCCTGCTCGGGGGAATTCCATTCTCTCAGCCGTGAATGGGGTGAAATTAGGCCAGTCACTCACTGTAAAACAATTTCAGAGACTGTTGGGTCTGATGGCAGCTGTGTCCAACGTGATACCTTTTGGCCTGCTGCACATGAGACCCTTACAGTGGTGGCTCAGGACCAAAGGGTTTTCTCCAAGGGGAAATCCTTTTCACATGATCAAGGTCACACAGCGATGCCTTCGTGCCTTAGTCATGTGGAAGAAGCCTTGGTTCCTGTCCCAGGGACCTGTGTTGGGGGCTCCTTGTCATCACATAATGCTAACGACGGATGCTTCCCTCACAGGCTGGGGGGTGATCATGAGTGGTCGCTCAGCTCAGGGTCTTTGGGAGGACCATCTACTTTCCTGGCACATAAATCGGCTGGAAATGATGGCGGTATTTCGAGCACTCAAATACTTCCTCCCAGACCTGAGGGGCCACCACGTGTTGGTCCGCACGGACAACATGTCGGTGGTCTCCTATATCAACCATCAGGGGGGTCTGAGGTCTCACCAGTTGTGCAAGTTAGCCCATCGGGTCCTCCTGTGGGCCCAGGGGAAGCTCCTCTCCCTGAGAGCAGCTTATATCCCTGGGCATCAAAATGTGGGGGCAGACATCCTGTCGAGGCAGGGGCTGAGGCCTGGGGAATGGAGACTCCACCCCGAGGTGGTGGAGCTCATATGGAAAAATTTCAGTCGTGCAGAAGTCGACCTGTTTGCTTCGAAAGAAACCTCTCATTTCCCACTGCGGTATTCTCTGACTCATCCAGCCCCGCTGGAAACACACATGATCATTGTGGTGAATCAGGCCAATCATGAAACAGCTGTGTCGTCATCAGAGCTCATGCAGCCGCTCTTGAGAAACTGTGCCGACTGACTCATCCGTCACTGTCGCGGTTCTTTGATGCCATACGTCACAGTGATGTGGTGACGGCGCTGTCTCAAAATTTCTAACCGGCACGCACTGCATTAAGCCAGACGCCGATCGGTCTGCGCAGCGCTGCATGAAGTCAAACACACCTATTAGCTATTGCTGTGATCTTATGTGAGTGACAGGTTGTCCTACCCTCACGCCAGTGAACACGTCATCAGAGAAGAGATGTCATTGCAAGTGGGAGGGGAGGTTATTTTGATTAAAGATAATGAGGGCACATACATTTTAAAATAATAATGACGTGCAAGGATAAATTATTTATAATAAATATTCCATTGATTTCATTGTATTTTTAAATTCTGGAATAATGTGATTCCAAAGTGTAGAACAAGTCAGCATTCTGTACAGCTCAATCCTTTGTTGTAAGTATTTGATAGAGCTTGTTGGCAAGCCAACCAAAAGACTGTTTCAGTAGTCAAGTCTAGATGTAAGGCAATGTGTTCAATAACAGAAATTAATTTCATAACCTGCCACAGAGGAAAAAATTGCACTAAATATCTTAAGTAATATCTGTGAGCATTTTCATATTTCCTCAACATATATCACCAGTAGTTCATTAATACAGCATGTTTCTCCAGGTGGACAGGCAGCAGCAGCGATTGGAAAATCAGTCCAGGAGCTGAAAGTAGAGAAGAAATTGTCTAGTGGTGCTCTTGTCGCTAATCAGACTTTATTGGTCCTACCCAGCCGTGTACCATGTGAGGTGAGTCATACAAAGTTTTTTTTTTTTTCTTAATTACCTTCTTATGGACAATTCTCTGAATCCTGAAATATTTTCAGCTTCTTAAAGGGATAGTTCACCCAAAAATGAAAATTGTCATCAAGTACTCACCCTCATATCGTTCCAAACCCTTAATATTTTTATTTATCTTCAAAACAGAAATTAAGATATTTTTATGAAACCTGAGATATAAACCTTAATATAGTTAATATTAATACGTTCAAAATCGCATACTGTATAGTAAGTGCTAAATGGTTTTGGTTTGAAACTTACTTCCAAACTTATATTTTGTGACCATTAAAAAGTATGTTCTAAATAGGATGAATGTGTGTAGTATGAACGAAATTTGGACATACTTCATCCGCCATGTTGTCATTGTCACATGACCTGCTGCGTCAGTTGAGTCGCTTCACCTCCATTCACAAATCCTCTCTTGTGGCCTTATGGGATAGTAATGTGTCCATTTCACAAGTTCGCCTGCCCATTCAGTCTGAATGGTTAATGGCAAGACAAACTTGGCTTGCTGTCCTCGAAGGAGGCTCGAACCCGAGGCTCGACTTGAGCTTCGAGTTAAACCCCTATAACAGTACTGCGTAGAGGGAGAATAAGAGAAATAGAGGAGTAGACGGGGAGGAGGAGGGATGCTGGAAGAATTGTCGCTGGGATCACGCAGTGACTGCTACTTATATACGCTCGTAATGATGATTGACAGGACTGAATGTTTAGGCTCCTCCCGAACCTACGTTTGAACTACATTGAACGAGCAGAATCTCGCCAGAAGTAGTAGGTCATCTGGGTACTTTTCTCCTACTGTTTTATGTACACTATGAATTCGGAAATACTACTCGGCTCACACACTGTTTTTTGCAGCATTGTATTTGTTGTGCTCTTTGTATGTGTGTAAATGAATAAAAGGCTAAGTTAAACATGTTAATCATACAAAGTGATCATGTCTCTTCAGAAGACAATGTCTTTACAATGTCTTTATGCACTTTTTGAAGCTTGAAATTTTGGATGGAATGGACTTTGAATGGACAGGTTTCATTAGAAATCGTCTCAGGTTACGTATGTAACCATAGTTCCCTGAGAAAGGGAACGAGACGCTGCGTCCGATAGGTCGCTTTAGGAACACCCCCAGCGTGATCGAATCTGATGCAAGTCTGCCAACTAGTCCAATGGCGAGAGTGAACTTCACGGACTTTGAATGGACAGGTTTAATTAGAAATCGTCTCAGGTTACGTATGTAACCATAGTTCCCTGAGAAAGGGAATGAGACGCGTCCGATAGGTCGCTTTGGGAACACCCCCAGCGTGATCGAGTCTGATGCAAGTCTGTCAACTAGTCCAATGGCGAGAGTGAACGTCACGACCAGGAAAGGATAAATACACATCCGGCGAGACCGGCTTCAGCTAAAAATGCCAAAGCAAATCAATCACAGGGATGCAGGGAGTATGACAACGAGACGCAGCATCTCGTTCCCTTTCTCAGGGAACTATGGTTACATACGTAACCTAAGACGTTCCCTTTTGAGGGAACTCGCGCTGCGTCTGATAGGTCGCTTTGGGAACGATATACCAAAACGCCATAATCACAAATACCTGTTTGTGTGAAACTGTGGCACATTAGGACAGTAGAACTGATGACCCTGGAGCCGCGTCCAGGTCAAGGTACCTCAAAAACATGAGAGGCAAGGACCACCCGGCCGCATCGCAAATTTCTTTGAGGGAAATCCCGAAATTAAGGCCTTGGAGGCCGTCATGCTCCTTGTCGAGTGAGCTCTGACAGCTAAAGGGCACTGCTGAGCAGAGACCTCATAGGCGAGTGAAATAGCCTCAACTATCCACTTGCTTACAGTGTGTTTGGATGCAAGACGACCCCATGTTATGCGGTCCAAAACACACAAACAACTGATCTGCTTTCCTCCACAGGGCAGCTCTGTGCGAGCACTGGACACAGCAGATTCAGCTTCTCCTGGTCTGGGGTTACAAATGGAGGAGGGCAAAAAGGCTTGCAGCACTATAGGCCAAGGAACATTAGACAGAACCTTTGGAATATACCCAGGTTTAGGGTAAAGGAAAGCTTTGACCATCCCCGGTGCTAATTCAAGGCAAGTTGGGGATACTGAAAGGGCCTGAAGGTCTCCTACTCTCTTTAGGGACGAAATGGCAAGAAGGAAGACAGTCTTAAGTGTCAGGAGCTTATCTGGCTCAAATGGAGCTGTAGATAGGCCTTCTAAAACAATAGCCAAATCCCAAGCAGGGAACCTAGTGCATGTCTCAGGCCTCAGCCTCTGGGTGCCACGAAGGAAATGAGTCACCAATGGGTTCTTCCCCACAGTAGTACCATCCACAGGGGCATGGTAAGCAGAAATAGATGAGACATACACCTTTAGTGTAGATGGGGTTAACCCAGATGAAAAACGACTTTGTAGGAACTCAAGTACTGAACCTATCGGGCAGTAGACTGGATCCAACTGTCATTCATGACACCAAGAAGTGAAAAGTTTCCACTTCAGGGCATATAGTTTCCTTGTGGAAGGAGCTTTGGAGTGAAGAATGGTCTCTACAAACTCTATGAGTCGGGCCCCCTCAGAGGCCAAACCCACAGGTTCCACATTTCTGGATGGGGATGATGAATCATGCCCCTCGCCTGAGATAGGAGGTCCCTCCTGATCGGAATCTTCCAAGGTGAGCCACTGAGAAGAGCTATCAGGTCCGAAAACCATATCCGGCTCGGCCAGTAAGGTGCTACTAGCAGTAGACTTATCCCTTCCCGACGAATTTTCTCCAGAACTCCCGGGAGCAGAACAACTGGGGGAAATGCATACAGACACATCCTCGGCCACGTCTGTACCATGGCATCCAGTCCAAGTGGAGCTGTATGTGTGAGGGTGAACCAAAGTGGACAGTGCGTCGTATCCTGAGACGCAAACAGATCCACGTCCTCTTGGCCATAAATCTCCCATATGAGCTTCACCACCTCTGGGTGAAGTCTCCATTCCCCTGGCCTCAGCCTCTGCCTCGACAGGATGTCTGCTCCTATATTCTGGGTCCCTGGAATATAGATTGCTCTCAAGGAGAGCATCTTCCCCAGGGACCACAGGAGGATCTGGTGCGCCAGTTTGCATAGTGGACGTGACCGCAGACCCCATTGTCGATTTATATAAGAGACCACCGATGTATTGTCTATCCTGACAAGCACATGATGGCCCCTCAGGTCTGGAAGGAAGAACTTCAACGCATTGAAGACCGCCATCATCTCCAGGCAATTTATGTGCCATGAGAGCTGATGACTACTCCAAAGACCCTGAGCTGAGCGGCCTTCCATTACCGCTCCCCAGCCTGTGAGAGAAGCGTCCGTCGTTAGAGTGACATGACGACACTGAGCTCCTAACACAGGGCCCTGGGACAGGAACCGATTTTTCTTCCATATGACCAAGGCGTGGAGACAATGCCGCATGATCTTGATCATACGAAGTGGGTTCCCCCTCGGGGAAAACCCTTTGGTCCTGAGCCACCACTGTAAGGGTCTCATGTACAGCAGGCCAAAAGGTATCACGTTGGACGCAGCTGCCATCAGACCCAACAGTCTCTGAAATTGTTTTACAGTGAGTGACTGGCATAGCTTCAATTCTTTTACGGCTGATAGAATAGCAGTGATGCGAACGGGTGAGAGACATGCCCGCATTGTCACTGAATCCCATACCACACCAAGAAAAGTGGTCCTCTGTCGTGGAGTAAGCACACTTTTCTTGACATTCAGTCTCAACCCCAATTTCTGAATATGGGCGAGAACGATATCTCGATGCCGAACCGCCATCTCCTCTGACTGTGCTAATATTAGCCAGTCGTCGATGTAATTCAGAATGCGTATGCCCTGCAGCCTGAGCGGGGCCAGTGCTGCATCTACGCATTTCGTGAGTGTGCGGGGTGAAAGAGCTAGGCCGAACGGAAGAACCCGAAATTGGTACGCTTCGCCCCCGAAAGCAAACCTCAGGAACTTCCTGTGCTGTGGAAGGATGGAGACATGGAAGTATGCATCCTTAAGATCTATTGTGACAAACCAATCCTCGGATTTGATTTGAGTCACGATTCGACTTATCATCAACATCTTGAACTTTAGCTTTCGTACTGCTCGATTCAGATGGCATAGATCTAAAATAGGGCGCAACCCCCCCATCCTTTTTTGGAACCAAGAAGTACCGGCTGTAAAACCCCGACTCCCTGTCAGCAACCGGAACCCTTTCTATAGCCTCCTTCGCTAACAAGGTTTTTACTTCTTGCTCCAAGTACTGTTGTCTGCAGCACTCCTTTGTATAGAGATGTATAGGTTACAAAACTGGATTTTGTAACCTTTCTCTATAATTTGCAGGACCCAACGTGAGATATTTTGAAGAGATTTCCACTCTGTCAGAAAATCTACTAAGGGAACCAGCCTCTCAAGGCTGGCCTCTGGTGTATTGACAGCACATATTTGATGTAAATTTAACCTCCTCAGAGGATGCGAATGTGACACAGGGTCGTGTTTGTCTTCTGAGCTCTGCATCAGTAATTCGCTGGGAACCACTGCGCCCCGAAGTACCATGTTTCTGAGGTGGAGCACGAGAGGTGACACTCTCCTTCTGCTGTGCTCTGTATGAGGAGCTGTACGGCTGGGGTTGCTCACACCCAGCAACCCCAGAGGATGGATGGTGGTGTGGAAGATATTTTTTGAACTCCTCCAATTGCTTCCTGAAACCTGTCGACGACTGATTTAACAGCATCGCCAAACAGGCCAGATGGCGCAAGCGGGGTGTCGAGGAGAAAGGCCCTGTCCTTGTCTTTTAAATCGGACAGATTGAGCCACAGGTGCCTCTCCATTGCCACCAACTCGCCTAACTGCTCTGGCGGTCTCCTTGGTGGCTCTCAGAGACAAATCTGTGGCTCGACGCAGTTCGCGAACTGTGTCTGGGCCAATCCCCTCCCCGCCATCCAAATCCTTCAGCGGGTCAGCTTGGTATGCTTACAAGATAGCCATCGTATGCAAGCATGCACCAGCCTGACCTGCCGCCGTATATGCTTTACCCACTAGTCCTGATGTAGCTTTTAATGGCTTAGTGGGAAGCGTGGGGGCCTTCAGGGACGATGCTGAGCCTGGGGACAGATAGCTCGCGAGCGTCTGTTCAACTCGAGGCATCGCCCCATAGCCATACTCTTTCAGCCCTCTTATATCTGAATAATGCTTGACGTGAGGGCTGAATAGACGGGATGAGTATGGCTTCCTCCATGATCTCGTTAACTCATCATGGAGATCATGGAAGAAAGGAAGGCCCTCGGTGGAGGTGATTTATTGGATGTTAGGAAACGCTCGTCTAATTTACTTTTGGGACGAGCGCCCTGTTTCTTGGCTGGCCATTAAATATTCAGCTTAGACACAGCACGAGATAACACCTCCACCAGCTCCTCATACTCTGGGGAAAGAGATGGCGAGTCATCTTCCCCCATATCGACGCTCAACACATCCAGCTCCTCAGAGCTGGAGTGCTGAAGCGACGAGCCCTCTCCCTGGGAGGAAGAAGCTGCTGGGCGGGCTTCCGACACCAGAGAGGAGGTGATAGATCTGCCAGGTGAAGGCTGAGAAAGGGCACTCATGCCCGCCTCAAGCCCCGCTGACAAATCCATCTGCGAACCCCATGACATCTTTCTCCGTGCTGCCTCAGCAGCAGCAGGTCCAGAGCCATGAGGAACGCTTGCCTGCACACCTTCCTCAAAAAGTGCGAGGTGGGAGTAGAGCGTTCTTAAAGGAAGGCTGAAAGAGCATGCTCCACTCCCAAACACATAACACATAAATCGTGTGTATCCCCACCCGTTAGGAAACGAGGGCAAGGAGGAGCACACGATTTAAATGCTTGGTTCGCCATAGTAATATATTGAGCTGCACAATATCGGGACAGACAACAATAAATAGACAGAGACAGTTTCGACACAGAGCGCTTTGCTGAGGCAGAAAAGCTGAAGCCGGTCTCGCCGGATGTGTATTTATCCTTTCCTGGTCGTGACGTCACCCGCCCGTGACGTTCACTCTCGCCATTGGACTAGTTGACAGACATGCATCAGACGCGATCATGCTGGGGGCGTTCCCAAAGCGACCTATCGGACGCAGCGCGAGTTCCCTCGAAAGGGAAATCTCTATTTGCGTTTTGAAGATGAAAGTCTTGTGGGTTTGTAATGAGGGTGATTAAATTATGATTTTTTTCATTTTCATTTTTGGGTCAACTATACCTTTAAGCATTTATATTTAATCATTTAGCAGGTAATCATAATAAAACTGCATTGGCAGTATTGTATATATGAATCTTAAACACTCAAAAATGCTTGGTTGCAATGTTTGAGAAATGCTGCTATTATGTACCTTAAAAGTCATTTATAGCCAGTCTATCCGTTAAGGGCAGATAGAGTAGGGGCTTTTAAATTGCCATTGAAGCATTGGATAAGATTCATACAGCTGGGCTTAAATTCTGCGAGCACTCTATGTTTGCGAATGCTTAACACTGCCGTCTACTGAGCTAGAGCACTTCACAGTATGTAGGTTAGATAGACTGAATGTTGCCATGCTGTGTGTTTTCACAGAATCCAGGGGAGATATTCATTCTTCTGCAGGAGATCATGGCCAGCAAAGATGCAGAGGTGGAGTTCAGTGGGAACAAGCAGCGAGTGAGAGTGAAGCCTGTGAATTGGAATGGAAGCACACTGAGTGTCACTGCACCTGGTATTATGGCCTACATAGATGTTTACTTTTTGTTGTTTTTTTAAATGAATGGGTGTAGAAAATATTATGGTGGTATTTTGGCTCTAATCTGCTAAATGTGACTATGCTGCATGAAAATATTAACACTCTGGTGTTGATCGGTCATTTTAGACTGAAAAAAAGAATGTTTGGAAATTTTTAAAATCGCTACTTAATCGGAATGGTACGAAACTCAGTGACTTTTATGGCAGTCGCTAATGCAAAAACTGACTCTTCAAATAAAAAATTTTTAAAAAAATCTGAACCTTGGCAAAAAGTAGTCTTTGATATACAAATCCACAACTTAATAAATGTAAGTATTTATGTCTAAAAACAACTAGAGAATTTATAAGCCTTTTTATATGGAGCTATATAGGAATCTAGTGGTTACACCATGGCATTACAAATGTTTCTTTTTTTACTCCCACCAGAAGGCCTCAATCTGCCTTCAAAAATTGGATTTTAAAGGGTTAGTTCACCCAAAAATGAAAATAATGTAATTTATTACTCACCCTCATGTCATTCTACAGCCGTAAGACCTTAGTTCATTTTCAAAATACAAATATTGTTGATGAAATCCGATGGCTCATTGAGGCCTCTATTGAGAGCAAAGCCATTCAAACTCTCAAGATCCATAAAGGTACTAAAAACATATTTGAAACAGTTCATGTGAGTTCATTGGTTCTATCTTAATATTATAAAGCGACAAGAATACTTTTTGTGCCTTTTCAACAATATCTATATGGGCCGATTTCAAAACACTGCTTCGGAGCTTTAAGAATCGAATCAGTGAATCGGAGCGCCAAAGTCACATGATTTCAGCAGTTTAGCCGTTTGATAGGAGATCCGAATCACTAATTCAAAACAAAAGATTCATAAAGCTCAGAAGCTTCATGAAGCAGTGTTTTGAAATCGGCCCATATACAGGTGCTGGTCATATAATTAGAATATCATCAAAAAGTTGATTTATTTCACTAATTCCATTCAAAAAGTGAAACTTGTATATTATATTCATTCATTACACACAGACTGATATATTTCAAATGTTTATTTCTTTTAATTTTGATGATTATAACTGACAACTAAGGAAAATCCTAAATTCAGTATCTCAGAAAATTAGAATATTACTTAAGACCAATACAAAGAAAGGATTTTTAGAAATCTTGGCCAACTGAAAAGTATGAACATGAAAAGTATGAGCATGTACAGCACTCAATACTTAGTTGGGGCTCCTTTTGCCTGAATTACTGCAGCAATGCGACGTGGCATGGAGTCGATCAGTCTGTGGCACTGCTCAGGTGTTATAAGAGCCCAGGTTGCTCTGATAGTGGCCTTCAGCTCTTCTGCATTGTTGGGTCTGGCATATCGCATCTTCCTCTTCACAATACCCCATAGATTTTCTATGGGGTTAAGGTCAAGCGAGTTTGCTGGCCAATTAAGAACAGGGATACCATGGTCCTTAAACCAGGTACTGGTAGCTTTGGCACTGTGTGCAGGTGCCAAGTCCTGTTGGAAAATGAAATCTGCATCTCCATAAAGTTGGTCAGCAGCAGGAAGCATGAAGTGCTCTAAAACTTCCTGGTATATGGCTGCGTTGACCTTGGACCTCAGAAAACACAGTGGACCAACACCAGCAGATGACATGGCACCCCAAACCATCACTGACTGTGGAAACTTTATACTGGACCTCAAGCAACGTGGATTGTGTGCCTCTCCTCTCTTCCTCCAGACTCTGGGACCCTGATTTCCAAAGAAAATGCAAAATTTACTTTCATCAGAGAATATAACTTTGGACCACTCAGTAGCAGTCCAGTCCTTTTTGTCTTTAGCCCAGGCGAGACGCTTCTGACGCTGTCTGTTGTTCAAGAGTGGCTTGACACAAGGAATGCGACAGCTGAAACCCATGTCTTGCATACATCTGTGCGTAGTGGTTCTTGAAGCACTGACTCCAGCTGCAGTCCACTCTTTGTGAATCTCCCCCCACATTTTTGAATGGGTTTTGTTTCACAATCCTCTCCAGGGTGCGGTTATTCCTATTGCTTGTACACTTTTTTTCTACCACATCTTTTCCTTCTCTTCGCCTCTCTATTAATGTGCTTGGACACAGAGCTCTGTGAACAGCCAGCCTCTTTTGCAGTGACCTTTTGTGTCTTGCCCTCCTTGTGCAAGGTGTCAATGGTCATCTTTTGGACAACTGTCAAGTCAGCAGTCTTCCCCATGATTGTGTAGCCTACAGAACTAGACTGAGAGACCATTTAAAGGCCTTTGCAGGTGTTTTGAGTTAATTAGCTGATTAGAGTGTGGCACCAGGTGTCTTCAATATTGAACCTTTTCACAATATTCTAATTTTCTGAGATACTGAATTTGGGATTTTCCTTAGTTGTCAGTTATAATCATCAAAATTAAAAGAAATAAACATTTGAAATATATCAGTCTGTGTGTAATGAATGAATATAATATACAAGTTTCACTTTTTGAATGGAATTAGTGAAATAAATCAACTTTTTGATGATATTCTAATTATATGACCAGCACCTGTAGATATTGTTGAAAAGTCGTTATTTTGTTTTTTTGGCACACAAAAAGTATTCTCGTCGCTTTATAATATTAAGATAGAACCACTGAACTCACATGAACTGTTTCAAATATGTTTTTAGTACCTTTATGGATCTTGAGAGTTTGAATGGCTTTGCTCTCAATAGAGGCCTCACTGAGTCATCGGATTTCATCATCAAAAATATCTTAATTTGTGTTCTGAAGATGAACGAAGGACTTACGGGTGTAGAACGACATGAGGGTGAGAAATAAATGACATTATTTTCATTTTTGGGTGAACTAACCCTTTAAAGGCACCATCTCTGTTTTATCATAAAATACAGCTTTAATTGAAAAAGTAATAAAAAAAATTGAAAAAAAATGTTTTGTATTATTTTCAGTGGGAAAAATGTAGTTTAATTATTGCATAAATATTAGGTAGTACCGTAAAATTCTCTCAAAATACAAAATAAAATAGAAAAAATATTTTTGAATGAAAATATATTACTTTTTTTTTTTTTACTGAAAATAAAAACAAAAGATATATTTCAGGTGTTCGGTCACTTTTGACTGTGAACAACATAAGTGTGACCCCCAAATGAACAATACCAGGGGGTTAAGATACAGTATTATAAATTTTAACATTATGATTTTCTGTAAAGCTGCTTTGAAACAATTAATATTGTGAAAAGCTCTATACAAATAAATTTGACTTGACTTGACATGACTTGGCATTTTAAAGGAATAGATGCCGCAAAATGATAACTCAGTATTTACTCACCCTAATGTCATTCCAAACCTGTGTTACTTTCTTTTTTATTCTTTTCCGTGCAGTTACAATAAATTGGAAATAAAGCTGAACTGTCATATGAATCACACGGCGGCACAAGTCTGAAGCCGGTCTCTATGTGTTGTAATTGCACTGAAAAGAATGACCAATATGTTAACATGGCTGTGAGTTTTTTTTTTTTGGGTGAACTTTCATTGAAGAATCAGCTATATATAGTGTTCATAATATTATTCTTTGGTAGTAATATAACCTGTGTTTGCAGATTTTACTGCTGGAGAGGTGCTTGTGACACTTTACAGTAAAGGCCTGGTTAAAGGCAATGCCTGCTTACAATACTACACAAACCTGGGGGATGTTGCCCAATTCCTCCAGCAGGCTGTAGATCCTGTGAAGTTTATGTGCCAGGTAACCACATTTATGTTGTGTCTTGGTGTAAAAAGGCTTTTAATCTGTAATTAAGCTTTAACCCACATTCTTAAGGCCCAGGTATGCTTCATTTTTGGCGTTCCACTCCGTCTTGCGTACAGTCATGTCATGCACAGCTTTAAAAGTATACTCAACCACGGATGTGCACAGATGGACGAGTTTGACAATGCAATCACTTTTTTTATACTCTACCAGCACTGAGTTGTGTCAGTTACAGGACATTCGCTCAGAAGGAAAGAAGAAGAAAAGTAGTGGATCACTCATGACACAGCCATTGCATGCAACGTTTAGAACAAGCACCAGAACAAGGCAAGGCACATTTATTTCTAAAGCACATTTAAAAACATGCAGTGCTGACCAAAGTGCTTGAACAATTTGACAAAATAAAACAATAAAATAATAACATACTGACAAGAAAACACTTAAATGAATAAAACTACATTGATCCAAATGGCAAAGAAAGAAAAAATGTCTTCAGTGAGGTTTTAAAACTTTCAACATCAGAAGACATTCTAATGTGTACTGGCAAATCATTCCACAGGCGTGGAGCAACAACAGAAAAGGCACGATCACCTTTTAACTTCAAATGAGACCTTGGCACGGTCAGCATCAACCTATTTGAAGACCTAGAACATTTCCGGTGGTGAAGATCTCTAGTGTATTGTGAAGCCTGGCCATTTAACTCCCTTATACACATACATGGGGCAGTCGTGACCTAATGGGTATCAAATCTGACTGGTAACCCAAAGGTTGCTGACTCTTTTCCTGTGTTTGCACTAAATTGGATGGGTTAAATGCAGAGGACAAAAATTGAGTATGGGTTACCATACTTGGCCTTCACGTTGTCAAATTCACTTTCACTATACACGTTGAATTTAACACAATATTCAGCCAGCAACCAGTGTAGTGAAGCCAGAACAGAAGAAATGTGTTTCCTATTCTAATTCCTATAAGAAGCCTGGCAGCATTGTTTTGTACCACTTGAAGGTGGGATAAAGAGGACTGAGCCACAGTGAGTTACAGTAATCCAGCCGAGAGGAAACAAAATCATGAATCACTGTCTCCAAATCCTTTACTGATAAAAATGCTTTCAATTTTACAATGGATCTGAAATGATAAAAGCCACTCTACAACCCTGAATTGATTTGTTTATCAGATTTAGGCCGTTATCAAAATGACTCCCAAATTTCTAGCATGAACATGAGAATTCACAGATTAAGGACCCAGATTGTTGTTTATCTATATAATAGATGCTGGTGGTCCAAAGACTACAATTTCTGTTTTAGATTCATTCAGCCGCAGCATGTAAGAAAATTAGCTACCAGCCGGCATCTACCCTCTGCAAGACAATCCAACAAAGACTGTATGTCATAATTTTCAAAAGGAGGTATAGCTGGGTATCAAATAAAAACGATGGAGAAGGATATGTTGCTGTGTTTACTGTTCTTGGAACAGCGTGTTGTTTTGTATTACTCTTCTTCAACTTACTACTATAATCACAGCTGCGTTTTGCCATCTAGTGGACTCTTCACATTCACCTTGCACATGCGCTGTTGTGCACGCACTGTCTGCGCAGACACAAAAATTGGGCAGGCTGCACACGGGCATCTGCGGACCCTTCAAATAACGAAAATTACCTCATGCGGACACTGGACAGTGTGCAGAACATCGCAGAACATGGATGGCAGAAGTATACTTTGGGCTTTAAACAAATTCATAATAATATGTTCAGCTTCTGTAATTAAGTGAATCAGGATTTATTAGGGTCTCATGTCACAGATGTGAATGATTTAGATATAACTGTATCTTAAAGCTGCAGTCCATAACCTTTTTTTGGTTAAAAATTATCCAAAATCAATTTTTGAGCAAGTACATAACCAGCCAGTGTTCAAAACTATCTCCTTACCTTAGCCAGATTTACAGCTTGTAATAAAGTTTTATAATAAAATCGGTACTGGTGGGTTTCCGCTGGAAATTCGAGCATGCAGGCGTTCGTCTTTGCGTCATTACGTCACGTCTGTAAACAGAAAGAAGGAGTCCCAGCTAGTAGGCTGTATGGCATGTGAGGATGCTGCTGGTAGCGGATCATTTATAGCCTTTTCTTACAGCAGCTGCAATAATTAAACTCATCATTTTGATGGCGGATTGTAATCCAGAAAGGTCCAAATGACAACCATCAGTGAAAACTGGAGATTCACCCGTAGCCAAAAGCAAAAGACTTCGGACTGCAGAGTGGATACAGAAATTGAAATATACAGGTAACGCTAATACACACTATAGTGGCGCTATGCTGATAATTCTGCAAATAACTGCAATTGCAGGTTTCAAACAGAGATGGCGACAAAGAAGCAAAACTTACAGACTGCAGCTTTAAGCAAAAGTTACAAATAATTTATAAAGCTGAAAACTTTCAGCTTAGATTCTGTCCACTGCTGGTTTTCAGGGTTTAACGATGCTACAGGGGTTTTCCACAACAAATTAAAGGAAACATTTACTGTTGCTGGCAAGTCTATGTACAATTTTATAGTCATGCAAATGGTTTATTGTGCCCCATGATGTATAAATTAGTATACAAAGTGCTAAATGACAGTTCTAATGTTTTTTTGTTACATTTATTTTTTAGAAAACAGTTTAAGATCTAAAAAATATTGAACACCATCCATCATCAGTCTTTTCTTTTAACAGTCCTGTATTACATATTCTGCTCTAGGGCGCATTTAAGAGGTTCTCTTAACTTTTTACTTTTGCAGTCTTCAGGATATTAGGGGTTAAGCCATATGCTTTTTCCATGCTCCTAATTGACTGCACATTAGAAATAAGATCGATGCAATACAGACACATTCAGAGTAGTTTTAAAGGATAGTAAAGCATGTTAGACTGTATTGGCTGATGAATTTTATTATGGATGGCTGTCATCTTTTTACTATAAATTTTTATTTTATGTTTATTGGCATTCTGGGTTGATATTTTTAAGTAACTCACAAGAGAATGCATACTGTATTTTTAACAGTTTAACTGATTTAATTTAAAGGGTATATCTTATTTTAAAGGTGTATAATTTCTTTAATGTTAAAAAACTTTCTTGTATCCCAGCCGAATATGTAGAAACAACTATAAATGAGTCAGTTGTACTATACATAGAATCCCCTGAAAAGGGGCTCTGTGGTGCTATTAACACTTTTGTTTGTTTGAGCATCCAACATGTCAGCATTGGTTCAACTAATGGAGTGATTTCTGTTTGTCTGACCAATGGCAGATGGGGGTGTGTTTGGGAATTATATTTGCACTTAGGCTAGTGCCACACTCTTTGGCTTTGAAGAATTTTTAAGGTTTATAATGTCTTATGTTTATATTAAGGCCTTTCAGGTGTCTTCAGTGGAGAAGCTGGATCAAACTCTAGCTTCTTGTCTGATGCAGAAAATGCCGACAGGAGGTTTCCAGGGCCTGCATTGTGATCAGTCTCCTGCTGAGGGTAAGGGCTTCTCTAGTTTTGTTTAGCTCTTTTAACCCATTTTAGGTATCACCCACCGCTAGCAGACAGCAATTTCTAGATCAGCACAAAAAGGCTAATGCTACCAGCACTTTATTTTACAGTCTGTTTCAGGCATGAATAAATGATGGAGGGAAGCCGCCTCAGCCCACAGAAGTGCTTTACTGTGCACTTGTTCCTTCGACATGTGCCTCTCTGCCCACATAAATACAGCATAACCCAGATCCACTGCAGTTTAACATGGAGCAATTGGCAATGTTATTGTGTGTGCACAAAATATTGTCTTCAAACCAGTGCATTGAAAATACTGTTTAAAAAACCTACACTATTGAGAATGGACCTTTTTTTTTGTCTGCAATTTTTTGCCAAAATTTCACTAATGTAATTGTACCTTTGACTTCTAAAGACATTAACTGCTAAAGATCAACTCGTACATGTTTTCTTATTGAACCTTTAGATTACGGAATTAAAATGGGATGTGAACTGCGTTGCATATTGACTTTAACATCGTAATCACAATGTTGATGAGACAGGGGCCGTTCACACAGAACACATTTTTCTATTCCACTGCATTACTTTTCCAATATTTTTTAAAGTAAATGCGTTGTGCTCGTCTTTTGCAGTCTCATGCATGACACGGCATTCTAAAAATGTGGCGCTCAAGTTAAAAGTATTTCAGCGTTTAAAAATGTGTCTCTAGACCTCGTGTTAGAAAGACTGTTATTATGAATTTTAGTTTTTACTGACATTGAGCCAGTGTTTATTTGTTTGTTGGTTTGTTATTTGTCAGAAGACTTAAGTATATTTGCCTGGTTATAAACTTAGCCCATGTCGCGCCTTTCCTTTATTATTATTATTAATTTTTGTCACAATGCTCCGTTTTTTTTTTCGTCTTTATCTCTGGTTTTTGCTCTCTATACTCAATAATTAAAAAAATACTATGCCTTTCTTCTGTCTCTCTTTCTTGCTCCGTCTTTCTTTCTCAAAAGCTCTATGAATAATTAGTCTTTCCAATTTCCCAGTGGTATGTCATGAAAGCGGTATCTATCTGCTGAGGGAAATAAAGTCAGTGTTAAATTGACCTTTGATTCTGCTTGACTGAAATTTGCATTACCTTTCCTATGAGACAACATCTCCTTCAAACTTCCTGTCTGTTTAATTGTCTCCATTAATTCCAGTCTCAGTTATACACATGCCATGCTTGATTGTCTTAAATCTTGTACAGCCTGGTTATTGTAATATTGTATAAGCAAATGTGTTATTCAGATTATCCTGAGGTAAATGCACATTAGGAGTATTAAAAGAACATGAATATTCTTATATCTTAGAGATCTACCTAAAAAGCGATACAATTTACTGCACTTGTTTTGTTTAGATTTGTTCTACAAATCTTGTTCTCTAACGACCACTCAGAACATAAACATTGCATGTTGGTTGTTTTAAGACACTTATTCATTAGGTTGAAGTGATGAGCTATTAAAACCATGAAGTAAGCTAACCTTTGCCATTGTGTTTAATTAATGAAAGTCAACTCATTTAAATGGAGCTCTTTTAATGAGATCTACAATGTAAAACTTGGAAATGTATTTCTCGTAAAGGGCTTTCTTTGGTTCAACCTAAAGTAGTCAGTTACACTGAGTCAATAAAACCAGTAAAATTAAATGTTACAACATGAAGCACATTTTTTAGGTTACCTGACAAAACTGTGTTGATTTTTTTTCCCCTAGAGTGTAGCTCAGAGGACATTCCTACTCTCCTGCATTTTGCTGCCCAGCATGGATTGCGAGATCTGGCCAGTGCTCTGCTGCAGTGTCCTGGATCCCGGCAGGCCCTAAAGGTCTCCAACAGTCATGGATATACACCACTGGATCTTGCACACGTACATGAACACAAGGAGCTCTACATCCTCCTACAGGAGTCATTGGTGAGTGAAACTTTTTTTTAACTTACAGAGGTCATGTCTGCAGATTCACAGGAATAATTCTTCCACATTATAAAGTATTAGTCATCTAAGCAGAGCAAACTTACTCTTACAATTAGAAGCACCACTAGAAAGCAACTAGATATTGCTTCAGATGTACTTTACACAGCCACAAAGTAAAGATGCACTTTTCAGAAAAGCAACTGTTACCCAATATAGTAACATGGTTTCTGTTGGTTTGGGGTCAGACCTACCACAGCAAAAACTTATTGTTGAAAAACACAAAAAAGTAGGCAGAAGTCAAGTCACCTTCATATTTATACTCCCTGTTCTGTTCAGTTCAGTTCATTGTCAGTTCTCCTAGATACTTAAAGAAGTTTTTGTTAGATATTCTGCATCATGCGTTTACTTACAACCATCATATACTGTTTGTAAAATTATTGTTTTTAATATTAAAAAATATTACTGATCCCAAACTTCTGAACAGTAGTGTGTGTTACAATATCTGTTTAGAGCAGCTTGAGAGCTGCTTTTATGTTTAAAAATAAATGCCAGGTTCACAGCAAACCACAAGTAACCAGATTTTTAACAGAAGTTAACAGTCAGAAGTGAATAGTGAATGAATCACCTCACCATGAAACAGCCATCTGTGGCACACATATGTTTCTAATGCTTAAGTAGGTATTTTCTACAGCAGCACAAACCTCTATAATTTCATCATTATTGTTTTCATCAGTTGTTTCTAGGATTTAGAGTTTAATACCTATTATTGAATGAGAATGGATTTAGAAACATCACTGTGCTTTAGACACTGATCATCTCAATTACATGGCAGTCATGGTGGATTTGCCTGTATACGTGCTGTGTAACAGATTGTTGTCTTGTACATTTTAATGGGATTATGTATTAAGAGAGCCCAGCAGAAAAACAGCTTCCGCTCGGTTCAGCTAATGGATTCCTAGATAAACATTTGGATACATACTGAATGAGGATTGTGTCATTAGAAACTAAATGCTCCATGCAACACAATCTTTCTTGCTTTCATCTTAGTCATAAATAGAGGGTTAAACATAACTAAGCTTTCTGCATATTAGCATAACGATGGGAAAAAAAAACACCATTAGTGAAGGGAAATCTATGCATTAGCATTCTCCCAAACCCCCATCCGACCCTTTTAGCCAAGGAGTATAACATTCAGTGCAGCCAGGCATAAAGTAACCAATGCTGCAATGCACTGGGTATCTTTTTGTCTTTCTTCAAACATCTGTTTGAGGGGTTTTACTAGAGGAGAGACATGTAGAGAATGTTAATGAAATATGGATTGTAACCTTAAAGGGCTACTTATTTAAAATATGCTCTGTACATTCACTAATATATGGTCAGCTTGAATGGTAAAATGGAATGGAAAGAGAGAGAAAAAAAAAAAACATAATATAACCTCACTGACCCTTTTTTCAGGAGTCTTCTGTCTGGTTTACTTGTAATAGCATGGTTACATGCTCTTATAATGATCTCTTGTGTTGGATTTGTCATTTCACAGTCATTTTAACTTTGGCTTGAAAATAGTGCCATGGTTACAATAGTATGAGCAGTATGAGATTGTCTTGTTAATATTAAACAGCACAATAAGAAATATAAGATTTTTTTCTAAAAGATAAAAAGACTTAATCTTCAAATTAGTGATATTTTATATATTGAGCGTCATGATCCTGGCCTGCATTCCCCTGTCTTGTTTAATTGACTCTTATTTTGAAGTTTAATTTTGTTCCCATTGTTCCTTTTTTCTTTCTTCCTGTGTTTAGTTTGTTTCCTTTGTTTTCACTGCCTACCTTGTTAATTTCTATAGTTACCCTCATTTGTTACCATAGTTACTAATATCCTTCACCTTTCCTTGGTTAGCCCTTGTGATCCCTGTGTATTTATACCCCATTTGTTTTGAGTTGTGTTTTGTCGGTTGTTGTTCCTATATGTGTGTGCTCTAAGTTGTGCTCTTGATTTCTCTGTTTCTCTTATTATGTTCCTGATTCCCTTGTGTGGATTTTAGTTCTGTTCCAGGACTGGATTATCTGTGTTTGTGTAACATGTTGATGTAGTAGGCAACATGCACAAAATAGGAATATTCAAAATTTACATAATGAACGCAGAAGATAAAACCATTACAAAAAGACATTGTCCGACAGAGGACTGAACTGAACAGGAAGTATAAGTAGGAGATAACAATGAACTAAATTAAGCCAAGTTTACACTACAGGACTTTAAACGTCGGCAGATCGCTGTGCTGTTCAGACTACGTGACTTGCTGTGGAGTCTTGAAGTCGTTGTGGTGTTCACACTACGTGACACTACGTAAATGATCCGCAGCAGGAGGTTACACACTACACGAGCTGACAACAACTGTCACCCAACGACTTTATTTGAAAATGGATGTTGGGAGAAAATTAGATTAAATTTTGAATTCAATTTAATTAAAATTAAAATAACCCTTTCACACATAAGTTTAAAACATTCTGGCTGACCTCCCAGAGTTAAGACGACTGTTATTTTAAAACGTTTCCCTTTATTGTTTCCATGACGACACGTCTTGCTTGTCACGTGACACACCGCGGCCAGCCGGCCACACTGTTTGACAGATGTATTGTTTTTCTCACCATGTCATCAACTATCTGATATTCCGATTCTCAAATATGTGCAAGTGAGTGTTTTGTCATTTAAAAACCTATATAATGACCTTGATCTTAATCTATAACGTGAATTCATCCATTTGTCCCGAAATAAATGTGGCCGGTGAACTGGGAGAACAATAGAGTGAGTGAGCTTTATAGTTACTTACACAATGTGTATCTGATATGAATAAACGTCAGCAAATTATATTTGAATGGATTGTTATTGCTGCTTCCTTAAAGATCAATGTATATTTCATTGGCTGTTTCGTTGTGACACGTGACACCACAGGATATCTAGTCGGCCAACAGCTCCAGATATTTAGCATGCTAGATATTTGTCTGGCGTCTGCAAGGTGTCGGCGACGCGTCAGCGAGCCTCTTTGATGCGTCGTTGAGTAGTTCACACATAAAGATTGGCGAGCGCCGATCACTCGCTGATTTTCCCCTGATCACAGCCCGACCTATCGGCAAGCTCGTTAACTTGCAAATCGGGCTTAAATCGGGCTTAAAATCCTGTAGTGTAAACTTGGCATAAGACACACCTGATGATTATAATTAACCATAGAAACTAACAGGAACATGATCAGAAGCCAAGGAAACCAAAACTACACAGAGCAGGAAAACATGAAAGCAGGAAACAGAAGAGAACATCAAAATAAGAGTCCAATACCGTGACAGATTGTGCCTTTTTTTTTAATAAACTGTGCTTGCATTTGGATTCTTGCCTCTCCTCGTCCCTGCCATCATATAACAATGAGAATGCATTAATTTAATTTAATCTTGGCATTAGAATAACAGATTTGTTGTAGAAATGTGATGAACCACTGTGACAAGCCAGGGCATTTCTTTCAAATCTCTCCTCCCTTTATTGTTGTCAGCATGCATTATTCAAACAATAAAAAACAATATTACAATGCATATTTAATGAATGTATCAATAGAGGTTAATTATGCAAGAGAAAGCAAAAATGATTCTAGAGGGCTGATTGCTAATTTGCCATAAAGGTTTGTACCAGAGTAATGTCAAAGAGAAATGGCTTCTCCCTTTCTTTCCCGTTAGCCTTTACCCATCTAATTAAACTTGTTTTGCTTTGCAAACAGCACAGCATTGAGACAGAAAGCTTATTAAAAAGTGTTTCTGCTTTAACTGAGTTCTGTTTTTTTTTTTTTTTTGGCAGCTGCATCATCTCTATACCCTTGCCCTTTCTTTCTATCCTCATCAGTATTCTGCCTCTAGACTTTTAATAAACATGCTATGATACATGGACAGATAATTCATTGATTTATGTAAAACCTTGCATGTGGTTATCTTTATTTCACAAACATTGGGACAGGTGTGCCTCTATAATATCCACAGTGCATTGTCAGTTGTTACAGTTTTCGATTGTCAACAAAGAAACATGAGCTGGCTGAGTCAGTGTGTCATATACTGTTCATAGACAAGCAATTAGTGGTGTCATCCACTTGCGAAAACAAGCTATTAATCATGCTGTCCTCAGATTGTCAATCTGTTTGATGAAGAGTATTGACTTCATAATAGGTTCTTTGCAGGATTCAGTCCATCATACTATTTGTTGGTCATTTTGTGTCAACAATAGAGCCCATTATCAGTATTGATATAAATCCATTTGAAATCATGTGTAAAAGTTGCAAAAGTTCCAGATCCGTGTATCTCAGTCTTTTCTGATTAGGTGGCAAAAAGCAAAAGAAAAAATAAAATCAACAAACTGCAACTAAACACATAGGGCCATTTTACTAAACAGGGCAAATTAGCATAAGACTGCAATCCCATAAAAGCGCAGATGGACGTGGAAAGTTCTTCTGACAATGTGCAAACTAAAAAAGAACACTGACAAAGCCAGCTCATTTCCATAATGACCAATGGAATCTACTTAGTGCCCATCCACACGGATATGCATTTAGTTGTATACTTAAAAATTTTGTATTGTATCGGCATTTCGTCCAAACAGATCCGAGGTTTTGAGAGCCTGAAAATGCTATTTTTTTTAAACCGGGTCCAAGAGTGGATAAATCTGAAAACGAAACTTGCGTGTGTTTAGCCAAGACTGACTAGTGTCTGACTACTGTTTAGTGTCTGACTAGGGTCGAGGCGTGGGGTGATGACATCATCGCTTTGTCATCACCCCACGTCTCGACCCTGGTCAGACACCGCTACGTCACGTAACAGCAATAACAACAACAATGGCAGACTACATGCTTGTGTTCGTGCTGCAGAAGCTACTGAGCCTATTAGCTTTACTAAAGTAAAGCTTTATTACTAAGCTTTACTAAAGTTTGTATACAGCGCACAAGGTTTATGCGCATGCTCCAAGTCTTCTTCTCTGTTTTTAGTGTATCTCTGTGGCAGAATTACAGCTCCACATACTGGTCTGGCATGTATACTACATCGTTTTGTGTCGGTTTCAGTGGTTTCGTGTGTACGCAGATATTTCTTGAGACGACGTCGTGTTTACAGATTTTACTTTTAGAATGAGGAAAAAAAAAGATTAGATAGGGAAAGGTCTGGCTTCGTGTGGATGTGGCCTAAGAGTATTGCAAATTAGAGAAGGGTAATGCCGATGATAATCAGGTGTAATTCTATAATTTTCTCCTTTCTACCATGTATTTTCTGATCTCTGCAGTGCATCCTCCATCAGCAACTATCACAGCCATATCAAACACAAAATGGGTTAAGACAATCTTTTTTGTGGCATTAAATAACAGTGCAAATGCCAGTAAATTGACTATGGCAAATCATAGTAAATTGCATTGCGTGATTTATTTAAAGTGCCCCTATTATGCTTTTTTAGATATTACCTTTCATGCTTGAACCTACATACAGGTAAATTTGTAACAAATTTGCACAATGCCACCTATGGTTTTCATTGGCTGCCCCCGAACAATGTCTGCTTTGTCTTGCCCTTAAACTCTGCAGTTGTAGCTGAAGCCTGGAAGAGTTTGGTTTGTGATGTTGACATCTCGAGAAGATGCTGCTTTCTGCGCTTCGAAAGTAATTTCTCTTTGCGTGCACTTCAAAAGTATGTGGACGCGAGCTCGAATTAATATGGTAAATACCAACACAATCGTTATTGTTTGTATCACTGTTTTTATAACTGTTAAGCAATCCTCTGAAGCTGAAATTCAGATATGGTAATGGATGTTTCATTTCCAACAAGTGCTGTAAGCAGTAGACTTGGCCATCTGACTAATCGGAGCAGAGTAGATTCTCTGAAAGAAGGGGTTTAGAGAGACGAAATACTTAATCGTATTAATCTGCATAGATGGGGATAGAAAAATAAATAAAACTGCAATTAGAAATAAAAAAATTAATCAAACTTTGGGGAAGAGAAAATGCTTTCTTTTTTGCCAATGTGGTAAATCAAACTCTTGGTGCAAATCTATTTATCATTCGAATTTATCTATCCAAATTAGCCAGATGCTTACATGGACATGTTTCTTGGCATGCCTTACACAAGGTAATAAAAAATACAACCCAGACTACATTTAATAAAGGTTTACTTGCAATGAGGATAAACATGATTTATGCCAACCATATGTTTTGTGCTGGAAGTTACTGGCTGTCGAGAGCATGAAACCATCAACCTTTAAGAGACATTTAAAAAAGTCCATTTTATATATTAAGTTCATTGTAATATAAATTTCAGTGTTTGATTTTAAGGACATAATTGTTTATTTCTGTACAATAAACACATTTGCTACTGTGTTGGCTCACAATGATGTCCTGAAGCAACATCAGTTGAATGCCACTGGTCTAAATAACAAGCTTTCCATTGTAAAAACAGTCAAAAACATCAGCAAACTAAGGACTTTCCTATGCAGTTATGTTAGTCAGCATCACACAGTAGAAGGAAATAGTTTGAGAAGGTATCCTCAGGGCACAGTGACTCTTGTCAGTTGTAGTGGGACAAATAATTTCTGATTCTTTTGAAGGCTAAATACTGTATCGCAGCCTTGTAGACTTTAATGATAATGGTAAGTACTTTGCATTATTAATAAATAATAAAGCCTCTCCCAGTTTCCCTGTTCAAATATACAGAATACCGTTCATAATGACATACTCTGAAGCAAATCATAGAGACCCATTTAAAAAGGTCAGTGTGCTCCAGTTCTATTGTGAGCAAACTACATTTGCCATGCGATCTTATTTCAGCTTAGACTCGTAAACATGTCATTGCCTCTGTGATGGGACAGGCTGAATCATGTCTGGACATTAGGGCTTAAATGACAGATGTTATAACACAAATGTTACTTTAAGGAAATTAGCAACTTGTGAGCAGAAGTATGGGAATCAGAATTGACACTCTTGATTACAATGCTAATGCCTCATGATAATGGAGAGGGGGCAGTGAAAGTCTAGTGTGATCACACTTTATAAATAGATGAACTTTGGGAGTTACTCTACCTAGCCACAAGTCAATGGTAGTCATGCCAACAAAGCATATTTAAATGTCTCCAGGGTGGCATCTGATCAGCATTTATGGCTGAGAAATTGATTTAATAAAGTGTAATGACAACTGAACATGAAAGCCATTCTGCATGACTGATGGTGGGAAACCGGGGGTGTATCTATCATTATAGCTACAGGGGACCCAGAAATTTCCATTACTTTCAAAAGATCCATGTTTTAATATGTCACCTTTAATTCAAATTGCTTCTACACCGCTGTGTGAGAATGTGAGGGTGAGCCAGCAGAACTTCACCGCATTAACAATTATTTTCTTTCGTATTTAATCTTAAAATTGTCTTTCCTCCCATTATGTACCCCCCAACCCCCCTTATTCCTCTCCAATTGTAGTTTATGGCAGCCCTATTAACCATACCTTTTAAAATTATTACATTTGGCTCACTCATCGGGATCGCCCTAAATAGAAATCTTATCAATTTTGTGGTCTCTAGGGCCAAGTCTATAGTGGCACCACCAGCTTTGGTTATAAGTTTTGAACCTTTTGTCCTAGAAACGAAATTCGGTAACACTTAATTTTAGTGTCACTGTTACACATCTTGCACGTAGCACTTACTGTAGTAATAACAGTAAATTATGCATAATTACAAGCAGCTAACCCTAAACCAAACCCTAAGCCTAATTATACATTAAGTACATGTTGTTAATTAGTATTACTTTGTATAATTCAACTGTAACAAGGGCACCTTAAAATAAAGTGTAACCCAAAATTCTTAGTACATCTGATTATTGCTGATCACATTCAATACCTTACATTAAGACTCCATTACAGTAGTTATTTTGCTACTCCATCAAATTTTGCAACCCAGTCTCATTAGAAAAACATACCCATGGAAACGTTTTCGCGAGTCGCAAAATACGTACCAATACGTACATATCACTGCAGTTTTGATGTGAAATGTCCACTGAGTGGCGCTAAAAGCGTGTTCATTTTTTTTGTCGGAACAGATAAACGTGAATATGGTACGTTTTTATGACGTTGGTTTTTATACGAATCACCGCAGTTCTGATTTGACATTTGCACTCCATTGCGTTTTAAAATAACGTACCACCAACACTACACCTAAACCTACCCGATAGTGTTAACAAAAGCAAATGTGACATAAATAGCATCCGTAATCGTGCCGTTTTGGCTTGTTTAGATCTCTCTTAGAGCTCTTTTACCATGACTCGTCTTTCACGGGATTCGTACCCAGGGCCTCCTCGTCTTAAGTACAACTCCGTATCAGCTGAGCTACCGAGCAAGCTTGTTATGTCAGAAAAGCGAAACATATGGAGCTAGTTAAGCGATGCAAAGTCCAAAATATATTTGTTTACAAATCATGCACTTTGGTAAAAAAGCGTTTTGAAGTCATAACATAATATTGTGCAAGGAGACGTGAAAACGAGTCTTTATTAATCCATAATCTGACCCTGTAATCATAACTGTGTATGAAAACGATTAAAAGCGATTGCTGTTTTACTGCCTCTAGTGTTCATTTCTGTTGGATACTGCAGTGATATGTATGCATTGGTGCGTATTTTGGCGACTCGAGAAAACGTTCCCACAGGTACGTCTTTCCTATGAGACCAGGTTGAAATTTTGTCTTATTCTTAACCAAATTGGCTCAGATGATCATTGGACAGAGCCGCACAGAAATGACTGAAAAGAATTTTGATTTTCCTTTTTGTTATGAAGTTATGAAGATGTGAAATTTAGGTGTGACCCAAAATTAGACAAGATGTCAGCAAAACTTTGATCTTATGAAACTTGATATACTTCATCAGCACCATGATCTTAGGGTACATGCTAAATTTGGAAACTCACCTACAGGTCATGAGATCCGAAAATTGCAATTTTTGCTTATAACTATTGAAATGTGGATCAGAAAATCTTGGTATCAACAGTTTCGTTTTCCATGGTTCATGCTGAATCTGTCAATATCGATTTTGCCAGGATTGGACAAATCACCTATAACTGAAATTTGTCATAAAGTGTGATATGTTTTTTAAATGCTTTGACATATCAGCACACAGTTTTATACATTATCTCCAGCATGTCTTTAAGGTACCTGAAAAGTTTGAAGACAGTGCCACATAGCATTCAGAACATATAAGCTTTTCTACAAAAACACATAACTTTTGAAAATGTTGTCCGATATTCACTTTCTTGATGTCAGTATGTTCCTTAATTTATGATGATTCCAATGATTCCCTGAAGTCACCATTTTTAACTATATGCAAAATAGTTTTTACATTACTCCTCTCATACATTTTATAATGTTTTTGTCAAGTTTTTCCAAAATGTGCACAGATGATCTTTGGTCAAAGCCACAAAGAATCATTATTGGCCGGCGCTGCTCACGTGTTACTGCTTTGGCCAATACTAAGTTGGCGTTCTGACGTAAAACCTGGAAGTGTTGGACGTAAACAGCGTAGCAGTAAGACAGGGGAGAGAAGATATTGTTGAATAAAGTCGTTATTTTTGTTTTGTTTTGCGCAGAAAAAGTATTCTCGTCGCTTCATAACATTAAGGTTGAACCACTGTAGTCACATTGACTATTTTAACGATGTTTTTACTACTTTTCTGGATCTTCCTAACCCTTTATTATATAAATCTAAATAGAAATAATTCATTTATTTTTACGTTGCACAATGCGTGCTGCATATGTACTGCAAACGGATCATGTGTGAAACAGACATTAACAACTAACACTAAAACAAACCCCAAATGTTGTTAATCAATATTACTCTACTCTACTTACACTATAACAAGGGCACATTAAAATAAGGTTTGTGACCAAAATACAGTATTTGTCCATTAAACCAGATAAATATATTTAAGAAGCAATTTGTTTTTTCTTTTTAGGATAAATCTAACAAAAAATTTTCAGGTTTATGCATTAAACAAGAAAAACTATTTGCCAATGGTTTAGGAAAAAATAATATAAGTATAGATATAGATCTTTTCTTAAATTGTTTTAAAGCTCTTTAGATAATTACAAAACAACACTGATTAAGATTTTTTTTTTTGCCATGTAGCATGTAAGATTTTAATATTTTTGTTTAATATTTTAGAATTTTAATATTTTAAAATCTTATTATATTGAATATAATAACCCTTTCACTTGCCTTTAATGTTCCTCTCAATACAGTACTTTGTACTATTCTGTGACATCCTTAATGGCCAGTAGTGACATGTTTCACATTGGTAACATACATTGATTTTGGCACATTCAAAGATGGAGATTGTCCACACATCTGATCTTGTGGCAAAGTAGGTGATATATTTCCCACTTTTCTCAGTGCACTGGTTTGCTTTGATCATCTACATGGCCCATATTTCTTGTAATTAAGCTCTCCACAACCCAGTCACTTAGATTACTTTTCAACTTTTTTCAAATTTTTTTTTTTTTTTTTGGTCATCTGGTTTGTATCATGCATGGTTGCATTTCAAATCCAGTCCAGAGATACATGGATTTGGATGGTGCATAATATCCATGACCTCAGTTTTTCCTGTCCATTGTCTGTTTGGAACCCTGTTTAACGTGCTCGTCTTCATTCTCTCTTGTGCTACTAGAGTCAGTATCCACTGCAGCACTTATTGGTAACACTTTAGAATGCTGTTCCGTCATTAATGAATAACTACGCAGGAACAAATGAATAACGCAAAATAAACATTCTAGTAACTATACTATTAACCAATTAGGAACAAATGAGTAATCCTAATCAGTTTCATAATTAATGTGAATAATGCATAGTGCATAATCAATTATATTACCAAATCTTTCAGAACTATTTGGAACAGTATTCTAAAGTGAAAAGCAAGGTATTCCCTGGAAAATGAGTGATAATAACTGAAGTCATTGTAAGCTTTTGTATTATTTGAATACAAATAAGGGTGAAGTTTAGAGGGATGCCCGAAAATTGGACACCGGATTAAGGTCCCAAAAACCTAATAAATAAATAAATAAATAAAAAAGCCATTTCTTTTCAAATTATCCATAGTTTAAATGCCTGTAACAGGAGGACTGATGTACTAAAACGGAACAAAATGAATAACTTACCCCAATCATAAGTCTGCTATTAATTATTGATTATGTAAGTGCTTAATTGTTAAAGTGGTTAAAATGTTAATTTGCATGTTATTGATAAGTTTCACATTAATTTTGAAACTGTATCTTAGTAGTTTTCTGGGAGGGATGAAAATAGCAGTTACTGTTTAGTTAATACTGAACTACTGCAGTGCTAATTTGTTAATCAGAGTTTCTTGTTAGTTAATAGTGCATTACTCATTTGTTCCTGTGTAGTTATTCATTAATAACAGTGTTCTAAAGTGTTTCCCACTAATTTTCTCATACAGCGCTGTATGGGTTATGTTGAGGTCATGAACTGGGGAAAAAGCTGAGAAATTATTTTTCCCATGCAAATGCTCTGTTGTTATCATGTCACATTTTCCATAGATCAAGGGCTGGTTCACAGATATCTTTGACATTCTAGTTGGTAAACCTTTGTACACAAATTGTATAAATCATCACACATTTCACATAAACAAACATCAGGTCAGCTCCATTACAGGGCCAAGCATTTAAGCCCTTCAGGGTAAGCTTCACCAGTGTTGTTCAAAAATGAGCCAGAAATTAACAAACACAGAAGCATTTAGGTGCTTCTACTCACATTTAATAAGCTTAAACAAAATCAACATTTTTCCATTTTGCATTTGGTGGAGTGTTATGGCTCAAGACGGTCTCTTATGACTAGAGAAAGTGTTATCTGTGCTAGCTCCCTTAATGCACCACACAATATAAATCGTGTTAAATTAACTTCAGTAAGCTTTCACTGACAGCTCAGTCTGTGTGGGCTTTACATTAGCATGTCACATCTAGAACACTACATCCCACACTAATGCAACTCCCACAATGTTGATAGACCCACAGAACCAAGAACATCAGAAATCTTGAATAACCTCTAGTTAAAGTTTAATGCTGTCATTAAAAGAATATTATCAATTTTATAAGGTGATCAGGTTTTGCAGGAATCCAGCATAGCTTTGGGTTGACATGCGTTCAATAATCCTGAATGGAAAGGTGGGGAATTGCTCAATGTTTGTGGTGTATTGATCAGAGTGCTGGATTGATTTCTAAGGGCCCTTTATAAATAATGGTTGACATCACTTTACTGTGTGCACTCTGAAAGGAAGCATAAGTCATCCTGGCAGATCATATCAGCATCCTAACTAATGGAGTCTTTCGCTTCCAGTCATGTGATATGAATTAGGGGGTCAGGAGGTTATGGAGTTTTAATTTTTTTTTTATTCCACTTTAAATTAGCAAAGTAAATCTCTTTTAATTCACGCTATTGAATGTTTATATATGTAAATATACTTTGTGTTATATATTACCCTTGTTTTTATATATATAAAATTAACTATCAGTACTGCTGTGTTGGAGTTTTGTGACATTGCACAAAACTGGCTTTAGTGTCATTGGTAACACTTTACAATACGGGTGCAGTAATACGCATTAATTCATGCTTGACTAATGAATAGATAATCTTGAGTTACTGTATGACTCATGAAGTACTACACCATTCATTAATAATTACTGCATCAGCAACTCATATATGAAGTCATATATGCAGGGGTGCACATAACTTGATGCTGCTTGTTACTCACACTTTACGCAGCACTCTTAACCTACAAGTTGTCGTCATCACTTACCTCCTGACTGCTCTCCTCACTATCTTCATTGCTCTCGAACATGGTAGATGATGATGATGTTTTGTTTTTATTTTATTAACACTAATAACACAGACAACAGCAGGAATATTGGGCTGCTGTCACTTTAAGACCAAATGCGCGGACCAAATACTGACACACATCCAGTTTCTTTCTCAACCGTTCACTTATGACATACTTGCGAGAGGGGTATTTTGACAACATTTTATGTGTCCGTTCAAGCTCAAGTAAACATGAAAGAAGTATGTGCGCGCTTCGGGTGCGTGAGGCACGCGAGTCCCGATTTTTGACTCTTCTTCCACATTTAAAATTGTTTGAATGTGTAAATTGGCAAGACAAAACACGTCCAAATGATAAACTTTCACATTATGAGGGTTAAACTTAGCAGTTAATCCGCGAATCACATGTATACCGAATGATCACGGATCAACTGCAATCCATTGCACCCCCAATAATTAATGAGCACACTTTTCATCATGATTGCTATCTTACCAGAGACAGGGAAAAATCCTACACCTGTAAGTAAACGTGTCCCTGTCCCCAAAAATGTTGGTACTCAAAAGTGTTTCCCTCCACGTTTTCTGGTACGCATCATTTATTTTTACCACGTATGCGCACCTGCGCACAAGTTATGTGCACGCCTGCATATATGAATTACTACTAAAGTGCCTCTATTATGCTTTTTCAGATATTACCTTTCATGCAGTGTGTAATATAGCTGTTTGTGAATGTAAAGGTCTGCAAAATTTCATAGATCAAAGTGCACAATAAATAGTTATTGTCTCCCAAAAGAAAGAATCGATTCTGAACTGCCGAAATGACAACATTCATACGTAACAATAACAAATTTGCATAATGCCCACCTATGGTCTTCATTGGCTGCCCACGAACAATGTCTACTTTTACCCGCCCTCAAACACTATAGCTAGTTTTTGTTGTGTACATGTCGAGAAGATGCTGTCTTTTTCTCTTTATAAACAGGATGAGGATGTGAAGAGTCAGTGGTTAAAATTACCACAGTGATACAACAGTACTATACCCTTTTGACAATTGCTTCTCAACTCTCTGCGAAGTCAATGTGGGATTTGCAAAACGCTTATAAAGATGGACAGTACCCACTTTATTTATACCCACTTGCTCCTCAGAATCACAGTCTATAAGTATGAAACATACGCAATTTTGTGTTTTATGTTGTGTAGGTCTCCGGCTAACTCACGTTATTACCGTCTGAAATACTTCTGCTAATCAGCTGTGGGCCCACGATTACAATTGTGTCAATTAATGCAGATTGTCTGTTGTTCTTACTACTTAGAGTAATGATAATGGAGCAAGATTTGTTTTACAAACTTTAATGTTACATCAGTTATTCCCGTTATGCTCAGCTAATGTATGCGCCATACTGATACTGTTAATGATACAGTTCCCACATGTGCACCAAAATAAATTAGAAATATACACATTAGTTGTTGATGGATATATACTTGTTAATGCTGATGTAGAAGAATTACAGTTGCAACATCTTATAATGTACAACAAACACTTATCACTGAGAAATGTCCTGCTCAAGTCATCCTTGCAATGGAGGTTCGGTTTGAATAACTAGTTCTTCCAATGTTTCATCATCGGACTCATGCTTGAATTGATATGGTAAATTCGATGCCATCGTTACTGTCTTTACAGTGTGTACAATCGCTGAGGATTTATGAAGCCTCCACAGCTGAAACTGAGCTATGGTAATAGGCGGTTCATTTCTGTCACGTGCTGTAAGTGGTAGACCAATCACAACAGGCTGGGCCATCTGACCAATCAGAGCAGAGCAGGAGGAGGGATTTAGAGAGACTGAATCTTTGGACGAGTCTTTAAGAAATGAGGTGACGTGCAATGCATATTAGGAGAAAATGAATGTGTATTTTGACCTTTGATGTATGTAAACCATGTCATAAGAGACCTCCAAAACAAAAATAAGAACCTTTCAAATAGCATAATAGGGACACTTTAATTAAATGTGTCATCATTGATTAATTCCCTATCAACATCTAAGTGTTAATTACTTCTTCGTGAGTCATACAGTTATTGCATATTAGTATACCGTATTTAAAGTGTTACCGTATCATTGATAATATTTAAACCTTGAAGTGTGAAAAAAACATCCACTGAAGTTACCTTAAACAATCAAGAAGAAGAAACAGGTACAAAAGAACAGAAAAAAACATCCTCTACTTTCCCAGAGAGAGATCCGTTTCCCTTTACGTTTGAACATCCTTGGTGTTTCGCATCTTTACTAATGATCCTTCATCAAACAGCCATTAAATTTTATTGAGTTTTTAGTCCAGCTTGAGCACAGTCATTGAATGAATGCATTATTACCAGCAGGATACTGGCATGGCACTGAGATTTGTTTGATATTTGAATAACAGCCTCACAGCATCTTCCACAGTAATGTTTAACAGTGGGGGTTTTCAGTTAGTCAAATCACTCAAATAACGTATTCACAAAATAGACGGACTGGTCTAATCAATATTAACATGGTCTAATCAAAATTCAACTGTGGGCTTTTTGATGCATTGGGATCTTGAATATGACCATTTGTGCAAGCTAATAAATATTACTGTGCTTTTATTGTGATACATTTCCATTCTCAGTAAAGCATTCATGACAGGTTGAAACAGAATAAGTTTGTGTAACTTGTTGTGTGATGCCAGTGAGGTCTTTAAATGTAGTTTTAGGAGCTGTGACACAACATGATTTGTGTTGAAAGCAACGGTAAAAGAAGTTTGTTTTGATTTAAAAATCATTAAAAAAAAAGCCATAGAGGGGCCATTTAACTCCAGATTGGTACTAATGATGCAAAGGTTATGGCTTTGATTTTTAGATTTGATTTATGAAACAACCTGCATTATAAATAAAGGTGAATTGACTTGATTTGATTCCTATGGAAAATCACTATAAATTGCTTTGGTTTAAAGTTTTTGCCAAAATTGAAACATTATTATCTATATCTGTTACATTTTAGGAGGAGTGTTCTTATTTGTCTTATACACACTTTGCAAATTACTCTTTGGCACTGATTGACTTAATGTCCTAGAGTCTCAGCTAACATATTTTTGTAGCTTACACTCTTGTCATGCACTAGATCAGTTGTGTAACTTTAGGACAAGAGCAGTGGGCATAAACATGCATTTGAAAACATGGTTATTAAACACTGAAACTGAATCATTTCCAAAGTATGGTTTTAATAAGCAGCATGTTGATTTAACCCACAGCTTGTTCTTTTTAATTGCTTGTCTGTCAATCAGTCCGTTGACATGTCAGATTATTTCTTTGACACAAAAATATTTAAATTATTCATCACAACAAGAGAGCACTTGTGGAAAAATTATGATGTTACGCTCATGTCCGACATCAAAGCAGCTGTCTTTCACAACCCCTCAACTTGTGATGCGTAATTAGTTTGTCTTGTCTATCTGTTAATTCTCCCTTTCTACTCTAATGAATATATTCATAACACTGAATGCATAATGTGCATCATCAATATTGAAGGGGAAGAAGTGGAGGCTATTATCACAAGTGAATGGTAGCAGGTTGCTAAGGAACAGAACAGAACACAGAGAGTGGCAGTAAGAAAGAAGTGTGCATTACACTGAAGTTAACACTTTGTAGTGTGCCTACTTTCATCATTTTGTATTTATTGTTTGAATAGTTTAAAATTGCTTGAACAGACCAACTTTACAGTCTTTCAGTAAACTAGACAGATTCTCTTCTCTTTTCCAAAATTGTCATATGCAAGCAGTTTAACCTAACATTTTACTAATTTCTAAAGCATTTGCAAAAAAAAAAAAAAAAAAAGTATGTTACTTTGATGTTTAAACATTTTAAAATTTGGTGTGTATCTTTTTGTTCAAATATATGCCATTTAAAATTTTTGTCATTTTTCATTCACGTGTCATTAATAATGTTCTCATAGGTATTTGATGACAATGATGACAACATTGACACCGGTGTATATGAGTTGATGGGCAGAGCAGGTATGTTAGTGAATATATGATGAATATTTTGATACTTAAGCAATACTTAGACCAGTAGCAAGTGTAACATTGCTTTTATACAGTTCCATAAATAAAAAGTTAGTTTTTCTTAATTGCTTTTGGCTCTTTTTTTAATATATATATTTTTAAACAGTCTTAACTATCAATGCAATTTTTGCAAAAAAAAAACTGTTTTTTTTGTCGTGATTCTTACTTGTCAAAATGTTAAAATGGTTTTTCACTATGACAGTCAACCCTGGAAATGTTTCTTAGATATAACTTTAATTTTTGTTGACACTGATATTTTTGAATAGTATATTAAGTAGTCAGTTTCGTGTAATTGAATGATATTGTGCATCACAACAGAAGGTAAAAGTTTACTGGGAAAAGTCAATACTGTAGTACACATAAAAGTAATATGCACATTTGTATGTATACAGTATTTATTTTGTTATATGTACACAGAACATTCCCATTTGCATGTCAATTTTACACATTTGTATACATGTATTACATTTACATGTATTGAACAAAAAATTGTCAGAAATTGACTTGATTGGTTGATTGGTAAGATTGTGTGATTCCTATTTCATTACAATAGCAAGTCATTTGCCAATTTTGCACCATAAACATTCCATGTCATAGATATTTATAGAATATACATGTATGTTGACAGATTTTGACAACTAAATTGATCATTTTGCATGTGATGATGACTCACTCGAAAGAATGTTTAGAAGATGTGACAATTTCATTGAGAATCAACTTGTCAGTTTTGATCAGAAAATCATGTGCATTTAGTTATTGAGAAAATACTCTTTTGTGCCAAACATGCAACACACAAGAAACTAATCGTACAAAACAAGAAACGTATTTTTTTGAGAAAATTTCATTTGAGAACTGATTAACTTTTTAAACATAATATTGCCAGTTACTTTATTTTTGCTTTGTCAGAGAAAATAGTTAAAAAAGAAGCCACAGCTGCTGTTCATCTCAATGGCTCATTCATTAAGACAGTCATTTCAGTATTTCTTTATTGGAAGACTGCGTCTTAGTAAGGCTGCATATCTTATTTGCCATAAAATCAAGAGTTATAGAAGGCCTTCTCAGTTTGGAGGATCCTTGAAAGGAAGCCTTCATTTCACTTCCTTTATTCGGTATATTTTGAAGTGTATCCTTCACATCCTCAAAAATCCCACAATCTTTTACACACATTTCAGTCACGAAAAAGAATTTGTGGAGTCAGCTTGCCCAAGTTCATTATGAAATGCCAGTCAATAAATGTTTTCAGAGATAAATGCATTATATTTTCTTTTGCTGTGTTTTTTAATAGTATTTTTGCACCGTGACCATGGGTGGCATAAACCTTTATCCTGCAGACTTACTACACTGTCTTAATCTAGTGTTAAATGCTGAGAAGCAGTCTAACCTAGAAGCCTCTGGACTGAACTAGGAAGAACGCAGCCTCAATAGGGTGCAGTTTTCCAATTGAGAAGCACCCCCATGGTGTGCCCATTGAAACAGTGTTTTGAATAAATTGGTTTAGTGAATGAATATATAAAGTCACTTATCCACACCCACTGGTGTTACTTTGTAACCTGTAGAAGGAGTTGAAATCCCCACCACTAATGCACACTAATAAGACTGACCATCTGTCTGGAACACGCAAACACAGACAAGAAATTGACCCCTGCTGTTCTTTACACAGATAATCTTCCAGTGGCTTATCCTAATGAGGAACACCAAAACAGTGAGGATGAGAATGTCTATACTCCTCTGGGTAAAGATGAGGAAGAGTATGACACCATCCTTTCATCCAACAGCTCTGTAGCAATAGTGAACCGCCCCCCTGCACCAACCCCACGGCCTGATTCACTTCCCACCCCAGATGACAAGACTCCCTTCATTGCACAAGGTTTGAATTTTCAATTTGAATTATGACTTCTGGACAATTTGTGTTTGTCATTGGCAGTGCTGGGGAAAGTTACTTTTAAAAGTAATGCACTACAATATTGCGTTACTCCCTAAAAAAGTAACTAATTGCATTAGTTACTTTTTATGGAAAGTAATGCATTACATTACTTTTGTGTTACTTTTTCTCATCTGGGCTGTTTGTTTGTTTGTTTGTTTTTATAACAACAAAAAAGCACTGTTTTTGGCTAAGGTTAAGGCCCTTTCACACCAAAAGTGAAATGAATAAGCCTCAGGCTGAAGGAAATGCAAATTCACACCTGTACAGTAGAGGGCGCAGTTCTAACAAACAAGCCTTTCAGCTGTGCTGCTATTCTGGAATACAGAAGAATAGGATACAGGAGCAGTAGTAAATGAGTAAATGTATGCTCACATTTAGTCTAGAACTACAATAAGCATCATGTTCACACAGCGCACACAACACCTCTGCACTTACTCCCGATTTCTCTCAACATGGGGACAGGAGAGCTGTAAGTCAATAAATGGGAAAACAAAGTAACTTGGGTTACTTATTTGAAAAATAAGTAAAATAACTCAGATATTTTGTTTTAAATTTAAAAGTAATGCGTTACTTTACTAGTTACTTGAAAAAAGTAATCTGATTACATAACTTGGCCAGTCATTGGCCAGTTGAGGACCTTTAATGGAGTGGTCACACTGACAGCAAATTCACTTATTTCATGCCCTTGTGAGCATTTTAACAAACATCAGTGTCTGTTTTGACATTAAAACATATTAAATGCTGAAGCTGGTCTAAATGATTTCTTTAATAAAAACACAGAGCTCCTATTTTGCCCATTACAATGGAGGGTGTCACTGTGCTGGCCCAGTTCAGTCAGTTCTCAGTGTTTATAAATACTTAATAACATTTCAGACTGTTATTTGCTCTCTAATCCTTTATTATACTGAGAGAAAAGAGACCTTAATATGAACCATTCATCACAGGCAGCAATATTAAATGTTCAATTTTAGTTTCATTAATAATTCAATTAGATGAAGGTGCCAAGTGACTTGTATTGTAAGAGCTTTATAAGGCATTTACGCACTCCTGGAGCTGTATTCGTAAAGCATCAAATAAGCAGTACTCTTGCTAGATCACAATCACTTCAGCTTCATCTGTTGATCTCATGAACAACAGTATCCAATCCTTGTTAGACATTCCTTACAAATTCAGAGCATGATTACAGAAAGCACTTATGCCTTATTTTTGTGAAACAATACAACACACAATTCCTACATCACCTTTGACTAGCACTCACAGAGGAGCAATTGCTTAGCAACTAAAACTTACGACACATCAAGCTTCAAGTGTCCACAGCCATGTCTCTAGCTAACTGCATATGTGAGTATGAGCCAGTGTATGTGTCATTTGGACGACATTGTAAGGCAAAGCAACAAAATATATTTACAACACTATCAGAGGCTATTTTGCATGAAACAGATGGTAACTAGCTAGTGTTGCTATGGCTGTCTTGTAATAGCCTCGTATTTCATATTTTAATGCAGAGTAGATGAAAACATATGCACTGCAATGACTCACATTCAGATCTATCTATCTATCTATCTATCTGTCTGTCTGTCTGTCTGTCTGTCTATCTACACTGAACAAAATTATAAACGCAACACTTTTGTTTTTGCCCCCATTTTTCATGAGCTGAACTCAAAAATCTAAGACTTTTTCTATGTACACAAAAGGCCTATTTTTCTCAAATATTGTTCACAAATCTGCCTAAATCTGTGTTAGTGAGCAGGTGTGGCATATCAAGATGCTGATTAGACAGCATGATTATTGAACAGGTGCGCTTTAGGCTGGCCACAATAAAAGGCCACTCTAAAATGTGCAGTTTTACTGTGTTGGGGGGGTCCTGGGGGGTCTGAAAACCAGTCAGTATCTGGTGTGACGACCATTTACCTCACGCAGTGCAACACATCTCCTTCACATAGAGTTGATCAGGTTGTCGATTGAGGCCTGTGGAATGTTGGTCCACTCGTCTTCAATGGCTGTGCGAAGTTGCTGGATATTGGCAGGAACTGGAACACGCTGTCGTATACGCCGATCTAGAGCATCCCAAACATGCTCAATGGGTGACATGTCCGGTGAGTATGCCGGCCATGCAAGAACTGGGATGTTATCAGCTTCCAGGAATTGTGTACAGATCCTTGCAACATGGAGCCGTGCATTATCATGCTGCAACATGAAGTGATGGTCATGGATGAATGGCACAACAATGGGCCTCAGGATCTCGTCACGGTATCTCTGTGCATTCAAAATGCCATCAATAAAATGCACCTGTGTTCGTTGTACATAACAAGGTGGATGGATTATCTCGGCAAAGGAGAAGTGCTCACTAACACAGATTTAGACAGATTTGTGAATAATATTTGAGAGAAATAGGCCTTTTGTGTACATAGAAAAAGTCTTAGATCTTTGAGTTCAGCTCATGAAAAATATCTATCTATAGTAGTGTCCCTATCTGCCTGTCTGTCTACAATTATCTATCTTTTTGCCTTTTTTAAGATTTTGAAATCTCTGTTTTAAAAGTTCAGTACTGATGACTGTTTTTTTTTTTTTTTTTTTGACAATCAACATTTTGGCTAAGGTTTCATGTTGGACTGAAAGATGAGGAAAATAAAAAAGTAGGTATTGAAAAGCCTCTTCATCAAAGAGGAATGATGGACAAAAAAGGAGGTCAAAGATATGTGCTATTTTTGCAGTATACTGTAGTTATTATCAGCTTCTCTCTGAAATCCCCTCCTTCTGATGTACAAACTCCTTTTGTACTGATACAGACATCACAATAGGCCTACATCAAATTCATATTGACAGGGCATTCATATTTATATCATGGAGGGAGTCTTTATAGTTCATTTTAACCACTGACGTTTAGTGAAAGATTAGAAAGAATAGCATGGACCAGTCTAAATTACCTTATATATTTCATATATATAATCAGGGCACATTTAATACAGTGTGCACAATGTTCAAAGCAAAATTAAACAGCTCGAGGCATGTTATTTTCCATGAACCATATGTATTAAACCCATTACATGAGTGGTTGAAACTGAAGAAACCAAGTACATCATTTACTCTGTTCACAGATTGTTGAAGGGCCACAAGTCTTTAGGGTGTACGGACCGCTACTGTTTTAGAGTCATATTTCCCTGTCATTATGCTGTGTGGCAGTGCTGCAGTAAGCAATATGAGTGTGTGGAGTGTGTGTGTGTGTGTGTGTGTGTGTGTGTGTGTGTGTATGTTGGGTTAAGTGGGGGTTGGGAAGAGTTTATCAGTGAGTCTCTCTGCTGGGAATACTGTTGTCATAATGAGCTGGTCTTTACATTGAGAGCGGGGATGGGGAACAGATTCTGATGCATTGTGACAGCTCCATTTGATGCACATCTTTCATTCACCTGTCTAAAAAATAATAGACATAACAAAGAAGTTATTATTATTAAATCAGGGTTAGGCTTGGTCATGTTATTCATGAGAAGTCATAACTTCTCTGCTCACTGCAACATATGTGCATGCATACACACACACACACGTTGGGTTTACATGTTTTATGGGGACTTTCCTTAGACATAATGATTTTTATACTGTACAAACCCTATATTCTATCCCCAAACCCTACCTCTAAACACAACCATCACAGAAAATGTTCTGCATTCTTACATTTTCAAAAAAACATAATTCTGTATGATTTATAATCTGTTTTCCTAATTGGGATGAAAAAATTTAACATAGGATTTACTCCCCCCACCACCACCCCACACACACACCAGTTAGACCACTATGACAACATCTGCAACCAATCAGAGCAGGGGCCAAGTAGGGTCAGCATTGCGCATTACACATGTTTTCCATCTCTCTTATTCCACAACATGAAAATACTAAGGGCAAGAAAGCAAGATTTTTCCATCCATTTCTACCGAGGGTCTTTCGCCTACGCACTGATCAGATTTCTTCGCCTACTCAGGAGGTAGAGAGCCTCCAGGGGAGGGGCCGGTGTGTGCTGTGCTTTTGGACTTCAACTACAGCAACTTGGACTTCACAATGTAACGAAACCCGTGATAACAGAGAATGAAAGCCAGCACCATTGGTTTTCTCAGGGGACGATGACAGAATAAAAAAAAGGATTCCCAAGTATGCAGGATTGCCACATAAAATTCATCATTATTGCAGCTACTTTTGAAATCTATGTTGAATGGGATGCTGGGACATTGTGGTGCTCTTCATTAGTATGTTATAAGGCAGTGGTTCTGTGGTTGTATGTTTCCCTTATATGACACACTCAATTCAGTTCATGGAACTCTTTCCTAAAGAGCTGATGATCTGAATCAGGTGTGTTAAATGAAGAAGACATACAGAGCAGTGAGTTCCTAAGACCTGAGTTGAGAACCACTGTGAACCATGAACCATGACAAAAAGATAAGGTTCGAAGTCATACAGCAGTGGGACACAGAAAGCATGCAGCTTATCGATCAGTTTTTATCAATAACTGCATCCTTCACTTTAATTCCATTTGCTTGCCCTCACTGATCTCATCGGGCCTTATTTCATTCAACTATTAGTATGAGGGTTGTGAGACTGCTTCATGTTTATCTGGAGGCATAGAATTAAACATTTGATTATTATCCAATATTGTCACTCCTCATATCTTGGAACACAATTCATGCTTTTTGTAGTCAGACTGGGAGAGCTGAATGTTTTTGAACACATGCCTCCACCTTGTGGACTTTCCAGGATAATGCAGACTCATTCTCAGATGTGTTTGGTACACTGATGCAGTGTGGAAGCAATAACTGCAACAATAATAGTTCTGTATTTATGTGATTTGTTTTTTTTTTTGTTTTTTTAACAGTATTCCAAAAGAAAAAGTCCCAAGGAGATGCTGAAACACTATATTCTCTTCCCACAAGACAGGGTGAGATTTGTTTGTCTGAAAATGGAATAGTTTTATATACACTATGAAATGACATGATATTTTATGTTTTGGCTGTAAAGGCTGTAAGCCTTTAATTTTCTCAATGTGTTTAAATAACTAAATATTGTTAAGTTAACATTTGAACTGCTTTGTGGTCTCCATTGTGACAGCAAGGCAAAGGGATAGCATCTCGTCCACTTATGACACCTTTGTACCCAGTCAGCCACCAGGACTGGATGAGCTCATCAAACTTCAGGAGGAGGTGAAGATGGGCACTCTAAGTATAGATGATGCTCTGGACCGATTCAATGACTGGCAAAGGCTTCAGAAGGGAATGGATGGTGTCCAACAGGTGATGAAAGCAAATCAAAAACATGTTTAGGTGTTTCTTCAACTATGGGCACGTTTGACCCTGTGGTCTTTTAAAATAGCTCTCTTTAAAACATCACAATCTAACTCGTTTGTGTATTATAGTAATATAATAATATTTAATAAATGTCATTTCAATCACAATCACATTAAATCTTGTATAATATATTCAGAATTTTATCTTAAATTTCTTGGGAAAGAGTTTCTTAGATAATTTTAATTAGACCTTTATATAACAAAAAACAAAACAAATGTTACTTTTAAAGGGTTAGTTCACCCAAAAATAAAAAATTCTGCCATTAATTACTCACCCTCATGTTGTTTCACACCCGTAAGACCTTCGTTAATATTAAGATTTTTTTGATAAAATCCGATGGCTCGTGAGGCCTGCATTGACAGCAAGTTAATTTAGCTTTCAAATGCCCAGAAAGGTACTAAAGACATATTTAAAACAGTCCATGTGACTACAGTGGTTCAACCTTAATGTTATGAAGCGACAAGAATACTTTTTGTGCACCAAAAAAACAAAATAACGACTTTATTAAACAATATCTAGTGAAAGGCGATTTCAAAACACTGCTTCATGAAGCTTCGAAGCTTTACGAATCTTTTGTTTCAAATCAGTGGTTTGGAGCACTGCCAAAGTGAATCATTGAAATTTCGAAACACTTGACGTAACGAAGCCTCGTATACTGAAATCACATGACTGATTCATAAAGCTTCGAAGCTGAGTAATTAATGACAGAATTTTCCTTTTTGGGTGAACTTACCCTTTAATACAAATCACTCCTGCGACATAAAAGTGCCTGTAGGTAAAGAAACACTATAAGTAAATTGTATTGTCATTTAAACAATTGTATTGTCATATTAAAGTTAAAACATAAGGAAAGAATGGAATAAAACATTTCTACCTGACAATAGAGAGGCATGCAACATATAGTAGGTACAAATGTAATATATACAAGGACTGTAAATGTGCTGCTAACACTTTATTTTGATGCTCCCCCAAAAGATATTCTACCAACTAAGTGTAACTATGCAAGTACATGTCAGCTTATTCTACTAACCCAAACACCTAACAGTCTACTAATACTCTAATGAGAGCTACAAATTAATTATAGTTATTTCACATGTAGTTGCAAAGTTACTTATAGTTAGTAGAATGTCTAAAGTGGACTATTGAAATAAAGTGTGTATAATGAGACTGATACACAAATATTATTTATACATAATTACTGTAGATGAGTAGTTTTAATTGTGTACACCTGAGTCCTCTCCATCATTACTGCTGTAAGAGGTTAATTTAACTAGTGCATCTCCTCAACCTGCACAGCTGACATACTTCAATATTTGCACTTTATTTCACAGTACGTTGTGTGCACTTACAGTGCATTTACCTAAGAAAGTAATGAGTAAAATAAGCAAATTCAGGGTTAATAGCTAGTTATTGTAATTACTATAGTAAGTACATACACTGTAAAAAAAAAAAAAAAAAAAAAAAAAAGAAGAAAAAAGATTGTTCAAGAAAGTTGTAAATAAAACAAAGATTACTAGAGTACATTTTACAAAAAAAAGTATTCAGTCTTTCTATTTCAAAATTTCACATATACTTTAGTGTGTTATTTGGCAATACTTTGTAATTATTTGTGAAATTTACTAGAAATTTCTGAGTGAAAATTGTTTTTACACCAATTTTTTTTTCATTGTACTATAAAAATCTGTAAAATTAAAGTAAACAAAGGGCAGTTGATCCCTGTGCACATTTGAAGGAAAAAAAAAAAAAACACCTTTTCAATGTAGCCTTTAAATAGAATAGTTCATTATATTAACTTTAAACTACCTACAAATTATTTTTTGAATCCTCTTGGCATGAATAGTGTCCTGCACCTAAAAAGTGCATATTAAAGCCTGTTCAACTAATTGTTTTCCACAGGAGAAAATACAGCAATTGAGGGAAAGCATCGTCAGCAACAGAGAGGATGATGAAAGTGTCTATGGTAGGTTTATTGCATCTGCTCGATAAATTTGAGATAAATCGTTCATAAAATATGTGTATAAAAAGTCTGATACAAAGGCCCCAGAAATTTCTCATTGATGCTTCCAAGAGTTTAGAAAAATATGTTATTTAAGTTCTGATTGGACAGACATCAAAAGACTGTTTCTCTGCTTGTGTTGTTCATTCTGCACAATGATCTCAAAATAGAGCCAGAGCCAATCAGTTGAGAAAACATCTCATGGATCAGCTATAAAGATTACTTAATGTAAAGATTACAGCAAGAATATGACAGAAAAAAACCTTGGGTGAGCAAGACAGGATGAAAATGTATAGTATGTGAGTTAACAGGCCTTTTTCCTCTCTATCAGATAAAATAAGCATCATTCATCACACGCCAAGTAAGTGCCTTGCCATGAAAGCAAGAAAACTTAATTTGTTGCTGTTACTTTATCTCTGTGTCTGTCTCCTCCATATCTGTGGCAAAGAGGCTTTTGTGTCTCAGGGGACCTGTTAGCAAGAAGAATGGCTTATAAACAAGTCCTTTAGTCTCTGTGTCTGGAAGTCTTTGAGAAGCCACATTACCTTCTATACTACTGTACTAGTGTTTTTGCAGTTTATGTGACTATCAGAGTATCATCTAGAGCCAGCCACCCCTTGCTTAGCTCTGTATACTCATGATAAAAGTGTCTGATAGTTTAGTGAAGGGCTGAGGTGGGGAAGTTTCCCTGTGACGCTAAATGTATGTATGTATGTATATATGAATATATATTCTGTATAGCTGCGTCTGCAAATGAGTGTCGAAGATCGAGCCAGCAACTGGACACAGAGTTCTACAGTAAACCTCTTAAAGGACAGAATGTGAGTGTATGAGGGACATTTTGTACATGTACTGTTCCTCAAGTAGGCTATACTATAATACTTTGAGCTAGCAGATTATTTTACCCAGTAAGTTGACTTATATTTCATCTGCTCTTTTTTTAATAGTCAAATTTCTTCAGGAAGGCAGACAAGTAAAAGTAAGTATCATACAAACCATTTATAATTTTCTTTAAATAAAAATATGCACATAGTGAGTTTGTAAGTTTTATTGAATGTGAGCCAAAACATGACACATCTGTAATGCAGTAAGTGCCACAATGTGTTGTCACCTTTATTGATTTTCTTATTTCAGTCATCCTGTTTGAGGAAACACTGAATGCTGCTCTGAAGAAATGCACTAAACAGGAACTGATACATTGTAGTTAATCTAAACAATCTCACAGCAATTTGTGTCTAATATGTATGAATGCGTACAATCCCAAATTTTTAGGGTTAGGGGTGGAACGTCATACTTTCTTTTTTTCTTTTTTTTCTAAACGTTATCATATGAATCACTTCGTACAAATTCAAAGTGTCACCATGTAAAACTGTTTCATTTTCTCATGAGATCAGGTTGGTTAAAATCCAGTCTGTCAGACTCTTAGTCATATCCCACTATGCACTATTTTACTATCCCACTATTTGTTCTTTTTTTTTTTTTTTTTTTTTTTTTTTTTACTGAATGCGTCATACCATTAATGGTGATTGAATTATCAAGGCTTTAGTAGCATTTTTATATATATATATATATATATATATATATATATATATATATATATCTTTATATCTTTATATATAAAGATATATATATCTATATATATATATAAAGATCTTTTTGTAGCCTTCACCACCACTGTTTACTTAATATTATTTACACAATATATTTATAATTTCTTTAAAATGTTGTCAAATTTATAATTTATATTCAATAAAGAAGATTCAACTTGAGATTCTACTATTATTTGATGAGGATGTCTTTTTAATGTTTTCTGTCTCATGGTTTTAAAGATATTTTTGTTACATTGCATGTTCTGGTCCTAAGGGGGTGCTGTGCTACTAAGCATAGCAATCGGTTTTCTGGTCTACGCAGATCTCTCATGTTATATTGACGGGCATTTTGATAGACAAAAACAAAGCCATTGCACATCCCATTGTCCCAGTGGACCTCTCAGTACCATACGGATCACTGATTGTAAGTAAGGACACAAACAAGCGTCTGGGAGAAAGCAACTACAGAAGTGAGGTCTTCCCACACGCCGCTTCAGTGTCAGGGGAGACGGATCTAATGCGGATCTGCGATTCGAGGCAAAACCCCGGGAGCGGCGCTGCTAACCCGCTCTGCCTGCCAACCCTAGCAGCTGGACACATTTGCATTATCAATCATGCTCTTTGTGAATAATATGTATTAAAGCCTTGCTGCTCCGCAGTGCTTGGATGAGCCAGTTCTGCCTCCAGAGATGATTCGGCTCCTGCAGCCCTGGTGGCATTTGTGCCGTGTGTTTGCGTGTCACCTGCTGCTCTGGGAAAGAGACAGGCTTTCTGATCCACGGCTGGATCAAGCTTTGACATTCCTTCTTCAACTATAAGAGCGTTCCATCCAGTATAAATGATGCCCCACCAGCCTGAACAGGAAAGGGATGAACGCAGACCCTCCATCTTGTATAACGTTTGTCATATTAGATCTCATTCAGTTCTCTCGCAAGAGAAATATCAATTGGCAGCATCTAATCACCACTGTTAGTTGCCAAAATAAATATGATTATTTATACCACTAGTCCTTGGCCTCTTATGGAAATTAACATCAGGAGCTCTCACTTTTCTCAAGCTGGAAGAGAGATGATAAACCCTACACAAAGGATTAAGTCTTCCCTGAAGTATAGAGCTTTATCAGGGGGAGTGAAGGGCAGGATTAGGATTCAAATGCACCAACAATACTCTCATAATACCACAAACTGATAGAGATCCAACCCATCTGAGGCTCGCAGTTGAGTGCAAAACCAATGGTAAACCCAGACTATACCTCTGCCGTTTATCAGCCATTTCCTTTTTATGATTTGCAATTTGATTTGATTAACTAACCTTTCCAGATGTCTGTGGTAAAAAAGCAATTGCTCAGAGTTTATGTAAAATCCTAGTTCCCGCAGTTTTTTTGCGTAACAAATGCCCATGGGTCCACGAAAACACAATTGCACACAAAAATGTACTCTAGTCCCTGTCCCTGGGATTAATACCCAGAATTATACACAGCTGCTTCCCCTTTGCACCCTAATAAAAATCAGGCAATTTCACAGCCAGTGGCATTCTTTCATCCCATAATCCCCCTGCATGTGTACAGTATATGTGACCCTCCTCAACAAGGGCCAAGGCCGCTGTCGGGGTACCTCCGGTTGGTAAGAAGAGCTTTGATTTGGGGTTCCTGCCTGGGAAGAACCAAGCCGTTAAATGGAGTCCACAACAGCAGGATCCCAACACTCTCAGCCCCCCATTCTGCCTTTATGCTCACCAGCACATCCAAATGCATTGAAATGAGTCGCATGGAGCTACCTTTCCAGAGTTAAAGCGGGCTTCAAATGAGACACAAACAGTGCATTGATTCACACAGCTCTTATTAGTGTAAATGGCGCTCTTCATTAACATGTTGCTAATGGTTTGTCCTCTTAATGCTGAGTGTTTGTAATGCTAAGGACAATGCATGGAGTGATTGCCAATCAGCAGATACAAGAGCCAGGTGTCCTCTGAGTGCGTTAGTCCCGACTGATCCTCAACAGATGTTTAACACAGGATGTTCAACACTGCTGAAGTACTGTCAGGAGAAAATCATCAAGAGTAAGGCACTGACCTAACTTTTCACTTGTCATTCTAATGCAATGCGTGTAACATACTTGATATTCCCAAACTCCCACGACTTGCTTGTTATAATAGTTATCAAGTGCCTGAGTCATTTGCTATGTGAAAGACCTACAAATCTCCCTTTTTAAAGCAAACTAGAGGTGCATAAGTCTTACGCTTGGTAAAATAAACACAGCATTAATCAAGCCTAAAAGAGGAGAAATCAAATCCCTGGGGCTAAATGTGTTACCTGTTAAGAAACCTGAATGTTCAAATACAGCTGGGCACAACTGTCTCGCCTCTTTTAAAACATAATATCTGGCTAAAGAAGAAAAACAAGATAACCATCAATTTACATATTCTGGAAATAGAAGATCACTGTGGGTCAAATCTATCTACATTTCAAATATGCAGATTAAAATAATTCCACTGCAAAACAGCAGGAAAGTAGTTGCAAAAAATCTGTTGTGATTTAATCCCTCAACCTTTCCCCTGGGTGTTCCAGCTGGGCTTTTAATCTCTGCCTGTGCTTCCTTTTGTAAACCTGTCACAGGCACAGGAGAAGCAGGGACTATCATTCAGTAAGTCCCTCGCAAGCACTTTCTAAAATGTCAGCGGCCCCCCAGCGGAACGCTTCAATCCTTCATCTCCTCTCTCGCCCTGGTTTTGGTGTTTTGGTGCCCCCTTCCAGAGCTACTCCATTCCCCAAAGGGCAAAACAGCATCTGGTGCAAGGGCAAAGGTACACAGGACAGTGCAGCCCCTGCCGACCCCTTGCCTGTCTGATCAAGGGCCAAAAGAGACCCCTGGAGTGTGGCTGTACCCTTGAGCCTGTGACTAAAAGCCCCTGTGCTGGAGCTTTGGGTAGATTAGCAGCACTGTTCCCCAATGCAGGGCCTTTGTGCAGCAGCGCCCAGGCGAGGCCAAGCTGTCCGCGGCCACAGGGATGCAGTAATTCCGCCGCAGGTCAGCAGCTCTGCATTTTTAAGCAGCTCCTAAAAAGGTCACTTCCGCCGAGGCGAAGCCAGAAGACTATCTCTATGGAAACCCAGTGACTTGCGTCCCCCACCAAAGTCGGCTCCCAGATTGAATCAAAGGCTACGATGATAAACAGGGATGGCTAAAGGCTTTATCTTTTATTTGCGCTCCGCTTCTTCTGAGAGGGAGTTGAGTCTTTGAAGCTGATGGTTGTGTTTTTGCAAGGATGTTTTGACTGCTTGATGTCCTCATGAAGGGCTGTGGTGTGTTGGGGGAGGGTTGATTTATATGTTTTTATAAGAGTCTTAGTGATTGAACAAATACTGTAAAGCATGAAAGGGTCGATTGCAGAACATATTTATTTTTAATAAATGCTTGGACCATTTCCAGACCTTGTAGATGCTGAAGTTCTGCATGTAATGAATGTAGACTGAAAGTTTGCTTGGCTTTGTAATATTTATACTCTTTCCGAGAGAGCTTACCCATGCCAAATGCCAAGGTGCTCCAGGCTCATCTTAAAACTAGGGTGTGCAGTTTCACAGAGGCTAGCAATAGCAAGCTAGCTTTGAAAACAAAAGATCCTACACTCCCTTCAGAGTGTTCTTCAAAGCCACGCCTCCTCCAAAACACGTGCACAGCCAGAGCAGAGTCTGCAAAGTGTCACAAAAGACAGTCACAATCTCCAATGTGCCACGTGCGTTCACCATATCAACACAACACGCATGTGTGTGCGTTCACTAGAGCACCACGACGCATGTGTGTTGTGTTCACAAGAGCGGACGTTGTTGCGTGAATGCACATTGGATATTAATATTTTGCAAATAAAATGGTAAATTATGTTTTTGAGTAAACCACTGGAGTCACATGGATTACTTTAATGATGTCTTTACTACCTTTCTGGAGCTTGAAAGTGGTTGTTGTTTAGGCTGTTAATTGAGGGACAGAAAGCTCTCAGATTTCATCAAAAAGATCTTCATTTGTGTTCTGAAGATGAACGAAAGTCTTACGGTTTTGGAACGACATGAGGGTGAGTAATTAATGAAAGAATTTTAATTTTTGGGTGAACTAACCCTTTAAGTAGCTTATATTTTTAGACAAAAAAATGTTAGTTGCTTCATTTTGCCCCTAAACTAAACTACCCTCACCACTAATACACAGACTGACAGTCTGTCTGGAACGCATAAAAACGGAGACAAACAAATTGATACAAACAGTGAAATGTTTCTGTGCTGTTGACTATATATCAGTGCTTTTTGAACACCGTTCGGCCAATCAAATTCGAGGACCAAAAGTAATACAACTATTGTGTCTAATCTGAAGTATGATAGTATGTTATTAATATAAAATGTTTACATCATTCAAGTAACTTACAGTTTTACCAGTATGTGTATTTGAATGTCTGCATATTAAGATTATTTAGAAGTAATTTTTATTTTTATTTTTTTAATGAGCAACTCTCCTCATGTAAATGCATCGATTTAATCATTACTACTCCTGGATGAACAATGAAGCGCTGCAATAGCAAAATTACTACAACACAAAACCCTCTTAACAAAATAGTGGCAAAATCACCCATTTTTCAAAACCAGACCCCCACTACTATTGGGTCTCATCAGAATTAGCTGCTCTCCTCAGCAACGAAAGAGATTAATTGTCCCACCACATGTGCAATAATAGCTTGACTCCATGCCCAACCAATCGAGTGTGCAATGGCAGTCCACAGAGTAATTGAGGTGATTTGGCAAGCACTGCCTCGCATACATTGTTCCATAAAGACATCCTATGTCGCATGAGGACTGCCCACATATCGCCTCAAAGAGACTTGTGCCAAAGATGTGGCGTAAATATGAACTGGGGCATTGAGAAACCAAACAAAAGTGTACGTGAAAGGTCTCTGTCAGCATTGTGACTCTGACTGGGCTGTGGGCAATACACAGTACTGATTCTCATTGGAATCTGTTAGGTTTAAGCCTCTGGCTTAAAATTAGTCTTTTTTGTCCGTGTGAGAGATAGCCATGATGTCCTTATACCTGAAAATGTGTATGGCAGTACACTTGCCCAGTACAGTTTATGAAGGCAATTCATTTATAATGCAAACACACATCTTCACATATTCATTTTTATCTCATATGATACTCATGCTGTCAATACAGCAAATAAAACTTGAATAGGGAAGCATAGAAAACTTGATACTTAATTCTCTAAATCTAATTTTATGCCTTGGAAAAAATGAAAGGAATAAAATGACTGGGAAATTTTCCCAGTTTCTCTCAGCCTGAGGCGGCTTTAATGGCTTTTCTCCACTTGGATGCAGGTGAGGGGGATTTGATTCCAGCTGAATCATGTAAGAACCTCCCCCCTGCCTCTCTTCATCCAGGTGTTCAGCCAATCCCTTCGCTCGCTGCCACTGGACGGTCGCCATACTCTTATTAAATCCTGCAGGCAGGCTGAGCACAGCTTCAACACGCTGCCCTCCAGTTACAGAACCACTGCACAGCGTTCGTACCCACTAATCTGAAAAACAGAGAGAAATGGAGCTGAACGTGAGTTTTAACATGCATATGGGTATTTTTTTCATGCATTTACATAACATTTTTGTATAAGGGAGATTTAAATCCTGCAAATGAATTTATATCAGATGCTTTAGTTGCTTAATATGCACTTCATTTCACAAACTTTTAGACTTGCTATCAAAGAATATAAGATTTCAGGCCCAAAGCATCAGAACGGATCCCTCTTCCCATCCCATGACGTGCAAACTCATACCATCTGGAGAATTTGGGCCAAAACCACCAAAGTAGTTTGTTCCCTCAAGCTATCACACTCCACAACAACCGACAACGTCCAAACAGACTGACCGAAGTGTGATTGTTCACTCTTTAAACTGTGACATTTGTAGACATCCCCTGATGTTTTACTATATATTGTTTAGTGTTGCATTCATTGTTTTATAACTAATTTGCCCTTTTTATCACACTTGGTCTGTAATAAGAAGAACAGTTTGTCTTAGGACTTAAAATAGACCTCAGAGTTTGTCTCCAGTTAGATTCCAACACTATGCTTATACACCTGGGATGCCAGCTTTACTGCATTAGTTTTGATAAGCTGAGCTTTTCTCACCTGCAGCCAATGACACCGCAACACTTCCACCAGGCCCCATATGCAAATTATTATTAATGGTGATTCATTTACTTGGCATCCTGTGCCAAGCCTGATTATTAGAAAAAGAGAGCGAGAAGAGCGAAAAATACTCCCATGTTGCGGTTTTTAAGTCCAACCCCCCACCCAGCTTCCAGCGTTGCTATAGAAACTCCCAATCAGAGGCCGTTGTGCCCATGCGCTTGGCGTGGGTTTCGGTGGCGCAGGTGGAATGCATATGGAACAATGGCCCATCTGGGTGTGCCAGTGGCGCCCGTTTTAATCACACCGTTTCCACGGTGCTGGCTGATGGAGACATTGAGTGGGCTGCTGGGAAGCCGCCAGACCTCATCTACGGTGGGCAGAAATGGGACATAGAAGGAAGGATGCTTCAGATTTGCTCACATGCAGACTTCTTTTGAAGGATTCGGTCCATTGGTCAGCCAAAAAATCACTTTATACTTGATAATTGTAGTTTGTCTGCTCTCTGAATTTCTGTCTGCTTCTGCTTCAGCATATAACTCTTCTATAGTTTTCCATCTTTAAAGTGCGCTGTAGGCAAACATCTATTCTCAAACTATTTATTGAAAATAACATATATGTCTCTCAACCCACATCTCTCTGGAAGTATGCTTACCTAAACTATTACAACCAAACTGTATTGCAAATACTAAATATTGCGGTGGACATGGGGGTGTGTGCTTAATGAATCATTCAGAGCACCTTATCAATTGAAGCACATTTAGAACAGTGAACAGAACTAGCGCAGGTTAATTAAAAGACAAAAGCCAAGGGGGTGCCTGGCAACTCTCCTGGTCTGAACCTATTTATGCCATGCTGGGTGGATGGGGATTGTGGGGCTAGGAATGTAATATTGAGACCCTCAACAAACCCAGCAGCATTGCTTCTTCAGATACATAAATAAATCAAGACTCCACCACTCTTTGCCCCTGTCCTATTTAAAATGGTGCTGTCAAAGGCACAGGAGACATTAAACTTGATTGCTAAATGAAATGTTTTGTAAGAAAATGGAGAGTGTATAGTTGTGTGATGTGATGAAGCTAATTCTTCATTTTTTCTGAGCTCTCTTTTGAGATTTAAGGTGCACTCAACAATCAACCTGTCAGGAAAAAAAAAAGATTTGTTTCACAGGTGGCCTCCAAATGTTTGAAGCTGAGGGGGCTATAATGCTTTGAGAATGCAGAAAGAGTTTTTTTGTTTTGTTTTGTTTTTGTCTATTGATATTTAAGTGATTTGGCAGTCAAATGTACAGGAATTTGTAACATAAACCCAATCCTGAAAGTATCTTCTTTTATTATATAACAAATAGGAAATCATGGTTTCTTAAATCTATTGCATCTATCCTGGTATTAATGTTACAGGCAATGTGTGCATCTCAATCAGCTTCCTAGTTCAGTAGTCAGGGCACTGATTTTAAGGGCAAAGTCCTACCAGTGCACTGAAACGTTCACTAGTCCCACAATGCACCATGAAAACAAGGGAGCATCGATGCTCACTATGTTCCCTTAACAGAAGTTCTGAAGCATAAATCATGCGAGCCAGCTCACCACGCATAATGACAAATGAAAGATGTTTTAAAAAACAAACGGTTATTTGTGTTTTAGCGTAAGCACATGAACATAATCTAGCAAACATTTATAATTTATTTACGGCTGAAATGTTGCAGGGATATGTAACAATCCAAGTATCAATCCAAACATATAATGTCAGAAAGGTCTCTGTGCTGCTGTTGTTCATAAATGCCAGTAAAGTACATTGTGGATGTTGCAATGTTACCGGAGCCATCAGGGTCCCAAATTCGTGTACACAATATACTGATTCACGACCTAGGGAGCTAGGGAGCTGAATGAGCCACAACCAGTGTCTGTATTTGGTAGCTAAGAAGTGACTGATGTCAGGAATGCAGTAACAGTGTTTATTCATTTAGTCCAACTTCCACTGAATAAATATGTACTTGTTTTGTAATTATTGTTTGTTTGATACTCTTACGAAAAAGTTTATTCAAATGTGCTATTAGTATACTTCTTTTAAACTAAAAAATATGAAAGTATACTTTCTTTTTATGTACTTCTCAGAAATATACTTAAAATTGCATTTAAGTATACTTGACTTATACTGACAGAAAACTCTATTTAGCCTGTACTTTACGCAATCTTTTGATTGAGATACTTAAAAGTATATTTAAGTATACTTGGCTTGTAGTTGAGTTTGCTCTTTTGTTTGAGTAGCCTATTATATACTTTTCACATAGTTGTACATACTGTCTACTGTCTACATACTGTCTACAATTCTGAGTATCTGAATATTTTGTGTAGGCTAGTCCACTGGTACTGTAGGCAGGAATTTACTTCAAATCTACTTTACACTTTCCCACCATTGACTGAATTTTCCGGCTATCCATGTTTTTACTGTTATACGGTAGGGGGGCGCTATTATGCATCTTCTGAAATAGTACAGAATCTCCGGATCAAAACGCATGTGAAGAAGAAGCAGAAACAAGCAATAGAAGATTGCTAATGCAAATGTAAAATAATACGATCATCAAACATTAAACAACATATAACTTCAAAACTGCCTGACATTACAGAATGAAATATCGACCCAGGAAGGTTAATGACTGTGAATCTTTGGGGATGCTGATGGACTCGATCTACTCTATGTTTTGATCATCGTTCTGAATCCAATCCAGATGTAGTCTTGGGGCAGTTGTGGCTTAATGGTTAGAGAGTCACACTGGTAACCCAAAGGTTGCGGGTTCAATTCTCTATACTGACAGGAAATGACTGAGGTTCCCTTGAGCAAGGCACCTAACCCCTAATAGTCCCCCAAGCACCACAGCAAAAAGGCTCCTGCGTGTGTGTCTATGGTTTGCAGTGTGTGTGTCTTCACTACTCACTGCTCCTAATGTGTGTCCACTAACTTGGACGGGTTAAATGCAGAGGACAAATTCCAAGTATGGGTTACCATATTTGGCCTTCACATGTCACTTTCATAAAAAAGGATGCATGAAGCTAGAATAAAATGTTTTTAGAATGGAAAGAGTTAAAGTACAGTTAAAGGTATATTTTAAGTATAAAAAAAATACCTAAATAGGAACATAGTATACTTAAAGTGCAAAAATAATATATAAATAGTAAACTATAAGTATGGTCTTCTGTTCACTTAAAGAAAACTAGTATACTTGCAGTAACTACTAAACTAGTGGTTTACGGAGAGTATACTTCAAAGTGTCCTCACTTTGATAGCAAAACAAACCTGTGTGTGTGTGTGTAGAAGTTAGCATTAACCTAGATTATTAAATGCTGTAAAACTATTTCAATTTTCAATATTGCACTCCATTTCAATCAAACTGTAAATCAGCACATCTCTCTATGAAAAATAATCTTTCATTTTATTGTTTGATTAGGTAATTTATGTTAGCAGCACCAATTGCAAGTCGCAGGAGACATACACACAGGAACACGTGTTAAAAGACGCATTTAATCCAGCAAGAAACCATATGTACAAACTCTCACGTGTGTGCATAAGAGTCCCTGGAGACACTGTTGTGTGTGTTTAGACGCAGGGGGTCGCAAACTGCCCAAGTTTTAATTAAGTCGCTACTTTTGGCACTGCATAGTGGGACAACCACTGAGCTTCATCAAACATAAGCAATTACATAAACAAACCCCAGAAGATTTTAGCTGCTAATATCACTATACCTGAAAGCCATATACATGCTGAGTACACACTGTAAGAAAAAGAAAAAAAAAATCAGTAGAAAAATGGAAAAGGTACTGCCAGGTCATTACCCATTAAGTTTACAGGCATTTCTTTAACCCTAAAAAATCAATATGGAAAATTCCTTCATATTAACACATGACATTGTGCCCTATTTTTTACAAACTTTTCTTAGAGGGCATAAACACTTTTTTTCTAGGCAACTGATGTGAATGCAGCTCAAAAGTGAAATGTCTCAGTAACCTCTAAAAATTCTGACAGGATTGACATGTTAAACCCACACTGCCCTTATGAATAATAACTGTGTGATGGATGCTAATGTGTTAGGTGAGATGGACTGAGAATGTATGTTCTCATGCCACTGTGATCTCAGTGTGTGTACGGTTATGCCCCGTTTGCCATCTGCGGCGAAGGGGTGGAGGGCCGCTGCAGTACAGTGAAGGTATTGTGTGTGCCTTGACAAGGAGGGGGATGAATTTGTCTGAAATGGAGGAAAGGAATCAGAGATGAGGTGAGAGCCAAGTTGAGTACAACTCAAGAGCTTAAGAAATGTTCTTATTTTCAAAGGTGACATGAAATACATTAAAAGTGTTGCTGAGAGAAGAATTTTAAAAGTAATTTTGTTTAAATTTAAGTTTAAGATGGTCTAAAATCCCTCCACAGCAAGACTACTCTCTCTCTCTCTCTCTCTCTCTCTCTAGAGTCTAATATTTTCAGCCAGCAAGACTCATTTGTTACAATCTTGGCCCAACATTAGATAGAACCACCTACGGATTTGCTGTCACAAAGAAAAGAACATTCCGGAAATATGAGTGAAAAAAATTACATCGCCGCCAAAGGTTTAGGATTAATATTAAGAATCTGGTCTCTCCCTGCCTTCAGACATGAGGGAGTCATATGTTAATCATTCGTTACTGATAAACTAATCTTCATTCAATTAAACTACACTACTAATTATTTAGTATTTTTCATTTTCATTAAACAAACTTCATCATGCTTGTCTTGTGAAGTGACCGTCAATAGCTTCAACCAATCAAGGAAAGAGTTACCTTTTTTAGATGCATATTCCTGGGATTTTAGACAATTGTTATGAAATATCCTTTACATATAACACTCTACCCTAATTTTTCATATGCTGTAAACAAAATATACAAGAGATAAGATACTTAACTTCAGTCTTTATTAGCTGTAAATACACAATGCAGACAAGAGAATTTTCTTTTAAACAACTTTTGGACGGAGTGGTGAAGAGAGCCCACTGTTGGCTGGGAATGAGCTTTTAAAACCATTTCCTGTGAGCTACGTCCATCATTGCTCTCCATTTTGCTGCGTTCCCCTTGTCAGCCATTATTCATCACTGTAATGTTGTGCTGGGCAGAGCCCCAAAACCTCAACTCACCATGGGGAAAGAAATGGAGAGAGACCAAACACCCGACACAAACGCACATAATACTAAAAGTTGCCATGGATGGGATACTGATACCACTCAGTGCAGGTTAAGCCACCTTCATATGTTTTGCCATCTTTGGAAAGTTTCAGTATGTTTAATGATGGTTTAGGGCCAAAAGTCAGTACATACATTGGGTTAAAAATTAAATGTTGCATTAGCATCCATTAGACACAACCTAAATGTTTTAATAACTGTTTAAGTGTGATTCTGAGTCACTCTGAAGTATTTGGCATGAACTATAAATGGCAGAAAGTTGGGTTTTAATAGGGAGCCATATATATGTAGTCTTAAAACTCCTCACCGTTCCACTCCAGATTTTCTCAGCAGCCATAGGCCGGTTCTGTATGGGCCTCTGGGGCTCGGGAAGGGAGAGGTCCTGTTGGGATGGAGATAGGGGATTGATGGTGATTGTTTTAGCATGTGAAACTGCAGGGGAGGACAGGCACCGCTGCAGACTGCCTGCCTGCACTGAGGTTAGATAAGGTGAGAGCTCAAGGGCTGGAATGGTTCTTCTGGCCTCACGCCCACCTGTAAATAAAGTCATACTCACACAGGATCCTCTGTACGAAACCTTGTTTTGGAGTATTTACAAAGAGTGAATGCTAAATTTCTTCTACAAGTCAAATTTAAAGTCACAACCTAACAAGCTTGCAGAGACTTTTTCCATTTGATATAATCAGCATCATTACTCCAATCTTCGGTGTCACATGATCCTTCAGAAATCATTCTAATATGCTGATTTGCTGCTCAAGAAACATTTATGATTATTATCAATGTTGAAAACAGTTGTGTACTTTTTTTTCAGGATTCCTTGATGAATAGAAAGTTCAAAAGAACAGCATTTATCTGAAATACAAAGCTTTTGTAACATTATACACTACCGTTTAAAAGTTTGGGGTCAGTAAGAATTTTTATTTTTATTTTTTTGAAAAGAAATTAAAGAAATTAATACTTTTATTCAGCAAGGATGCATTAAATTGATCAAAAGTGACAGTAAAGACATTTATAATGTTACAAAAGATTATATTTCAAATAAATGCTGTTCTTTTGAACTTTCTGTTCAGCAAAGAATCCTGAAAAAAAAATATTGTACACAAATATTTTGTACAATTATACACAATAAATGTTTCTTGAGCAGCAGATCAGCATATTAGAATGATTTCTGAAGGATCATGTGACACTGAAGACTGGAGTAATGATGCTGAAAATTCAACTTTGATCACAGGAATAAATTACTTTATAAAATATATTCAAACAGAAAACAGTTATTTTAAATTGTAATAATATTTCACAATATTACTGTTTTTACTGTATTTTTAATTAAACAAATGCAGCTTTGGTAAGCAGACGAAACTTCTTTTAAAAACATTAAAAAATCTTACCGTGTCCAAACTTTTTACTGGTGTATATCAGAATGAAAATTTCTGCTTCCTTTACATAGTAAAACAAAGAGATATTAAGCAGTGCACAACACACGTGCCTTCACCATAAACCACAAGACTGTCTTATCTGCTGCTGAACTGCTGCCAGTGATTCCATTCACATAATTGACTTGCGCCACAAGCCTGTCCAAATGAATTTTTGTCCCCTCACAATGCACTTTTTCCTCATTATTCATAATTAGCCATATAGTCTTTCAGTTACAATTGAAGAGGTACTGATAATGATTATGGCAATGATTATGTGTTTTTGCTTTTGTTGTTTGGTGTGTTTCAGAATGGGTTTTTGAACCTAGTATAGATGTAAATCAGCTCTATTGTTCTTCAACATTAAAACAGTCCAAAACCCTCATAAACTGTGTTCACACATATAATTATGTATCACGTGCTCATAATATCACATGTGCTCATTGTGTGCTGCTCATAAACACTTTGCGGTATGCACCTGAAACTGAGGTTTGACTACAAAGTATTTGGACACTTAAAAATGTCTGAATGCCATCAAATATATCATATATGAAATATCAAACGCGGCATCAGCAAACAAAAGCTGGTTTGAAGGTGATTTTTGTGAATGTATTAAGTCAGATGTTTGTTATTGTTGTTGTTTTTGGACAAAGACAAAAACGAGCATAGACATTGTTACAACATGCACAAGGTGGAAAGATTTTATGACTATCCATAAAATCCTGGGTAGTGATGTTTTTGTTGCACAGGTAAGGAAATGAATTACTGTGTAGACCGCTTTTCAATTGACATTTTAATTCACATTTATTTGTGTAGCACATTTTGCAAAACATATGGTTTTAAAGCAGCAGTTTTGTGTGTTGATTTAGAGTTGGCGTCATCTGAAGTTTTCGCAGGGCTTGGTGTCGTCTCTTCACAGGTGTTGGGTCATCTTTAAATTCACTAGTATCAGTGTAATTTACATAAACTTATGAGACAATCATGCTGATCCATCTTGATACATGGCAGTGCAGTGTCCAATTCTGCTGCAGTATCTGCACTTAAAGGATTAGTTCACTTTAAAATTAACATTACCCCAAGCTTTACTCACCCTCAAGCCATCCTAGGTGTATATGACTTTCTTCTTTCTGATGAACACAATCTGAGTTATATTAATAAATATCCTGATGCATCCAAGCTTTATAATGGCAGTGAGCGATACCAACGAGTATGAAGCTCAAGAAAGTGCATCCATCCATTATAAACGTACTCCACACAGCTCCGGGGGGTTAATAAAGGCCTTCTGAACCGAAGCGATGCGTTTGTGTAAAAAAAAAAAAAAATCCTTATTTAACAAGTTATAAAGTAAAATATCTAGCTTCCGCCAGACCGCCTTCCATATTTAACTTATGAGAAGCTTTTTTTCTAAGTTGAATAGGGAAGGCATAGGACGAAGCGTAAACATTTTGAACTGCGAGAGGCATTACACTTTCTCCATAAGTTGAATACTGAAGATGGTCTGGCGAAAGCTAGATATTTTACTTTATAACTTGCTAAATATAGATAGTTTTCTTACACAAATGCATCGCTTCCCTTCAAAAGGCCTTTATTACCCCCCTGGATCCATGGAGTATGTTTCTAATGGATGGATGCACTTTCTTCAGCTTCAAACTCGTTGGTCCCCTTCACTGCTATTACAAAGCTTGGATCCCAGACAGCAACATAGTGTCGGCCCAGATCTGACCTGTGGATTATACGCGGACCAGATGTGGGCCGGATCTGGGCCGACACTATGTTGCTGTCAAGGATGCGTCAGAATATTTATTAATATAACTCCAATTGTGTTCATCAGAAAGAAGTCATATACACCTACGATGACTTGAGGGTGAGTAAAGCTTGGGGTAATTTTCATTTTAAAGTGAACTAATCCTTTAATGTAAACAAACAAAGATGCTAAAATCCCAATTGCATTGGTCCCAGAAATCTGATGAGAGACCAGCAGCAGCTAGTTTTAAAGAAAGTATGATGCAGTATGAAATATTTAAGTGTATATGGGACTAGTGCATTTAATTAGATGAAGAATTTTGAAGTACTGGGGTATCGTACCATCAACAATCAGCCCTTATAAATGCAACTCTGCCTTTGACATCTATCTGAAATCTCTGATTAATGTTATAAATAAACATAATGCAACTAATCTCTGTGTTCTGCTTTAGTTGTGCATGTACATGTCACTTGCTAAAATTCTAGTAGGCTATATCACCCTCAAATCCCACTTTTTCCCCTGGTGAGCTTCTTTGGGTGAAAAAATCTCTGCCTGGTCACACACACACAAACTCTCCCCCCATCTTTCTCATCTTATAATCCACCGGTCACAACAAGACTTCAACATTACAATGGAGGCCAGCAGAAGAGGAGATGCCCTTCAGGTTTTCTAAGCTAATTTGAATATGCAAGATGAGGAAGACTGGCACCACTGCCAATTTGACAGATGGACAATTAATCTGAGCTAAGATGGCATCTTAGCCTGAATAAGAATTTCAGGATTGAGAGCTGGACCAGCTACAAACCACAGCCATGTTTCCCAAGGAAACATAGCCTTAAGAAATGAGGCAGAGAGATGAACGGCCATGGCTGTTCATCCATATGGGTAACCTTAATCACTCTCAGATCGAGTCCAGTAATCACATTAATATTATACATAATATCATGTGATTTACTGCTTCATTTCCAAATATTAGATTACAGATTGTCACACTTTATGGTATAATCGTCAGGCTTTAATTTTACAATTGATCCAAAGGAATGTTCTTTTGGCATAAAAAAAAAAAAAAAATCAATAGGCTAACATAAATGCACAATGAATAAATGCACAAAATTAGTACTATTTGATTAACAATGCACAATGATTCATTAAGACAGAACACACAACCATTACCTGTACAGACACAAACCCCACAAACAAAAGAGATGAAAAATTTGGTGGTTATTAAAAGTGTTCTCTAATAACTGGTTTTCTTGCACTTTATTATAACCAGAGTTTAGAAAGCACTGAAAGCCTGGAAACACCAATATCTAACAATAAAATAGATTATATAGAAACAAAAGACTGATTGACAACTAAAAGGACAATCTATAGAATTACTGTAGTAAACAAAAATCCGTTTCTGAACTTATACAAAATTAATTATATATTAGTTGTTTAAATGTTGATTTGTCTCACATCTGGAAGGGATGATTCCAGTCACTTCAGTGTGGTTATGGTGTGATTCAGCCACTAGAGGGCGATGGTTTGACCAGCCTTTTGACCCTGCAGGGATGTTCTGTAACAGTAACTCACTGCATTCTATGCATCTTTTTAATTTTCATTCGCCCTTTATGCATCATCTTATTTTATTTTATAAAATTCCAAAGCTTAAATCAACATGTTTTTAAATAAAACACCTTTCTGCTTTCCTCCCACAGCATTTCTCTGTAGCAAAAAGATGTGGGTACGTACTGCATTTTTTACTTTAAAAATACTAAAACTGAGACTGAAATAATTTCCTTTGAATGGTGTATATGTGAAATCACTGACCCTTTTTATTAAGAATGTAATAGATGGTGATCTAGCATGTTTAAATCAGTAAAGCCTAGCAAACACAGGTGCAGAATTCTGTGCTTCCAACCCCATTTTTTTTAAAGTTAATTAGCGATTTGTTCTATGGATATGACAAAAGGATTATTCTCACTTGCCCTGCTGTTAATCAGGACTTTCAAAGCATATTTTTACTCCAAATTCTAGTTATTTTTCCAAACCCTAATCTCTCCTTCCAGATGGTCTGAGTCTGTCTCTAATATAATTGGCTATAAATCTGGTGTGAGTTACAGCCTAACACATTGGAAAGACAGGTGCACGTTTCTATTTTCCCTTTTTTCTAGAGGCCCTGAGTTTCTGTGAAACTACTATGATAACACATGTCCATTGTGAAGTGAGAACTAAGAAAAAATCAATTGGCACATTCTCTCCCTGTCCATACCCCCATTTTGATGAAGCTCTAGCCTTGAATTATGAAATTCTCAATGGCTTGCGTAGCGCAGTAGACACATGTGTCCTTGTCCGTGTGTTATAGCACCACATATTTGATAACATATGTCAGGAATTAGAAAAGGAGGTGAGAGCAAAGCAACGTGACGCGTTTGAGGTGTTTGCAGTGTTTGAGGAGACCGGGGAAGAAAAAGAGAGCAAGTGAGCGGGGCTACTTGAAGGGATGGAATAAGATAGCTCAGGGGAACACCGAACATCAAGCTTGACCCCGGTACTCGTTCTCCACACTTGCTCCGCTCAGTGTGTGATTCCTCGCCGAAGCCATCTGGCCCTCTCTCTCCCATTCCCACTCAACATATTGTCATTCCCTCCCCCCGTCCCGCTCACACACACCCTCACACCAATCTGTCCCCTACCTACACCAGCCGTGCATGTGAGCCCACGCTCCTCCATTGAAGATCCCTTAAACGCTCCCAGTTGCCCTTTTCCCTCTTCGGTCGCATCAAGGCCGTTATCTTTCCCTTGAGCTCTGAATGGCCAAGGACCCCATCCAGCAATCATACGAAGACGTCGGGAAGGGGGGCGGCTTCTCAATAGCAGCCCCCCACTGGGGAAAAAGGCGCTCTCCTGTCTACACTTGAAAGAGCGTGTGAAATACTTGCGAAGTGTTCCAAGACGTCCTAACATGCGTTGAGGTGGGAGGAAAGGGATCATGGTCCTTGAATTCTCACTCTCCTTTTCAGCTAGTTTGACCGTTGACCCTCACTGCGTGCGGCGCGTCCAGCTTTGTGATAGTAGTTACTGTTTGGAGTCTAGATTGATTTGATATGGAGAATTATACCTGAATATGAAAGGGATTTACCTCCGTAGCCCTATTGTTGACCAAAATAATACCACAGATACATTTTTAAGGACCAAATGTTGTCCTTCTAGAGGTCAAGTACATTCAGTGATCTCACTTTTTTTTCCAAATAATCAGCTTTCAGTGGTAATGGGTATTTAAGAATGCATATCATAGCAATAGGTCCTCGCTGGGACTCATCTCTAACAGACCTTAGCAAAGGTCCACTGCTAAGCTATTAATTTCCCTCTTCCCCATTTGCCTGTCCCTCCTACTATCTCTTACATCATTTTGGTAGCGAACAGCCAATCACAACATATCAGAAGTGTAGGAAAGCAGCCAATCGGAGGGAAGTGTTTCATGTGCCCTCCTGCACCAGGTCAGCCATATGGGCAGCCTGTGCCACCTTCTGTCTTTGTGTGTATGAGTGAGAGACATTCAGGTATTGCTGGCAAGCAGCTGTGGTGAGATGCAAAAGAAAAAAAGTGTTTGCCAAGAACAAGAATGCATGTAAATGAAACCCACAGACAGGCCAAACTAAACAGCAGTGTAAAATGTCTCATCACACACCATGTGGTGGTGAGGGTTATGAACTGTATTTGGGATAATTCATATTCAGAGCTAAAGTCTTTGTTTAATTACTAAGCTTTGTTTGTATATAAATAGCACATGATGGTGAAACATGGACTATATTTGAATTTCATTTTTAAGTAAGAATCATTATATATATATATATATATATATATATACACACACACACACACATACACATACAGGGGTGCACATAAGTGGTACGCAGGTGCGCGGTAAAAATAAACGATGCGCACCAGAAAACATGGAGGGAAGCGCTTTTGAGTACCGGTTCAGAGGGACACGTTTACTTCCTGGAGTAGGAACGCAGTTTAATCCGTGATCCGTACGGATAAGGTCCAACGGTTCGGCACGCATGTGATTCGCGGATTAACTGCTAAATTTAACCATCATACAGTGAAAGTTTATCATTTGGAAGTGTTTTGTCTCGCCAGTTAACACATTCAAACGATTTTAAAAGCGGAAGAAGAGGCGAAAATCAAGATTCGCGAGCTGTTATCTGTGCGCACACCTTCACATTGCCAAAACGCGCACGCAGAGAGAGAGAGAGAGAGAGAGAGAGAGTCAGACAGCGCTTGAACACGGAATTAATTCCTCTTTCGCGTTTACTTGCGCTTGAACGGACACATACACACAAAATTGTCAAAATACCTGTCTCGGCAAGTATTCTCTTGGTTATGTCATAACTGAACAGTTGAGTAAGAAACCGGATGTGTGTCAGTTATTCGGTCCGTGCTTTCCTTCTTAAAGTGACAGCAGTCTAATATTCTTGCTGTTGTCTGTCATTAATGTTAGTAAAAAATAATAATAATAATAATAATTATCACCATATGCCATGTTCGAGAGAAAAGAAGATAGTGAGGAGAGCAGTCAAGAGGAAAATGATGAGGACAACTTTTAGGATAAGTGTGTTGTGTTGCATAAAGTGTGAGTACCAAGCAACATCTCCAGGTGCTCCCTTGAGAACCAGACCAAAAACGTTATGTGCACCCCTGTGTATATATATATATATACAGGGCTTGACATTAACACCCGGGTAAGACAGCCACTATACAGGTGCTGGTCATATAATTAGAATATCATCAAAAAGTTGATTTCCATTCAAAAAGTGAAACTTGTATATTATATTCATTCATTACACACAGACTGATATATTTCAAATGTTTATTTCTTTTAATTTTGATGATTATAACTGACAACTAAGGAAAATCCCAAATTCAGTATCTCAGAAAATTAGAATATTACTTAAGACCAATACAACGAAAGGATTTTTAGCAATCTTGGCCAACTGAAAAGTATGAACATGAAAAGTATGAGCATGTACAGCACTCAATACTTAGTTGGGGCTCCTTTTGCCTGAATTACTGCAGCAATGCGGCGTGGCATGGAGTCGATCAGTCTGTGGCACTGCTCAGGTCTTATAAGAGCCCAGGTTGCTCTGATAGTGGCCTTCAGCTCTTCTGCATTGTTGGGTCTGGCATATCGCATCTTCCTCTTCACAATACCCCATAGATTTTCTATGGGGTTAAGGTCAGGCGAGTTTGCTGGCCAGTTAAGAACAGGGATACCATGGTCCTTAAACCAGGTACTGGTAGCTTTGGCACTGTGTGCAGGTGCCAAGTCCTGTTGGAAAATGAAATCTGCATCTCCATAAAGTTGGTCAGCAGCAGGAAGCATGAAGTGCTCTAAAACTTCCTGGTATACGGCTGCGTTGACCTTGGACCTCAGAAAACACAGTGGACCAACACCAGCAGATGACATGGCACCCCAAACCATCACTGACTGTGGAAACTTTACACTGGACCTCAAACAACGTGGATTGTGTGCCTCTCCTCTCTTCCTCCAGACTCTGGGACCCTTATTTCCAAAGGAAATGCAAAATGTACTTTCATCAGAGAACATAACTTTGGACCACTCAGCAGCAGTCCAGTCCTTTTTGTCTTTAGCCCAGGCGAGACGCTTCTGACGCTGTCTGTTGTTCAAGAGTGGCTTGACACAAGGAATGCAACAGCTGAAACCCATGTCTTGCATACGTCTGTGCGTAGTGGTTCTTGAAGCACTGACTCCAGCTGCAGTCCACTCTTTGTGAATCTCCCCACATTTTGAATGGGTTTTGTTTCACAATCCTCTCCAGGGTGCGGTTATCCCTATTGCTTGTACACTTTTTCTACCACATCTTTTCCTTCCCTTCACCTCTCTATTACTGTGCTTGGACACAGAGCTCTGTGAACAGCCAGCCTCTTTTGCAATGACCTTTTGTGTCTTGCCCTCCTTGTGCAAGGTGTCAATGGTCGTCTTTTGGACAACTGTCAAGTCAGCAGTCTTCCCCATGATTGTGTAGCCTACAGAACTAGACTGAGAGACCATTTAAAGGCCTTTGCAGGTGTTTTGAGTAAATTAGCTGATTAGAGTGTGGCACCAGGTGTCTTCAATATTGAACCTTTTCACAATATTCTAATTTTATGAGATACTGAATTTGGGATTTTCCTTAGTTGTCAGTTATAATCATCAAAATTAAAAGAAATAAACATTTGAAATATATCAGTCTGTGTGTAATGAATGAATATAATATACAAGTTTCACTTTTTGAATGGAATTAGTGAAATAAATCAACTTTTTGATGATATTCTAATTATATGACCAGCACCTGTACTAGCCACTTTGGCGGGTTGAATATAATTTCAGCCTACAGTCTAATCAAAGGTAGTCAAGCTTGTTGTAGCACAAAATTACAATTCAATCACAATTCGTTATCGATGATCGTGCAGTTAGTGAAGGTGGGATAGGTGGAATAGCGCTGAATGACACAACTCTCTCGCGTGCGCTCTCTCTTTCTCTGTCGCGCGTGATCAGTTCTCCTTGCGCCTGAATAGTCAAATACACGCGCACACACAGATGTCGAAATGTTCATCGTGTGGAGTATCTCGCGTGAATACAGTCGGTTATGGATTAAGTGGACGTAAACAGGTGGGTAATAACTGGATATGTGTCAGTATATTACGTCCATGCATTCAGCAGCCCAATTAAATACCTGTCTGTCATTAATGTTAATCCAACAGTTAAATAAATGCATACATGTTAAATAAACCTACTGTATCTGAAAAAAATAGTTTATTTAGTTTACTATTGTATTGGTAATTTGCTTTTTTTTTTTTTGCATAGCCTAACAAAAATAACTTTATAAAAAATAAAATGATAAAATTTCTCATATTATGGTCATATTGTCCACCCATACATACCAGCTGATATACCATGTAGTTTGATAAGGGTGGTCAATCTGCATCTGAAAGATTGAAAGTGTTTTAAATCTAGCTAAATCAAGTAAAATGACTCAAAATCAAGTAATTTTAGCATGCCAAAGTCAACTTTAATCATATAAAATGTAATTTCCCAATCAGCAATCTTGTGGCCAGTGAAAGTGCTGAGTGGCTAGTAACTTTGGAAAACCACTAGCCACAGTGTCTGGTGAACGAAAAAGTTAATGTCAAGCCCTGTATATATATATACTTGAAACCATTTTTTAAATAAAGATTTTTTTTTTTTCTTTTACTTGGGCACACTTCTGTCATTAAGCCATATTAGCTGTGCTCTGTTATTCCTTTACACTTATATTTTAACCCATCCAACTTCACCCCTCCACTCTTGGAGATCTCAGATAGCCAACAGACTGTGCCAGCCCCTCTTTCAATGTCATCAGCCACTGAGCTGGGACCAGGTGCCCGCTCTTTCACTCTGGATGGCATCAGTGTCTGTGTGTGACTTTCAATGTTGCCAGGCAACAATTTTGGACCTTGATTATAAACAGAAAGCTAGGCTAGACACAATAGTGACCCCTGTTGGGCCGGGTTCATTTCAGTCGATGATTATTGAATATTTGCATATAGTATATCAGGTTTTGGCACATTGTTTTAAAACTGTAAGTCTCAATGATTTGATTTAATCACACAGACAAAAGAAATTAACATCTGTGGCTCACTGTACCCTGGTTCACGCATTACATAAACCCACACAAACCACTAAATAGGTTAGTTCACCCAAAAATGAAAAAATTACTCACCCTCATGACGTTCCAAACCTGTAAGACTTCCGTTTATCTTCGAAACACAAATGAAGATATTTTAATGAAATCTGAGAGATTTCTGTCCCTCCACTGAATAAAAGACTAAATTAAATCTGTTCATCATATAAAGCGATCGAGTCTCTTCATAAAATTTGGACTAAACTGCTTAATTCATATGGATAAGTTTTACAATCTCTTTATGAGCTTTTTGAAGTGTCAAAGTAGTAGTTGTGGGAACTGTCAATGGGGGGCGGACAGAAATCTCTCAGATTTCATTATAAATATCTTCATTTTGAAGATGAATGAAAGTCTTTGGAACAACATGGGGGTAAGTAAATGATGACAGAATTTAATTTTTTGGGTGAACTAACACTTTAAGGCACTAAACCACTAAGTGTATTCAATTTATTCTCCAGGTTGGGAGTAGATGACAGCTGATGGGAATATTGGGTGTCATTATGGGTTCTCAGCTGTACCCGTGCGCTCCCAGGCTTTGAGGTCCAAGACTAATCACTCAACCTTGTGAGAGTCAAAATTCCCAGGCCTTCAAGAGTCCCAAACGCAGCCGCTGTCCCACACACACTGATACTCCCCCTCGGTCCTCCCCTCTGTGCGAACGCACTCTCATCTTAATGAGCGTAGAATTGGAAATCAGGCCTGATTGTTCTTCGAGCGCCTGCCTGGAGGCACGTTAGTGCTGGATGGAGGACTTGGGCCCTGAGAAGTCATACGTTTCTCTCTTGTTTTATTGTGAGCAGATCAGGCTCCACAAAGGGCTCGTTAGCTGGTCCCCCTCCTCCTCTGTCTCTCTCTTTCCTCTTCACCAAGCGGCAGCTGATTATGAATATGGGCTTGGGGTTCTAATTGAAGAGCTCTTTACTGAGGGGACGTGCTATGCCATGGATTGGAGTTTTAGTGCTTCCAGTGGCTAGTCCCTTCACCATGGTTCAGGATCACATGCTTACTAATACAAAGGCATGTCTAGGAGGGTTTGGTTGAGAGGTGGAAATCTGCAGGGACCTGATATCAATATTATATCAATATCTGGATCATGATATAAAAATATAGTGATTCTTTAGTGGATAATTATATAAAACTGATATTACTTGTTTTTATTTCCCCTGCCATTAGACTTTGAGCAGTTCTTATCTCGTTCTTATATAATTTGTGCATTGACCTATAATGTTACAATGCGTTTTGTCTTCTCATTCTGAATGCTAGTATTAATGTTATGTTATGTTAGTATTAGTTAGTAGTTAGTATGTTAGTTAGTAGTAATGTTAGCATTAATAAAGTATTAATGTAAAATTTTTACCTAAAACTTTTAGCTTTTAAAATATCACAATATGGTAAAATTTGGTCCCTCATTTGGTCCACAGTGAAGGTGTTTAAAAAAGGATCATTTACCCAAAAAGTAAAATTTTGTAATTGTTACTTACCCTCATGTAGTTCCAAACTTGCATGACTTTCTTTCTTTCTTCAGTGGATCACAAAAGGTGAATATTTGAATCCTGCTCACTTTTTAATATTATGGATGTGAATGAGGACTGGGTCTGTAAAATTTCTGTGCAAAAAAAAAAAAAAAAAAAGAAGCAAAAACACCTTTAAAGGTTTCATAAAAACTGGTTAATATGCACTATTCCAAGTCTGAAACCATGATAGGCATGTTTTGTGTGATGAACAGAACAAACTAGTCACTATTCAATACAGTGACTGAATCATGATTCAGTGAATTGACCTTGGTCACTAGATCAAAATGATTAGTGAATGAATCATTCATGGAAAAGATTTGATTCAAATAAAGGATTTGTTGACAAATCAGAAAACTACTTCTGTCATAAGCGTGCTAGAGAGGAAGTCAATATACAGCAAATAGTCAATAAATAAAGTTATAAAGGTTTCAAACGACATGAGGGTGAGTAAATGAAGACATTATTTTTTATTTATTTTTGGGGGTGGGGTGGGGTGAACTATCCCTTATTGATAGTTCAGTTGATACAATTAATTAATAGGTCTCTGAGACAAGTCCATTTTATGCACAGTTATTCAACTTTGTAATTTTCAATGTGCCATTAATTTTAGAGGAGAGAGAGAAGTGTAGAGACCTGAATGGCCAGATTTATGCCAGTTCTAATGTGTCTGTCCTTTCTGTCCTTGAGAAGTGCTCAGTCACACTGTCAGCATCTCTCACACTGCGCTCCGGAGCCAAACCCCAGCATGCCAAAATCTGAGCTCACCGCATGAATATCACCAAGTCACTGTGTGTACAGTCGCGGTGCTGGAAAAATGAACAATGTTTGGAGCAAGGCGTTAGACCGTGGAAGACATATGAGCATGATATGACATAATATAAATCCTTCCAACCCCCAACCCCCCATTTCCTGCACAGTTCAATGTTATGTGTGCACAGTTATTAATTCTGAATAGTTCTGTAGACGAATAGCTACTTCTCAGTAAATCCGCTTAATATTGTGTAATAGATTGACATTTCCCAGTTGTGTTTGTGGCACGATAGAGATTAGTGTATGAATGCAAAAATATCCCGGAACCTCCCAAAGTCTTTCTGAACTGTATTACTAGATAAGCTTCTTTAAACACCCAGTGCAGAGATCACAAGTCTACATACTTCTTTCCAGCAGAGGGCAGTCCTCATCTCTACATACAAAGTACACTTGGCACTGCTACTCGCACAACTCTCCGACTTTGTTTTTGTGTCCAGTCAGTAGGTGACAGAGGGGGAGAAATTTAAATACTAAGAGCTAATAAGCTGATTTGAGACCTGCTGTCTTTTGCTGCCCTGTTTTCAAGCTCACCACTGCAGCTTCAGCACAGCTTGTGTGTGCCGTTGGTTAAGGTATTTGATTTATGTGCTGATAATGTTATGAGGTCTGAACATCTTTTATTTTTTGACACTATGGTAATGTTATAATTACCAGAATTAGACCTGTTAGACGGTTTATTTTTGTCTATAAACATTTTTGTGCTGAGGAATGTGCCGAACAGTTTCAGTACGCTAATTTTGTGTTCAAAAATTATGCCTAGACATTTGAATATTATTTAGCCATACAGCGCTTGATTACGATCCCCAGCACATTAATGGACGAAGTAGTAGTGTAATTCTATAGGCTATATATTTATATTGTTAGTAGAGATACAAAATAAATAAATAAATAAAAATAAACTGTTACATATGCACGCTTCGTTTCGAGACATCAGCTTGTAGGCTCTCAGCAGAATAAGAATGCTTATTAATACCAGTTCTGTTAACATTTAAACGCTTTTGTTTGTTGTTTGAAGGTGGTCTGACAAATAAAAAAAAAAACATTAAACACTGTTTACATATATACAAATAAATAAAATGTTTATTTGTTCACTCTGCAGACTTATTAGCTACTCATAAACAGTCTAATAAAAGAATTTCAGCACCCACTGACCACAAAAATTCAAAATATGAATAAGGTGCTATTTGAAACTGGATAACTTTTGTTAATCATGTTTTGCCAGCAGGACCCTGCAGAACGTCTCAGAAAGCTCTGCAGAACTGAAACAGCCAACATTCATAAAGTTCTACACGTAGGCCTACTTACTCATATGTTTTTATTTAATATTTTGGCTAATAATTATGCTTTTAGCTTAGAATCTCTAAGAATATAGTTCTCTTAGCTCCATTTAATACATTTAAATCCATTCCGCTGATTTTCCCAAAAAAAATCAGTCACAGATTCTGCCTGGACCTGCTTACAAGAAGCGAAAAATAGGCTCCATCAAAACTTTGGAAAACAAAAAGATGTCCCTACATGTCCCATAGCTCTGAGTTTGTGTAGGTCTCTCTGCCTCTCTCTCTTTCTCACGGGGATAGTAACAGTGGTGGGGGGTGGTTTAGGTAGGTCAGAGTTCGCCATCACTGGAAGCCTTCTTCGTTCGGTAATGAATTCCCCAGGTCGGAATCCTGGGCTCTCCCGTTAAGATAAACAATGATTACACCTGGAGGGGAGAGTGAGGGAGCGAGTCTATGTGAGTGAGTGTGTGTGTGTGTGCGCGAGTGTTTAAATCAGTGGCAGGTGCAGCAGCAGATCAGGCCTCATTAGCAGCACCTTCTGCCACAACAGGCCTTCAGCAGATGGGAGTTCCACCCTCGTACACTACCTCACCTCATATGGCATGGGCGTTTGTGTGCGTGTAAGGAGGGGGTATTGAAATCACCCTTTATAATAGTTAGTTGCGTACAAGCTGAGGCAGCAACGCAGTGGATCTGCTGGCTGATCCTGGCTTTCATGTGTGCGTGATCTGTTTTTACTCAGCGCTGTGCTGCGGCATTTAAATCAGAAAGCCTGAAAGGAGAAGGGAACATTCCGTCTGTTGACATGTGGAATGACCAAACAGCTGATTTTCTTTAAGACCTTCACAAAACAAAATGACCAGAATGATAAGGAGCAACAAAACCACAAGCACACACAGAGGCTTAAACATATTTGTCCGAACATAATCTTACATTTATAACAGGATTAATAATCTAATGTAAACAACAGGAAATACCCGGCTCTTTAAATTTATGTTTCAAAGATGGTTCCTTCTCATTGTAATACATAAATCCTTCTCCCTGGATTCATAAATATGTTTTACCCTCAGCCATTCACAGTGTATCTAATACCTTCTTGCAAAGCAATAAGACATACATCTTTTAATTAAAAGGATTATTTTTATTATTATAATCATTTTTGATAACATAAGCAGTTGTTGACTACCTCTGATGTCTGTACCCCTGGCCAGTGATAAAAAAAAAATGTACGTGAAAAGTAAATGTGAAAAAGAAATGTAAATGTGAGTCAGCTCTGAGATATATGTTTATATGTGAATGAAGGAAAATTAAAAAAAAAAAAAGTGTGCAGAGAATCACATCCCACTATAGTAGATATGTACCTGCCTTGGTGATTATGCATTAAAGAGGGACCAAAAACGTACAAAAATGCTAAAGCAGTATTACTTGTTAATATGATGTTCTTTAAATGTGGATTCAAGACATCACAATTATTACTGTTTTTAATCAGTTTAAGAAAGACAAGGGTAATAAACTTAAAGGTCTATTTCACCCCAATATGAAAATTCTGTCATTTATTACTCACCCTCGTGTCAGTCCATAGCTGTAAGACCTTCGTTCGTCTTTTGAACACAAATTAAGCTATTTTTAACGAAATCCGAGTGGTTTCTGTCCCTCTATAGAGATCCAACGCAACTACCACTTACAAGGTCCAGAAAGGTAGGAATGACATCATTATAGTACTCCATGTGACAGTGGTTTAACCTCAAGTTTATGAAGCGACACGAGTGCTTTGTTTGCACAAAAAAAACCAACACAATTTACCACTTTATTTACGAAAACATTGATCTGCAACACTCGTTCACAAGAGCACCACGACGCATGCGTGTTATGTTCAGATTTGCGCATCATGCATGAGTGTTCACGAGAGAGCTGACATTGTTGTGTGAACACGCTTTGGATAATATTAATTTGTAAATAATGTGGTAAATTATTATTTTTTATTTTTTTGCGCAAACAAAGCACTCATGTTGCTTCATAAAATCGAGGTTATTTCTTTGTTTGTTGTTATAAATGAATTATTAGTTATTTATTTTTTTATTTGGGAGGATTATAAGAAACAGGAGCACCACAGGGTAACCAGACACCTGCATTCAAATATAAAGTTTTTGGCTTAGTCTCTAAAATATTCTCTCTATATTTTTATGAAACCTGTATTTGACACCAGCCATGCCAACATAGTTTAATGTCAAAAGATGTTAATAATGTTGACACTGATGCTTAACACCCTTGTGTGTACCCCGTTGGGGTGTCGAAGAAACCGAATCCTCTTTGCTATGAGAGGAATTTTATTTTATATCATAAACTGTCAGATTGAATCAGGCAAAAGCTGAATACAGTTTGTGGATAGAAAACAAACCTTTGTGAAAAGGAAACCTGTGCTTGGAAAGTGTAAACACGGCTGGTCACACCATCTGAAAACATATTAGAGTTATTCTGTTGATAATCGGGCCTTTGTGGATATAGCCTAGGTGTTTTGTTTCTAATCCAGCCCTACTCGCAGCTCATATCTGCCCGGGTAATGCAGCAGTGTGGAATTGCTCTAATGGATCAGCTCTCTTTGGCTCAAACCATTGGTTTTGGCACAACCCTCCTGTAGCTTTTGGCTTAAAGGAGGCCATTCCGGACTGAGCCCGGACCCTTTCCAGTTCGAGATGAGAGATGTTGGTGTGTAAATGTGTTGCTTAGTGTGCGATTGCTGAGCCCAGGGGTTCCCTTTAATCAAAGATGACCAACATTTCCAGGAAAAGCTTTGAATACACCACAAACAGGCAGACACAACCTTCTAAATGTGGCTAGACATGCAGGCATGCTTGTGTTTCTCTTCTTTGTGTTTGTTTTGCACCAAGTCAAAAACAAAATCAACCCTATTTACTTTCTTAATGCATTTTCCTGATCTTATTGTGCACAGTTCATTAGTGCATGTTGATTCAAATAGTGTTTGAATCATAATTATTTATCTTCTTTTATGGAAATTTAGCTAATAACTTACTCTGCCTCTTTGGCTGATGTCACAAATCACTTTTTCAACCCCTGCTCTCCAGTTACCTGGCATCATTGTTATACGGTTATGTAAAGCCAACTTTTTTATGATTCAATCAGATCCCACTGTAAAAAATCAGTGTATGCTCTGCATTTTTTTCTTATTGAAGTCCCCTGCTGTTTTATGTATTCATGCCATGTTAGCGCAATGCAAGCACCAGGTATGCTAAGTGGTGCTAGAGGGTCCACTGGAAAATATGAGGGTGAAACAAATTTATTTTTAGGGCCTTAATTAATTAAAACATTAATTTACTATGTTAAAATAGTTTTTTGTTGTTGTTTTTTTTTTTACTTACACAAAATACACTGCTCAAAAAAATTAAAGGAACACTTTGAAAACACATCAGATCTCAATGGGGAAAAATATCATGCTGGATATCTATACTGATATGGACTGGGTAATGTGTTAGGAACGAAAGGATGCCACATCATTTGATGGAAATGAAAATTATCAGCTACAGAGGACTGAATTCAAAGACGCCCCGAAAATCAAAGTGAAAAATTATGCAGCAGGCTAGTCCATTTTGCTGAAATTTCATTACAGCAACTCAAAATGGTACTCAGTTGTTTGTATGGCCCCCACATGCTTGTATGCATGCCTGACAATGTCGGGCCACGCTCCTAATGAGACGACGGATGGTGTCCTGGGGTATTTCCTCCCAGATCTGGACCAGGTCATCACTGAGCTCCTGGACAGTCTGAGGTGCAACCTGGTGGACCGAAACATAATGTCCTAGAGGTATTCTATTGGATTTAGGTCAGGCGAGCGTGGGGGCCATTCAGTGGTATCAATTCCTTCATCCTCCAGGAACTGCCTGCATACTCTCGCCACATGAGGCCAGGCATTGTTGTGCACCCGTAGGAACCCAGGACCCACTGCACCAGCGTAGGGTCTGACAGTGTGTCCAAGGATTTCATCCCGATACCTAATGGCAGTCAGGGTGCCATTGTCTAGCCTGTAGAGGTCTGTGCGTCCCTCCATGGATATGCCTCCTCAGACCATCACTGACCCACCACCAAACCGATCATGCTGAATGATGTTACAGGCAGCGTAATGTTCTCCACAGCTTCTCCAGACCCTTTCACGTCTGTCACGTGTTCAGGGTGAACCTGCTCTCATCTGAAAAGCACAGGGCGCCAGTGGTGTTCAATGGCAAATGCCAATTGAGCTCCACAGTGCCAGGCAGTGAGCACGGGGCCCACTAGAGGACGATGGGCCCTCAGGCCACCCTCATGAAGTCTGTTTCTGATAGTTTGGTCAGAGACATTCACACCAGTGGCCTGCTGGAGGTCATTTTGTAGGGCTCTGGCAGTGCTCATCCTGTTCCTCCTTGCACAAAGGACCAGATACCGGTCCTGCTGATGGGTTAAGAACCTTCTACGGCCCTGTCCAGCTCACCTAGAGTAACTGCCTATCTCCTGGAATCTCCTCCATGCTCATGAGACTGTGCTGGGAGACACAGCAAACCTTCTGACAATGGCACGTATATTGATGTGCCATCCTGGAGGAGTTGTACTGCCTGTGCAACCTCTGTAGGGTCCAGGTATCGCCTCGTGCTACCAGTAGTGACACTGACCCTAGCCAAATGCGAAACTACTGAAAAACAGTCAGAAAAGATGAGTAGGGAAAAAAATGTCAGTGGCGTCCACCTGTAAAACCATTCCTGTTTTGGGGGTTGTCTCATTGTTGCCCATCTAGTGCACCTGTTGTTAATTTCATTAACACCAAAGCAGCTGAAACTGATTAAAAACCCCCTCTGCTACTTAACTGACCAGATCAATATCCCAGGAGTTTAACTGACATGATGCTATTCTCTGATTAAAAAGTGTTCTTTTAATTTTTTTGAGCAGTGTATATTTCAAGTGCAAGAAGATAATCACATTTGCCAAAAAAAAAAAAAAAAAGACTCTGATTATTTAAACTATTCTACACTGATGTCTATGTTAAAAACAGAGAAGGTGCACAAACAAAGAAGAAGAAAACAAGAAAGCACAGCTGCACCAAAGGCATGGATGAGACTGATGAAACTGAATAGTAAGTAAATTCTTTCCTTTTACTGTTTACTTTCTTATGCCCTCATTTTCTCTGACTGTTACCACATTGGCCAGGGCCTTGGGCTGATAGGATCAATGTATAATCTGCACAGCCTCCGCATTATGGTGCAACCCAGAGCTTATATCCAACAACATGCTTTTCCTCCAGGCTACAGATTAGGTAAATACAATGAGCAGGACAAAATGTCTGCTAGCACTTTGGAAGTTCCACTTAAATTTTGGCCCTCTATTAGTAGATTTATGAGCCTCCTGACCACAGAGCTCTTTCAGTAAGTGCACGGTGACAGATTGAGCAGTGCCTTTTGTCCTCCACTGTGTGGTTTTTAAAGAGCCCCTGGGGAATTTTCAAGATTGTGATTGGAGATGTGGTCACATGAGGATGGGCTAATTGATTGTGGTCTGGCACCGGCCAGAGGGCATATCTAACTATTTATGGATTAAGTGTTATGGTAGGGAGGAAAGGTCAAACTGTACAGTTCAGTGAATATCTTAAGTAAGAATGCTGACTCAGCTTACGTGTCCTGGTTCTCCATGAACATGGGTAATGGGTGAATGAGACCATTCCTCTCTCAGTTGAGACAGCAATAATGCCATTTCACTTGCTTTATTGCCAATACAACATTAGAAAATGCTGAACTCTGCTGAGGAATATTTAAAAGAGCACAGAGTAATTTTTATTTATTTCACTCAAGGGGTAAAGCTGGTTAATATGGTCCAGTTAACTGCTGCTGCCCCAGTAGATGCCATTACTACACTGTTCTGCTTCCAAAATGCATCTTTCTCCATTTACAGCCATTCAAAAGTAGCTGTGTATAATAATAATTTTAATATTTTTTTCCCACAAGCAACATATAAATCCCAAGTATTTCATTACAGTCAGTGTTACACAATTCCTACTGGGATAAATGACAATTAGTAATAGATTTCCTCCAGGTACTATAGACATGTTCCTCGTGTTACTTCGTGTTACATTTCTTGGACTTTACCTACTGTCATAACAGCGGCATTAACAAAAAGCAAGTTTTCATTGACCAATTTCACAGTCCTTCTTGTGATGTATGAAAAAAAGGTTAAAAGCACATGTACTGTATCATGTTCAGTATAAAAAGGTGGCCTTAAAGAATTAAAAAACTTTTTCATATAGGCCACTGATAAGACTGAAGTGTCATGTGAGTGTACGTTATTTTAAATCTCTTTACTAATTTTTGTTACAGTGGAGAAAGCTATAGCTGACTTACATCTTTAAATGACTAGAGGGCCTTATACATCAGAGGATTTGGTCACACTTTATATTAGGTGGCCTTAACTACTAAGTACTTACATCAAATTATAAGTACAATGTACTTATTGTGTTCATATTGTATTTCAAAACACTTTTGCTGCTATTGAGGTGGATACGGGTAAGGTTAGGTGATATGGGTAGGTTTAAGGGTGGGTTAAGGTGTAAGGGATGGGTCAACAGTGTAATTATAAATGTAATTACAGAAATTACAGATGTAATTACATGCAGGTATTTTTATACATGTATGTACACAGTAAGTGCATTGTATCAAATGATTAATTTAAATGTAAGTACATAGTAGGCCACCTAATATAAAGTGGGACCAAGGATTTTTCATGTTTCCATGTGGATATATATAGGCCTATATGGATGTCCCGCTCAACTTTTTTGTGCCCCCAATCCGATCTGAGCCATTGAATATTTAGTAACTGCCGATAATGAGATTCGATCCAATACTTGTATTTTCCTAGTGCTTGGTGCAAACTTCAAATACATTAAAGTTATTAAAATCAATCCAATGTATACAGGGCTGTGCAGAGAAGCAAGATGCAACCCATACCTTATAGCAATGCGTTATGGCAATGAGTGACAGCAGATAAAAATAAACAGTAAATTCACAAGTTCACACAAAATAGTATGCGTATTTGGCGTGCTGTCCAAGGAGAGGGCTCGGAGCTCGGAATTTGACCCGAACTCAGAGTACTCCCCCCGTATCCCTGGCTGGGATAGGAACCAGCCAATAGTGAGGAATCGGGGTGGCGGAGGGATGCAGAAAACTACTAAGAAACATAGGTGAGTCAGTTATATATATATATATATACACAGTTGAGCTCAAAAGTTTATATATATATATATATATATATATATATATATATATATATATATATAAATATATATATATATATATATATATACAGTTGAGCTCAAAAGTTTACATACCCCTTGCAGAATCTGCAAAAATGTTAATCATTTTAACAAAATAAGAAGGATCATGAAAACAGTTGTTTACATAAAGTCCACAAGAGAAAAAAATAGCAGAATTTATAAAAATGACCCCATTCAAAAGTTTACATACCCTTGATTCTTAATACTGTGTGTCATTACCTGGATGATCCACGGCTGTTTTTTTTTTGTTTTGTGATGGTTGTTCATGAGTCCCTTGTTTGTTCTGAGCAGTTAAACTGAGCTCTGTTCTTCAGAAAAATCCTCCAGGTCCTGCAGATTCTTCAGTTTTCCAGCATCTTCTGCATATTTGAACCCTTTCCAGCAGTGATTGTAGGATTCTGAGATCCATCTTTTCACACTGAGGACAATTGAGGGACTCAAACACAACTATTACAAAAGCTGCAAACATTCACTGATGCTCCAGAAGGAAACACGATGCGTTAAGAGTCAGGGGTGAAAACTTTTGAACAAGAAGTTGATGTGCAAGTTTTTTTTATTTTGTTTAAAGAACATATTTTTTCATTTAGTTCTGCCCTTTGGAAGCTACAATAGATACTTACATGTTTCCCAGAAGACAAAAAAAAGTACAATTTATTCTGTTCATCCAATTCAAAAAGTTTACATCCCCGACTATTAATGCGTCGTGTTTCCTTCCGGAGCATCAGTGAATGTTTTGAACCTTGTTTAATACTTGTGTTTGAGTCCCTCAATTGTCCTCAGTGTGAAAAGATGGATCTCAGAATCATACAGTCACTGCTGGAAAGGGTTCAAATATGCAGAAGATGCTGGAAAACTGAAGAATCTGCAGGATCTGAAGGATTTTTCTGAAGAACAGAGCTCAGTTTAACTGCTCAGAACAAACAAGGGACTCATGAACAACCATCACAAAACAAAAAAACAGTTGTAGATCATCCAGGTAATGACACACAGTATTAAGAATCAAGGGTATGTAAACTTTTGAACAGGGTCATTTTTATAAATTTAGCTATTTTATTTGTCTTGTGGACTTTATGTAAACAACTGTTATGTGAAATAGTTTATTCAGGACAGTACTAAATAAAAAATAACATGCAATTTTCATGATCCTTCTTATTTTGTTAAAATGATTCACATTTTTCTAAATTCTGCAAGGGGTATGTAAACTTTTGAGCTCAACTGTATATATATATATATATATATATATATATATATATATATAAAACCCAAACCCACACTAATAATTATTATTTTAATCATTAAATGACTTTCAAGTGATTTGTTACAAAAGTGAGCATCAAAACATGGAAGCTCGAACTTACGTGTGGTGGCCTAGAAATTCATGCACACACACTGAGCTTCTTCTTTTCCTTTTGTGGTGGTTGGCAAACCCACTTGAAGGTGCATACTGCCACCTACTGCACGGCACCTGCATGACAGCTGACGTAAAATAAAAAACTGGGCTTAGGATAGTCGATACTGAACAGTTAAAAAAAATGCCAAATTGGCCCAATACTACGGTGGTCCAGAAAGCTCAACACGCTGTAACTAAAGAAAACACATGGAAATACAAAAAACACCAGCAAATTAAGAAAACATCTTCATTAGTTTTTGTGCTGCAAATACTCACAACGCAACCAAATAAAAAAACGCGCTGCAAAAGTTCACAACACACCTTAATACAGAAACACTCTGCAAATACTCACAATGCACATATTGATCAGGATGTTAAAATAAACAAAACACTCACCTTTCAGGTCATCGACAACACCACCGACGATTAGACATTGAACAATATGCATGTCCCAACCAGGTTCAACACTTGTTGAGTCCCCTTGAAACATTTCCGTTGTGGTCTATGCAATTTGCAGCGTGTTTCTGTATTTGGTTGCGTTGTGAGTATTTGCAGGACACGTGTTGTCAAACTGATGAAGATGTTTTTTAAATTTGCTGTTTTTTCTAATTGCATGTGTTTTCTTCAGTTGCAGTGCGTTGAGCTCTCTTGGCCACCGTATGATACTGATCCTATCCTATATATGTATGTAAGACATGTAAGACATTGAATCTATTTGTAATATACTGTAAGACATGTAATCTATTTGATTACATTTCTCTTATGTATAATTTCTTTATGGTAATACAGAAGAGGGAAAACATAAGACATTGTTAAATTCACAGAAGATGGGCTTCTGTTGGGTTTGGAAGCAAATGAAAAGAAACAGACACACATATGGGACGTTTTTTTAGTCCTCAAACATGCGCTTAGGCCAGATTCACACACCATATGGGAGTGGGTGAGAGTGTGGAAGCTCCTAACGCATTCTGAACACTCTGTCCAAGAACCCAGGAGTGAGCCAAGATCCCACTGGTCTGGCTCCGGTTCTGCCATGAGCTCATGAAAGCCAAGGTTACACTCCACAACTGCTTCAGTGCACTGCTGTGCCGCTTTATCTTTTTTTAGGGATTGCATCTTGAGTGGGTCGTATATGCTCAGCTGTCCACACGTAGGATGGAACATAGACTCGAAATGTTATGAAAAACCTGAGTGCAATATACAATATGGCTTGCGTTATTGCTGTTACGAGACATAATATATTATGTTGCTTAAGTGTGTATATATTTGGATGGCTGTTAAAGGGAATTCAAAGGGAAACTGTGGATATTCTCCAGCGAACAAGATAAGAGATGACTCGCCACACATCACTCTGAAGCTGAACTTGTCCCCGTCCCCTTCCCCTTTTGTTGCAAAGAGTGTTTAAAATGATGGAGTCAGCCGTCTGAAGGGAGGGACCACTGACCTTCACAACGTTATGATGCAGAGCAGCTTGCTGGAGACCGTTCCAGGTTTCTGGAACCAATTATGAGCCAAAGTGAGGGAGAAAACGAAAGAGAGAGTCAGAGTTGGTTTAAGGTGAACTGTGATAGATAAGAATAGCTTTGCAGCACAGAGAATGATAGGAGTTAGGTGGATCTAAGCGGTGATAAGACTTTGTTTAGTACAGGCATGCTGCAAATTATTAAAGAATATGAAAAGTCCACAGCACACATAAATACAAAAGACATGCTCTCCGACACTTCCAACAAGAGTAAACACAGCGATACCCATCTTTCGCCCAGAGGTTTCTTTTGGAGAGTATGTAATCAGTGGTTTTCTGTTTGTGGTTTTCTAGGCATGGGTGTGCAGTCATCCTAACGCCTCAACCCCTCGTGGTTCAGTATTAATACCACATGCACCGGGCCGGACGAACCTCTGCAGGCATCTCTCACTCTCACCCTCTATCGCGCTGTGGGAACACGACGCCATCCTGTGAACCCCACAACCTGACAGCCGCAATGCGGGGGCCTTCGAGGTCCAACATGTGGCTACATTTGCAGGCGTGCTCCATTCCCTGTTTTTCGTTTCCTTTCTTCATTCCTCTTTCTCCTTACGCCTATATGCAGGATTGATGCGGGCCATTATGAAATAACCTACGCTATAGGGGGAAGCAAAGTAGGGATTTGTTGAAAGTAGGGAATAAAACACAAGAATGGTTTCCATTCTGAAATACCTATAGGCGGCTTCACATCTCCAGAGATGCATGATATGCAAGTGTATGGCCTCTCTTGTGCTGTTACACAAATTTACTGTAATCCAAAGGGTATCCAGTAACATAGTGTTTCACGTCCATAAAATGAAAGAACTGAACTTTTAAAATTCAATACAGCCATCATGTTATTATTCAAGCTTGGGTTGTTTTGTTTCATTTTGAGAGGGGAATCAAAGAGATGACGTGGTAGTACAGCAGAAGTTTGTGCGTATAAGAGCAATATGTGTTTACACCCACATCTTTTCAGCAACACGGGCACTGTGATGGATGATCCCACGCAGCAGGGCCGTGATGGGAACGGACAGCCAACACTAGAGGCAAGCCATAGAGGCCTGACCGCTGGCTACCACACTCAGTGTCTTTGTGCCATGTGTTTCACTCTCTGCTCCCTGCTTTCAATTATAACACAGACAAAACAAGCATGGAACAAATGTCATTTCTCACAGTAGACCGAAGATTTTAGCACTGGCAGTCTTTGTTCCCCTTGTTCATATGGTACGAGTTCCTTTTTCTATTCCAATATTGAACATCTTTATATGCCAATGTTTAAAGGGACTGGTTTAAGTGTGGTTCAAGATGGTTAAGCATGAAATATGGAAAGAAACGAGGGTAAAATAATTTTACAAATGTTTTTCATATTGAGGTAATAAAGCATGTATGCATGAAACTAAAAACATTACAGTAGTTACATCAGTTTAGTGCCCTAATATGCAAACAGTTTCTCCATAGTTTTCATGTGGTGTTTTTAATATGCTTTAAGACAAACCATGTGCAAATTCATAAGTCAACACCACTGCTAAGTATTTTCTATTTAAAACTGCAGTGATCTAAAGACAGTCTCAAAAACTAGGTTTGAAATCGTTGGTGTTTCTGACGTCACAAACTACCTTATAACCAATCACGTCAACGTAGCATATCATTAACTATGACCGATCTGAAACAGGGCAGTCTCAAGAGAAGGTTATCCTGGTATATTTTTCTGTTGATATGAAAAATTTGGTCTATTTATCAATATAGCGGGTTTATGATGTATATTACGACGTTATGAACTATATGTCTTTCTCCACTGACGTTCTAAGGTATTCAAAGCATTTCTAAGGATACTGATTGTTAGAAGACAGCTGTCTGACTTGTGAATGTGAACATGATTTGTGTAACATTAGCGACACATTATTAGCTGTTTGATAACATTGTCAAGCAAAAGGCTAATCTTATTAATTACCGTTATGTGTCCGACGTTTTAAAAAACGATACCATTGTGCAGCGTCTACCTCAGTAAGTTGACCGAGTGGATGTCTGAGCTTGTGCGAGTAAGTGGAGGCGGGGCTAATTAGCATATTCATTGATCCACGTATACTAAATGAGGCAAGGGTGTAGAGTTAGCTATTTTAAAGCATGAAGATTTTTTTTTCACAGGAAAAAACGTTTAAATATGTAATTTTGGTGATCAAAGATGAGTTTTATAGGATAAAATGATTGACTACAGGGGGACTTTAACATTATTTGTAAAGGACAACTTGACTTTCGTTCTTCACTTTATTATTTTATTTTTTATTTTATGAATGGAGAAAAGGGTGATAACTGATGATAATACCAATGACAAATCCTCATAAAATGCTATTAGAAAAATTCTGTCAATATCATCTTAAAACAGTCCACTGATCAAACTAAAATGAATATATATTCATTTTTTCAATACAAATCTTTCACTAGAACATTAAACAATGCAACACCAATGACAAAATTGTGGGAAAATCACTATGCGCATATGAAAAGACTTTTCTTAGTCAGGTGACAAACTTTTTTACACTATTAATTAACTAGACACTGCTCAACATCATTTTTTTCATACTATAACTTTTTACATCAACGAAATATAATAGATACTATAAGACGCATGCCACATAAATGAAGTTGTTTTAAGGATTATAACACGTCACACTGATGACATTAATAGTTATGTGTGGTTACAGTGCATTCATGAGACATCATGAGCTGTTAATGATGCTTTCATCAATGTGTCATTGTGCCAAGCCAAACAAGTTGTTGCTAAAACCTCTAATACGTGTTGATCACCATATTAATTAATTTCTCTGTATACCTTAGCTCCAGCAGTGACTCTATTGAGATGAACACATGTATAGATGCACAGTCTTTCTGATCTGACCACAGATGTATTGTGGAGCTTTATAAACAGCTGCGAAATTGTCCTTTTAAAAACATGCCTTTTGTTTTCCCGAGGAACGGTCCTCTTCCACTTTCTTCTTGACACATGGCCATAAGGACACCTGGGCTTCAGTTTACATGATATGGAAATGATTACAAGCATTTTACAGTTGATTGGAGAGGGATAAAGGCATTAGGTTGCTGCATGTCTTAATGTGGATAGTTATTTGAGGCTCAAATGACAGAAGTAAAATGACATTACTAAAATACTGTGTGGAGGTTTATTACAGTGGAGAAGTTACTAAAGGCATCATAAACAGTCATCACATCAAACTTTTTGGTAGCTCAGCTTGTACCACGTTCTTAACCTAACCAAACACTTTGAGATCCACTATAAATATCACTAATTTTACCTTTAAACATAAATAATGATGCTAATTAATTGGTTTATTTGCTAAATCTGTGGCAAGACCAACAATTATTTCTCTATTATTTCACACAGCACCATGACAATGTCAGTCGACAGATAGAGACTGATCACAGGTGCGTGTTTTGCCCCTCAACTGAATGGGTCTGACATCTGGCACAGGGTTGTAGTATTAGAGCCAGAGGCACCTGTGTATGTGTCAGGGACAACGGAAAAGCAATCATGTGTCAGCTTCTCTTCAGAGACAGAGATTTGTGGGTTTATGTGGTGGAAGGTGGAAAACTGGAAAACTGTCAAGTGCTTTTACACATGGGCTTACAATAGTGAACAAGTAGATTCAAATACTCTGCCTGGACGTTCAGCCTCCATATTGGCTCACACCCGGAGAACTAAGTGGGTCATTTTGCTAAAGATAATCAAGGACTATTGACTACTGAATATGCATGATTTTTCATGTCAAGCATCAAATGTTTTCTTAAATTTCAAAGAATTCTACAGGCCTATTACAAATATCAAAAGAAAAAGAGGTAAATAGAAAGCTCTTATCTATAGCGGTTCTTTAAAGGGTTAGTTCACCCAAAAATGAAAATTTCTGTCATTAATTACTCACCCTCATGTCGTTCCTCACCCGTAAGACCTTCATTCATCTTCAGAACACAAATTAAGATATTTTTCATAAAATTCGATGGCTCAGTGAGGCCTGCATTGCCAGCAAGAAAATTAACACTTACAGTGCCTAGAAAGGTACTAAAAACATATTTGAAACAGTTCATGTGACTACAGTGGTTCAACCTTAATTTTATGAAGCAACGAGAATACTTTTTGTGCGCCAAAAAATAAAAAATAAAATAATGACTTTATTCAACAATATCTAGTGATGGGCGATTTCAAAACACTGCTTCATGAAGCTTTGAAGCTTAACGAATCTTTTGTTTCTAATCAGTGGTTCGGAGCGTGTATCAAATTGCCAAAGTCACGCCCCCCAGTGGTGAACCATTGAAATTTCGAAACACTTATCACTTAACACTGATTCAAAACAAAAGATTCGTAAAGCTTCGAAGCTTTTAAATACGTCTTTAGTAGCTTTCTGGGCATTGAAAGTGTTAATTGTCTTGCTGGCAATGCAGGCCTCACTGAGCCATCGAATTTTATGAAAAATATCTTAATTTGTGTTCCAAAGATGAACGAAGGTCTTACGGGTGAGGAACGACATGAGGGTGAGTAATTAATGACAGAAATTTCATTTTTGGGTGAACTAACCCTTTAAAGGGTGCTGTACACCCACAGCCATATAAATAGACATGGCTTTGGAATATATAATGATATTATATGGTGATAATCATAAATATCTAATTAACAATTTTGGTCTTTTTCTATTGTAAAATCTTTCTTAAATGTATCCAGCTTCTGGAGCTTGTATAGGCTATCTATCTCAGACTTTCTTATTTGCATATACTGGAAAAGCAAGCATCATATGGGCTGTTAATATTTAGTATAGAGTTCAGAGTATTATAGTGGTGGTTGGAATCACTACAGAATCATGTGGGAATCTTTTTTTTTTTTTTTTTTTGAGAACAATAGACAACCTGATATGTATTAGTCTTGGTTCCTGTGTTCTGTACAGTGGAACATTTTCCCACTCAATGTTTTTATCTTTATCTTTAAAAATACCTTATGTCAAGTGGTCTGCCCAAACAAAATGACTCCCTAATGCTTTTATATAAGGAAATATATTAGGCTCAGTTCTGAGACTTTCATCCTAAACAGCTCACAAATAACAGAAAAATACCCAAAATGTAAATGTACTGTAGCTATTAAATAAAAAATATTATTTTATTCTCATATTTTAGGATTTAGCTGATGCACTGTCAGAAAAAAAAAGCTACACTGCTGTCACTGGGGCAGTACCCTAAGGTACAAAAGTGAAAAGGTAGGCTACATCTTTGTACCTTACTTACCCCTAAATGGTACATATTAATACCTTAAAGGTACACATTAGGTGCATATTAGTACCTTTTCCCTTTTGTACCTTAGGGTACAGCCCCAGTGACAGCGGCGTACCTTTTTTTTTTCTGACAGTGTGTTCAGCAATTAAATTAACAGTTTTTTTGTTTTGTTTTGTTTTACAAACAGGTTATTTGTAACTTGGTACGTGTAATGAAATAATGAAATCAGACTATTGGGAAAGTGGTGGCCTTTTTATCCAGGATGATAAACATGAAGCAAAGACACTTGAGGCACCATTTGGAGTTTCTCAAGCTGTTTGAAGAAAACCAAATGGTTCTCAAGTATTTGTAGAAATCATTTTTACAGTGATGAAAACAGGCTTCAACTTCAATTTTCAGTCTAAACTCTAGTACTTCGGCAGAAAGCGATTATAATTTTCCATAACGCAACACTCCACTTTGTCTGCTGAATGGCTTAATTGTATTAAAGCAGAAGTTGGCCGCCTAACATAAACCATAATTACTGAACAGATTCTTCACCATCGAGGCAAACAGAGGTAAACGCAATATGTGGGTGACAGTGTCTATAACTCGAGTTATTCATCAAGCAATTAGGTGGACGTGAACGTCAATTTCCTCTTTACCAACTGTCACATTTACTCTTACTGTGTTTCGTCTAAAAGTGCGTCACTTAGTCATTTTCCTGCTGCGAAAAATACGTTAATTAAAACAAAATAGCTAATAATGAACGATAATCAGGGCGCGCGCCAATAAATCAAAGAAAAGAAAGAAAAGAGAAAAGTTTAGTTTGAAGTTTGTTTTTATGTGATGGGGATCTTAATGCTTTGGAGAAAAGGGAGTAAACGCACGCCAAGCGCTGAGCTGTTGCCAGGCGCTGTTTTAACTCGCGCGCTGCCCGCTCTCGCTGACGCCAAACAACAAACAGCAGGTGACCCGCGCGCCACTCAGCTCTGACCAGCGCGCGCACCTGCAGCTCATTATGCTGCCTGAGGTACTTAATGCAGCGCAGGTGGGAAAGAGTTGCAGGCAGCGGCTTGGGAGAAAACACGAATTCGCATAACAAATTTAAACACACACCTGTCGACACGTAGACCTACACATATAGTAATTTAAACACTCTTCATCTTTAAATGCACACCGTCCTGTGTTTACATGACAAATATCATGCTCAGAACACAAATAAGCGCACAGCCATAAACACATATATGACATATCTCTCATACACTTCACCTTTCACTTCAGCTAGACTATGTAGTGATGGTTTTAATTTAGCCATGTCCAAAGTGGCCCAATTAACAAATGGAGGTGAACCAATGATGTGCTCCTCATTCAAAGAATAGCTCTCACATACTCACACATTCTCATTCAGTGCAGCTTTTCTCACTACAGACCTGGGCAAAGTTCAACTAGGTGATCCAGGAGTGCATTTAGCACTTATGCAATCTCAGTTGGAGCACCTAGTCACATTTAACAATGTTAAAGTAGAAAACAATTAGTTGATCTTTTGTTTCTTTTCACTGGTAGACAATGATTTAAGCTTAAATTATGTGTGTAATTTTTAAATTAGGTTTAGGGCTGGAAATTTATGCTTTTTTAAGTGTACATTTCTGTTTGAATCCCATTGTATGAATTCATACAAATTTACCACCTCGTAAAATAAATAAGTACGTTTTCTTGTGAGATCAGGTTGGTGGAGCTATCAAAATATTTTTGCCTACAACTGCTCATTGTCTGTGTATTATTGTGGTACTACTGTAAATCATTCCCGAGCTTTGGAAAGGCGCTATAGACTGATTAAAACAACAACATTAAAATCATTGACATGAAGTGAAGAAAATCTATTATTTCATTACAATGGCACCTTTTAAGGGCTAGGATATAGGCAGCAAGTGAACAGTCAGTTCTTGTGTTGGAAGCAGGAAAAATGGGAGAAAAGATCTGAGTGAATTTGACAAGGGTCAAATATATGATGGCTAGATAACTGGGCTATCTCCTGGTGTTCATGCAGATTTTATTTTGCCGACACCTACCTATAGATTGTTGCAGACCATGTACACCCGTTCATCGCGATGGTGTTCCTTGATGACAGTGACCTCCTTTAGCAGGATAATGCACCCTGCCACACTGCAAACCCTGTTCAGGAATGGTTTGAGGAACATGACAAAGAGTTCAAGGTGTAGTCTTGGCTTGATTCAATCTAACTGAGCATCTATGCTCGACCAACAAATCTGATCCATGGAGGCCCTACACCTTATTTCAGTTAATTTCACTACACTTCTACAAGTAAACCTGTATGAGTCGACTTTTCACTTGTTTTTACTTAAAGGATTAGTTCACTTCAGAATTAAAATTTCCTGATAATTTACTCACCCCCATGTCATCCAAGATGTTTATGTCTTTCTTTCTTCAGTTGAAAAGAAATGAAGGTTTTTGAGGAAAACATTCCAGGATTTTTTCTCCATATAGTGGACTTCAACAGGGTTCAATGGGTTGAAGGTCCAAATTGCAGTTCAAAGGGCTCTAACACAATCCCAGCCGAGGAGTAAGGGTCCTATCTAGCGAAACGATCAGTCATTTTCTAAAAAAATATACTTTTTAACCACAAACGCTTGTCTTGCACTGCTCTGCGATGTGCCACGCATTACGTAATCACGTTGGAAAGGTCACGCATGACGTAGGCGGAAGTACCAAGCAAGTGTTTACAAAGCGAACGTGCAATGACCTTTCCAACATGATTACATAATGTGTGACACATCGCAGAGCTAGTGCAATTTGTTTTTTTATTGCGCTAAAATGACTGATCATTTTGCTAGATAAGACTCCTATTCCTCAGCTGAGATCATGTAGAGCCCTTTGATGAAACTGCAATTTGGATCTTCAACCCGTTGAACCCTGTTGAAGTCCACTATATGAAGAAAAATCCTGGAATGTTTTCCTCAAAAAACATATATATATATATTTTTTCGACTGAAGAAAGAAAGACAAACATCTTGGATGACATGGGGGTGAGTAAATTATCAGGAAATTTTAATTCTGAAGTGAACTAATCCTTTAAGAACTTGGACCGAAACACTTAACTATGAGTTACCTTATATATCATGAAATAACTAAACATTTAATCATACATATTTTTTGACTGCTGTTTTGTTCTTTAATTGCAATTCAATTAATAACTTCACCTTCTTTAGCCAATGAGCACATACTGTACATCATTACATTACTGAAGTTAAATCTTCTTAATTTATAAAATTAATGTTTACACAATCAGTTAATTCATTCAGTTATGAGTTGGTGTTTTATGTAAATTATAATTCTTTTATTTAGTTTTTTTACAGAAGTTCTGCTTTTTTAATCAGCCAAAGAACTTGCAGACAATGTTTTTTTGCTGTGTGATCAGCATCTACCAACATGGTCATGTTAGTTATCCAAACCTTTACCCCTTGGCTGAGCATCTTGACCTGCAAATTGTATATGCAATTAGATTATGGAATATCAGTTTGAAGCCGAATGAATGTCTGAATAATTGTCGATGACACACAGTGGTGCCAATAAAACGCGACATCCACCACCACGAAGTTAATGTGAGCATCTGCCGAAGTGGTTGTCACGTCAGCATTACAATGATAAAATGCAATCATCCATTGCATGCCTTGTGCGTCCCATATTTTTCCACTAAAGATGCAGTGAGCCATACAAAGCCAGGACAATAAGTTTCCAGAGAATCGCTGCTCTTCAGCACTGTAATAACAGACTTTGTGGTGACATCTGCTTTAACTTAGACCCAAAAAGCCCAGCACTTAATAAAGCAGCATCAGTGTTGTATTGGGGATGAGAAAATAAATGTCTGTTGGAAGGAGTGGGGGAGGAATTCCTTCTCTCTTCACCATGTGAACCGCCTTCAAGAAGATCTCTCAGATGTGGGAAAGAAGAGTGAGAGTCACAACGCTGCCTGTTTTACATTTGTTAATGGATGAGAGTCTACAACAAATCTAACAGCCAAAAAGCCCTAGACAAAAAGCCCTTTCCTACTCATCCTATACACAAACATAATTGAAAGATCAGCCACGTATGTCTGTCACTGCAGACACAAGCAGACGGTTGTCTGGTTTTGGCTCTCACAGGTCTAAACATAGCATTGACATCATTGATAGTCTTATTTAGCCCATTGAGTGGCTAAGATGTACTGTAGCAATATATGGTTGGAAGTTGACAAGACCCAGCTTGTTCTGTGCCTGTTGTGTTGTGATTCCATTATAATGACTCAATCAATTCATTTCAGCCCAACTGCCCTGTCTCTGAGGTGGATTAGTCATGTCTGAAGAAGATAAAGACATTGTGTGAAGAAAAGGGGGGCTTAAGAGTTTGCCTACCAACTCAGCTGAGAAGAGCTTCAAGACAAACCGTTACGGCAGATACACCTTGAAGAATTAGTTCACTCCAGAATTCTCTATCATGTCATCCATGTTCATGTCTTTCTTTCTTCAGTCAAAAAGAAGGTTTTTGAGAAAAACATTTCAGGATTTTTCTCCATATAGTGGACTTCAACAGGGACCAACGTTTTGAAGGTCCAAACTGCAGTTTTAATGCAGCTTCAAAGAGCTCTACACAATCCCAGATGAGGAATAAGGGTCTTATCTAGCAAAACGATCGGCCATTTTCTTAAAAAAATAAAATGTTATATACTTTTTAAGTACCACAACCACAAATGCGCATCTTGCACTAGCTCTGCAATGCGCGTCCATGACTTCACACATGACGTGATCGCATTACAAAGGTCATGCTGTTGAAGTCCACTATATGGAGAAAAATCCTGGAATGTTTTCCGCAATGTTTTCCGCAAAAACCTTAATTTCTTTTCAACTGTAGAAAGAAACACGTAAACATCTTGGATGACATGAGGGTGAATAAAGGATGATATATTCTTCCTTAAACTCTGTCAGTGATGTCTTCATGTCAAAACGAGGATGTTTCCCTAAAGAAGAGAGGAACAGTGCTGTCTGGAAACTTGTGTTTCTGTTTCTGTAATGTATGCACTATTGGTGAGAATCCTAATTTGCATTGAAATTCAATATTCCTCTTTCGGCAAGGAGTCCTAATCCTTATGCGCTGAGACATAAAGACCATAAGCCCCCGTCAGCTCCTTACTTGAGACATCACCCTGACTCCACGCAGGTAACCTAATCCACAGCCATTTCCCAGCACACCCCAGCTGCTTGCTTTCTCCTTCCCTGTCATCACACATGAGCCCAGTCAGGGTCCATTTGGAATGTGATTTATGGGCTGAGATGGCTGCTCTGATTTGCGACTGTAAATCTGGCATGTCCTGGGTTTTTGTGACTAACAAAGTATTGATGGGGCAGTGTATGTGGGCTGCAGAATTTGAACTGCACCACTGTGTATTTAATTTATTATTAAATTAGTGCTCTTTATTAAAGGGATAGTTCACCCAAAAAAGGAAATTCTGTCATTATTTATTCACCTCATGACTTCTGTGGAACATAAAAGGAGTTTCTGCACTTATACACTATGTACTTATGCACTATGTACTCAACTGTGTAGTGTATGAATTTTATAAGGTTATTTTGTCATTGAACATTTGAGTCTATTAGCCCCTCCCTGTCCACTACGTAATTAAAGGTGCGACAGTTGAGTGCATGAACATTCCCCACTTAGTTTTCTTGGTTAATTAAGTGCATCATCTGGGTATTTAAAGTGCACTTTTTCTTTTGGGAAATTTCAGTGTGAACACACACTATTTATACTATAAAATGTCATAAAATAGTGCACAAGTACGCGAATTGGAATGCACCTTACAAATATAATTCTTTAAAATATGATTTTGGGTGAACTATCACTTTATTGGAGTTTCAGAAACACAAACATGGACACAAAAGCTACAATAACACTTTATTTTAAAATACGTGTGCTTACAGTGTACTTACCTATAAAGTACTGTAATATAAGGTAATTACATGGGTTAAGGTTAGGTTTAGGGAAAGGTTTAGAGTTAGTACCTAGTTATAATCCAGTTATTGTAATTGCTATAATAAGTACATATTATGTACATGCAGAACAGGACTATAAAATAAAGTGCAACCAGCTTATTTTATTGTGTCCTACATGTATTTACTATAGTAAAACCAGAACATTTTGCATAATTTTGCATAGTCCTACATGTATTTACTATAGTAAAACCAGAACATTTTGCATAATTTTGCATAATTTCAAGTAACTAACATTAAAACAAACCCTAATCTACATGTTGTTACTTAATATTGCTCATTACTGATTTGTGTAATTACACTGTAACAAGGAAACTTTTAAATACTGGTACAACAATACAAACATTTAATACATTCTCAGGTTTAGTTTCCATTTGGCAGTTTCCCTCAATCCATCTGTTTCAGCTGAAGGTAATCTGTCTCTGGCTTTTGTAAGAATGGAAGGTTACATTTAATTTATCAGATGTAAATTGTAGCTTGCGTGTAGTTTAATTGCCTGATAAAGACAAAACATGTCAGTAACAACAAAACAAGGTGTGCATTTGGAAGCTGCTCCCAACAGATGTATTAATCTTCCATTTTTCACTGCAGATGTTGCTGAGGTACTGTAGGCAGCCAACACAATTATCAGGTAAAAACCTCAAAATCCATTTAAATTACCTCAATTTACTCTCTTCCTTCCCCTAGACCTCTTGATGGTACTATTCATCCATTTTGAGTGGGAATTATTCCCTCATCCGGAGTTCATTGCACAGTTCTTCAAGGGGGCTCTGATGAAAGCTTATCATAAGGCCTCTTGTATATTTACAGTGGCTCATGACAGCTGCATAAGAGAATCTAGCAGTTGATATACCCTTGCCATCTCCTTGCTCCACTAACAACAAAACGTTCTTGACTGAGGCTGCGGAATGTCTTAGGAATCATAAATCAAGGCCTTGATAGAAACTTGGCAGCCGCCGCAGCGATCCGTTGTAATGTTACATTAGAGTGGACTGGTTAGAAGTTACCAAACGTTCAGTGATGGACATTTTAAGCGCAGAGGGACAATTTGGTTTAATGATAATTTGAGAACGTCTCTCTTTCTTGTTACTGCGGCCACTGCGAAAGTCCAGCCCAGAGAGCCGGTCCGCATTCCTGCAGTAGATAATTACTGTGATCAACGTGGGGATGCACACATCTTTCCATCTGTCTATGTTCTATAAGTCGCTTGCTGTGCTACACCTCAAGCAGACACGCACCATACAGAAATCCCCTTCCCAACAAAGCATCCCTGCTTGTTGCAGGAGAAACCCAAGGCTGTGTGAGAATGATGCTGTGGGAGTGGGTGAGATCTATTGAACAGCCAGTCACGGCTCAATATGAAGTTTGTTTGTTGCCTCCCTTGTCTGTGGCATATGCAAATCAGCCGAGTGGGAGGGGTGCGTGTGTGTGTATGTGTGTTTAGCGGGGTCAGTCTGTGGGAAAGTGAAGGAGCTAATCCTGAGTGTTTCACAGGGGAGGAGAGGACCATTCAGTCGCCCACCCCTCCCGTGAGCCCACCCCACCACTACAACTCATTGCATGCCACTTCTCAAGACAAGGACGTTGTGTTTTCTCTTTGTATCAAAGTCCCCTCTCACCCCACCCCCCGTATACACACAAACACTTTAATGCTGAACACCTGTTTCTGTACACACACATCCCGCTGATGCAGAGACATGATAAAATCCCACGCTCCCATCTACCGTGGACCACAAAAAAAAAAAAACCTTTCGCATACAATCTGTGGATAATCACAGAATCAAATGGTATCAATCTAAACTGTCAACCTTTTTATGCATTCTTCAAAGTCTAAAATAGACAAAAGTATTCAGTTCCTTAATTAGAACATTTGCAAGTAAATCTGGCACCATAACCCTAGTTATCCCACGCTTGCAATCAAGTGTTATACAATAGAGTCTTACGTACTTATAAAACGATTTCATAACACGTTTCATAACTGCCTTCAAGTGTGCATGGGAAGCTCCTGCTTCCGAGTTATGAGATCACACATTCAAGTCATCACATATTTCATCGGTCAGAGGAGAACTGGCCCCCCGAATGAGCCTGGTTTCTCCCTAGGTTTCTTCTCCATTGTGTCACCTGATGGAGTTTGGGTTCCTCGCCACTGTTGCCTCTGGCTGGCTTAGCTGGGGACACTTAGGCCTGGTTTCACAGACAGGGCTTAGACTAAGCTACGATTAGGCCTTAGTTCAATTAGGGCATTTAAGTAACTTTTATAAACGTGCTCTAAAAAAAAAAAAAAAAAAAAAAAAATCAATATAATATTTGTATCAATAGACAAAACAATGACACTGACATATTTTAAGATATGTCAGTGCAAGTTTCTTTCAGTTAAAACAGCTTAAACATGCACTTTAGTCTGTGAAACCAGGGGTTAATATTCAATAGTATTATTGATTTGACTGACACTATTGGATGAGAACTGAACTGAGCTGGTTTGATTTGATTATTATTTTTTTTTTTTTTATATTATTACTATTAATATTATTAATATTATATTTTAATATAGAGTACTATGCAAAAGTCTTAGCCACCACCAGCTTTGTTGTTTTATAAATGTTTTAATGACCATCCATATTTATTTGTTCTGTCTCTTTATTAAGATACAAACAGAAAATACAGGAAATATGTACAAAAATGTAAAAAAAATAAAATAAAAAAAAAGTGTCACATGATCCATTAGAAATCATTCTAATATGCTGAGTTGGTGCTCAAGAAACATTTTTCATTATCATCAATGTTGAATATCATTGTTCTGCTTAATATGTCATGGGAAACGGTGACATATTTTCAGGATTCTTTGAATAGAAAGTTCAAAAGAACAGAATTTATTTAAAATGGAATTTTTTGTAACAATGTAAATGTCTTTAAAAAATAAATAAATAAATAAAAACCATTAAAAAAAACAAACCTTTGAAAAGTGTTGTAAGATAGTTTTATCTATACAATATTTCAGAATTCCAGAGTCCACCTGAAGGCCTCCCAATCCCCACTCACGTCTCCCAGGCCATTCCATACCTATAGTGTTTCATGATGGTGTTCACTTCATCCAACTGTCTGCTGCCCCTTTTTCTGAAAACAAAGCCAATCACCCAGAATCCTGCTGTGCCTCTGCCCCACCAACATTATCAGTCTTCAACGTCATCAAATCACCAACAGCAGGCCTTGATAAAAAAAGCCTTGGAAAATATGTGGGACACTCTAAGAGCCAAAACCCTATACAGACTTCAGGCGCACTATTGAAGCCAGATGTTTACTTAACTGGCCAATTTTGATAAATGGCGTAATGATAACCATTATGCATTGGGGTAATTTTATATCAGCGCAGCACCACATTGTTTTTGTTTCGCAGCCAAACAAAGTCTGTCTGTGCCCACAGCCAGGTGCTGGTTTCGACCTAATTGATAAGCAGTCAGCAGGACTGTGGTTTTCATGTTCTTCCAACATGGCATCCACAAAGGCCTAATCTGCCTTATTCTTAGGCTTCAGTGAACTACAGCATTAGAGAAGCTTTGCTATGACACTAAGTGTACTTGGTGCTTATGGCTTATCAAGTGGACACAGTGGTGGGCTTTGCTGTTGTTGTGTAATCACCAGTCCACACATAGATGTTTGTGCCATAAAAAATTTATAAAAATCATTTTTTCCACATTTCTATCATGACAACTCTTGGAAGATTGTTAGCATGGTAATGGATATGACAATGTTAATGTATTTGGTCTTGGCAGAATAGATCTGCTATGCTGCTGCTGCAGAGCAAGTACAGGAACTTGCTACTGCTAATACATACGCCGATACGCTGCTGCACAAATAGCATATATCAATAACCCATAGCAGATCTATACAGGTGGAGCTGGGGAAGTTGGAGGGTTTTAGAGGAACTCTAAAGCACACTGCAAACTGCTATAGTGAATGTAACCAGCCATTTAAATGTGTGAGCAACAAGCTCATTGGCTGCAGATGTGACATGGACCAATCAGCTTGTGCCCGTAGTTAACGCTGTAATTATCATCAGCTTGCATTAAGACCTATCGGCCTGTGCCATCTAGAGTTTCATGACAGAACTATGTATATACTGCAGTCTAACATACCCCCGCTCCAGTCATAACTGATTTTTTGGTGACGCACATTTGTTTTTGCTTGCAGGAGATTGTAGAAAACCACACAAATAACAATTATTACTATTACATTTTCAGTGTGATTATATTTCCCACTTGAAGCAATATCCCATTTTTATTCTCCTACAAACAGTACTTTTCATAGCTGGTCATTGATATATTACTGTACTTCTGCAAGAAAAACATACTGAAGATCAGCAATGAGTCCAAAACAACAGTTGCTTTGTAGCATAGCTCATTTTATTGTTTAAACAGTTTTGCATAGGAAATATATCCACTTCCAGTAATTGACTGCAGTAAAAACAGCTGCTAGCAGTATAGGCTGGATATAACAGTAACAATCACAAAAAAGTCAAGCGTTATTTACACTCATTTGTAATCTTGTGGCATTTTTAGCCCCTGCACCAAATTCAACCAACTCAAAGGCAAGGCAGTGCCTATACTGTTTATAGCTGTGAAAATGGAAAAAGTTGAAATCAACAGAAAATAAAACAAGGCCTTCACTATACAGCTTCTTGAAGGACACGTGTTTCTTAAACTGTAAGTAAAAACACAAAAACTTGATAAAGTGATTCTATAATGTACATTCAGAACATACAGTAATATTTGCATACAACTGCTGTTTCCACAATCACTACTAAAAACTGTTACAACTTATTTGTTGGTGTTAGTGTTGTTGTTGTCATGTTATAAACTCAGTTACCACAATACCACTGAATTTGCAATGGGCATAAAAGTGCCACAAGACCCCCCTCCCCCCTTTAAAAAAAGCAAAAGAAAAAAGAAATAACTTTGCTGTGGAGCTGGCAAATTTTTTCTCACCTGACATTTTTTGTCATCTATTGTAGTACTAAGTGTAGTCTAGAGAAACACACTGCCCAACTATTACTTGATCTCTGTGAAATAGAGACTGGGGTATCCCATTTGACTAAATTATCCAAAATTGAACAAAGCACAAAAACACAAAACACAGAACCAGGACCAAAAAAAAAAAAAAAGCAGAGACGTTTGGGGGATAATTAAAAAAAAAACATGGGAAGAGGCATCCCATAGATTCTATTTTGATTGGAGATTTTTTTGTATTCCCTAAAGAAAATTCCATGTTTTTATATTTACAAGGGAAAGTCCACTGAGACTTTGAGCTGAAACAGGCACTGCTTGAAATATTTTTCCTTTTTTTTTCTCTTTTTTTTTGTTGTTTTTTGGTAAACGTCTCATAATATGCTGGTTTTTATGTTCCTATTTATGTCAATGATCACTCATGCTGTTGTAAATGCCCTAGAAATGGAAATATGAGAGTAGATGTGGACCAAAATGTCCTGCCGTTTCCCTGCACTGACACACAGAAGAGCTGAAAATAGACATTGCATGAGTTCCACTGATACTCCTTGCATAAGTTATTTACATGTGGCTTCTCTAGGGCCATGGACCATGGCTTTCACAACTCGACCAGACCATCATCTTACTGCTTTCAATATCTGAATTCTGCAACAAAACACTGCTTTCAAAAAGATCAGCCCTTTGAAAAAAGAAACTACTCTAGATCGCTACTTCTACCCAGAAATAAGGTTTAATGTGATCGCCGTATAAGCCTCGTGACATTGTATGCTGTGGTGAGGGGAAGTGCCTCGAGCTACCATGACGACATTCGGTCCGACTAGATACGAACACTATCTAATCGTAGCTCCGAGGCTAATCAGAGCATCATCGCTAGCTAGACGTAATCCAAACAACAAACACATGTGCCAATGAAAGGGCTAGTGGGAACTGCGGAAAGTGCAAATGCTCAGCTGTTTTCCTCTGTGATGGCAGCATGAAAAAGACATCTGTGGGTGCACACAAAGGCTTCTGGGAATACCGAGCCTGCCCTGAAAACTATGCAGCATTCATCCTAACATGGCGATCCCTGCCCATGGCGGACATATGTAAACACTGCAGAATGGAGGTGCCTCGTGCAGCAGAAAAATCTCAGCCTTTCAGCCGGCAAATTCTGTACATGGTATGGTGGGTCAGCCTCTATTGACGGGGGGAAATAATGCATGCTTTACTTTGCACAAGACAGCAGAACAATCTGTGATGTCGTGTAGCGACATTACCCTGGTAGTTGTTGTTGGGAGACTCAAATCAGGTGCCTTTCTTCTAAAGTGACTAGGAGTTCCCCAACGGTTCAAAAGAACAAATAAAGACCCTATTTAGCACAAATTTCCACATTATTTCTTGTCCCGTTTTCAATATCACATAATCACATCACACACACACTCTATGGCCACACTAACAAAACAACACTTCAAACATTTATGAAATGTCTCAAGGATCCAAGTTAATCAACACGAAATACAACAGAAGACCTTCATCATTTTGTTTTAAACATTTACAGTCCCATACGGGAATTCACTCCACTTTATAAGTACAGGAAAACAAAAATAAAGAATTACATATTCAGCCTCTTTCTTATGTATCGGACAGCTGTCGAGTCGTAACACAAATCGAAACTCAAAACAGTTTTGTATTTTTTCGTTGCTTTTTTTGTTTCACTAAAAAATATGGACATCACTTAAATTCACCAATACATGTCAAAAGTTTTTCTTTTTACAAACGGGGAAAGAAAGAAATTTACAGTGTACACACTTTTGTCAACAAGGCAGGCATTTCAATAGAAGACCCTCATGTACTCTCCTCTCGTAGTGTCAGAGTCATCTTGAAACACACACTCTGACGTATTCATCTACACACACACACGCACACACACAGTTCACATAGCTGCCAGAGCAGATTTTAACCCATAATGACTACTACTGAAAACTATTGCTATTACGATGGCCATCGAGATGACCCCTACCTACGTCCTCCTTCACGGTTTCCAACACAAGAATGACTCAATGACCCTGACACTCCCACCACTTCAGGAGGAAATGCACAATGCACTTCAGTGGCATCGCGAACGGCCAGAAGGCTGCAAAGCACTTACTTTTTGCAAATCAAAAGCAACAAAAAGACAGAACAGTGCACATTGAACGGGGTGACTCTAGCTTAATATTATATATACCGTATATATAAACATCTTGGTGAAGGAGGAGAGATTCAGCTTGACTTGAGGTCTCAGAAACAGACTGATTTAAGGGCTACAATTTGAAATGCGAGGGGGATTTGAAGTCAAGTTTATTATTAATTGATGCTGGTAATGCCCTGTGAAGCAAAACGCCTGAGATTTTGTGTTGTTCTGTATTTAATTGAAAGACACTATGGGTGGATGATTGCCTATATGCTGTAGGTGCAAAACCTTTTTTTTTTTTCTTGATCCTCAAGACCATAAGAGCATTAAATTATTCCCTTTCCCCGAAGTCTAAAACAACTCGAAAATAATTATAAAAACTTGAGATAACTATAAAAACCGATTCTCCCCATGGGGGGTTTTGTTTACGGACTACAACCTCAATAAGGCTGTAAATTTGAGCACTTCAAAAGGGAAGAATAAAAACTGTGATATTTACTGATTGTGACAGATTTAACACGCAGCAACTTGCGTGACGGTGATTGTAATGCATTTTTTATAACAAGTCACTTGCTTGTAAAAATTTAAGGCATCTACTTGGGAATTGCATATAGCTATTTACTGGACAGGGAGAACGGGGTGGTGAAGATATCTGATAAAAAGATGCCAGCATTTAACACTTTGCCCTAGTGTGCGTAATTCGCCGGTGATTGTCGCTCTCAAGTCAAGCTGTCTCCTCTATGAAAGTCGTCTTCTACCGAAGGTCAAACTAGCACCCCAGGTGGGAAGTTTGAAGAAGGAGTTTGTTAGTCACAGTAGGCAAATCAGTGACTTTGCAGCCGTATTAGACCAAATGGTGCCTTCTTTGCAGACATGCTTCAACGTGTGGGAAAAAGTCCTCCCCTTATAGAGAATACGAAACAAACGTCTCTCGCACACACTTCTCTGCCTTTAGGTACACTCAAGGGAAAAAAGACCTTGTCGCACACTGCATAGAAAGCAGTTCCCACTTTGGTCAATTACGAATAAAAAAAAGAAAGAAAACAACAACAACATCAACAACAGCAACAACAACAACAACAATATCAACAAAATAAATGTTTACACTATTTGTATTTCTGTACTAGCTTCTAATAATCCACATAGCTAAAAGCACTACCTACATAGGCAAAACTTGGTATTGCATAATTCTTATAAATCTGGACCCGCCCTCCCCAATAATGACTGGAAGATGGAGAAATAAACAAACAAACGATTAAACCACCAAAATACTGAAAAAAAAAATGCTGGTTGATTATAAACTTTAGAACGGTAACTATACACAGCCTTGATACGCACTGTAAATGAGAGATAAAGTAGTAAATGAAGCTAAAAATCAACAATGTCACAATTTCATCCAGAGTACAAAATATTTCTTATCATAAAAATGTTACTTTTTTTTCCCAAAAACGATAGTAAATGCAGCAAAAACAAGTGTAGTGATGTTTTCTAAAGTCGAAGGCAAGGCACGTAACGTGGACTATATATTTTCGTGCAAATTAAGATTATTGGAAAGATTAATTATATAAATATGTCTGATTGGAGAGACAATGGCATTGTGAATGCCGGGAGCAATCGACGATTTCTGGGACTGCGACTGTTGGGAACTACCAAAGTGGGTTTGAAATAAGCACCTTGAGACCTCGCCTCAACCTGCAGGTTAGTGTTGAAATGAGTACAGCTTTACACACATACACAATTTGTCTTAAATTACTCTGCGTTCCTCTTGTTTCTCATGATATCAAAGTGTAAACAGTAGCTTTACAAGCTAATAGCCGACTAAACATGCATACTAGATCGGTGAGTAATATGTCAAAATAAGCCATTTTACACACGCTGTGTGTCTGAGTCTTTTTTCACCTACTATAAGTTTTCATTTTAATAAATAAAAAAAAAAACTACCCGCATGTTTGGGTACGGCTCAAAATAAGTGCTGTCTTGTTCGTGTTCAGTTCTGCTCACGTAAACGTTCACTGTCAATCCCACTCTTTTCTTCCACCCTTAGCTTTCCCTAGTTTCCCGAATCAAGGATGTGATTTTTTCTTTTCTTTTTCTTTTTTATGTTTTAAAGTTCACCTAAAAACATTTACTCCCCATTCCTTTAGAGTCTTAGGGCAGACAGACTATGATAGCTTCCCTTCAGTAAAATCATTTAAATTGCACTTGCCTCTTATGAGATATTGTCTTATTTTTCTCAAAATCCTTTTCAAAGGAAATATATATATAAAAAATAAAAATAAAAATTAAAAAAGGGGTTGTATTTCTTACCTAATAATATAGGCTTTTTCTTTCATTGTAGGAAAAAAAAAATGTTTTCAGAGTTCTTAACTCTGGAGAGTAAATTCCAACCTTTACCTTAAAAGGAAATAAGTACAGGACTGACAAGATTACGGATTCAAAAGATTTTCCACTGTAGGTAAATTAAATGTTGAGGCTAATATGAAAATAGAAACATTCAGTTCATTGAAAATTGTTCCTGTGTTTATGTTACGAATACGATGAGCCTCTGTTTGATGAAAGTTTGTTCGAATCGCAGCCCGCTTTACAAACCATCCATCCAGCCAGCCCTTGTGTGGCTGCCCCCCTCTAAATTATTTTGTAAACCAAGACTAGTAATCGTGACATAAGAACAAGAGAAACACTAACAAGAGAGACTAGCATGTCATGCATATACAGTAAGGCATCTAAAGTTTGTATGGTAAAGATCACAGTATCTCAGTTCAGGGGCCTCCTTACACAATGACTGACTGGTGTGGAGAGGCTCATGTCAGAAGAGAACACTTTGACCCGACTCACTCTACTGCTCTAAGCCAATGTCCTTGAGAGGGTGGGACAAAGGTCCATGTCGATTGTATAAGTGCTGCTTGCTGGTTTGTCCGAGGACCTGTCTCTCCTGGGTCCAGTTCAATTGCTTGATTCTGCCTGGAGGAGGGGCTCACCAATGATGTTTATGCTGTAATTCTGGACATTTGTTGGCAGAATCGGAGTCCCGTTCGACACTTGGAATGGAATTAAGCTCGCCCAGGTACCAGGACTGCAGACACACAGTGGAAAGACAGATTGTGGGAGTTATTATAATCATGTTACATACACACATAAATGTGCTGCAATTAATCGCATCCAAAATATACATACACATGTAAATATATTTTTAAAATATGTACATGTGTGTGTATTTATATATACATAATAAATATACACACATGTACACATGTATATTATGTAAACACAAACTTTTATTTTAGATTAATTGTTTGACAGCACTAAAAATTAATAACATTTCAAGTTATATAAATAGTATATATATATATATATATATATATATATATATATATATATATATACACACACTACCAGTCAAAAGTTTGGAATCGGTAAGATTTTTAATGTTTTTAAAAGAAGTTTCGTCTGCTCACCAAAGCTGCATTTATTTAATTAAAAATACAGTAAATACAGTAATATTGTGAAATATTATTACAATTTAAAATAACTTTTTTTTCTGTTTGAATATATTTTATAAAGTAATTTATTCCAGTGATCAAAGCTGAATTTTCAGCATCATTACTCCAGTCTTCAATGTCACATGATCCTTCAGAAATCATTCAAATATGATGATTTGCTGCTCAAGAAACATTTATGATTATTATCAATGTTGAAAACAGTTGTGTACTTTTTTTTTTCAGGATTCCTTGATGAATAGAAAGTTCAAAAGAACAGCATTTATCTGAAATACAAAGCTTTTGTAACATTATACACTACCGTATAAAAGTTTGGGATCAGTAAGAATTTTTATTTTTATTTTTTTGAAAAGAAATTAATACTTTTATTCAGCAAGGATGCATTAAATTGATCAAAAGTGACAGTAAAGACATTTATAATGTTACAAAAGATTATATTTCAAATAAATGCTGTTCTTTTGAACTTTCTATTCATCAAAGAATCCTGAAAAAAACATATTGTACACAAATATTTTGTACAATTGTACACAATAAATGTTTCTTGAGCAGCAGATCAGCATATTAGAATGATTTCTGAAGGATCATGTGACACTGAAGACTGGAGTAATGATGCTGAAAATTCAGCTTTGATCACAGGAATAAATTACTTTATAAAATATATTCAAACAGAAAACAGTTATTTTAAATTGTAATAATATTTCACAATATTACTGTTTTTACTGTATTTTTAATTAAATAAATGCAGCCTTGGTGAGCAGACAAAACTTCTTTTAAAAACATTAAAAATCTTACAGATTCCAAACTTTTGACCGGTAGTGTATGTATGTATGCATATATATATATATATATATATATATATATATACACATTAAAGTTAAAGTTAGAACATCATCAAATTCTTTAAATCTGAACCAGTTAATGAAAGAGACATATCAGGTCTAGACTTTTTTCCCACTCTCTTTTGAAAACTACCCCTTTCCTTTCCATTAAATACACACACACAGACACACACACACACAATAATGGGTTCGGCATAGTGTCAGGGAACAGGATATCCCAGAGAAACAAAGCACCCTTAGTGCACATGCAAGGGGGAAGTTTCCCCAAGAGCACGCATCCATCTCAGCCCCCTGCAGCTGACACCCACTTTTGGATCAATAGGTTTAAGTCAGCGGGACCGTCTACAGACCTTTCCTATCTGCATTCAGCACATGTTAACGGCACTACAACACGAGACTGTTAATTGCGAGCTGTGGTGCGAATCTCAGATGCAAAAGCACCAGGGTGCACAAACAGCATGTTGTTCCCTGGGGGGAGGACAGGGGGGCTGAATGGTGCGTACATGTGTCGAATAATTAGGCAGGCCAGAAACCGGAGCCCTGGTATGCCCCCCTCCTCTTCTCTGCCTCCGTCTGAAATACCTGTCTCACCCAATCGCCGAACACAATCTTTCTGCTTGCAGATTACAGGCCGTACTCCTGCTCTGTCAACAGTGCCTGGTGCACACAGCCACCTCTTTGTTTTTCCCCCCTCTCGTTTCTTTTTTTTGCCCCTGAAAAAGAAAGGGGACATGCTCGAGGAGGGGTGAAGGGTGGTGGGCTGATTGAAGGAAAAGGAAGGGGACTGTTGTGTGCAAAGACTTTTCCCTGGGTTCACTGCTTTGGATGCAGGTGCAAAGCTTTAGTGGGCTTTTCTTCTGGAGTTTGTTGTTTGTTTTCCGTGGGGGAGACGAGGGCTAAAGCCAGTGGCTGGTGAAGGACAGGGACCCAGCGGATGTGGAACAGTGACTTTATTCTTCCTGAGGTAACCCGGGGTGATACGGCTGCCTGTCGCCTTGAATGCAGCTAATGATTCAGTCTGAGTTTTATACAAATCACTCACAGCCAAAGCCTGAAATCTTGGCTAAAAAAAAAAAAAAAAAGTGCATTATGATTCTAGTGCGACTTTAAGGAGAAAGAGTCACAAAGTTGTTGTATGAATGGAAACTAAATCAAATGTGCACTAAATTCACTTTAAAAAGGGTTTAATATATCACATGAAGAACTAACTGGACTCAGTCTCTCCTCCCTCCTGCTGCCCCTTTCCTCTCCCTCTCTCTGCCGTTCTAGCCTGCTAGAAATCATCTAACAGGAAATGAGAGATTAAGTGTTTCAGAGATGTGGACGGGAAGCTTTGGGGCTCAAATCAGACTCAAGTCACTGTTTGCAGGATTTATGACTTGACTTGATAAATATTAAAGTACTTGAGACTTGATTTTGACTTTGTTGCAATTACCTGTGAGTTGAGCTGATGACTAGAGACCCGTCATTTCCTATGAAAATCCAGTGGCATTACAATTGTGCACCAAAGTTTTTTCTTCTCTCTCTAAGTTTTACCGGACTGAAAAAGCAAGCAGTACATATTAAGTAGTGATATCACCTACCAATATATGCTGGAGTAATGGCTGCTGAAAATTCAGCTTTGCCATCTCAGGAATCAATTACATTTTAAAATATACTCAAACAGAAAAACAGTTCTTTTAAATTGTAATAATTTCCAGAATATTACTGGATTTAATGTATTTTTGATCAACTAAATGCAGCAATGGCAAGACCTCATTCAAAAATCGGTAACGCTTTAAAACAAGATTTCATTTGTTAACATTAGTTAACTACATTATTTAACAAGAACTAACAATGAACAATACTTCTACATAATTTAATAATCTTTATTAATTTTATCTGTTAACATTACTTAATGCCAAAGTCGCTTTCAAGGAAAGTCTGTTCACTCGGTGGCCATATTTGCAACGCCTTTGGGCAGCTATTTCGGGCATCCAAGACCAAGTCCTATCTATTTGAATGGGGGAATCCTGAAATCTCAAAAACTGCTTGGCAAACTCACAATTAAATAACATATTTCAAATCAGCAACAAAATCTGACATGAACTGTCTCATAAATGTTGTTTCTTATGCTCAAATAGCATTAAAAAGCTTATTTTTCAGGCTAGACCAGTCAATGCGCATGTGCAGTCCTAAGCGCGGGTTTCAGGTTTCTATGGGAAACGGCAGCTGCAGTGACGCAATTTATCAATCAACGATTGGCTCTTTTACTTAGAAGGCGGGATGGATTCTGCCATATTGCGTGTTGCAGTTTCTCCCATTCTAATAGGAGAGAAACGTTTTTCTATACCTATAGCCTTTGTTAATACACTGTGAACTAACATGAACAAATCATGAACAATGGTATTTTATTAACTAACCTTAACAAAGATTAATAAATGCTGTAAAACACATATTGCTGTTAGTTCTAATGCACTAATTAATGTTAACAAATGAGATCTTAATGTAAAGTGTTACCAAAAAACCTTACTGACCCAAAACGGTGTATATATATTATTTAATATTATTTATTTATATACTATAACTATAACTTAGTATATTTAATACATTTAATTACTTTACAAAAGGTGTCTTGCTAATCAACCCTGCTAAAAAGACGAAAATACTATCATTCCCATGCTTTTCACCTGCAAAAAAAGTATGGTCTTTCTTTAAAAGATCATGAACAAAGATCTTGCTGGTTAGATTAGTTAGGAAGTTAATTAAGAATCTAGCTAAGATGCTATGTTGGAGACCAGGATCCAAAACAACATAATGTATGCTGGTCTCTTAAACAGGGAAAGTGAGCACAAAGGAACTGCGCTGTAGTTCTTCTCTTGCTTTCTGCTTTCCGTTCTAATAAAGGATTAATAATGGGCCAGCAAAACAGACTACCACCCATCAAGCTCGTAAATTGTCTCATGTACTCCTGCCCTAAACTTTGCCTTTGCAGAGCATCAATAAACAGTGTCTGATTGATTGCCATGGGGTGGGGTACTACCCCTTGTTTTCCAAGTTCAAGGTTCAGTGTGGTGTTACCTACTGTCTGGTTTCCCCAGTTACCAGACAAGTGCAGATGTGATGGGCCCCCTTCACAAGGGAGATGAGTGTTATGTGGGATAAAAGGGAGAGAAACAAACAACTCTGTTCCTTATCAGATTCTTGCTTCTTCATGAGCCACTTACAGGTCTTTCGTCCTAAACGTGCACCCTCTTGCAGGAGCAAGCACGGGCCTGCTTCATTTTGGAATCAGACGCTAAATTAGATTATCTAATGCCATCTTAATGGATTGCTGACCCATTTCCTACAGGATGGCAACAAACAAGCCTGGCTTCAATTCAATTTGGGTTGAGCTGTGGACTGGCATGCATCACACTGCGGCACTGCATCTTTGCAAGTACATGCAAGCAACAAATCACATTTCCAAGTCAATGACCTGAACTCAACTCTTCAACTGCCTTGCTTTCAAATCACGTTCTATCAGGCTGCAAGCTTGTTTTTTGCAGTTGACAGAATCATGGTAATTAGTAAACTTTTAATGAATATTTTAAATGTAACATCTGGGTTTGGTTTTTCAGTGATAAATGTTGAAGCCTGTGCCCCTATTTTATGTTGATTATAAATTTCTGTACATAATGTAGGAGAAACAGTAAAGGGTGAGCCACTGCTAGAGAACCTTTTTCCCTCATTCTCCGTGTGGTCTATTATGAGGCCAGAAAAGGGGCTGGAATGAAAGCAGGGGCCTGTAACACTGATGCCTACAGAAGGAAGTGAGAGTGTGTTCAGTGCGACTTCACTTTTCCACACATTTACTGCAGTGAGGAAGTGCTGAGCAAGGCCTTTCCCACTGCAGGGAGCTGGAGAGACTAAAAAAGTGGAGGAGAGAGGATATAGCTCAAGGACATATAGCTCACACTAAGCCCACCTAACACAGGGATTCGGTTGTGACTGCTCTAAGGATTCACAGAAGCACAGCTTTCACTTAAAATTTAATAAAATGAGGCAATGAGGTTTATGTACAAATAAACGATTTGTACATAACATATAATTTAACTATAATGACAAAGCAAAAAACATTTGTAATAACTTTTCAAATTTATTAAATATAAAAAAACCCCTGAAATATCACATTATCACAAGTATTCAGACTTTGCTAGACATTTGAAATTTAGCTCAGATGCATTCTATTTTTCTGAATAATCTTTGAGATGTTTGATATTGATTGGAGTAAATCTGTATCAAATTTAATTGGACGATTTAGAAAGACACACATCTGTCCATTTATGTTCTGAGAGCTGAAAATGCATATCAGAGCAAAATGAGGTCAAATGAACTGCCTGCAGAGCTCAGAAACAGGATTGTGTTGGGGCACAGATCTGAGGAAGGCTACAAAAAAGAAATTCTGTTGCACTGAAGGTTCCCAAGAGCACAACGGTCTCAATAATTCTTAAATGGGAGTTTGTAACAATCAAGACTCTTCCTAGAACTGGCTTCCTGGCCAAACTGAGCAATCGGGGGTAAGTGCTTTGGCAAGAGAGGTGACCAAGAACCTCAAGGTCACCATAGTTGAGCTCCAGAGATCATGTGTTTAGACTGGAGAAATGTGCAGATGGACAAACAGCACTGCAACACTGAGCTTTATGGCAGTGCATGACATATGAAAGTCTGCTTAAAATGAGCAAAAAAGCTCCTTAAGGACACTCAGACTGTGAGAAACAAGATTCTCTGTCCTGATGAACTGGATGGTCTGAAAAAAACAGGCACAGCTCATCACCTGCGCAATACCATCCCAACGGTGAAGCATGGTGCTGGTAGCATCATGCTCTGGGGGAGATTTTTTTTTTTTTTTTTTTTATCGGCAGGGACTTGGGAATTGTTCAGTGTAGACAGAAAGCTGAATGTAACTAAATACAGGGATATGCTTGAAGAAAACCTGGTCCAGAAAACTTAGGACCTCAGACTGGGCCAAAAGTTCACCTAGAGTGGCTTAGGGTTGACTTTGTGTATGTTCTTGAGTGGCCCAACTAAAGTCGGACTTGAACCCAATCAAACACCTCTGGAGAGACCTGAAAATGGCTGGCCACTGATAGTCCCCAGTCAACCTGACAAAGCTTGGGAGGATCTGCAGAGAAGAATGGCAGATAATTCCCAAATCCAGGAGTGCAAAGCTTGTCACATCATACCCAAAAAGACTCGAGGCTGTAATTGCTGCCAAAGGTGCATCAGCTAAAGCCCAAAGTATACTTCACTTTTTACGCATATGCGTGGGTTAGCGCACAGTGTGATGGATGTGAATTTCATCATCAGAAGAGTATGCGCATACTGTATGCGCACCGCCGGATTTTTGTAACCACGTGTACTTGTACGCACAGGTCGCATATGCACATTATTTTTTTTGTTGTTGTTGCAGTAATTAGTTTATCCACAAGGTGGCAACCATGCCCTAGGGGCGTCGATTCACACGGTAGTCAAAGAAAAACTGCATAAACAGAACAGACCGGAACGCATGCAAGCTACAGCGATGATGGAGGCCTACATTTACGAGAGATTGTGCGAACAGGTTAGAAAGTACCCTCATTTGTACAACTCTAGCAAAGATGTTTACATGTGTTGTAATTCGTGGCGAAAGATTGTTCAAAGATTGATGCGTCCACCGCCTGTGTATGCGTACGAGTCTAATGAAGTATACAAGGCTGTGCGTTTAACTGTGCGCGTACACTAGCGTATGCGTAAAAAAAACGAAGTATACCCAGGGCTTAAGTACTAAGTTAAGGGCCTGAATATTTATGCAATGTGATGTTCATTTTAAATTTGCAAAGTTATAAATCTGTTTTTGCTTTTTCATTATAGGGTATGGAATGTAGATTTATGTGAAATAAAAATGATTTAAAAGCATTTTGAATGAGGTTGCAATATAACAAAATGTGAAAAATGAAAGTTTGATAATGAAGTTTCATAAATTGTGTTTCGTTTTGTAACTATGGTAAAAAATTAATTTCTGTGCTTGTTGAAGAGAGAGAATGTTAGCTTTGCTTGATGCATAGTACCATTACCAAAAAGCATCTGGAGAGAAGATACAAGAATTGTTAATCTTGATTTCGATTTCAGTCATTCACTATCAGATATTTATGAAAAAATTTTTTAGACAACAGTGCAAAACTTTAATTCACACGGGAGGGTGAGGCGATTAAACTCTCGACTGCCTCAGCTCTGAAACCCAAAGCTTAGCGGTGACCTTTGCAAATATGCAGCTCTCTGCTGTCAGTGAGCCTCAGACAGATGCTACTGCACTAAGGCTGGAGTTCTGCACTTTCCCAGTAGTAATCGTCTTCCTAACTTCCATTCTTCCAGGGAGATTAGGATGTTAACCATTAATTACTCTGATTTTCTTTATAACTGAAGAATCATCAGAGGTCATTTTGCTCTGAGACTCCTATAGTCTCATTCCAGAGGTCTAACTGACCACGAATGTCAAAGGAGGCTAACCAAGTTTGACTTCTCATACATACCGAAACTAAATCTTGGAACGACATTCATGGGGAAATCATAAACACTGTTGTCTCTAAGATGGGCAGAGGCTCTTATGACTATTTTGAGCTGGTGACAATAGTTCAGGATGATTGGCTAAAATCATCCAACATCTGTTAGTAAATCTCCATTTTGTTGTTATTGTTGTTAAAATATTTTTAGCAGCATTGCTTTAAAGTGAATGGAGATGGTTCTAGAGTGCTGTGTGCTAACATTAACAATAATTGCTGGATGCCAGTATATCAAAACCTCTGAGAAGTTGCATCTCTAAAGTCATCCAAATATAGCACCTACAACCATCAAATCCACCACTTTCAATGATAAATTTGTTCATGTTAATGCACTGTGATGTGTGAAGTCTCTATGAATTTGGCCGCAGATTGCTCATCCAGATGTGCACAGTCACAGTCTTGCAACAGCCTGAAAAAAGTTTTGTGAAGTTCCACTTATTACACTTTGAGAAACCAAAGTTTAATGAACAGCAAAGGAGATGGACCTAAAACATTTGGAAATATAGTTAGAAGTCAAAATGCAAATCAGCACATATTCAATTTTCTATAATGTTGTTTGCTTATCTTTATCGCTCATGACATATTTAGCCATTACGTAAATGAGTGATGCATTCATGGCCTTAAACACGAATACATGAATAAAATTCATCACAAATACACTTTTGCGATGAGTGTAAAAACACAGAAAAGGGGGGGCTTGATCTGGACTGGGTTGGAGGGGTTGTTGGACTATTGCAGATATAGGTTGAACATAGTAATATTTAATGGAGAGGTGGGTTGAAAATAAAGGAAACGTTTACCTTTGCCAAGAAATCCCCAAAGCCTCCTCTGAGCCATATGACCTGATGTTTTGATTCACGGGCCAGTCACAAATCCTCAGCTGTCAATCAAACACCTCTCAGTCAGACAACTGGGCTAGCACAACGGCACTAACACACATTTAGCATGCAACAAAACCTGGAGCAAGACCTAAGCTCATCTCAACACATATTCTTACATTTATCTGATGTTAATCTTACATTACTAGATTAAGAAAACACCATCACTTATGGTCAGGATTAATAATTCTGCATTATGGATTATTTATTAGATCTTAAATCTTCTGTTCTAGGCCTAATATAATGCCTAATTTAAATTACAATTAGATTCCATTGAAAGAAAGTTGCCATCAAAAATGCAAGCAAACAAAAGGCAACTGTCATATGTGGCATGCAATACCATTAGAGGTCTAATTATTAACCGTCCTGAAAGCAAAAGAAGAGGTTAGTATACAAAAAAATGGGGGCTGGGTTACATGGAGGTTATTCATCTATCCCAGAATACACTAGAGTGGGAGGAAGCACATGCATTCCAAGTGGTGCATGCAGTTACGGTCACTTCACTGCTGTTAGATATTGTCAAAGCAGCCTGTTTTCACTGAAGCATAACATGAAACATGCTATGCCTATGTGAGAGATTAATCTTGGTCACAAAGCACCAGTTTTTGAAAATGTCAGTGTGGATGAGAGGAAAAAATAAACAACTGGTCACATTTACACACAAGCATGCAACAATTTGTATGCATGGAAGTGTGAGAAGCCATCAACAAACAACGACATTAGAATAAATCATGACATTTTATCGAACATAGCATTTTGCTAATGCACGTCGCCACCCTGTCAGACACACAAGTGCTATATGAGCCTTCATCAGGTATATTCGCTCTTTGAATATTCAATGGTACTCTGTCAATAGTTCTTGCCATTTCTGGAAAGGACCTGTAGACTCCCTTTCCACTGCAATAAATCTAGGAGGGTGAATAATTGATTTTCTATATTTACTTCAAAGATGCTTTTTAGTGTTCACCTGGAGACATTCGGGTGGCTGAAATACACATTTCCCAGAGTGAAAGCCACATAAATTAGGTGAGCAGTGCTAACACTCAACAGGAACTTCACTAGCAGCATGGGGGTCCTGTCGTGGGTGTTGTGGATATATATCAAATTATATGTTCTACAAATTCAGCAGGGAAAACATGGTAACTACATTATGTTGTACATTGTACCTATATTGTAACTATGTGCAAATCAATTAATTTTTAACTAATTAAACTTTAATTCATATTATACACTGGCGATCAAAAGTTTGGGGTCAGTAAGATTTTTCTGTTTATAAAAAAGTCTCTCATGCTCACAAATGCAGCATTTATTTAATCCAAAATACAGTAAAAAGTAATATTGTGAAATTTTCAGCAGCCATTACTTCTGTTTTCATTGTCATATGATTCTTCAGAAATCATTCTAATTGACTAATTTGGTGCTCAAGTAACATTTCTCATTATTGTCAATGTTGAAAATAGTTTAATATTTTTTTGGCGGAAAACATGGAAAATATTTTTGTGGAGGACCTTTTTTTCAGGATTCTCTGATGAATAGAAATATCAAAAGTAGACTTTACTGTCACTTTTGATCAATTTAATGCATCCTTGCTGAATAAAAGTATTAATTTCTTTAAAGAAAAAATCTTGTGATCTTGTGAAAAAAGTGCCATTTAGCTGAACATGCTCTGAAGAGTGACTAATAGAGAAATATGTGAGGTATTTTCACATTGCTGTGTGCGGATATCCACCTCCGTCAGTACTGCCAACTCTACTTTAACAAACTCCAGCAACGAGTGTGACACTGTGTGTGTGTGTGTGTGTGTGTGTGTGAGAGAGAGAGAGAGAGAGAAAGAGAGTGTGTTCTCGAGTGACCTGAAGCCAGAAAACAATGGCACTGGGGCAAAGTCTGAGGTCAGCTATCAGACTGTTTTGGTAGTGCACATTCCTTCATCCTGTTTTGGTCGACCCCACGCATTGAAAAAACACGCACACTCATACAATATGCTGAAAGGCTTCTAGATGTGTTGTACTGCATGTAACCTCAGTGTTTAAGTTCTCTGGAATTAAGAGGTGTGATTTCAGGTCTTCAGATTTGGTTAATTAAACAGAGACCAAAAACACGACCCACACAATAAACTAGAAAGTGACAAAAAAACAATGGCACTAGTTAAAAAAAAAAAAGGTTTCTTAAAAATGTCAGCACTGAGAGTCTCTCGCTCCAAAGGAAAAAAAAAAAAAAAATATATATATATATATATACCTTAAATTTTAATCTAAGCACAAGTGTTATTTAAGTGGAATAACACTATTAACTAAACTAAGTACTCTTATCTGCGATGAAACAGCTAAAATGCCACAATGAGGTAAAAAAAAATGCCACAGTATGTTGGCATCAAAAACATAATAGTGAGAGACAAGCTCAATGCTTGAGGTCGGCAGTTATCTGATCACGGGTGCCATCTGTCTCTGGCACTAGCGGATCGGATCACAGAGGTATGCTACAGCAGTGCTAGCACCTTCACAGCTGTGAGTGGTGGTTGCTTTAGCATGTTTGCATTAGATAAAGCCAAATAAGATTGTGATCGCTGGCCGAGAGAGAGAAGGGAGGGAGAACAGAAATGCTGAAAGAGAAAGGGAAGAACCCCTGGGGAAAGTGGCTAATGAAATCTTCTCATCACTGGTGTTTTCACAAACACATTACACAGGGGTATCAGTCTAGAGCAGGTGCTGTTGGGTTGTGTGCACGAATGCTCATCTGTCATTCTCCCCTGTGTGTTTGGGTTTTGAGTAAGTTGTGAATGAGCTTGATTTAACAACAGGGCCATTGTGATCATACTTTAAGGCAAGTGGGGAAATCTCTGGCCCTCGAGATCCAATTCGATGGATGGATCTCAAGGGCCAGAATCACCCGCCACTGCTATAAGGATCTGTCAATAACTGGTCATCTGCTGTCTGTCGGATGCATTATATATGCAAATTTTTGCCACACCTGCCAAAGGCCGGTGACTTAAGAAAATGTACATAAACATAAACATTTTTTACCAGCCATGAAACATAGATTAATCCTTATTAAAGTAACAAAAGTTATTCAGTCAAGAGCAATGAGTGATTGTTCTTTATTTTTTGTTGCATTATTAACATTAAAAACACAGATGACAGCAGGAATATTAGGCTGCTGTCGCTTTAAGAGCTAATGCACAGATCCAATATACTGTTACATATGCGTTTTATTTCTCAACTGTTTATGTTCACTTAAGACATAACTATGTTTAAGAGGATACTTGCCAAGATGGGGATTTTGACATAATTTTGTTTGAATATGTTTGTTCAAGCGCCAGAATATGTGAAAGAGAGCTCAATTCAGTATTCGAGTGCTGTCTGAGACACAGGTTTCTGGGCGCGTGCTTTGGATGTTTGCCCACAGAAAAGTTTCCACATTGCGCATGAGTAATGAATTGAGTTCCCTTTCACGTTTTCTTGTGCTTGAATATTTAAATTGGCAAAGTTTAAACTTTCGTGATGATGCAGCACTGGCCTGTCATCTGTCTCAATTATCGTACATGTTCTTACAATTTTGCACTTTTAGGATTCATAAAAATGTTACCGGCCAACTGGCAATTGACACCGTTTCATATACTCGCCAATGGCAATTTTTACTCGCATTTAGCACTTAGTGAGTGTTGATATTAGGCCTTGTATACAAATATGCATATCTAGCTCTACAAATATTATATCAACAAACCATTAGACAAAACATTAAACACATTAAACTGCTATATTTATTATTTATACTTTTAATATAGTATATTCATGGTTGCCAGGTTGGGAGAAAATGTATTTCAGAAAATTTAACCTTTTAAGAGAAAAGCTCTAATTGGGGAATTTAAACATTTGACATCTGAGAGCCCTAAGAATGAAAGTTTGTGGAGGCCTGTTAACAATGCAAGAAAATGAAAATGTGGAAAATTGCCAATAACATGACAATTATTTTTAATTAATTGTGAGAAGCAGAAATCATGATCACGAATAAAATATGATTAATCATGCAGCCCTAAATCAGCATACAAACTGCCTTTTAAAACAATTAGGGTCAGTAAGAAGTTTTTGAAATATACCTCTTATGCTCAAAAGGCTGCATTTATTTTTATTAAAAAATAGAGTCAAAAATATGAATATTGTGAAATTTTATCATCATTTTAAATAACGGTTTTCTATTTTAATATATTTTACAATGTAATTTGATGGCAAAAGCCTTTCCTGACACTTTTGATCAAATTAATGCATTTTTTTCTGACCCCAATGATGTGTCTACACAAAATATAATTTACAGTAACAACAGTTTATAAAGATTAACTTCAAGTGAGCATGTCAAATGTAAAGACATACTGAAATGAGCATGAACAATAAATCGGCCAGTTGATCAGCAAGTTGGTCACAGTTATCGTCTAAAGCAGATATTCTCAAAATTGCCAAATAATAGTCTGTAAATAATTTAGAGTAATTATATTGTTCATTTAATTTGTATGTCTCATTTAGCATCATTAATCCGTGTTATGTATATATCAACATTATTCTGGTTATTGGCCAGCTGGCTTTCTAGAAAACACTGTCAGCCTTTAAAAAAGCAGTGCAGTTGACCAAGCTTTCTATTTCTGTTCCAATAAACACATGTCCACGGCTCTATGCGACACTGTCCATACTCTGGATGAATTGTCTCTATAGCTTATCACAGGAAACTGTCCATTACTCTAATGACTGCCATCCCAAAGCTGCCACTTCAGAGTCTGAGCACCATATCATACGGTGTATGTGTGCGGTGACAAAAGACTACAAGCATATTATCTGAAGGACTTCGGGCCACAAATCACAAGCAGCTATGTCTCAACATCTCACATAGGGGTTTTAAGCATACAGATGGTTCTTGTAAATGAAATAAGCTCAAACAGTTGCTATGGGACCAATAGGAGGAGTAATTATGTATGTATGGACACACCCGCTTGATTTACTGACTCCAGTATACGGAGGCTAAAGACACGGCATGAATGTTTATGTAATGGAGTCATTATAGTGAGGGTGTGTTTGAGCATATACAGAGACCCTCTCGATGCTAGGCCCTACAAAAGGAATACAGGGATAGAGAGAGAGAGAGAAAAGCACAGAAAGAAAAGAAGGGAAAGAAAGAAACACTAAATGAGGTAAAGAGAGAGGGGGGAAAAGCTTATATTTGAGTGAACAGTGAGAAAATGAGAGGAGGCATTAAGGAACAGAGAGAGAAAGAAAGCGTCCCGCTGAGCGTCTGGAGCTTTCTCAGTTTCCAGACGGCCTGGCTGAGCTGGAGGGAGCACCCTGCCCCACAGCATGCTGGGAAAGGAGTGCTACGGGTCTGTAAGGTGACGCCACGGCGACGGCTGTAATCCATACGCCCCACGCGTCACACCGCACGCTCTGACAAAAGCTCAGCAGGGGAACACAGGTGTCAATACATCTCATAATATCCTATGATAAATCACTTAGAATAAAGGCTGCTGTGTACGGAAGACATTATTTACCCAACGAAAGCGCCGCAGGTTAAATCGGGTCAGGACTGGCTATACAGTTCTCACTTTTGAGGACAAACAAAAGCTGCGGCTCATGTAAACATGATGGATGGTTGATATATCATCCTGTCTACATTTGATCCCTCTCTCTGTTAAGTGAACTAAAGCTAAAACAAAAGGCATTAAGCGAGCCGTATGAGACACTACAGCAGCTGCGGTGCCTACATGTGATACCAGCTAAAAGATATTATAATCACTCATTCATCCAGCTCACACACTGAATTGCTGTTATCAATATCAGTCCTTTGATTATATCCAATTACACCATCTATCCGTCACTTCTGCATCTTTATAAAAAAGCTTTCATTGAAGAAAACACCCCCATGTTTTTTAAATAAGGCTTACAGCACTGACCCTGTTGGTGAGCTCTACATTTCTTGGCCCCGTCCAAGTATGCAAAACCAGAGAGCAATAAAAGCGAGGCTTGCCATTACTGTAACTCAGGAGCAGGGCAAGAGAAAACCACTAATTATGATGTCGCCGCGTGCAGATGAATTCAATTAGAGGAGGGTGGAAAATACTGGCCTCAGACCAGCCCTTTCAAGCTGCAGAGGGCCGTCGCACACACGCACTAGACTACTACTCTTTTTACAATACTGAGTGTTTTGCCAAAAAAAGATCATTTCACTAAATACCTTCTAAGCCGAGCCTGACATAAACCAAATTGCTCAAGTTAAGTACTGCATTTAGTCATATATCATTTTGTCTATCTGAAGACAATACTAGCTATTGTTGCACAGTAGTTTTAACACAGAGACAAGATAGATTTTATGTTGGAATTGGTCTCGAGGGAGATGATCGCAATAAAACAAACGTCCAACAAATGTCCCCTGCTGTGTATAAATCCATCAATTACTTTTTAACATGAGCAAACTGAATGGTAGAAAAACTGAATGAAATTGGACTGTCTGAAACTACTTGATTTGAATAAGTATAAGCATTATACACTAATGCCTGTCTAAATTCTACAGGGGCCCCAAAAAGTAAATTAAATTTCTGTAATTTATTACTCACCCTCATGTCGTTCCAAACCCGTAAGACCTTCGTTCATCTTCGGAACACAAATTAAGATATTTTTGATGAAATCCGAGAGGTTTTTTTTTATCTCCCATAGAAAGCAATGAAATTACCACATTCAAGGTCCAGAGAAATAGAAAAGACATCATTAAAACAGTCAACATGACTACAGTGGTTCAACCTTAATGTTATGAAGCGACGAGAATACTTTATGTGTGTAAAATCAAAACAAAAATAACGACTTTATTCAACAATTTCTTCTCTACCCTGTCAGTTTCCTTCGCAGTTGACGCAGTGAACACAGTGCAGCACTTCCATGTTTATGTTCATATGCTCAGTATTGGCAGACGCTGTTCACGTGAGCAGCACGACGCATACGTGCGATGCTGACGCAGGAGCCGGCCAATAATGAGTCGGCGTTCTGGCGTAGAACACGGAAGCTCTGCACTGTGTCTTCAATGTAAAATGCATAAGAGAATGACAGGGTAATTGTTGAATGAAGTTGTTATTTTTGTTTTGTTTTTTGACTATTTTAATGATGTCTTTCCTACTTTTCTGGACCTTGAATGTGGCAATTACGTTGCTTTCTATGGGAGATAAAAAAAAAACCTTTCAGATTTCATCAAAAATATCTTAAAATCTTAATTTGTGTTCCGAACATAAACAAAGGTCTTACGGGTTTTGAACGACATGAGGGTGAATAATTAATGACAGAAATTTCATTTTTGGTTGAAACTAAGAGGCTTTTATTTTAAAGAAAGATCTTTGGGAAAAATGTGTGTTAGGTTTAAAATGTTTAAAAAGCATAAACAGTTTGAACACTTGCTGGTTGTCAAATGCTAATCGGACATGTCCATAGCTAATGTGAGGATATACACCTGTGGTTACTCTGCTAGGACATCTATGTGAACTTGGGCTAAGTGACCTAATATATCCACTGAAATCACACTGGAACTATTTGGTTAACTGCAAAAAAATTGAAAAAAGTAGTTAGTTCGCCACGTAGTGTCATCTAGTGTCATTTGTTGGTTTGATATTTTGCAGAGATATTTATAAACAAGTATGGCTTAGTTGTCCACCTAACTTTTGGAAGCCACTGTATTTATTTTCAGGGTACTTAAATGAAAGTGCCTCGGTTTTGACTTAGCTCATTTTTATTTTTTATTTTTTTAAAAAGTGGACTCAGTGTCTATGAATTTATGGAAACCAATGGGTTCTTCATAAAAGTGACATTCACTCACACTTGCAAAAGCCATAATCCTCTAAACGTGACCGTGGTTACAGTGCAAATGGAAAGACGTGCTCAATAACAGTGAGTAACAGAGGAGAGCTTGCCAGGAATGTCAATGGCATTAAACGCTTAATAAATATAATATTCTATGCAGTGTCTTAGAATATGTTACATGTGCCCAATAGATGCATTCAATTAACAAATGCTGACACAAAACAAATTCAACTTTCAGACAGCAGGAGTTTCCTCCTCATTTTGTCTCAACAGCCTTGTATCTTCACGGGACCACAACAGTGCCTAAAATTCATGACCAGATTATTTGATGTGCTACCTGTCTGACAGCTCTGACACCTGTTGGGAATATAGAACAGCTGGATGGGGATTTGAGAGAGAACAGGGGAAAAAAGAGGAAGGTAAAGGGGATGGGTCATATCTCACCTGTTGCTGGTGAAGAAAGGCTGGGTCTCTGGAGCTTAGTCCCACAAAACGGTTGGCAGTGGGAGTGCCTGGAGCCGAATAACCTAAATATACATTCAAACATTACCAGATATATTAATACAGCTGGTGTTTACACAAGTAATATACTACTGTTCTAAAGTTTGGGCTTAGTACAGTTTTTTTTTGGTTACACTTTATTTTAAGGTGTCTTTTTACACTGTAATTATACATTTAAGTACGGAGTAATAATAATTAACTACATGTACTTACGATAGGGTTAGGACGTGGTTTAGGTTAGTTGCATGTAATTAATCACAATTTATAGTAATTAGTATAGTAACTACATGTAACATGTGTAACAAAGGCACTAAAAAAAGTGTTACTGTTTTTTTTATTATTATTAATTATTTGGTATTTTACAGTCCTGTTCCCCATGTACAAGTACATATGTACTTATCACAGTAATGACAACAACTGGGTAATAACCAGGTACTAACCCTGAACCTACACCTAAACCTAATGCCTGTAGTTACCTACTGTATATTACACTGTGATTACATGTAAGTACACACTCTGTAAAATAAAGTGCAACCAATTAATTAATACTTCTATTCATTAAGGACACAAATTTAATTGATCAAAAGTGACAGTAGAGATGGGAGTAACTCACCTTCTGAGGATGTGGTGATTGGCTTGGTGTCCGTCATCGAGAGAGACACCGGTCTGACCGTGCTGTGGTGGGGCGAGGGGGCCAGTACTGGCGTGAAGTGACCCGGCACTTTCCCCAGCACCTGACCACTGCTGTTCGGCTGTGGCATTCAGAGGAAAAAAGCAATCTGTCAGCATACCAGGCCACATGGTTTCATGTTTTTAAATTAAGCTAATGATCATGTTCATTTCTTTTTGTTTTCAGTGATTATAGGCAGATTAACGCAATCTTTTGATGTTCTCCCATCTTCTTCTGGCATCGGCGCTAGACAGCTGAGTGTGCACTTTTCATGACTTATTCCAAGTTGATACAAAAAACAGAAAAAGAGGGGGTTGAGGGAACACAGGATTCAGACGCAGACACAGAGCGAGCGTCTACCTCCTTCTTCTCCGGACTGCAGGAGACAGACTCGACTGAATTCACATAGCGGGGCCCTAAGTTCAAAACTCAAACAGGCCTTTATGAAAGAGAATGGTGTCCATGGGGTTCCCCAATGTGAATAGAATGTTTAATTAGGGTGTAATATAATCTGCGTTAAAGCAAGCATAAAAACATCCTGGCTCCCATCCACCCGATTATATGCCCCGTGTTATTTGCAGAGCGATCTCCCCTCACCAAGCTCCAGACCCCGGCAACGGCAAATATTTACGACCTTTATCGTTCCCTGCGGTTTCTCCCAAGTAACAGTTCCAGCGTGCTATGCCGCGTCCAGTCTATGAGCCCTTTGTTTACTGTTTGAGCGGCGGGGATATAAAACTCGCTCATATCGAGACCTCGCTTCAATCACACAGAGAAAGAAGAAATCCCTCAGACAATCAGCGCTGTGTTTTCCAACATATCAAATCACAACAGCACTCGTTTTGCTTTTTAATTCTTAATGCATTTTTTTTTAAACAAAACTGATTTTCCCCAATCTAGGTAAAAAAAAATGATAGAGACTGTGTTAATGGTGATACCACAAGCAAATTAGATACTTTTACTGGAATACCCATTCTAATTTAACCTCTTTTTTTGTTTGTTTTTTTTGTTAATGACTTTCCACACTTCCGCATACTTTAAGCAACACAAGAGAGGCATCAAATACCTTCAAGCAAAAGGGAACTGTAAGCGTTAATCAACCGCGATATAATCTGAAATAAAAGAAGTGTAAATTTCCCCTTAACAAAATGTTTGGAGAGGCTTGGCCTTTTTTAAAATTTTGTGGTACTAATTGAGATGAGTGGGACAGTCTGAGCCGCTTGGCAGAGATGCAGGAAGATCTTTAAACTGGGCCTCACCAAGAGGCCCATCCATCACCTGCTAAGGAGGAGGAGTCAGCCACCACGACCACAGCAGAGTCAAAAAACTGAGTCCTTCAATTAACAGGAATGAGGTAAAGCTTGTATTTTACGTTTTTTTTTTTTATGCTTTATAAAACATAATGAAGACATAATGGCCTATATAACAGTATTAAATTATAAATACAATAAATAATCCCCTTATTTCCTCTTAACTCGTACTTTAGGGAATCTCAACTCCAGTTAAATGTGCAGTAACAGAAGTTTTCATGGAGTTGGAGACACATTGAGCACATATGTGTTTGTGCTAATGCGCAGTGGCTGCCATGGTTGGAGTGTTTATTGACTCGCTTTTGTTGTTGCGTTTTCCCCTCTCTCTCTTTTCGTTCCCCTTTGCTTCATTTACGCCGCTGCTGGTAAACAGAGTCGCCACAGCGATGGAGAGGCCGTCGTTTGGCTCCGTGCTCGGCTGTGAGCTGATTTAGACAAGGCGCCGACAGAGAAAACCACTAATGATTTTGTGTTCGTTAGCTAAACTGGGTCAATTACTGCGCTGAAACAATGTGGCCTGTTAATCAAACTTGAGTCCAATGCAGTGGGAACAACCAGAGACACCAAGACAGACAGGCTGCGAGAGGTAGAGGCAGAAAGAGAAGAAAACTGCGCTAAAGCACCTTTGTGTTTACAGCATGTGCTCTTACAATGAGGGTCTCATTAGTTTTAGGGGGGTAGAGCAGCTTTAGCTCACGGTATGGCTAACACATGTGACAACATGATGATTATGATTGGAGAATTTACGGTACACGTGATGTATGTTATTTCAAGTTATATATGTTATATATGTGAATCTGTTCTTGCGTGTCTCAGGAAAGGGAATATTTCAATTGAGACGTTAAACCAATACCCTATTTTAACAGCTGGCATCTATTATGTATTGTGGACAATGCACACACAGTCATGAGATTTAAAGGCTCTGTTCCAGTACAGATAAACTGTACTAATTATGTATGATTGCATTAGGGTCGGGGTTAATGCATGTGTACGTTAGTCTTTGTGCGTGTACGTGAGTACTCCATGCTTACCTGGCTGCTCTGTGGGCTGGACGGGTCGTAAGGCTGCATGTAGTTCTTGAGGGAGTCGGGTGGGTTGAGGTGAGGTGGGTAGCGGATGGCGCTGTGAGAGATGTAGGGCGAGGGGGCTGGGGGAAGGATGGCAGGGGCGGAGAACTGCAGTGGAGAATGTGGAGGTGGACTCCTGGTGGAAATTACTGTACGTACAGAGAGAACAACTACTTTAGTAATAGAATTTAATTTGACAACATGTAAACTCAATGAAATTTAATAAAGGTCTTCTCGTGGGTCGTTATCATGAAGCCATCCCACACATTTACAGAATACCTATGTGAAAATGTTTATAATGCTGTGTTCAAGTCAGGTCAGAAATGAACAAATTTATGAGCTGAGAGAGCTGATGTTCTACGTCAGAACGGCGACTAATTATTGGCCGGCTCCTGCTTCAGCATCACACGCATCTGTCGTGCTGCTCACGTGTACAGCATTGGCCAATACTGAGACGGCGTTCTGACGTAGAACCTGGAAGCGCTGCACTAAGTCTATAACGTAAACAGCATAGGAGACTGACAGAAAAAAATTGTTAAATAAGGTTGTTGTTTTTTTTTTTGCGCACAAAAAGTATTCTTGTCGCTTCATAAAATTAAGGACTATTTTAACACTGTCTTTACTACCTTTCTGGGCCTTGAAAGTGGTAATTAAATTGCTGGAGCAGTCAGAGAGCTCTTGGATTTCATCAAAAATATCTTAATTTGTGTTCTGAAGATGAACGAAGGTCTTACGGGTTTGGAACGACATGAGGGTGAGTAATTAATGACAGAATTTTTATTTTTGGGTGAACTAACCCTTTAAGGCAGCATTAGCGTTCAAAATGTTGGATGGTTGTTAGAAGGTTTGCTTGGATCAGGGAAAGATTGTGAGAAGTATTTTTAGAAAAGTAATACCACTATGGCCAAGTCCTGGGTGGTGGTGCTGAGGGAAGGTGCTGAGCCGAGGTGAAGAGTCCTGTGGAGAAGTGGGGCTGAATAATGGCTTCTCTGGCTTCTTCATGGTGGGAGAGGACATGTCTGCTGGAGAAAATAAATAAAAAAATAGACGGGATATCAGATATAAGCTTGCACAAAGTTCTTGCACAAAGCATTAACAGTGTAAGAAACGAAATCTGGGATGAGCGGAACGACACATTTTCAAAAATCAACTTAAAAACAAAAAGAAAAAGTCTTACTAATTGACTAGGCGACTAAATCTTCACCAAAATTACTGAACTGAGCATCCAAGAAAACAGTCAACAACATAAGAGCGCAAATTCTTTTGACATTTTCATGTCTTATGCTGTTTCTCTTTCAAGTTCCCTCTCTGTGGTGAAATGCAGTGTATCATCTATCTAGTTTGATTGTTTAAGAAAGAGATTAACTTCATATCGACTTCCAACAAGAAAAAAAAATCTTCATCAGCAGACATGGAGGAGACATAGTGCTTGGCCTGCATGTCTCTGGCGCTCCTCCCTGACAATCATAGATGAGATGAGAAAACAGAAAAGAAAGGGAGGCAGACGCAGTGAAATCAGAATAATGAAATAAGGAAAAGTGAGGGAGGGAGAAGAAAAGAGAACCGCTAGCTAATGACATATCAGCAAGCACTTCTCATGATGTGTATTCTGTCTTGAGATTGTGTGTTTGGATATGCACAGATGCTTTAGATGAAGGAATGAATCACAACTACGTCTCTGTATATTTAACTTTATAAATGCTCCATCTCTCTCTCGCTCTCTCTCTCTCTTTCTCAGTGTTGTGATGGCAGGAAAAAGGTAAATGATCTTTACTCAAAGGCATTGGAATGTAGGAGGATTCCATGTGTCTGTGTTTTATTCAGGGTCCAAAATTTTACTTTTACCACTACTACCACTGACAAGACAATTAAGAAAATTTTGATTTTCTATCCATACAATATTATTTTACAGTTTTTTATTTATTTAAATGCATTTTAAAACATTTAAATGATTTCACTTTATTAAATATTACACAAAAGATATAAAAATGTATATAATAGTTTCTAGACAGAATCTACAGATAAACCTTGCAGTTACGGCACTTTAACAGAGAGCCATGGACACAATGTTGGCTTTATACTGTACGCTTATGAAACATGGATTTTTCTTCCTCAAAAATCTTATTGACTGCATTTTCCTGTTTCAACATGTCCAAATTTAGCATATGGCTTTCGAATAATATTTTGTCATCACACCTGTTGCAACAGAACATTGGGAAAAAAAAAAAGAAAAAAAAAAAGAAGAAGAAAAAAGCTGTTAGAACGCAGGATTGCGCTCCCTCGGAAATATCCATATGTATGTTTGAGGAGAGAGGTAAGGAAGGAAGAAGAGAATGAAGGTGGGTGGGATATAGAGAGGAAGAAAAGCCTTCACAAAAAGCCTAAAAAAATGTGTGTGTGGTGACCAGGAAACGACTACACGTGTCTGAAGACACAGATTGGGAAAACTGATATATTCATTTTTTCAAGCTACATCAGCAATTTCCAGAGCTGCTCCATACTGAAGAAAAAGACATGAAGAGAGTGAGAGACTTTGACATTGACAATTTTTTTTTAGAAAGTTGATTTGATATGAAATTAGAAAGGTATATTACTGGTCAGTGTGTGTGTGTTTCTGTGCACATGAGGACTAGGCTTTGGCTGAGACAGTTTCCTTCTGTCAAAGTCTCATATGGCTTTAATATTCATGCTTCTCTCCTTCTGATATGGGTTTTACAAAACAAACCACTTTCTCATGAGCACTATTCTACCCGATCCCCCTCTTCACTCAACCCTCCATCTCTCACAACAGCTCATCAGCAAAACAACGGCATCAGATGAAGTCGTTTATAAGGAAATGAAGTTTCCAACACAGACTTGAAGGCTAAAGTTTTGTGTCACATACATTTTTTTTTCATAAATAATCAAACTAAATTAACCTGTTAAATTGACAGCCCTAACATAAGTAACAAAAACAAGTACATGCAAGGGAAATAAAAACATAACATATATGTACAGTGTAGTCAGTGTGTCCTGCTTCCAGGGAGAAGAGTATGGAATTTGAATTAACTACAATTAACGAAAAAAAAAAATTGTTGAAATAGCTGAGTGTTATTTTAGCGCTCTAATTCTCCCTCTCTCTCTTATACTGGCCACCTGTTGGTCATCAAGGGACAACTTCAAACAGACGCTGTCACACCTGCCTGCTTCTCTGTCTAACACACACACACACACACACTATACAAATACAATCTCTCTTGACTACATGCTAAAATTTCAATATTTCACACTGAAAGTTTTTTTTTTTTTTTTTATCAAATAAAACTAAAATATTTTAAGATCTGAACTAACTACTACAGAACTGGGCGACAGGCATGTGAGCGAATGAGTAACAAGGGTAACTAATGGTGCAAACTCAATGTTAGAACAGGATATCTCTCCTTTCATTCCTTACCACACCCCCCTTCCCCCCTGTCCCATCTGGGTCTGGTGTCTGAACTCAAAGGTCACAACCCTGCTCTGACCTTTGACACACCCATTTTAGAGATCAGGTCAAGTTCAATAGTTGCCACACGCCAGACAAATCCCCCTTTATAAAGGGGGAAGCATGGCTAATCAAATAGCAACCCATGCAGACAGGAAACCAGGCTAGTCTGATCTACATCTGAAAGATTTGTTTTAACACGTATACATTGTTTGTTTGTTTGTTTTTTTCCTAAAATGAGAAAAACTATTTGGGGGATTTTGTCTAAAAAAGTTTGTATACTGTAGTGAAAGTACTTTGGGATTTCGTTTGATGATGTTAATAGTGCAGAAATGAATCATAAATTTTATATAGACAATATTATATATTCCTATATGGTTTAAAGGGTTCACCCAAAAATGAAAATTCTGTCATTAATTACTCATCCTCATGTTGTTCCAAACCCCTAAGACTTTTGTTCTGAAGATCTTTTTGATGAAATCTGAGAGCTTTCTGGCCCTCCATAGACACCTAGTCAACTGGAACTTTGACGCTTCAAAAAGTTCATAAAGAGATCGTAAAATTCCATATGAATTGAGCAGTTTAGTCCAAAGTGATCATTTCACTTCAGAAAATTTTGGACTATATATGGATTAGTTTTATGATCTCTTTATGAACTTTTTGAAGCGTCAAAGTTTCAGCTGCAAAGACGACATGAGGTTGAGTAATTAATGACAGAATTTTTATTTTTGGGTGAACTATCCCTTTAAACTAGGCTTAAATGGGGCTAAAAACAGTCCTTTACTACACAATGAAACCAGACCCAATACTGACACGTACATGCCCGCACAAAACAAGACTGGACAGTTCCACCCTGTGAAAATGTGACATTTCTCCTTAATAAATGACGTCTTATCGAAGGTTTCAATCAAAACATACAACAGGACAACCGGCTCTTTCTTTTTAGTTATGTTCAACTGCAGCACACTAGAAAGTGCACAGGAATGATAACTTTTTACCAAAACCTACAATTTCTGGACACATAAGGCTGAATTAATGTCAAAAGTAAACGTGATTACTTAACTTTATTCAATTTTTGTGACTTAACTTAGTAAAATACAGGCCCTAATTTTTAAAACACTGCATATAGATTGCAACCTCAATTTGCAATTGCGTTTGAAATCTGAATTCAATATGCTTGAATGATCAATCTTATCAAAAAAAAAAAAAAAAAAAAAAACTCATAGTCCCACTCATTGCAAGTGATATTTTATACCACTGAAATTTTCAATGGTCATAATTTCAGGAAATTGTTAATGTTGCAAAAACGTATGAGTGTTAGAAGAACAGCCAAGGTTATGAGAATGCCACAGGCTGATGATGACTGATGTGTTTAGCTCAGTTTTGCATGAAGACTGGAGTTCACGGAGTGCTGCAAAAATGAAGACCAGTTTATCAACATCACACTTTACTGAGAACTGAAGAAAGCAGAAAATCACACAGAAAACATCTTCACACAGAGGGAGGGTTAAAAGAGAGAAACAGTGCTGAATAGCTCTTAGTATTGCTTAAATGGAGGAAATGAGCTTAATGCTCACATGATAAAGAAATGACCACAAGAACAAGACTTGACTATGAACAGTCTTCTCTCACCTTGGTCTCTCTCATGCCAGGGTCTGCTGGCCGGTGAACTGGGGGACGGGTAGAAGTCTGGCCCAGTGGGGCTAGTCTCCATACTGTCCTCTTGGATCGTCTTAGGCCGCTTACTGGAGAGGACAGAAGATTAACATGTATTAATCTGACTTCTGACTTCACCTACCTGTGACATTGAAAATTCATTGTTAAAAAATCAGCAATTTCGTCATTAGAATAAAGGGCATAAGGGATATTTTAATGATCTTTGACCCACACTAACTCTAATGTAACATATTTAGGGGGCAAATTTAATTACTACACAACACAAACAAAAACCAACACAAACCAAAAAAAAAAAAAAAAAAAAAAAAAACTTCAAATTTTGCTTTAAAACTGTTTTTTCTTCAAATATGGGTTACATTTCCTTTAAAAAAATAATTGAATATTAAAAAAAATAGCTTTTGTTGTGTTTGTTTAGCTGATTTTGGTGAAGTCTGATTACAAAATTTCTCTTCACTGAAAATGGCATAAAAATGACACTGAAGACAATAAACAGGTTTAATAATGTATGTGTATGTATGTGTGTGCTGTGTTTGAACATGAATGCTAACCTGCTGTGAGGAGATGAGAGGGTCCGGTGTAAACTCACTCCTGAGTTCAGATCTTGATAATATGGCTGACTTGGCATGTCAGCCATAGGGAAGTTCACTCCTGCACCCTGTGTGATAGGAGCTAGTGAGATGAAAGAGAGAAAAGACAGTGGTTAGGCAGAGGCAGAAATGAGGAGTAACTTACATCATCGATTTGGCATTAAGAGTCAATCAACTAAATCACTTTTAACACACTCTTTCTGGCTCTCAGTTAGAAGCTGTTATTCAGGGCAGAATTTGCATGGAGGCAAACCCAAACATGACTGTAGCTGTAACTCAATCTGAGAGAGAACAGCCGTAGGGGCTGTAACAGTATGAAGTGTGTCAGAGATATCATATCTACAGAGAAACCACAAGAGCCAGAGCACCGTTCAGTGGTCTAACCTCTGTCACTAGCCTCTTTGTTTACATACAATAGCATGACACAGCTAGCTTGGTCTTTCATGAACAGAGAGCTCTAAACCTGCTATTCCTTAAATGTTTTCATACCTTTCATAATTTGCTGGTGATTTATTAGCTGGCTAATGTACTCGGTAGCATTGAAGCATATCTTTTAATGGCAGTATCTGTGTTTATTAAGGCAGTGGTTTTGGTATCCAGAGAGCACACGTGCTAATAACACATGTATCATGTTATAAGCTATAAGTTTAGCAAAATTGTGTACTTGTGGTCTTATATCCCATTATTAATCATAGTGTGTGTGTACTGGTTTGACCTACATTATGAGGACGAGGATAAATGTCCACATAATGTAGTGTTTTCAAGTTTCAAGTCTCTACCTTTACATTATAAAGACATCCAGCTGTGTTTGTAATTATGGTTAAATAAACATAAAAATATTTTTATTAAAAATGTAAAAATGCAGATTTTTTTCTATGAGGGTTATGTTTAGGGATGGGGTTAGGGGATAAAAAATATCATTAACTCAGTATAAAAAAAAAACATTACACCTAACAGCAGTCCTCATAATGATAGATGTACTAACAATTGTGTGTTGTGTTACATATGTATATATATTGCCTGAGAAGAAATTCACAATTAGTTATTTATTTTGCTTTTTTATAGGTTTAACATGGTAAAATCTTTCCAAGTATTCACTGGAATCAGCTTAAATTTTCCCTGGTGTGCAAAAACTCCTGGTTGGAAATCACTTTCCTAAGATACAAATGATGACATCTCACACATTCAAAATCAAAACACACATGGCTAAAATATTTTCTTACTGAAATAATATCCAAGGCTTGTGTTATAGTGTTAAATGTTTTTTTTCTTTTTTCCTTTTCTATCTTTTGCAGTAGTTTGAGGGGACGTGTCATAAAGTTTTAGCAGAATGTGTGTTTTCATGTATGACATGATATGGCCTGAGGATCTGAGGTGAAGGAAACATATGAGAAATTACTGTCAGTCTTTGCTGGCACTGAGCCCAAGACCTCCTGCCGCCACATGAATGCAGGTGAGCAGGTATGACATTTGTTCCAGTACTTAATTTGAGTACTTACAACAATATGTACAGTGTTCACTATAACCTCATCTGAACTGCATTACAGGACAACACCATGGCCATTACATTATACATTTAAGAACGTAAGTGTGCAGTAAACTGTCAGTTTGTTCAGAAAGTTGATAGACCTTCCATTGTTCTGCTGTTTTTTTGGTACATGTTGTTTCCTGCAGGTAAGTCATATGGCTGTTGTGCTTTCCAAAGAGCAGAGGATCATAGAGGCCACAATGATGGCAGTGTGTCTGTATGTGGGACAGATCGCAAGCATTGTGTTACATTAAGGTGTGACATGGATCAGTTACAGCGTCACCGAGTGCATCATACACCCTTAGGGTGAATATGAGCGTCTTTTTGTGTGTGGGGTAAATGTGTGTGTGTGTGTTTCAGGCCCTGATAACCCCTTCAGCAATTTGTGCAACTCTTGCCTGAGGGCAAAATTGTCCTCAGCCATCAGAGAAAGATTCTTTTTGGAACATCTGTCATCGTCTCTAATGAGAACAGGCATGTCTACACATAAACTACTGCATGCTTGTGCAACAAAACTTGAAAACACACGCACACACACACATGCGAGCACACGCACGCATGCGCACACACACACACACACACAGAAGACCCGCTAGACTGGATTTTCCACACATGTTCTGGGCAAGTCCCTCCCTTGCTAAATCAGGAATGCCTCAGCATAAAGCATGCTGGTTGTGTTGCTCTGTGTGTTTACTTAGCTATACTGTATACTGGGTTGAAGCTGTCGCAAGAAGTTAGAGAAAATCCCTTTGGAGACAACCTCCCTAAATTCATTTGCAGATTATATATAGTAAATCCAATTAATTATAATCATAACATTCATATAAACTAAAAAAGCGAAATATTTTATTTTTAAGCTATGGTTTGGGTTAGTCTAGTAGATTAATAATTATATTAATGTAAAAACAAAAGTCTATTTAGCTAGACAAATGTGCGTTTAAAGGTTTAGCTATACTTTGAGACCCACATTTTTGAAAATCACCCAACACATATAGTGAAACTTCTCAAAAAAAAATCAACTTGCCAGGACATATGAAGTGGTTCTCACTATTTGAAAGTCATGTTTTACATTACATCTACTGATTTACACAGATTTAACTGAGGAGTAGGTTCAGGGGCAGATCTACCGGGGTGGCATGGGATGGCAACTGCCATCCTAAGAAAAAGCATTTGCCATCCCATCTGCCACCCAGTATAAAATATCAATATAAGCAGTTTCCTGTACTGCTTTTCAGCAGTGTTATGTGATGACTTAAAAAAAAAGGGGGAAAAAAAAAGATGTACTGCAAAATAATGGCAAGAAAACACATTTTTTCTATAAACTGTCCCTCTGGGTTGCACACGCCCAGTGTAGTCAGCTTCATTTAAATGACTCTTATGATTATGAATCGCTTCTTAGTGAGTCGAAAACACACAGTAGCCCAGTTAACAAACAAATTTACTGTTTTTATATTTGTTTGTGTATCTGAAAATTACTAACTCAGAGGTCCTCTGAGAATTCTAATCTCGTCCGTATAGGATGTGAGTGAATTCTATGACTGACCATTTAACTTTCATGATATATATAGACAAATGCGATATACGATAAATAAAATAAAATATCAATATGAAGATCCCGATCATAGAAACTGATAGCAGAGTTCTGTGAGAATCTAATCTTAATTAACTAGATTGAAAAGTTTGAAAGGCAAATTTTATGCTGGCTTGTCTTAAAGCCAACTTTAAGTATGGTTTTTAAATTAAAACTAGTTTGAAGATAGGTCAGAATAGATTGAAGTTCTGAGCATTCAGCAACCAAGTTTTGCCATGTGGTTTCTATGAAATTTTGGTTGGTTGCTAGGCTGTTGTTGCTGAGGTGCTGCTAAATGTTTCTAGGGTGTTCTAGATGACATTCCATAACATCCACATAAAGACATTTCCACCTCTGTTAATAACAGGAACTCTAAGATTATTTACAAAACTGATCCAGTTCAGTGCTTTTATATTTTGGCATTTCTAATGTTAGCAAATTCAAAAGTTTTGCTGCTCTTAAACTCGCACTGAAACTTTTAATTTATATAACATCCAAGTAGCCTACATAATATTAATAAAACAACTTGTCTTCTATATGCAGTAATGATGATATACTCTTAGAAGCTCAGAGACGTGCTTAATATACAGTGTCTTGACTTGGTGCCCTGGATACTGACATTTTATTTATTTTTAGACATTACAGATGATTACTTTGTGGTAATGCAACTGTTTCACATATTCATGAACATAAATGTATGTCAGGCCATAAATCCACAATAACTCTGCATGGATGCTTGCTTTAGTGTTTCCTCCCCTAATAGTCATCTTGCCACCCCACTGCCACTCTATAAATAGTTTTCTCAATTCGGCCCGAGTAGGTTTATGCATTTACAGTATCTTTACCTGTATAAAATATCAAGCTATGTACTTGTATTAAATTTCTATGAAAAACCATGCGTCTATGGGATGCCCTCACTAACATACAGTAGTGAAACCAGTGTGTGTGTGTGTGTGTGTGGGCATGTGTGTGTGTATAGAGAGAGACTTACTTCTGGACACTCTCACCAGCTCCGAAACACTAAAGACCCCTGATTTAACAAAGCTGTCTTCCAAGTAAACTGTGGGAGACAAAAGCATTTTCTTCAGACACATGTCCTTACTTAACACATACATAAGAGGACATTTCAAATGCAGGCATCAGAAAACATTTAAGTTTCCACATACAGGTAGATTCCACATTGACAAATAATTTTTTATCCTCATCACCATTTAATCTTTACTTTCAGGGAATGTGACAACACTAACTGTGATTTGTATAATGTACAGACTAGATAGATTTGGGTCAGAGAAAGCCAACTAATATGCAACACTGCATTCCAGACTTGTGCCAAAAAAAGACCAGCCCTACAGGGTCAGCCTCCCAGAGCATGCCAGGACATCCAAGTTTTTCCCACAATGCACCGCAAAGCCCAACAGGAAGTGCAGTGAGGGCCAGGGTTTCCACGGTAGCAGTACTAGCTGGGTCTGAGTCGCAGCCCAAGAGCTTTATTTTACTTGGCTGGGGCAAATGCGCAACCTACTCTTGAGGTAAGGACTTAATTATACTCTCCATGATTTTCATTCTTTATGCATTACCTAGCAGTGACCATGTAAGAAAAAAAAGAACAAATAAAAGAGGAAAAGAAAACACAGGTGAGTCCAGGGGAACAAACTCAGGTCTCACTGGCATGACAAATAGACGCTGTTAGACGAGGACCACCGTTCGCTCCACACGCCATCTGCAAAATCACCGCAAACTAAGATCTGACAGGACTGGTGATGTCATGACATGGCTTGTTTTCTATAAATGGCAATTTCTGTTTTTCCTGTAAAAATCACAGACATGACATGGTCGGCTTTCCAGTTGACTTTAATTTGTGCTGAGCAGAGAGTATAATTATGGTCAAAACCAACATATTCTGATCAAATAAGCCTGTTTTGGTACAATTTCTCTAAAAAAGCAAGAGTTAAACTGGTAGACAGGGTAGGATTTTTTTTTTTTTTTTTTTTTGGCACTGTACAATATAAGGAAATATACAATATAAAGGAAAGTTTAGCTTTAATGCAGCTGTTAAATAATTAAATTAAAATATATTTGTAGAGTTTTTTGAGACCTAGTTTGGTTTGAGTGGTGACAAACTGAGAAAGTTGTTTCAGTGGTAGATTACCAGGTAAATATCTATATTTCTCTTCTCTGAACATAAGTTACACACCTACAGGTACAGCTTATATTCAGTTACAAATATATATACACAAAAACACATACAAGATCACAAACTCAGTGTTCCCACACCTTTTAATAAATTTCCATAATTTTCTTCTAGTCATTTGTGATTACTGGATGAGATTTTTTAAAATTAAAATTAAAAGTTTTGTCATTTTATAATTACAAGCCATTTCTAGCTGATTAAATATTTAAGAGGTGAGCACAGCTAAAACAAGGCCTGAAAATCACAATTTTAAAATTCCCAGATATTTTTAGATTTTCTATGACTGTAGGAACTCTGAAACAAAATGATGAAAATGAGACAAACAACCTTCTAACATGGATGTCATGCAGGATGGTAACACTTTACAGTAAGGTTCATTAGTTAAACATTAGTTAATGTATTAACTAACATGAGCTAACCATGAACAATACATTTGTTACTGTATTTACTAATCTTCGTTAATGTTAGTTAATGAAAATACAGTTGTTCATTGTTTGTTCATGTTAGTTCACAGTGCATTAACTAATGTTAACAAGATTTTAATAATGTATTAGTAAATGTTGAAATTAACGTTAACAAAGATTAATAAATGCTGTAGAAGTGCAGTTCATTATTAGTTCATGTTAACTAATGTTAACTAATGAACCTTATTGTAAAGTGTTACCTGCAGGATTTATCTGTTTTTATGGAGTGTTTATTATGGGTACACCAGCACCTGGCAATAGTTTACTTACTTACCTTTGACTGCAGATGTAGATTTATGTGCATTTGTATATTAATGTATAACATTGACATACCTGGAGGGTTCTTGCCAGGCTCATTGTTGCTGCTGGGACTTCCTGACTGTTGTGAGTCTGAAAACACAAATAAAGTTGGCAGATTAAAACACAAAACCTAGAAAGACCAGTAGGTCTACAGATGACAGTACTTCACTTCACTGTAATTTATCATCCACTTGGCAGTGTTTTCCCATGTTTGTTTAGCTGTTATGGTTTTTGTTGACATTAGGAAATGAGGAAAATTCAGAAAAATCAAAACAACACAAATACAAAATATATAAACAACGTACAAAAGATCACATATTTTTTCATTTAAACCTGGAAACAAGTTGAAAACTTTAGGATTTTACAACATGGAAAATCTCTGGTATAAAATGAATAAGAAATTTGTGAAATTTGCAAATTTGTGATTCTGATCATCTGAATGCTCTTTGGATCATCACAAAGCATGTTGGAGAACAGGATCATGCAGCTCGATTAAAGCAAATGGGCAACAAACTCAACACAAAGAAAAAAATGTGCATGGAATAGTAAACAGCCGTTAATGTCGCTGCTGCCCCATCGTACCTTCCTGAAAAGGAAACTACAGTTTCTTGGTCCTGACAGGACAGGCCAGATGTGTGTAGTTACATGCTTGTTTCTTTCAGTGAGGGGGAACGGGAGAAGAAAAAGGGAAGGAAAAAAGGAGGATGTAAGAACAGGCAAAGGCAAAGCTGAAATGTGCCTCAAAAGTAAAATGGAGATTCAACACACGCCCCACCTTGTAGAGCATGAGCAAAGTAGAGGAGTGAGGGAGGAAAAGATGGAAAAATGAGAAGAATCCTGCCTGTCATTGATGTGTGCTTTAAATGTTCACGTGATTAATGATGTTACCTTACAGAACCTTTAGGAAAACCCCCCCTTGATCCTTCAGTGCTAATGATACACCTCCAGTGGCATGCATTCACCCAGTCTTTTCAGGAACTTATTTAATGATCTGCTTATTTCAAGATCACAACAAGCAATGTATTAAGGATACACTGATACAAAAAGTCTGGCCGATAGCAATAAGCCGATAATTATTTTCATGCTATAGGGCGATGTCAAAATTAAATTTTTTAATTAAAAAATAAATAAAACACATAAATCAATAGCTTTAAAGTGAATTTAGATATTGCAACATTCAGTAAAATGGATATCCATTTTGAGATTTGCATTTTTACATAGATTACATTTAACAGTTATTAAATTATATTAAATTAATTTAATATTTAATTATTAATGTTTTTAAATATTACATTTAATGTTAAATGACAGCATAAATAGGATAAATGAGCTGGTACAAATAAATATCCACTAACAGACGAAATATTCTCAGTATGGATCGATAGTTATAATAACCGATATAATACTAAAACATCACACATACTTAAACAATAAGCCATTGCTGGGGTGGTTTTAGTTAACCAACCAACTCGACACTGATATCGGCCAATGCAGTCATGATGCCTAAATATCGGCTTTTAGTAAATACAAAATGCAAGAAAGAAAATGAACTGGAACATCACTCTTGTTCCTTCCTAAGCTTCATTTCAGAAGTGAAAGTTAAAGGGGCAGAGTAAGAGACCGAGAGATAGAAATAAATCCCACCCCCCTCAAAAATGACCATTAAACAGAGCTGCAAAAACAGAATGTTCTTGGCTTCAGCTCAACAATGACAAAGAAAGGGAGGGAACACCATACATTAAGAAGAAAAAAGTCTGGAGAAAATTAAGATAGAGCAAGAGAAGAAGTAAAAAAAATCCCCACTCATGGTTTGTCCTGTGCATTTGTGGGGAATTTTAAAAGATATTTCTGCATTAAACTTCAATAATTTTCATCCCACATAATAAATAACACCTTAATGTGTTTGAATCATGAAAGCTTATTGGACCATCGGCCAACAGCTGAGTCTTTGATTGGGCAGAAGCAGGTTGGCATTGTGACAGTGCCCGTTCCTATGCCAACTACCCTCCCCCTACAATTCACAATCAAGTTCTACGCCATCCATCAGTCTGCTTAAAGACATCTCCTACCATGCCGATGCCCCAAGAGAGAAAACAGAAACGGAGAGAGGTAGAAGAATAGTTTGCATCTCTAAGTACAAACTTGCATGGATGTTGAGTGATTAAACAAAGGGCACAACAATGGAGCAGCTGGCACACACTATTAAACAGCTCTGATCCAGACACACTGCTACGATACACAATTAATTAAAGTAGCTGGCTTATTTCAGCAGGATATTCAAAATTTTTGTAATAAACAAAGTTTACGTTTTGCAATAATAAGTGATACCATATCTACAAGTGCCAGTATGGCAAATATTATACACTCACTGACCACTTTATTAGGTACACCTGTTCAACTGCTTGTTAATGCACACATCTAAATCAGCCAATCATGGCAGCAATGCATTGCATTTAGGCATGTAGACATGATCAAGATGATCTGCTGAAGTTCAAACTGAGCATCAGAATGGGGAAGAAAGGTGATTTAAGTGACTTTGAACGTGACAAGGTTGTTGGCGTCAGATGGGCTGGTCTGAGAATTTCAAAACTGCTGATCTACTGGGATTTTCACGCACAACCATCTCTAAGGTTTACAGAGAATAGTCTGAAAAAGAGAAGACATCCAGTAAGCGACAGTTCTGTGTGCGAAAATGCCTTGTTGATGCCAAAGGTCAGAGGCAAATGCCCAGACTGGTTTGTGTGTGTGTATGTGTGTGGCTGTGTTTTACACATGGTGGGGCGTTTGAATAAGCAACCGATGGTTCGCTCTGAAAATAAATATCTATAAGCCACACATTTAAACAGTTTGGCCAGGGCAGTGCTGAGTGTGTGTGCCTGTGTATAAAAGAGAGACAGCTCCCAGAAACACTCTGAGCTTCTCCAAGCACAACAACCCTTGGCACCCAACAGCCCTGCCACTTGTTTAAACAAACAAACTGTCCAAGGAGAGAACATGGAAGAGAGAGGGCAGACAGAAGAGGGGAAAATTAATCTTTCCTTTCTTTGTGCAATAACCCATGAGGAAAGTCAGGTACAACTACTTTTTTTTCCCTGAAGAAAATGTGTATTGTTTGCCCATGCTAAACTCTTTGCCATGATGCTAGGTTATTGCAATGCAGTTGCTAAGGTCTTCTGGGAGGTTTGTAGCATGTTAATATGCAGTTGCAAAGGTATTCCTGGTGGTTGGTAGGGCATTGCTCACTAGCCCATAAGAGTCAAAAGAGCCCATTCTGCACTCTAAAACTCTCTGGGAATTTTACACCCATTTTATCATTCGCCAGGTGAAAATTGAAAGTCTGATGGGTTAGAAAAGCATAGCAGAGTTCTCCTTAAAGGCTGTGACACACAGAGCCAACATCAACGAACAAGTGGCAATGAAAGCCGTCTGTGTTGTCACTTTGTGTCATCCGTGTCTGGGCCAAAAAGTAGTTTTTGAACACACCACAAAGACTACAGCCAACTATCGTGTGTGTTCTGCACCCGCGTGAGAAGAAATAACTCTCCATACCAGCAGGTGGCAGTAGTAGGGCTGGACGATTATGACCTAAAATCAAAACCTCAATTAATTGAACATTTTACCTTGATTACGATTAATGAACGATTATTTTGTTTGTTTTTTTGCCCTCATAGTTCACTGACAACGTTTGTACTGTAAATATGCTTGACTATAAAAGGTGGGATATTTTTTCCTATTGAAAGAGTGATCTGACATAACAGCTCACTTTCAGCAGTTATTTTATCTATGGTTCGTAACATTTCTCACAGATTTCTGCTCGTTGTAAATCAGATAAAGATAAATTAGCACAGTACCAGTATGTAATGAGAGCGATTGCATGTGTGAATTCATACCATCTCTCTATTAATTGTGAAGCTGTGGGTTGTAAATAATTATTTCAAAAAGTAGAAAAATATATGCTATAAGTAGTTTTGAGTTTCTAAGCTACTTTAGTGATAAATCACAGGACAGCGCTGACAACTAGTTTCTGCTCCTCAGTGCGCGCGATCTTGACGTTTTGTGCAGCTGCTGTTTGTATGAGTGTTCGTGCCACAATGCTTGAATGTCTAAACTGGCAAACCGTAATACACATACAACTGACAAAGTTTAGTGAAGACGCAAGGCTCACCACTCACGCGCCGTCTCTGTGTTGACTCTGTGTTCACCTGCGTGTTGACTGGACGGGGCGGAGTCACATGGGAACACGTGCGCTAGTATGTTTTTAAGTGGGAAGTATTAACAGGATTAAAAAACTGAAATAACTGACATGGGAAAATTACGTCGGTTAGAGGTTCTGAATTTCGGTTTCGATTACTTTTCGATTAAGCCCTAGGCAGTAGTCTATAGGCGTCATTCAAAAAGAGAAACCGCAACTAGAACTGCGGATACAGTTCTACTCTTGTTTACCATTTCGAATACGAAACATGTTGTTCAGTTAGTCTTCATTCTGTCACTGATTCAACATGCTCAATTGGCGGTGAACCGACTAGTGCCAACACACTGCAAAAACTGGCCGACAGACCCTCAGTGATGGCCTGACCATAAAAGGCCACACAATCTGAGGTATCATACATGTTTGTAGCACATACAGCACAGGGCTAGCTACAACACCAAAGTTTAATACTTAATGGGACAGTTCAGCCAAAAATTAATTTACTCACCCTCAAGTCATTCCAAACCTGTATTATGTCATCTACTGGGGAATATAAAATGGTATTTTTTTAAAATGGCTCTCTTTTTTGTCAATACAATGGAAGTCAAAGGGCACCAAAACTTTTTGGTTACAAATATTCTTCAAAAATATCTTATTTGTGTTCCGCAGAAGAAATAAAGTCTTTGGAACGACATGCAGGTGAGCAAATGTTGAAAGAATTTTAATTTACGGGTGAACCACCCCTTTAAAGTTATGGGTTTGTTGAATTCCCTAACAGTATAAGCAACAGTAATAGTGATGCTTTTCTTGGTGACTAAAATCTAAGATGAAGACATTTGATCTAGGATCATATCCACATGAATAGAAGCAAGATGAGCTCATCGCGGTTCGCTTGAGCTTCATAAATACAATGCGATAATGTATCCTTGTGCCACCTTATCTACTGGATTGCATCCATACAGCTGTCACAATTATACCTTCAGCACTTCTTCCACCTGCAATATAACGTAATGTTATTCTGCGGGAAGAATACCTCCAAAACCTGAATCTGGAATCTATGAACCCAAACACACAAGGTGCACACACTTACACTTGGCTCCTTCCCCATGTAACCTAAGCAGCCTCTTGTCTTTGTTTTGAGCGTGGTTGAGAGCTATCACATACTTCAGCAACTTTAATTCACTGTATCACACCCCCACTCTGCACACGCAAACGCACACGCACACGCAAACAGACCTGCCGCGTGCACACCGTCGACATTTCAGGAGGAGGCGTCTGGCAGCCATTTTAGAAAGCTGCACACATGTACTGTTATGCTTGCCAAAGAAACCAGGCCCGAGCCAAGAACACTCTCTCTCTTTCACTCTATCCTGAGTCCTGAGCCAAGCAGAGGGAGGGAAAGAGAAAGAGACAGACAGCAGAGAAAACCAGAGAGGCAGAAATATCTCCTAATTATGGGCAGTCCTGGCCGAAATGTTTTGAACTGTACAGCTGCAATTGTGTAAATATTGTGTGTGACTGAATGACACCCAGCGACTGAGTGTGTGTTTGTGTGTGCTGGTCACTGACCTGCTCTTATGACCTCGTGCTATGGCTGACATCAGCATGCATAAACCAAAAAGTGCACAGAGAAGGATCTATTTATACTTCTACACCTATCAACATTTCTCTTCTGTTCTTTTCTTAATGTTTACATCTTTAAATTAATCTTTCAGATGCATATCTCTCTCAACTGGTTTCACTTTTCCCCTATCTTCATTATGGCAACTGTTGTTAAATCACAGCTCTTTATCAAAGTTTACTGTAACCCAAACATAGATATAGTGAGCAGCGTGCCAGTTCTAGAGATAGAGAGCGAACGTCAGATGAGGCATGTGTAAACGGACATCTTTTTTTATAAAAGGATATCAGTACATGGGCTGATGGTCATTTCATAACTCATTTAATATTTCCACACTCCTGTAAATTTAAACATTTAATTAACAAATATCAACTCAATTAAATATTCAATTATCATAAAATTATGGATGCTAAAAATGTGTTTATGCCAAAGTATTTTCTTAATCAATGCTATACGCTTACAGATGTTTTAATGATTCATATTATGCAAAAATCATAAAAGCAAGCAAATAAATAAATAGCTCAAATCATTCTGTGATCTTTTTTTTTGTATGACTGCAAAACTGTGCTTTTAACTTTGACCCACTAATTTCCCAAATATTTTGTATCACTCACTATAAAGCTGCATTTATTTTAACTGCAAAACTACAGTTAAAACAGTAATACTGTTAAGTGTTATTACAATTTAAAATAACTGTTTTCTATTTTAACATTTAATTTATTCTTGTGATGGCAAAGCTGAATTTTCAGCAGTCATTATTCCAGTCTTCAGAGTTCTGCTTTAGAAATCAGTTTAATATGCCGATTTGGTGTTCAAGAAACATTTCTTATTATTATCATAGTGGAAAGAGTTGTGCTTTTTTTGTAGATGCTTTGATACATTTTTTCAGGATTCTTTAATTAATAGAAAGTTCAAAAGAAAAGCATTTGTTTGAAATTATTTGTAATATTGTAAATGTCTTTACTGCAACTTTTGATCCATTTAATGTGTCCTTGCTGAATAAAAGTATTAATTTCTTAAAAAAGATAAACTCTTACTGAGCTCAAACTTTTTGGTTGTGTATATTATACAAAGGAATATTCCTTTAAATATTCAAAATTCAAGTTAAGTAAATAAAATATACGCAATGCTTGAATGGTTGAATATGGTTTGTTGGTGACATTAGTTTACTGTATTGGACAATCTTTAGATCTGTAATTGGACTGTTTTTATTAAGGGTTCTGATTAGATTACAACTCCAGTTTTCTCTTATCGAGTATCCTTTCACAAGGGTCTGCAAGTCACAGATCAGACTACACACAGACTAAGACAAACACCGACCCTTACTGCGACGCAATATATCCACATGTACACAGACAGACAGGGTGTGAAAATGGGACTAATGCCCAAGTGACAGACACATATCCCCCACCCAACCCCCAATCCTTTCCCCCAAAAAAAAAAAAAAGTTTCTCCCCAGCCACACATCCTCACATTAAACACTGGCCTCAGTTTCCCGCCTGATCTCAAGCACTTGATTGCAGACATGAAGAGGGGAGGCTAAAGTCAGAATCTCCAGGGAAGAATGAGAGATTGAGCAGAAAGAGAGAAAGAAAGGGGGTGGGAAAGAGAGACGGAGTTGAAAAGAGGAACCGAACAATGGTAGAGACAGGACGGGGCTATTAAATAGGAGTGGGGTGTATCATGCTAGGACAAACTATAGAGAGAGAGAGAGAGAGAGAGAGAGAGAGAGCAAGACTAAAACAAAAGAGAAATTGTGTGTGTTTCAGACTGCCTTCTGTGACAAAAAAAAGTGCAAATAAAAGAAGTGTCTGGGAAAACAAGTCACTCAGGGCACCTTACACACACACACAGACACATGTGCAACTTCAGGCACACGTCTTCACAATATCACACAGTGTTAATAAAGACATACAGGCATATAGCGCACACAATGGCTGAGACGCACACTGCATCACGCAGTGAGCACCGAAGTACACATGTTCCCATGTCAGCACAACACTGAACCCAGGGTGGCTCATCCGTCACGTTAAAAATGACTGGACCACTGTGACAGCACTATGTGTGTGTGTGTGTTTTCCACCTCAGTAACAAAGGAAGCCTATAGAGGGCACATCAAATCAAACTCGCTCACAACTGCTCCGTCTGGCCTTACAAACTTTAGTCACACGTTCGTTCCAAAGGGGCCTCACATCCTAGTCGTCATAACACACATCAATAAGTTGACAAGTGTCGACCAAACCTCTCTAAAATCCCCCCCTGACAGCGTATCGCTTCTGCTCGTATTGTTGTTTGATTGGCCAAGTGAACGGCCCATTTGCATGAGTGTGCGTGGAGTCATGGGATGCCACCGTCGGCCTGATCCATCCGTAGCTGTGGCAAATGTCCAAGCCTTTTTGTAGCCGTCAGACGTGAGGAAAGGAGGAGTAAAGAGAAAGAGGGAGGGAGGGATGAAGAGACTGAGACTATAGATTCAATTATGCATGCACATTTCCCCATTCATAGAGGCTTCTACGGATGAGGACGGGGGGAGACAGAAGGGGGGAACCAATGACATTCTGCCGTATGTAGCTCCTGTCGAGAGGAACACTAATGAGGTGACACTCAGTGGCTGGAGCCCAGCCAAAACAGTCCATTAACTCCACACAAGTAGTTAAGAGGAGGAGAGATTGGGAGGGGAATGGATTGAGAGAAATGAACGAGAAGAAAGACAGAGAGGGAGGGAGGGAGAGAGAGAGAGAGTTGTGAATGACGCGACAGGAGGCCAATGGCTCTGTGGAGTATGTTGATCAGTAGCAGTATAGTGTGTGTGAAAATTAGCAATGTATGTGCAAAACTACATATTTTCAAAGTCGACAAAGTTGATGTGTGCAATGGAATGGGGTCTCGAGATGCATCAGAAGAGTTCAGTCAAAGAACAAACTGTTCTCTTTTAGAAAGTGTTGTCTTACACAGCGCAAGTCCTGGCAAGAATTAACCTCTCACGTGCTTTACAGATCACAACTCTCAATGTTTGTTGTTCAAACTAAAACCAAGCATCTAAAGCAATATTTTATGCTTATTCTACTAGTTGCATGCTCACCAGAGCACTGCTCTCACAAGTTAATGACTGAAAAGTAGCAATATAGCATTTCTTGCACATCTACGCATGCATACTTGCACACTCACAGTGTGAGAAGAAATCCTGTTCAACCACTTTGCTATGCTTCCACTGTCAGGACATGTCATCATAAGTGTATCTTTCTTGTACATAATGTAAAGTTACTCTCCTTTAAGCTATATTCACATGAACAAAATAATTACATGTCAAGAAGTGCCAATTCAGAGAATGTAGAAGTTATGGGGCAGGAATATTAGCAATAATCTCCATCAATTATTAAGTTTCAGCTTATGCAAGCAGTCAGGTGATGTGATATTTGCATATTATAGCACCAAAGCAGGTTAGTCAGAATCTACACCAGCATGCCTAAGGGATTTCTGTGGTTTGTTAAAACAATGAAAATAAAAAATAAAAAGTGAGACACATAAGGAGACACTTGTAGCTTTGACTTCAGTCAAATATTCTTACATTTCTGAGGACAGGCTGGAGTTGACCTCCACATTGCAGATTTTATGCTAGTTTGTTAACAATTGAAAAAATAAAAACACAACTAATATTGTTTCTTTATGATTGACAATGATGCCAATTATTTATAAGCAGCCAATAACCAATATGCAGAACCAGTTTTAAGTTTCTTTACCAAGGTTACCAAATTGTATCATGTATCAGTAAACCCAATATTCAAGAAGTGATTGCCAATAAAACATTTAAGTGTGAATATCATGTTGAAAAAACAGCATATGCTGGTTAGGTATGTTTCGAAGCTGGTCCTTAGTTGGTCCTTAGCTGGTTTAAGCTGGTCAAGTGCTGATCCTAAGCAACTAGCTCCAGCTCAGGACCAGCTAAAACCAGCTCATGACCAACTAAGGACCAGCATAAACCAGCTCAAACCAGCTGCCATGCTTCAAAACATACCAAACCAGCATATGCTGTTTTTTTTCAACAGGGTATTGGTTTAAAAAAATGGCAAAGAAAATCGGTAAAGTCTTGTTAACACAAACCCTGTTCTTATGAACTGGTTGTGTTAGCATGTAGCTAAACTGGTTCCCTTAAACTTTTATCACTTGATCATTCAACTTTCACAAACCCATCATCTTACATTGCATAAGGGTTTGTAGACAATATCAGCATGCACAAATTCTCACTTTGAAAATCAATGGAAAAGTATATCTTCCACACACTTTTAGCTTACCATTTTCAAAATACTATGATGGAGGTTGTGCTAATTCTAATCTCACATACTATTTAGGATGGACAGTATGTAAATTGTGATGCAGAATGGAAAATCACACAGATCAGCATCCCTTATGCAACTGTATTTCCTTCAGCTGCAAGACATCACAGTGCCAACCTCAGTTGATAGCCAAGCTTCCGTTTGTGGTGAGGGCCAATGGGGTGTCAGCTCAAGCATGAGGAGGCGGGGCAATGTGCCAACACAGTAGAGAAGTAGTACCCAAGTATGGCCTCACTCCAGCTGGGCCAGAGGCGACAGACAGCCACTGTTTAGCACCCATATACACACACAAACACACACACACACCCACACGCACAACCTAATTAGGATGTTGAGGGAATTATTGGATCATATAATGCCACATCTAAGACGAGATCTTGGCCTGAAACAGACAAAGGAACAAAGCACACACTCATTTAGACTGCTCCACTGGCACACGCTTTTGGAACAAGATGGGGGGGAAACACTGAGTTTAATGTGTCATTACAAACATAAAAAAAGACTCCCAACATAGCCAACAGATGTCTGAGCACTTTTATAGTGCTATGACACCACTAATTTCAGTGCACACAGAAAAAACCTCAGCTAGGGCTAAAATAGATGCTGCAGGTGTCTCTCAGTGCAACAGCACTCTATTACCTGTAAACTGCTCTTGACATTCTGTGCCTTGTCTCACCTTCATAAAATGCTGAATTATGAGTCCTTGAGTCCCTGGTCTGGTCAGATAGTCTCTTGATTAATGGACAACGGACTTCTGGTGTTCAAATCCAATATAAATTGAGGGATAGAATTCAGAAAAAAAAAAAATGTACCAAGAATTAGTCGGCTGTGCCTTTAAATGCCTCATCATGATATCCCAGTTTTCTCTGTAATAGTCTTTAGAGAGTGATGCCTACAATCCATCAGAAATAGACCAGAAAGAGCAGAGCTCCTTGCAGCAGATGTTGATTTTCACTTCCAACTTATTACCTGACAGTCCTTCTCCTGGACCCCCTCCATCCCAAAAACTGTCCTGACTTCTATCAGGTATTTATCAATTGCTCTTACCTCTACATCACATAGTGTTGATATGTATCTGAACCCTCTATGGCAGGGGTGTACAATCCTGTTCCTGGAGGGCCAACGTCCTGCAGAGTTTAGCTTCAACCTGCCTCAACACACCTGCCAGGAAGTTTTTAGTAATCCTGAAGACCTCAATTAGCTGGTTCAGGTGTTTTTTAGGATTTAGGATTAGGTGTGTAAGTAGGATTGAAGCTAAACTCTGCAAGATGGTGACCCTTCAGAAGCAGGATTGGACACCTCTGCTCTATGGTGACCATTGCTGAAAAATTTGACATATTCAAAGTCAAGCATGTCACTGAATATCACTGAATTGTAATCTTTTGACATAAGGTCCAATAAGAGCCTGAGCTAAAACTCTTACGATTTTTAAAGATGTTTACCTTACTGCCAAACTACAGATGTATAGGGAAGCAAAGAGATTACTGTGATTTAGCATCTAGACATGATTTTGGCCAACTGTTGTAACTATGAGTTACTGCCAACCGTATGTTTTTATCTCCTGAAAATTGGCCCCCACAGCTATGAGTTTTTGTTTTCTAGGATAATTATGTCATTCAGCTTCTTGAGAAAGCTATCATGTTTAAAACGAAAAGCTACAGTTTCCTTTTTTGGCAAATGTAGCAAGTGTGTGAAACAGATTGCAGGGGCAGGATGGTGTTCCCCTGACAAAGCCTTTCCTTTGAAGTATGTCAAAAAGCCAGCAGTTGATGATTAATACAAGCATAATAAAGCAGTCTGTCCTTTCACTTTGGAGAGTGCACACGACCGCTGAAAGGTCAACAAACAGGCCAATAGACCATTCTTGCCGCAGCAACTGTCAAACAGCCTCAAAGAACTCCAGCTAGCCCACCAGAATGGAGTGATGCAATCCCATAATTCACGTGGCAGGATCCCTCGTCCCTGGCAGATGCTCAGGCAGGCAAATCCTCCATGTGCTTCTTTGGCTTGCCGGGGTGGCCTTGGGCTTCAACAGTAACATGTGGTTTGGCTCCAGTGCTCAGTTTATATGGCCGATTGTAAGAGGAGGAACCGCTAAATGAATTTCAGATTCTGTTGTTCTAAAACCATAAACAATTTTACACAAAGCCTGGCATTAAGGAATGGGGTCCTGGCGCAAAATGAGAAATGCTTCCAATAACAAACAGCTTTGTCTTCATTCTTCTGTAACCTGTAAATCTCTTCTAAAAAAAAGAAAAAGAAAAAAAAGAGGACGCATCTACTTGTAGTGAAATGTCTCAATGAATGTCTCACTGAAAGTATGTTCAGTAATTAATTTAAGAGCACTGTCTGAGAAGTTTCAAAAAGAAAAGATTAATATCATTTATTTTCACAGTACCTCAAAAATGTCATCTTTCAGGTTACAGCAATTCTAAGCAAACATATACAAGGATAAAAGTAGGCCTCGTGAAGAAGATACAAGAAGTGCAAACAGTGTCACTTTTTTATAAATCATATGTGGTCTAGAATAAGAGTTATGGCAGGCATTCCTGCACAGTGTGGCAACAACCACCCTCCCTTGCTTTAGGGGCTAGAATGCAAAAGGTCTTTGTGTGTGGTTCCGTTTTTTGGGGCAGGCTGCCAAAACACTAAAATGATATGAAGAACAATGCCAAGCTGTCATGCAGCTGAATTCAGAGGAGGCCTGTTAATTTGCCTTCACCTACAAAGGTGGCATTTCTTAACAAACCTCCAAGCAGACACACTCTCAGAGGTAAAAGAAGCTGAGGAAGGCTTAGGAGAAAGGAAGGAGGGCGCAAGCCAGCATTGGGAGGCCTGAGATGTTAGTTCACGGTTTTTGTTCTCTTGACCTCAAAAGGCAAGTTCACGTTAATCACATAAGAGCTCTTTTGTGCAAACGATGTAGCCTCTCCTTCATAAGAATGAAGTGGCGGATGGAACTCTTAGTCCCAACAGTCAGCTTTTCCAAGAGCCAACTCAGGAATTTCCCGTCCAGCATTATTTCTTCTCCTGTTGTTTTTTTCTGCCACTTCCTCTGTTCTTTGCAACTGTCTACTTGACCTAAGCTTAGGGGACTTTTTTACCTTAACAGCCAAACCTGTCACCTTCCGTCATCCGAGTTTCTGTTTATTAACAATGCCGATCAATGGGTCAAAGGTGAGCGCGTTGTCACACATGGGAAGTGACGTACGCTTCTCCTGCATAGCTCAGAAAGACAAACATGAAGAAGTGTTTTTTGGGACAAGTTTCAGGGCTCAAGGAAATAAGTGAAGAAAGGGAAGGAGAAGGAAGCAGAGGAAAACAACCCTGTTCTCTCACTGTTCGTGATGTGATCTGATCTAGTTTTTCAACACAGAGCAACCACCCCTCCAGAGCACTCCTGAAGACCTTCAGTGCACAAACACATTGCCACTGTTCTAGACAACACACACATTGTTTCCATTCAGTCGCTGCTGCACGTTGGGAGATCAGGGCTCAGAGGCACACCCTGTCTCTTCACCTCAAGAAGAATTCTAAAGACCAGAACACTTTTAAGCTCTTTTTACAGCCCAGGTATGCTACCATCGTGAGCATTAATTATTATTGCCTGCAGCAATTTTCCATCGTCTGAGGAAAAACCCAGCTACATTTTTACTGCCTTTTTTTTTGCCCTGTATGGCGCTGCCATAAACGTGTAAACGTTTGATCATCTACCTTTTCATTTCATTATAGAGTAAAACTGCACATTGCACAAATATATTGACATGGTCAGGGTTGGATACATCATTTTAATTGTGATATAATTATACAATGCTATAAGGTATAGATGCGTCCCAAACGAAATATAAAATATAATGCCCCCTAAAAGTATCAATTATAATCCAGAAATGAATTGCATGTTCATGTAAATTCAAGACGTTATTTTTGAATAAATTGATTCAGACAAAACAAATTGCACCATGTTGTTAATCCAAAAGACAATGATAACAAACGTCTTCACTCCAGTGGGTGTTTTACTAAATGTTCTTAAATATTTTACTAAATAGTTTGTGGGCACATTAATAAATCTGTGACCAAACCAGGAACACAGACAGCGCAAGTTTCCCTTTCCTAACTTATCAATGGGAATACACTGTCTATTTGTTTCTAACCAATTAGCATGGCTTTTGCAAACGTAACTAGACTGTAACCAATGTAAGCACCAACAGTCCAGAAATGTGTTTCCCTCACATAAATCATAAATCTTGTTGCTTTACAACATTAGGAGCCTATGCTCAAGTGATACTCCCCTAGCACTAGAATAGGCTTCCCTGCCAAGGCTGCAAAATGTTATCTGCGCCATGCCTGGACATGCTATTGCATCATGGGAACTGGAGAGAATATCAAAGAGCCACCATTAGATCGGACACACTAATCCACACTCTTGGCAACTGTTTGCATGTATGTATGCCCCCAACCTTCAATACTGGACTACTTTTACTCAGAGAGGGACTTTTTCCAAATGCTCCCTTGAAGTGAGGTCAATCTCACTGCTGACACCAGTAGCAGGCGTCAGGCAGCAGGGCTTCGGCCACAGTCCCAGGCGGTTGGCAGAGGTGCTGCAACATTTCCCATCCGTGGCCTGGGGCCCCAATCCAAGCCACTCGAGTTTGGCATACTCGCCTCACCTGGAACACCCCAAGCTTTCATTTGTAAACATTCACTATGGCAAATCCAGGAGGCCATAATGTCACACCGCTGAAAGTACAGTAAAACAGATCCTCCGCAATGCTAAAGCAAAGACAGAAGGGGGAAGGGCCTTTATTTAAGCTTTTCATGCTGAGCGCACAAAAAGCAGGGCATGCAAGGTGGGTTTTTATCATTTGAAGGAATTATACAGATCGTATGTCACCATATGGAATTCCTTTTACACATAATGCATTTCCTTCATGGAGACGGTCTGTGAGAGGCCATATAGCATGTCTACAGGGAGAACTTTTTAGGGCAGAGAAAAAACTCCAGTGACTTTCAGTGCACGTGGGGTGGGGGTGGGGGCCTCCAGCAGGGGCGGTCTCTACTCGCTGAAGAGAAATATGCCATATGCACTCGTTGAACTGGGGCCTGTGCAGGCTCCTCTCAAGGTTATTAGAAAATCCTGCACACCAAGTAGCCAGTGCAAAAACAAACAGTGCAGAAGCGAACTTCAAGAAAGTTCTGCCACGGTCTATGACTTGCTGGGAACTTTCAAGTAGTCATATACAGTCAAACCAAAATTTCTATGATGATTTGCATAGAACTAATTCACTTAGTTTGTTGTATTGGACACCTTGTAATGGCAGTGATTTGTCTCTGCCCCAGATAGCAGAGCTGCTGCCTTTGACACGGAGCTTCCTTCCCCTTCAAAGCGGCAAGCGCCGGGGCTGTGCATCCGCTGCCGCACCCCTGGGCCCTGGTCCACACAAAGGTAGGAAACAACAGCCACAGTAGTTCGCATTGTGACCAGGTCTCTAAATCACATCTTGTTTCATGCACCGCTCTTTATGCAAGTTTCACAAGAGGAAATTATAAACACAACAGTGGCTTGTAAAAGTTTCTGCCCACAGACATTAGAGTACTCTAAAAAAAAAAAAAAAAGGCAACTAATTGAGTAACGGTGTACAGTGTGCAGTAAACAAAGCCTGCACATACAGACAAAAGTATCTGAATCACTGACAAGTTCAGATAGTGTTACATGCGCACCAGCTCAAAGTTTATTAAGGATTAATCATAGGTTAAAACAGAAACGTGTGGTCTAAATAAAAGAATGTGGCACAGAAGAAATCGTTTGATGATATTCCTAGCTTACATGTATTGGTAAGCAGGAAAGTATATGAACTGCTGGGGAATTTCTGTCAGCCTGCTCTCATTAGGGGGTGGTTAACCTGTCAACATTCCGCCCGTGGTCTGAATAGAGGCCTACCTCGATAGGCAGTAAATAAACAACCAGGTAGATGAATTGGTTCCTTTGCATTAACAGACCATTAGCACCTCGTAAAGAAGCTATTTTCTGTTTTACTACAGATTAACCTCCGTCTTCATAAAACCAGGCCCAGGAACTCATCTGCCGCAGGTATCTAGACCTCACAGTGGGAAAGGGGCTTGATGACATCATCTTAAGTAATCTCTGGTCTCTCTAGACCCACAGACACTAAAAGAGTTGGATGGGACATGAAGGGTCATTAGTCTTTCCTCAATTGTGGATCATGCCATTACACCATTCTTGTACAGAGCAGACGGATGGGGAAGTAGAAACTCAAGGTCCCTGGAAGAGGTCTTTGGCTCACATGGTCTTGAGGTAAGGTTACACAACTGAAAGAAGCTGGTGCCTTTCAGGTGCTTTTATCAGTAGAAGATAAACTAGGTCACAATATGATGACATAACACAAAGGCGTTCCAATATAGTAAAGGAACCTCGGTCTGCAACACAAGAGCAGATATGGATTAGATGTTAAGGCTGGATGTTTACACAAACCATTCAATTTTCACAAGAGAGACTTCACTTGAAGGCAATGTGTGTGACTGCTAACTCCTTGGATTAGCTCTGGTTTTATTAGCTGTCATCTCTGGCTGCTCTTTGACAAAAATGCCATTGTTATTGAAAGGTCTTGAGTGCTTCCGCTGAAAGGAGAGAGTTGAAACAAATGCAATAACTAATCTTTTTTATTGGATGTTGTAATCACTCCATTCGCTGGGCTGACTGATAATATGCCACTAGCAGAACTTACACAACCTTCCCAACTATCTGAAGTGGGCAGGCTTAATGACAAACCAGCCAAACTAGATGAAACATTTCAACAAGTAAACGATTTGCTATCACCTTATTTAACCTTGGCAGCTGCAACTAAAGCTCAGTGGAAGACGTCTGGAGTGTTAACCCTTAGTGCACATAAGGTAAAATCCCTGAGCTGCTGTGTACTTGAATCAGCACTTCATAAAACCCTGGCCTGGGTCATGGGAATGAGCACTGAGTGCTTTAAAAGACCAAAATAGTTTCATTAAAAAAAACAAGACTACAGCATTTGAAATAGTGATAATCAGTTCTCCATAGAGCTCTTTTAAGGATTTCTGTTTTTTTGTAGCATGTGCAAATAACAGAATAATGACTTTAGCAGATAAGTCACATCGTCCAGAGTAGTTAGCATGTACTGAGCAGCCTTCAACACTATACACATGCAAGTAAAGCATTTTTTAAACTTGTGATATTTGGCCTGTGACATATTAACTGTTTCCTGTCATGTTGAAAAGTGACAGTGGTAGCAAGAACATTTTATGCTGAGCTGCATATTTTTGTCCCCTCTGCTGGGCCTCTAACCATACGCCTGCACAACCCTAACCTTTGTTTTCATTTCAAGTAGAACTGCTGCTATCACTTATTCTAATTATCGATTATTAGTTTTATATCAGATTGAGTTTTTAAATTTGTCATAAGCTTAGGGTTAGTGACGTTGAAGTCGTGGGACCATGGTGTAGTTCGTTTATAGCCTACCTTTAGCTTTTACTGCATTTAGGCTTCAAATCTTATAAAAGTTGTGTTCATCTGTGAAAATTATCTTGATGGACAAAACAGGTAAGTATCATAAACTTTTGTTGATCACAGCCCTAATTTCTGTTTGCAGTGAAATCATTGTGCTCACAGAGTTAGGGCCAAGGATTATATTAGGCTAACATGCTAAGATAGGTGATACTAATAAGAATTGCTATGACTGGCAAAAACATAGATAAAATCAAGGTAAATCAAGCCCACTCAAGGGCTGAAGCAAACATTCAGACAGTATTTTATACTCATCTAATTGTACTAACTCAGTTCTTTCCCTCAGTTAACCTGGAACAAGGAAATATATTCTCCACTTCTAAAGGTTTAATATTGTCCTGTCTCTTTTCCTGTAACTCAGCCACACATCACAATACAATAAAACAGACAATGTTTCCTTATTGTATGACTTGAAGTCATCATCAAAGTTTTTTGACAAAACAAGCATTTTCACTTTTTACTGGTGCAAGAGCAGGATAAGTCCAGACTAACACTAACCTAACTCTCAAAAGCTGCCAATCATGTTTAAGTAGGGCAAATTCTAATGGAGGACATGAAAGTCATGGTGCTAGGCTTGGTTTACATTGTGTCTTAGTGGTTTCTACTGTGTGGAAAGAGGATAAGCATCACCCTCACTTTATCTCTTCAGCAGCACTCTGTAGAAGACATAAACATTTGTGCAATCTGGTCTTAGAGGCCTCTGTTGGAAAAGGGGTGAAGGCATGCCGTCAAGAAGAAAGGTCATTTACAGTAGGCTCCACTCCAAGTTAATGAAGACTCACAAAAAAACGGGCCACATTTATAGCTAGTTCTCTAAAAATGTTAAATATTATAACCTCTTTAACCTCATTGCCTACAAACGATAAGCGGGCACTTATTCCACATCCTCTCCACAAAAAATAGAGTTTTATTATGGTGGCCAATTCAGACTCATTAAGCATCGTAGAGCACAAACAATGCTGTGCCTGAAATCTCTGGGAGCCTCTTTCAGGGGATGGGGGGAATGAAAGAGCTCTCTGTTATACCTGGCAGATGACAGACGTATGTATGTGAGATATGTCTACTCACTCAAGTGCAACGCCAAGCACAGCTCCCAATATGACGCTTATCACAGTGCAACTGTACAAGAAACTTTCAAAAGCAATCAATCGTAATAGTAAGCATAACTACAAAAGGGACAAAAATATAATAACTGCTGATAATAATAATAATATACCAGCTAGTAATGCTTTTAATATTAACAATTAAACTTATATTAGATTGATGCATTAAATATCATTAACAATGAAAAGCAATATAATATTGTTCATTGTTCAATATTGTTCACTGAACTGACTTCAGCTGAATGACACAATTGTCTTTTTTAGGAGCTGCTTTAGCAGAATTTAATTCTTTTTAGATTATTAATCATTATCTTCCTGTTTATCACTGTAAAGCTGCTTTGAAACAATCTGTAATGTAAAAAGCGCTATATAAATAAAGGTGACGACTTTATCATACGTTTGTCCATAATTAATTTATAAAACTTGCTAAAAAAATGTTCAAATGTATATCTAGAAACATTAAATAATATGAATAAATTCTGTAAAAGTATTGTTCATTGTTAGTTCATAATACCTGATGCATATACTAAACTTAACAAATTAAACCTTATTATTTTTTAACTTTTTTAGAACTTTATTATAGAACTTTTGTACAACAATGCTGTGCAATGCAGCACTTGGCCTAGAGAATATTCAGTAAAACTGCCCTTTCTTGTGTAATGTTGTTTAATTATGTTGTGCGTGTTTCGCATGTCTTGGGACACACAACTGACTCCTAACCAAATTGCTGAGTATATGTATGCTGACTAACATATGACAGCAACGGTGCCTCAAATCGAGCTAAACGAGTCACCATGTTCTCAATCATCTCATTACCAACCGAGCGAATGCAGCCAAGAATCACATCATACACACTGTAGTCTATGTAATGCAATAACTTGAACTAATAAGTTCAGTACATGCTCTTCTACATGCTGGGCCTTATTGGGTACAGACGATAAGAGACCTCAAAAGAATGCTAAAAAAACCAGATGAATCAGATTTCATATACAGTAGAAGCTAACCCTACATTCCTCCTCTAAACACAACCAGAGCCATGTCCTGTAAGCATAAGTAAGTGGACTTTTGTTGGAGTATTTACTTTATAGTCCCACAGGTTCCCAAAAATAAAAAGAGAGGACAGAAAGAGTTAAACACTGGGAGTCTCTGAAGCTTGACAGTCATGTATACAGTGCAGCTTACAGCTATTCAGCAGGTGACTCTCAACCCTAGAGCCTGGTATGCAGCTCATTTCCTGATTACAAGTACATGCAAGTGAAGCTGTAAGAGAAAGAAAGGTTGAGCGAGATGGCGGGAGAGCAGTGTTTGGTTAGTAGCAGTATACATTAGCTTAGCTTTCAGTGCTTTAAAGGAACAAGAGTACCAACCCCTCTGGACACACATCCCAGCGGAGCTAGTGGGATTTAACGGCTTCTAAGAATAAACAAAAGTTTTACAATAGACTCTTTAGTATTCAAATACAGGTGTGGTCACTGTTTTACAGATCATGGAACTTTACTGTAAGACTTATACAATTGGGCTAGTATTGGGTTCATCTAGCCCTGATTTCTTTCCTGTGGTAAAAGATGAATTGCAAGGGTATGAAACTGAAATTTTATATTTTTAAAAATGCAACTGTTGTGGTGAGATGTTAACAGTGTTCCATGTAGAGTTGATCCATGTACCATGAATAATATCAGAAAATACAAGACCAGATTCTGTATTGTAAAAGTACTACCATATCTTTCCCTGTCCTCATCTCTGCTTTCAATTTGAAGTCTGGAAAGTCATAATGGCCGGCGTGTTTTTGCGGTTGGCTGAAGCATATGGTGTGTGGTAGCGTGTGGGTTCCATGCTTGGGTGAGAGGAGAAGATTGTGAGATTTATTTCTGCAAAGTTACAACAATAGCGCTGGTTTATATTAGTGCCTGATTTGAGTTTAAAAGTATCAGCCAGCAGAACATGAGACATGCATCCCCTGCGGAAGGGTCACACATCACTGGGACACATGTTAAACATCATGTAGTGGGAATGATGATCTAGTAAAAAAAATAAATAAATAATTGCAGCTTTCACTGAGATTTATTGTTAGTTTAACTAGTAAAAATACCACAGACTGTTCACACTATTGCTTGTTCCTTTTCTTGTCTTAGAGATACCCAAAATATTGGGTCATCCTATAATGTTCTTTTTAACTCTGATTTGTTCATTCTTCTTATTCTGACTAGGCCAAAACTGGAAGCAGATAATATCAAGTTTTATTGTTTCCAATTTAAATAGTTTAAATAATTTAAAAACTTCTATTGCATTATAGATTTATTATTTAAAGCTGTGATAAAACCAAAGTAAAAAAAAACCAAAGCACATCCGAGTGAAACGGATTATCAAAAAAGAAAAAAACACGGTTTCAATTATTGGTCTGTCTGCGCCCTATCAATTATACAAGTAATATTCATGATTATTACTTGTTCTCCCACTGTTTCTGTAACATAACTGCAAACCACCTTCTATATACACATACAAACCTGTTCCTCTTACTCAAATTACTCCGATTCGACCGAATATGAGCACTGCTCTTTCCCATCAGAGCAATTTTTGCTCAAATTATAAGGAATGTAATTACTATCCTTTATATCTGAAATACGTTATCTGCACCACATGCCTTTTCACCTGTGTTTAGAGCAGGCTGTGCTTGACTGCTTATAGAGCTTATAGGTTGCTTTTCCTTGGCTTGTCCCTTATCAATCCCCCTTGTGAGCTAATCTCTCCTTGCAAAGCTCTCCATTTTGTGTTCCTTTCTAGAGATACTGTTACATGCAGCCCAGACACAACTTGCAGGGCCAGGGTGGGGTGGAGGAACAGCGCAAGGCTGATTAGCGCACTTCCGCCCTCCTCAGCATGTGATACATGTGCACTCCGTTTACTCCCTCAGTGCGCGTTTTGTGCCATACCACCGGAAGAGTGGGACGAGCGAGCGGCCGGTGAGAGGAGATGATGTCATTTGGCGGGAATGCAGATGGCCGGATCAGTGGAACATGGAGTCGCACAGGGTGGACACAAGCTCTTGTGAATTCGTAAAATATAATTCATATTCCTTATCCTTATCATATACAGATACAACTGTTTTTTTGCTAAATGAGTGTTTATAGTATACCTTGCAAAGCAGGTCAATATGCAAATGCAATGTTTGTAGCATAAATGGCCACTCTATACAAATCTTTCTGTTATGTGTTTTTATATTAGCAAAAGCATCAACGTGAGTCGGAAGTATCCACAAGCATTCAATTCATTTCCCACAAACGCAGCCCTCTGCATGTGTACAGTTCCAGTAGATGGCTATCAACTAGACTGAGGGGACTTATCTCAAAAGCAATTGTGCTATGATCTTATCTGGCCTGTGTGTGTTGTTTATCATTGTTGACATGGAGGCCTGGAGTGGAGTGTGAGGGTTTGGAGTTCCCCTGCACTGATAATCTAGTGAAGTGAAACGGCCAAATGTGTGTGTGTGTGTGTGTGTGTGTGTGTGAGACGGTTGGAGATGGGTTGTGTCGAGGAGCTTGATTTGACACAACATTTAGTCACATATGCACAAACCTCCCAGAGAACATGCACACACGTTTGCTCTTTCTGGACAACCTCTGAGGTGATCACTGGCCTCATGATCATTCCGCATGTCTTTTTTGCTTCTTTCTTAGAAAAAGAGAAGGGGGAAGAAAGAAGATTTTTTCTTATATGCAAGGAAGGGAGGGACGAGAGAGACCCCCACACAGTGCACTAGTATGGAAGACGGCGCAAAACAGAGTGTGAAAGGGAGAACTGACAGAATCTTTTCCTCAGAGGAGAGGAGTGATAGGCCCTGTGTTTACACAGGTGTTTTACGAGCTTGGCAGATTGAGCCGTGCGTTCCGTAGCATCCTACTATAAATACTGCAATGCACAGACATGTATTGCAGAGATCCAAACCACAAAATGCACAAAACACACACCTTAAATGTTCAGAAACCGAATCTGTTTGACTTTGAAATGGAAAAATAATGACCTCTGAAAACAAAATGGCTATTGTTATTGGGCTTATGATACCTCTTGCAATTTTTTATTGTTGAGAGGGTACATTGTACAAGCACCTACATGAAAGAAAGAAGTGGCACTTTTCCATTCTTTGACTAAGGCTAAGACAAAAGTGAATGTGAATGTCTGAATGCACTGTTCTATTATTCAACTCTATATATGACAAAACCAACACAACCAAAGCTTTATCATCTAATAAACACACACCGTCATGACCTCTGAACCTTTTGATATGTGGCATCTTTGATGTTACCAGAACCTGTTTACACGATATACTGTATATACTGCTTATAAAGCATGTCTGTGCTAATATATGTGTGGTGTGTGTGGGGCTTGAGGTCGGACTGAAGGAAGGTTATGTTGGCAGTCAGGGCTTGTGATCAGGGTTGATGGGGACCATGTGGAGGGGGCGAGTGGAAATCGTCCAATCAGCTGCCTTCACTGCTGTTAAAGCAGATTGCTCCAAAAACATTAAGCCCCAAACCACTATGAAACCCACTCAACGCACCCAAAAACCATTGAGAGGGCTCTGAAAATGACTCACAGTGATAAATACTCTTGGTGATTCTGTGGGCCATCTCTCGCCATACGCAAGAGACAGTCCATGAATTATCTTGGCGATGATTTTTCCGGGGTAGGTCGCCAGGTCTTTCCCTAACCCTCCCCATTACATGGCTAGGGACTCACACATTTACACCTACAGACAATTTTTAGTGTCTCCAGTTCACCTATACTGCAAGTTTTTGAATTGTAGGGGAAAACGGAGCACCCGGAGGAAACCCACGCAGACACAGAGAGAACATACAGAATCACACAGAAAGGCCTTCTGGTTCAGCCGGGGCTCAAACCGGGACCTTGTTGCTGAGGCGACAGTGCTACTTACTGAGAAACTGTGCCACCCATATGCAGTTTATATGCTCTGGGTGTGTGTGTCCATGGTTTGCAGTGTGTGTATGTGTTCACTACTCACTGTGTGTGCACTAACTTGGATGGGTTAAATGCAGAGGACAAAATTACATTACTAAAAATTACATTACTAAAACAAAAATTTCAGTGAATTTGGGTCACAGGGGCTAACCCCAAGAATTTCAGGGAAATTTTAAAGACTTCCCGCCATTTCGCAGGCATGTCATTCAGCATCAGCAGCTCACCTCACAGCCAGAGGAATGCAGCTGTGGCTCCGCCCACCGTATGATTCTGCTGCATCTGTGAGACGAACTAAAAGCAGATACTGGCAGTGAGTGCGTTCACCTCAACAAGCCAAAACTACAGCTGTGAGTAAACTCACTGAGGTAATTGTTCCAAACACTTTGCTCTGACATTGATTACAGCAAAATAAAGCCTGCATGCCAAACACAACACATCCTTTAGACTTGAGCTAGAGTTTGTGTATCAAAAGTGAAAGCGTTTGGAATGAGTTGGTGTGAAAAAAGCATTTGGAGTGAAAAAATTATAAATGTCGACGAGTGAGCAGGTTTTATAAATAAACCTGTCACTGTTTTGTACAAGAAAGAACTGTGTGTGTGTGTGTGTGTGTTTGTGGAAAGCAATTGTAGTTGGTTGGTAGAGTCTTCTAAGGTAAATTAAAAGAGTTTAGGTTACTACAGCTAAGATGTTTGAGCAGCTAATGCAACTGCTCGGTGGAAAGAGCATCAGAAGCCCCGAGCAGGGTGTATGTGTCCTGTACAACCTAAACAAGCCCAGGTTTACACACAGTCATAATACCCCACACTCTATAAATACACATAGAACAGCCCTTATAGTCTGTATCTTACTGCATAAAGCTTTACCTTACTCAAACACACTACAAATATAACTATAACACTCCCAAAGGCATACTAACAGACTAGTACAAGATGACTTAAGACTGAAACCAATACTGACACTAAAAACAGAGCTAAGTTTCTAGGTTTCCTTTGGTCATGTACACAATGCAAAGTGTTGGTACTGGTAGTCACAGCCACAAGTAAAAAATACTAGGGCTGGGTATCAATACAGATTCCATGAATTGATTAGATTCTAATTCACAACTGATTGAAATTATGATTCAGCTGGGAGTTAAATCTTTATTTGGCTTTAAAAATAAAAAATAAAAAAATACAGGGCAGTCTTTCAGACTGATTCAAACCAGTAATCCCTCTTTTTAAACTATTCATTAAAGGGTTAGTTCACCCAAAAATGAAAATTCTGTCATTAATTACTCACCCTCATGTTGTTTCACACCCGTAAGACCTTCGTTCATCTTCAGAACACAAATTAAGATATTTTTGATCAAATCTGATGGCTCAGTGAGGCCTGCATTGACAGCAAGATAATTAACACTTTCAAACGCCCAGAAAGGTACTAAAGACATATTTAAAACAGTTCATATGACTACAGTGGTTCAACCTTAATGTTATGAAACGACGAGAATACTTTTTGTGTGTTAAAAGAACAAAATAACGACTTTATTCAACAATATTTAGTAATGATTTCAAAACACTGCTTCATGAAGCTTCAAAGCTTTACAAATCTTTTGTTTCGAATCAGTGGTTTAGAGTGTGCATCAAACTGCCAAAGTCACATGAACCATTGAAATTTCGAAACGTTTTGAAACACTTATGATGTAACAAAGCCTCGTTTACTGAAATCACGTGACTTTGGCAGTTTGATAGATGCTCTGAACCACTGATTCGAAACAAAAGATTCAAATAAAGTCATTATTTTGTATTATGGCACACAAAAAGTATTCTCGTTGCTTCATAACTTTAAGGTTGAACCACTGTACTCACATGAACTGTTTTAAATACGTTTTTAGTACCTTTCTTGGCATTTGAAAGTGTTAATTATCCTGCTGTTAATGGAGGCCTCACTGAGTCATCGGATTTTATCAAAAATATCTTAATTTGTGTTCTGAAGATGAACGAAGGTCTTACGGGTTTGGAACGACATTTGATTCACTAAAAAGAACCGTTCAAAGGAATCATTTGTTTGTGAATGGAACCATTTTGGTCTCGTTGTTTTTTGCATGCATTCCCAAAAGACATCTCTCTGTTTGTATCCCTGTTGAGACATTTGGAATCACAGTTGGATCACAGTTCTACAATTTTTTTTCCCTGTTTTCTGTCCCTCTCTTTCATTCTCAAACCTCTCTTTAGTCGCTCTGCACACCTATAAGTACCGGCAGGCCGACAGACAAGTGCCTGGCACTCGAGCTGTTTCACATACACTCAGACATATACACACACACCCACACACACACAGACTGTAAACAGTTTTTAAGGGGACATGAGGCCCTATACAAACACAGCAAGCTTCTATTGAGCTCTCTATTGAGACGAATGCTGAACAATAGCAGGCCAGAACGTCCATCCGCATATGTGTGTGTGTGTGTGTTTCTTGCAGACAGTGTGAGTAAAATCCAATTATCAAGGCCATGGCATTAACATTCCTGCAGTCTGGCAGGTGACAGCAGAGCCTTTTCAGGCAGCAGGGCCGCCACACCCTGACAAAGGCCGGCGATGAAGATGTATAGATGCAGAGTGGAGGTCCCGCAGGGGTGCGCTCACAAACACAAGGCCATTCTTAAGGAATTCATAGCTTTTGTTGGTGGAGTACAACAAGACTGTCTGTGTCATTTGACTACATGGCGGCTTAGGGAGAGAGCTGGAGTTTCCCTGTAAAGACACGGTGGACCAGACAGGGGAGGACTTTTAGTACTGGGAAGTCAAATTCCATAACAAAAATTACGGCCAACCCATAGGCAATAGGAAAAAAAGGAAAAAAGAAAAAAAATATCAAAATATTAGATCTTTATCTTAACTGTTTCTCTTAGACAGTAACAAGATAAAATGAAGGGCAAATTAGCTAAAGTGTTCTGCCTCTCAGATTGTCTCGAGAGAACCCTCGAAATCTCACATGAACCTCATCTAGAGTTGCAAATAAATAAATAAATAAACAAACAGTTTCACAAACTGTGCTCAGATTTGCCAAGATAATATCTGCATTCAAAAGTCAGATTTCAGTATAGAATCAAACATTTTAACAACAAAACCAAATTATTGGAACATGATATTCAAATTAAAATGTTAAAGATGCACCATATCAGTTATAGGCTGATATTAGATTTTTTATTTTATTTTTTTAAATTTTCTATTTATTTGTCGATATTGGATATTTAATTGGTCGTGCTCTTTTCCCAATTTTTTACACTTAGATTACCTTTGCCATCTTCTAATGCACACGTAAAGGTAATCGTTATAAACAACAAAACCATTTAATAACGTTACATGTGGTCTTTATATAAATATGATACTTATTTAGAAATTTTCTAGTGCATTATAAAGTTGTAATGTGTAAATTCACAAATTCATTTTTTTTTTTTTTTAGCATAATATCATTTATTTAGAATAAATAGTACAGAACTTTAATATTCATTTCAGTTATCGGATTAACGGTATACGGTTTATCACTAATAATTGTCTCATTTGTCATTTATTTTTATTTCTATATCACAGAACACACAAAAAATATATACTTCGGGACAAACATCTCAAACCAAGCTAATGCTTAAATTAAACTTAAGCATAATTAAAGGGTTAGTTCACCCAAAAATGAAATTTTTGTCATTTATTACTCAATGATGAAATATTTTTGATGAAATATGATGAAATATTCAGATTTCATCAAAAATATCTTAATTTGTGTTCTGAAGATGAACAAAGGTATTATGGGTTTGGAATGACATAACGGTGATTAATTAATGACAGAATTTTCACTTTTGGGTGAACTAACCCTTTAAGCATAAAATGTCCTGAGCTATGAAACAACCACCCAGGGAAACACTTCAGATTTAATTAAATAAATATACCTGATGATTTGCTATTTAAAGTGTCATAAAATGTCATTTTCTCTATATGGTGGGCATTAGTCTAGTGGGCTGTGTAATCATAACTATACATACTGTGAATTATACTGAGGTTGTCACAGTGGGTGTGCGTGACTAAGAGCATGTCACCAGCTACATGCCAGTCTGTGTCCTGCCCTGAACTCAAGTATATATATACACACACTCTCACTCTCTGTCAGCGTGCTTGAGATCTTAAAGAGGTTTTGTGTGTTGCACATGCAAGCAATGCCATGATAGCTTTAAAATCCTGTGTGATTTATTATATAGCAGTGATGTAGCTGCTGACACAGCCTTTCACACACACACACAAACACACACACGCACACAAACACACATTCTCTTTCAGGGTGATCTGATCTCCTTGGGAGATGCCAGACAAGCACAGTAGCAGAATGATTGGCGGTGGCCCTTTGTACTTTGTGAATCTGCAGGTGCAGCGGATCCCTTACTGAGAAGAGCGAGTGTGTGTGTGTGTCGTCACAAAGCCCTGTGCTGTTCTGCTTTCTGCACTCACACATCAGCTCATCTAAGATCAGATCCTCCTTTAAGAGCACCAGCCTTACCAGCTTCCAGCCAAACCGTAGCATTAAGCAGAGCTGACTGTCCAAATCCCACAAGATAACATATGAGAAAGAGAGAAATAACACGTGTGAGAGCATTCCTCACAGTGCAGAGGACTACATAAGTTAGCGCCTGAATGAAGCCAGCAAACTTCATTCTCTCTTGAAAAGGTGAATAAAATTAAAACGGATGCCAGGAGAGTAAATGTTATTCAAAGCCTTCAACTTCTCCAATTCTCTTCAATTCAATGGGATAGATTTTTACGCTTGTGTGAGTGGTGAGAGGTTTGAGTGGTGTTTGCCTGAGTAAAATTTGCTACCACAGGTTGTTGTAGGTGGTTGCCAAGGCGGTGATATGTGGTTGCTAACGTGTTCTGAGTGTCCTTTAATGCATTGCTAAGGAGTTGCTAAGTGGTTGCCTACTAGCTGAAGTCAAAGAAAAGTAACAAACCTCACCTTTATCAATGACACATTTTGAAGAGTCCTTCCTGTGTGTGACACACATAATGCTGCATAATTTTCATGAAAAAGTTGAATGAAAGCTGTTCAAATCCTCTATAAATCAAATTGCATTCAAATACTCTAAGTATAAGTAACAACAACAGTGATTCTAGCCTTATGAAGTACTATTAATGATATAGCTTGTCTATTCTCTACACAGCCGAAGTACATCTGATCATAGTCTACAACTGAAGTGTGCATGTGTATTGTCTGCACCATGAGGGCTTTTCACTGGGGATGCACCGATCATAATTTTTCATTGCCGATTCTGATTTTTTTTTTTTTTTTTTTTTTTTACAAGCAAATTGGCTGATTCCACTACCTGTGAGCAAATTTATTTGTTGTTTATATGCTCTATAACAGGCCAAAAATGATAAACCCCCAATTCAATATTTATATTTTTCTTCCAATATTTCGGGCATCTCGAACAGTGAGCTTGCTGTGCTTGGTAAAGTATTTTCTCTGCTTGCACGTCTCTGTTCTATGGAAGCTTTTTCCCCCCATGAAATAAAAAATAAAAAAAAGGTAATTACGACTTTATATCTCACAATTCTGACTTTTTTTCTCGCAATTGCGAGTTTATATCTTACAATTCTGACTTTTTTTCCTCACAATTGCGAGTTTATATTATAATTCTGACTTTTTTCTCATAAAGTGAGAATTGCGTGAAATCAAGTCAGAATTGCGATATATAAACTCACAATTGTGAGCTATAAAGTCAGAATTGTGTGAAATGAAGTTAGAATTGCGAGTTACAAAGTCACAATTGTGTGATATAAAGTCAGAATTGTGAGTTATATAGTCAGAATTGCGAGTTATGAAGTCAGAACTGTAAACTTGCAATTGCATGTTATGTGCAAGAGTCAAGGAAAAAAGACTTTTTTCTCAGAATTGTGAGTTTATAACTCGCAAATGCATGTTATAAAGTCATAACTGCAAGATATGAACTCACAATTTGAGAAAAAAAGTCAGAATTGCAAGTTTATGTCTCTCTTATTTTGTTTTTTGTTTTTTAATGTTTTTTTTAGAAAAAAACATTATGCATGTGAGTTATCTCTGACGGGAGTTAAATGTGTTTGTGTTGGAGGTGATATTGGTTGGAACTTGAGGAATTTCTGAGGTAAATTAAAAGAATTTAGGTCACTACCATTATTGTAGTTCTGTGGAAACAGCAGCAGAAAATGTTTAGTAACATTTAACAGGGAAGTTGTCTTATAAAGTGCAATGTGCATAACCACAGAACCAATGTGTCAAATAAGGCCAATGTTTATCGTAATCCTTTAACAAAAGATTACAAACATGAAGGGTCATTTATCTATAAAACAGCCTTGACATGAAAACTAGAATGAAAGATCTCTAAGAATGAATCCTGTACTGTGTGTGTGTGTGTGTGTGTGTGTGTGAGTGTAGCATGGGGCTGGTCACTACTCTTGCCAGTGCTGGTTAGAACTCCCCCACACTCTTACAAACCTTCTCTCTCTCTTCAATAACTCTGTGGCTTTGTCCGCAGCCAGAGGGACTGAGCTTAATTATTCTTGGATTCAGCATAGAAAAAAAAAAAAAAAGTCAACCCTTTTTCTCATTCAGTTTTTCATTCATGCGTTCTGGTATTACTCAACCATTTCAAGCCTAGTATAGTGGAACACCTTTTCCTTACAGCAGTCTGTCATTCATTTTCTATTCCATTTTTAATGCCACAATAATCTTCTTACCAACTTTCCCTGCATAATTGTCCCAACTCAAAGGTCTCAACAAAACTGCGACCCTCTCATTCTACAGTTTCCGAATGGCTCAATTCCAAAACATATAGCAAGCTCAGCTGCCTTGCTTACTTTTAAGGGAGCATCACAACTGAAATCGACCCCTAATCTAGATTTTAAAGTAGTGAGCCTAAAAGAAAACATGTTTTAATAACTTTCATTAATAACTTTAACAAATATGCCTCCTATAATGCTTTTCAGATCATTAATGTACCACAATTAAAATAAATATAAAGAACATATTTTAAAGAAAATCCTATATCCAATGTATCTGTCCACAAACCCCTTCAGGACCTTCACGGATCCCCAGTTGAACGCCGTAACACCACAAAAATGCACAGCTGATTCTAATAGAGTTTGGCTTTAGCATGTTGCTAAGCTAACAACTCCATACTATAATACAGAGCACAGTACTGTACATAAATATTGACAACAATAGTCCATTTTTATTAGATACAACTGTTTTATCACTAGTTTTTGGCATTAAATTAAGCAAATGTATATTTATAAAATTGATCAAATTCATGCCATCTTGGATGAATTTTTGCTTATCATTATGGATTGTTCTTCCTGATTGTGGAATGGTAAGACATGTAAGGGTGTCTTGAAGGGTTTGTATTCATTTGAGTTGAGCCGACAGTGACCACTGCAACATACACTTCATCATTACAAACCCAGTGGGAATGTAGCCCCTGACAAGCCACTTCCCGCCACACGTACACACAAGCAAGCTCCAGCAGCTGTGTAAGTGTGCGTGCATGCACAAGCGTCTTTTGGCTACATATATAGTGACCTAAATACCTTAACTATTTCTATTCATAAACACTGTACATGTCCTAATGCTATATGCACAAATGCACACTCATATTGACCTACACAAAACCAGATTTGATTGACCTGGTGCCGCCAAGCTAACGTCAGCTCAATAAAAACACATCTAGCACTTTAAGACATTTCTCCACACTTGCACACATACACATGGCGGAGGTTTGCTAGGCCAGCGGGAGTAAGGGCAGGTTGGCGAGCTGTGGATTACAGTCTGACAGTGGCCCATTGTTAATTGAATGCCATGTGTGAAAGCTACAGAGAGATTAGTTTGTACAGCTGCTGCCATTTGTCATAACTGCCCTTAACAAGACACACATGGTGGGTTTTGGTTCAAGTCATAAGAGTCCTGGCTTCTCTCTTGTTCACTGCCCAAAACTTCATTAGCTCATGAAGATGTTTCAATACCAAAACACATCACTGTCCTTGAAAGACGTTTGTTGTTTTACTCTTTATTGCTGGGTTTTCTTAAAAGGTTTCCTTATTTGAGTTTCTCTCTTGAGCAAATCAATGTCAGTTTTAGTTTTAACTTAGGCTGTGTAAAACTACATATTTTAATAATCAACTTACCTGAATCATTGATCTTAGGGACATTCTGATTAGTTAGGCTAGTTGGGGTTCACCTGACCCTGATTGAACAGACATGAGATGTGTGCTTGTGTTATTATTCACATGAATAATCTCCCTTTATCACACACAAACATGCGCTATTTAGAAATGAAAGTTTAGCAATCCTGCATTTGTCAATGTAAGGGAAAGGCTAAATATGATACATCCTCTCTGGAGAACAATGGTCAACTTTCCTCTAATCCTTCTTAACGCAGAATTAAAAGTTCAGTGCATTGTTCTGGTGCTCGGAAAAGACACTACAAAACATTGTAATGCAGCCCCACTGATGGCAAAGGAATGAGCTGGAGGAAATTCCAGCTGGCAGTTATGGATTGGGATGTTTTCAGGTTTAGGGAAAATGTGGTCAAGCAGGTATCACAAAACTATGGGAAAAGTGAAGCCAGGACTAGTTTCCAACCCAGTAATCAAAAAGAAAAGCCTACTTTGACCTATAAGTAGTCCCCTTCCTGCACGCCTTTTCGTCAGCCTATGACGTCACCACAATCTGTTTGTTTTTAATTGATCGTACACTGAACTGGGTGAAAAGTAAAAATGCAATATGTAAGCTTTTGACCAAGCACAGCTGCTTTCTCTGTCACAGAAAACTTTTGGACCGCATAATTACATTATTATTTTGGGAAAAAAAGCATAAATGTACTGTGGGTTCAAGGCCTATGCACATGTAACATCCTTAATTACAAACTTCCACGGCTGAACTCTGGACCAAATCTGAAGTGCTTGCACACAAATATATACTGGCAGTACTGACAAATGCCATGGCAGAGCTGCGGTTATCAAAGCTGTATGCCTGATTTTGTCTAAATGCAGGCTTCAGGAACTGAAGTGTGGGCGAGCATGTGTGTTTCTGCATGTGTGTGTGTGTGGGTGGGTGCATGTTCTACAAAAGTCAGAGAGGCACATCGGGGGAGAAGGAGAGAGAGGGAAAAAAACAGCAGCTAGATTCCTGGGCCAGCAGAAAGGCAGGCCAATTTGAGAAAAATTCCAGTAATCCGGAGCCAATGCGTATATCCTTTCAGTGCAGGCTCTCATAATGAGGCACATACGTAGCCGTTAAAGCCCTGTATTCATTAGCGGCCCCGTTACCGGCAGAGTGCGTTTAATCACCGCTGCCCAACTGCTAGTTCCGCAGCGCTCTGCGTTTAACACACCAGCTTCCCAGAACCCTCGGCCCTGAACTGTCACCGGATAGGGCAAATTACAGGAACAGACTTCTTCAGAAACGAAGAGCTGAAAGCAGCAACAAGTTCACTATCAGTGACAGGTGGATACACACTGGGGATGTCAAAAATAGCGGCATTTCACTGACAAGTCAAAGACTTTTATACCAAGATAAATGATGGAATGAAAAAAGTCTTTCTACAATTAAAATATCGAAAGTCACTAATTTCTCTTAATTTATTGCTTTGTTCTACATTACTGACTGTTTACATGACTTGAAATAATTTTTATTTAATTGATTAATACCAGGAAAGCTAAATGCCATTGTTCTCATTTAATTTGTAATATTTAATCTTTCAAATAAAAGAATATGTTTCACATATTAGTTTTGTAGTGGAATCGAACTTGTATTGAAAATTGTGAAATCACACTGGTATTCGTTTTGACTTTTGAAATAGTGGTATCACGTAAACACCAATACACAGTAGTGTCTTTTTAATTTAAATTTTCTTTTATCACAAACCATGTAATAAAGTGTTACCCAGAATCACTAACCCAATACGACTCTTTAGAATATATATCTATATATGTCTTAGATTAACAATAAAGTGTGGTGAATATTTGCTCTGTGGGTGGATTACTAGTAAAAGGAACAAAACTGGTAACTCCCAAACCTGTGTAAACATGGCTCAGAAATAGTCCTTGTAGTACCTGAAGTCACTAACTAATTTTCTAACTTAGACAACTTCATTCTCTGTACTATTAGGGCTATCAACTATAACTAAACTAATTGAACTCACTCCTCTTGTTCTCTCCTGCTCTTTCTTTTTTCTTTTTTACTCAAATCTGCCCTTATACAATGAAGCCGTGTGAAAACAGGATGCTATTATCACTGGGGGAAAGCGACTGGAGAAGTATGTTTTGACATCTGTCGTTCCCATGATTGCCGCGGGTTAGTTTTTATGTTGACCCACCTCACAGGATGTCCATACAGGATCCACTGGGTGCTCAGCTAGAGAACTAGCACTTGTGTGGCTATACTTGAGGGACTAGAACCAATTGCAGACCTGGACAGAAGTGTACTTATTTCCTTTGCAATAAGATTTTTACATTATCCAAATGGTGCTTGTCAGTGTAAAACTTGTTTCCAAACAGTTGCTAAGGTCTTCTGAGAGTTTTATTTTTTTGTTTTTGTTGGGGGGGGGGTGGGTGGAAAGGTTGTTGGTAAGGTTGTTGTTCTGGACTCTAGCTATAGCTTGTGTCTCTTCTACAAAGTAAGTGCATGCAGTTTTTTTTTTTCATATCTGTACCGCCACATTAATACCTGTTTATCGTCATTCTGGCTGCAATATGCTTCATTGGCGTGACTGTTTTTCATTACCTAGTGTAAATCTGACTGGTGAACATTGCCCTCTCAGGCACAAGAAGGTGACTTAACTTTCCTTGGCATGCATTAAAACACCTAGCATTGATAAAGAAGCAGATTCCACTAGGCAACAAATCAGTGCTAAGACTACACAAAATGCTTTAAAGGAAAAGTTAAGGCAGATAAAGAGCGTGTGACATGTTGCACTATGGATAATGCTTCTGGAGCAACTTTTAACCCCATACAAAGTCACTCATAATGTGTTTTACGTCTTGGGGGTCATCTTTTTGACAGACTTGACCCCATTGTTGCTTCACAACCCTTCCACACTGTTACCTCTGGGTTGTCTGTCTCAGCGGTGGGGGGTACTGTACCAGACAACACAAAAGAAGAGACGGCCATCACTCTGAATCCTGTCTACCATGAAAAGACTTTAACTGTGGGCCAAGGGGGGAGAAGTCACTGTCTCCCATGGCAACCTCCTCGATTGTCTCTGGCCTTCTCTGGCAGCTATTCATCGGGCCCGTCCCCCTAATGAAGGACGCCCATCAGCGCAGAGATGTGAAAGACACTGACTGTCCCACCATGGAGGAATCCAGACTCTCTCTCTTCACGTCTGTCTTGTGCCCTCTTCAGCTCCCCAGGTCTCAATATGGGTTTCTCTGCTACCTTAACCCTAAGCCCCCCTTTTGTCTGATTCTCTCTGGATGATCTCCATTGGTGCAGCTGCATGATTAGAATGTTTGGTTGATGGCAGATAGGAGAAGAGGCCATTATGGGGTGGTGCTGGTCCAGTCTGGGGGGGAAAGACCCAGACACCCCATACAGTGAGATACAGTAAGGGAGGATGAGGCCATCCGTCTTCATTTGGAGGGAAGGAGAGGTCGGTGCTGGTCCTCTTGTCAGGAGGGCCCCAAGGATCACCAATGCATTCGGGGTTCTCACAAAGCCTCCGTCTGCACCAATAACGTGGGGTTGTGTGGAAGCAGCTTTGAGTAACACAAGATAAGTCTTTAGAAAAAAAACAAAAAGCCAAGAGGCAAAGCAGGAAAGTCTGTGACCCCTGAAAAGAGAGATCATTTTCCAACATACTTTCCCATTTTTTCACAATAGTAGACTCTGGCATTTAAGTCAACATTCGTGATAGGCTGCGTTTCCACCACTTTTGATAAAACATTCCAAAGGGAATATCCCTTCTCCCGACCACACACTCAGACACCCACTCAAACATGGGGTGAAGCAGCACCCACACTGCAGCACAGACCCTTCCACACTCCTCGTAACCACAAAGATTTATGTACACATTACAGTCTGTGAAAGAAGGCGAGGGAGGTTATAGTGTGCTTGAGCCTGAGGGTATTCAGTCAACAAAGAGTCCCGGAGATAGCGTACACAAACACACTCTCCAACACATACATAATCTTACTTACACAGATATAAACTCATGAGGCCTGTTTAAAAAATCTAGAATGCGGCACCTTAGAGGGAAATTGTGTGGTGTAGAAGCAATGGACGAAAGAAAGAAAGAAAGAAAGCTAAGGACTCAAGAACAAGTAAAAACTAAAAGAAAATAATCCAAGATTTCTTCTTGAGGTTTTTTTTTTTTCTGATTTTTTCTTCACAAACTAGAAAGAAGATATCAAAAAAAGATATTCTTTCGAACTCGAAAAAACAAAAGAACAAGAAAAAGGAAACAATAGCAAGAAAGAAAGCAAGAAAGCAAGAAAGAAGCAACAGGCAACAAGGTAGAAGAGAAACAAAGTGCAAAATGTAAGACAGCACGACAGAAAGGAGAGAGCGAGAGAGAACAAATGAAAGGGTGGGGGAGATTTCCTTTGCGGCAGCATGTGGAGTAACAGTACACCACTGAATTGAACCAACAGCGGGGCTAAGAGGAGAGACTGAGGACAGAGAGGGGCGGGAGGGAATCAATAAGGGAGGCCAGAGAGCTGGAGGGAGCTCTAAATGGATTAGACTAAGGGAATGTGTTCGATAGGTTATGGCTTTTGCGTGAGCTAGTCACCGCGGGCCATGCAGAATACTAATCAGTACTGCAGCCTCTGCTTCAGAGACCTCACTGCATGCTCAGCACAATCGCACAGCGACCTCATCCCCCTCTCCGCTCCAGCTCAGAGATCACAGACGCATCTGTAGATTTGAACAGCAGATTTGTCCGCACTATCGCGGTGGATCCGAATGTTTTCCAGTGACATTCCTGTTATGCTTGCATCATAAACTCATCCAGTGGGATGCGATCAGATGGCCTTGTACCATTGGGCTGCTTGGAGTAGAAGGGGATCAAGTTCCTCCACAGAAAACCAAATGGATGGTGGAGGTTAAATAAGGCCAACATATGCCTGCCTATCTCTGCTCTGGTATTCAACAGCCTGCTCTACATATATGCACCCATAAATTTGCAGCTTAAATACTTTGAAACGCACTAGTAAGCTAAAGCAAAGGGTGTTTCTGGAATAAAAACTTATGAATCTGCCTTTTAATATGGATTTCTTTCAGTTCTAAAGCGTGTTCTTGAGCAAAAATAAACAGAGATGCAAAGACACGTTTGAATGTGTGTTTTAGTCAATCAGACTATTTAATCGGAGGAAACTCAGCAGAAAAGCACTCACAACACCCACAGGCCACTAAGATTATCGTCTGGATTGAAGTCGTAGTGGCAAATCCTTTCACTGCTCCTCCGCCGCCCCCCTCCTTCCTTCTCTTTCCCTCTTTATGTTTAATGTGGCGGTACACCAGTGTACTAAAACATCAAACAGAAGCTATTGCCTTTCATTTCCACAACTGAAACCAAGTCGTGCGTTGTAGTTCTTTTTTGAAAGCAAAGCACCAACAAATGCGCGGTTCAGAGGAGAAACCGAGAGCAAGGGAGAGAAAAAGAGGGAGCGGAAAAATGAACCATCTGTACTGATTTTTGGGAGCGAGTCAGTAGCTGCGGGCCATCAAGTGGATGTGCTGAACACTTTTTGTCTCTCTCCAAAGGACAAACTCTGCCACCACAAGGGCTCGCTGGAAACAATTAGCAAATAAATAAATAAATGACTAAACAAAAACAAATGCTGTGGCCCTGTTGCATTCCATACACTTGTAGTTCCGTTTTTCCTTCAAGTTTTGGTCATGGTCCCAAATTGTCAATGGATTTGTGTGTGTGTGTGTGTGTGTTTTGTCCCAGCCAGCTGTCCTTTTAATTCTCATTATTACAGCACATTAGAGTTTATATTGTGTCAGTGAACACTGCCAATGGGGATGATGCATCCCATGGACGTAAAGAAAAAAAAAATCGCAACGGTTTAGAAATGAAGAGCTACGTATAGAAAACAAAAGTTGAAAATAGGGATGGTAATCATAATGAATTTAATGGTCCGAGTTAATTATATTAATGAATCATTTCCCCTGTCAAATTGTGAGGTAATTTGCCTGAGAATATTTCTATAAAAATACATTTAAAATAATTCTCACAAAAGGTGCGTTTACACAGATGATTAACAGACTATTTAGAGGTGGCATAAATACAAGCCAATAACAGGCCTCAACTACAACAATACTAAACAAACAAAAGTGTGATAAAATTTATTCCTAATAAAATATTACTCATGATGTCCAAATTTTAACTACACGTTGTCATATGATAAACCAGTCACTAAGTATGGATTTAAGCCTCACAGTTAGATGTAAACTGTAGGTTCTTGAATTAATAAAAAAAATAAGATCATCATTTGTTCAGGAATTGGACAACACTGGTTGAGCAATGCACCCGAATCCAATCTGCAGTATTTCCATAACCCTAAAATACCTCTTGCGCTTATACAATAAAATTACACAATCCGTCTATCGCTCCATCATAGTTTTCTCTAGTGCCCCTAATCAGGAAGAACAATCACACGGTGGTTTCAAAAATACTTCTGGTCTTACATTCCATGTATATGGACATCAGGGACAGAGTGAATTAGATAGGAGGAGACAAACAGGAAGAAAAAAGTGAAAGTGGAGAAAACCACAAGCTGTACTTAGTCACTGACAGGGGTGATGACCTCTAGGTCATGCTGGCTAGTCCTGACCCTGCAGTATACCCAGTCAGCTGGAAAACTAGCCGCAAACAGCTCCTCTACAGAGCACACACACACAGCTAATAAAGGCCCAATAGGGAACTCAGTGTGTGTGTGTATTTGTGTGTTGGGGGTTTTGGCAAGTTAAGAGAGGGAGTTTGATGAATGACCAGCTCTTCTGAAGGAGTTGGCAACTGCTCCGCTGACCCAGACATCCAGAGGTCATGAGTCAGCTGGGGGTCCAGGTGCCCCCCGAAACGACCCCCTGGCCTGCCCCCACGCGCCGCAGGTCGCCACCTTGTTTTCAAAGATCTGTTGTGCTCAATTAAACTTCACATGACACCTTCCACATCTTTAGCGAGGTCTTGACACCGGGGGCAAAAGCTAAGTCCTGCAGTCATAAAACAGACCTCTTTACTAGAACAAATGAGAAATAATCCATCCGACACCAGAAAAGCGGCCAATAAAACACTGGCTACTTTACAGGGTACCAAAATAAACATTAGGGAGTCTGGGCAGGAAATCACGACACCTTCACATTGTTACTGATACCTTGAGCTCTTGCGATTGTGTAACTCCTTCTAGTTGTTGAGTAATGCTGATTGTGCCTGCACAAAACATGACAGTTTATTGATGGCGTTTGAGGTTAAAATTTACTTATTAATTGTTAATTCATTTTCTTTAATTATTTAGCTTTACAAAAGGACAGCTAGGTATTTGAAACAAACCAAATGCCAGATAAATGTAAATATTTATGAAAGGCTTGAACTGGCACTTCATTTTCACTAGCATTTTTGAGGTTTTGTGTTTATTTGAAAAATAATGTCATATGTTTAGGATAACGTAAACACTGAGATAAAGGTTGTGAACATATTCCAGAATGTGATGGAAAATAAATATCTTGGGTTCAAATGAAAAATGCCTGTTTGATATAAACCGGCTGGTTTCTTTTCAAATCTTTTTCTGCTTAGTCACTGTTCTAGTATAAAAATCCTCTACCAACATTTTTCCTCCGAGTAAAACACGCAGCAGATGCAAAAAACAAAGGTACATTAATGAAATACATGTTATCAATCATCATACAATACAAATTATTAGCATACTTCCCTTGTCTGAAAAGGGCCTGGCAAGTCATGATTTATGAGTTCTAAAGTGAAATGAGCATCACTTCACATGTACAGACTTGACTTGTAGGGCCAATGTGGAAACAGAGAGTTGCAATAGCTGGAACAGTACAAGCAACTTTAGCTGAAAACTTTCAAAGCATGGATAAATGCAGCTAATAAAAATCGATTTTCAAAAAAAAAAAAAAAAAAAAAAAAAAAAAAAACCTTTTGAAAAAGAAAGTACTAAAAAAAAGACTACAAAAACAGAAATGAGTTAATCACACAAAACAAAAAGTATATTGTCTTTTGTTTTCTCATTTGCTGGAAATCTGTTCAAAAGTGGTGTTCTGAATTCTTTTTAAATGTTTTCAATAGAGAATAACTGTGATCTTGATAAGGTTCTAATCATTTTACGAGAGAATGGAGCTGAACAGCGCATGCACAGGCACAGAAACCGGCACAAATGGCATGGCCAGACTTGGTGAAGTGCAGAGGCAGGGCATGGCACGATGCCCACAAACAAGCTTGCCGCCCCTCATTCCTGTCCTCTTCACCACCTTTTCAATGGGCATTGAGCTGGGCATTTACTAAGCTGCTATCGCAAACACCGGCGAGTCTGCTAAGCCTTCATCCATAAACCCGTGGCAAACTGTTTGATGCCCCTATGGATGCCAGGTGCTGCGGAAAACACCTTTAAATTTAAACCAGACCATGAGATGAATTACAAAGAGTACACACACAACACTTACAATTATACTGTGAAAAAAGTAAAACGTTCTATGAAATAAATAGAACAAAAGCAGTAATGGTTTGCAGTCACTTTACAAAAGACCCTTCGCTGGCATACGGACATAAAAATCAGCTGAGCACTGAACACGATTTACTTTTTTCAATTCACAGCCACAGACCACAACCACAATTTCCTTATGATTTCCTTTTGCTTTACATTCGGTTTTATTTAGCTGAATTTTATAAAAGTGAATAATGTCAACTGCCATTCCACCGCCGTCAGGAAACTTTCCTCCATGCCCACTGCATTGCGGATGCCAACTAACGAATCAAAGGCATGCAGTAAGCAGACAAAGAGGGTTTGATATCAACGGCCATCCTCAGTCACTGGCACTCTTCCTACCACTCTCCTGGCACAACGCTAACAAAATGGCCGCCCTGGGTGCACTGGCATAATGTGAGGGCATTGTCTAGAGATGGGCACTGGATACTAAAGGCAAAACACACTGCACTGCCATGGTAAGCACTTAACAGCGAACCCAATATTCATTTGCTGACACTTATTTACTTTAGTAGTTTCTTCCATACTCTTCTTTTTTCAGATTATAGAAAGGTCAAAAATATCTTTAGTGAGTAACATTTATAGCATGAGTCAGCCACTACGATTATGCTACAAAAACAGTTAATTGACAGATTTTGAAAATAGATTAAAAAAAACTTAGAATTTATATACAAATTTTTTCATATGTTAAACATGTTATTTGTAAATAAAAGTGGAGAATCAGATCAATTCAGAGCAGTATACGAGAGATTTAGGCTGTCGTGTGAGTGCCAACAGGCGAATGCACGCCATCTTACAAAGACACAAAAGAGATTCTGATGCCAACCATGGTGCCAGTGGCAACCATTATTGTCCCTCCGCTCTGCCTTCTGCTTACCCTGGCACTTCAGTTTCACAAAATGGAGGTGCCATGCCTGACGATAATGAAAACATTTACATACTCACAAAAGCAACACTTCTATGATGTTAAAATTATTTTTGCCGTGTAGTGATTCTTATAAATAACTGAATTGTTGCTCCCTGGAAAATATGGATGATGTCCAAATGAATACTTTTCAAACAGAAAACTTAAAATGGAAATAAAAGGAATAGTTTATGTTGTAGTCTTACTTATTTTTAAGTAGTTTTGAATAAAAGGACATGTTAAATGAATAAATGTGAAGGTACTTTTGTGTGCAGAGGAGTTAAGACCTTTTTCCTTTACTTTGCTAAAATAAACTAGCACAAATAACTGTTAAAATAACTGAAAAATAACTGAAAAATACCAGAACAGATCTAGTCATAAAAAAAAAATTTAAAGTACAGAATAGAATTCTAATAGAATGATACTGTGTAATTGTGCACTTATTCTCATTATGTAATACAAATTTTGCATGTATTTGTATAATAAGGAGTACTTGTATGTTTTTATACTTTATAAGTTTTCATTTCTGATGTAAATTTTGTATTGTATTCTGATACTAACCTGGTCATAAAAAAGTGCTGCTTGAGAATTCTACGGAAATATCGTATCTAGGCTAGCTCATTTTTACAAATGCATGCGATTCCAGCGCATGCAACAAACTTTTGTCACTCATTCTCTTTTTATATGCCAACTAATCTGTAAAATGTAAAATATGTTAAAATTCAAATCATTTTAATACTACTTAAATGTACCAAAATAGATCAGTTTGAAACTTTCTTTGCATGTAAAACAAGATATCTATGTCCTTATTCTTATATACATAACAACTGGAAATTACTTTCATTTTACTTTGTCTCTACATCCTTGAACCTAGTAGTTAAAGTAGCACATGTAAATCAAGTCAAGAAATGTTATTTCCCAACCTCCCCTCGCACATACCTTGGTCCTGGACATAGTATGCCAGAAACAAGTCCAGCTCTTTCACAGAGACAGTGATGTGGTGGGGCTGGACGCAAAGTGCCGGGTTGGTGCAGTGCGGGGACTTGACCAGCCGCTCCCCATCTGTGCTCTCCAGCGGAATACCTTTGAACAGGATGACCATCACCAGGTCCAGCCGCCACACTTTATCAGCCTGCCTCAGGCAGTCGATTCGGCGGATCTTGCCCTTCTGGTCGGGGTTGGAGAGAACACAGCACGGGTGCTTCTTGCCCGTTACGCTGAGCACAAAGTCCTCCCGGTACTCCTGCCGGATGTCCTTGCGCAGCTTGGCCAGGAGACGAGACGCCCACTTCTGCTTGATTTCAGGCTTCTCACTGAGAAGCTCGTCTTTCACGGCCCGTTCCTCATCCTTGGACATCCGCTTTTCGTGCTTCTTAAAGTACTTGCGCTTTCGTGCCTGCAGGTTGAACCAGGTGTAGGCTATGGCACGAACATGAGGGAGCAGAGCCTCGATGAAGGGATGAAACTCATCCTGAGAAGAGAGAGAGGGGAAAAGGAGAAAAATTGAGCAGGAGCAGAAGTGACCTTTTGGCATGGATTCTCGTCTGAATTAGCCAAGAGCCCGTGCAGCCAAAACAATAAGGCTGTTTAGAAAACATTGCAGATAAAGACTATTTATAAGACCCGAAAGTAGATAAAGTTATACAAATGACCATTTAATGGTCCAGAAAAAACATCACATTAGAGAATTACAGAATTACAGTAACAAATATACTTTTCTAACAACTCTAATCTTCAGTTTCCTGCTTTTAGAGAACTTTTAAGCACTAAAGTTATTTAAAATGAGATTTTAAAACATCAACATGAAACATTCATCTACCATTTCCACTGCGACAGGCAGCGCTGGCCTGCCTGCAGGTGTCGGAGGCACGCAGAAAAAGGATGCCACTGTTTACCGCGTCTGCCCGCGCCGTGCCAGTGTAAAGCAGACAGTTCCAGAATCACCAATCTCTTACTACCCTTCTCTCTCTCTCTCTCTCTCTCTCTACCCCCTTCTCTCGCTCGCTCTCCGTCTCCAGCCACGCTCAAAGCACCAGTCCGTGTGTTGGCACAAGAGAGCAAGCACCCCCCATACTTCCAGATCTCTTATCAAAGCGCCCTGCATTCCTGAAACAGCCCTTACCACAGAGCCCCACAGAACCTCTCGGAATCCTGGAAAACCCAAAAGATAGTCTTTAAATGCCTTGGATAAGGACAGCTGAGGGCATTATTATCAACCACAGTTTGTAAAGAAAGCAAGACAAATGGGGAAATGTCTTTTGTCCAAAAGGACAAACCTTTCCAAGGCCAGAAGCACTAGGTAAGGCATTTAAGTAAATATAGAAGAGTGAAGAAAAGCAGGGGGGGTGGGGGAGGGAATCAATTTTACACCTTCAGCTTTTACTCTTGACTATGAGGAGGTGTTTGCGGTCCTTGGGAATTAATTTGTTAGCATTAATGTACCGCAATTATTACAAGGCCCACCAAAAATCAAATCTAGATGGACAATGAAAATGACATCTTGGCACAAAACTCACATTCTTTGGGCCTCAGAGCTGTTTGGTAAGAGTGGCATTAAAATGCCAAACCAAAACTAAAGCGGCCTGACTCCGCAAATAAGCGGCACAGCTAATTCACACTTGTCTTATTGAGCATAAGGCTTTTTTGTCTTCATATGCCTCAACTTACTATATAGCTTTACACTACAAACGGAGTAAACTTAGTTGCCAATTTTACAGAACACTGACATTTTTTCCGTTTTTTTTTTTCACACATATAATCTCCTCATCGCCTCAGCAAGTGAAAATGATTGAATATTGTCAAGCAATTTCAATCATGTTTTAAAACATAAAATAGAACAGCAGGAGAATTACACACACCAAACAATAAAAAACAAACACTAGCACTTTCTGAAGCTCAGTTCAACAAAATATAATTATTCTTTTATAGTTCTTTTTTAGTCAAAAGATCAATAAGCACTGTAAATTCTTATCGATGGATGAGAAGGTTTAAGAAAAAAAAAAGAGTAAAAAGACAATGAGAGCAAGTGTGCGAGAATCTCAACACAATGAAAAAAACCATCTTACACACACACACACACATACACTCTGCAAACTTCTGTGTATATATTTTTTTTTCACAAGGAACAAGGGCTGCAGTGAATGGATCGAAGAAGAGTTAAACCACATATTGTTCTGTGTGCAGGCGGGCGGCAGCTCTTTGGGAAACCACAACCAGCACACCACTGCCTATATTTCTCTGACAGCCCCACACACAGCCCACACTCAAGCACTGTATAAATACCATACAAACTACACAACTTAGGAATGCATGTGCAATGCTTCGTGCGACAATGTGAAATAGTGTGTGTTGCACAAGAAAAATGTAACTTGCCGAAGAGTGTGAGTTTTCACACTATGTGGTGTAGACCTGGAATGTATAAATACCCAAGTTCATTCAAAGTGCTGATTTTCATAACAAATCCGATGACAGATAGTTTAATTATTTTTATATTTTAGCTACACTATAATGTCCTATAATACTATAATGTATAATGTCCACACAACAAAAATTATGCTCTAATATCGTAATAACTATACTGATAGTATGCAAAAAGGATCTCCATTAAATCAGTTTTGTTCTGCTATAAATTTAATGGCCCTATTTGACGACACAAAAAGCTCTGTGATAACTTTTCTTTTTCATTACTATTCTTGCCATAATGAATTTAAATAAATACAATTCTGAGGCCTTGCAAGATCACACATCCTTACAACATAACATTAAAATTAATGTAAAATAAAAACATTATTGATCTTTTGTCAGCAGCTGTTATGCAAATTTATTTCAAATCGCAATGTTAAGGAATGTCCTGAAACAAAAAACAAAAAAAATCACAAGAATTTCTATTTTTAATAGTTCAAAGTGTAGCACGAGGTTGTTGGCTGCGCAGACTCGAAGTCCTCTGTACTTACCATATCTCAGTCAATCACTCTCTGATGCCAAGGAAAATATAAACAGTAAAATTGTGTCAGCCAAAGCCGGCGGACTCTGTCCAACCTCTGAATCAACGTTATCATTGTTTTCATCTTAATTCACTCTGTGAGAGAAGCTTCCAAGTACAAACTACAGCAAGGTTTCTCAAAGAAAGGTGAAGATAAAACGGTGAGCTCTCAAAAAGTGAATTCAAAGTCATCTCCCTGTTGTTAACCTCATAAATGTTTTCTTGTTTAACCACAAAATACATGTACAGACGACATAAAATTAGATTTAAGTAAACACTGGTCTTATTCTATTATTCAAATAAACGTCTTCAGCTTCGCCTGATGTGCGCAGTGAGCTACATTGTATCACATAGCCTATACATCAAGTTGGATCTCCGTCGGATTTTTAGAAGTCCTAGATACTTAAAATCGACGGCACTCTTTAAAAAAAAAAGAAAGAAAGAAAGGTTCTTATGCGTCTTAAAAGAAACAACTTATCATTAACTATTTCTCTCTCTACAAGGTTCTTGAGTTGGTTATATAATTCTTTGAAGATTAAAAAAGTTCTTGTACTGGCCATAGGTTTGTTAGATTCAGGTATTAGTTTGGGTACTTTAAAAAAAAAAAAAAAAAAAAAAAAACAGTACATAGATGGTTTTCTAAAGAACTAGAGAATAAAAGGTTCTTTGATGAATTTAAAAACGGCTTCGTTCTGATTTGAATATTTATTTTCAGGAGTTGTTTTAAAGATTGCAGTTATGTTTAAATTAATCGATTTTCTCACGTGGCTTTTGTAAGACAACGTCGAAGAAGTTGTTTAAATACGATATTGAACTTTAAAAAGACAAGAGCGAGGTGTACAATAAATGCGTAATAGCAACTGCAGCAATTTTAAAATGAATCAAAAGCACATTAAGTAAATAACGTACACAAACAAGCATAAAGAATTACATACTCAGTGATAATTCAAAAATGTATAATATACCTGTGTGAGACAAATCGGCGAATACATCGTTGATCGCGCGGTTATCAAAGTCCTGTAGGGTATCAGATGATTGATATTATCGCTTCATTCTTCAGAGCCCGTGCTGCTCCGTGCACGTTTGAGTAAGACCTGATATCCTCATTCAAAAAAACACGCTCTTATCCGGAAACAGAGAACAACTGGAGATCCCACACTTAGCATTTAACCGATCCCGGCGACTATTTAAGAGCACAAAAGATTGTAAACGGAGTGAATCTAGACGCATCCACAGCGCGTGAGATGAACCCGCCGCTGAGTAAAAAGCTACCGGAATCTGAGAGTTGAGTTTCAAATAGGAATCTTGAATAATATATAAGAAAACTTGAAGGCGCCTAATTTCTGATCATGTGTTCGCTTTTCAAACTTGATATAATATGGGCCGGTAACACCCTCTAGTCTGCTGGAGCCTAACAAATCAGTCTGAAGATTTTTTTTTTTTCGCCTTTAATTACACAGTCATACTCCTCCTCTTCCAGCAAGCGCATATCCCATATCTCCAGCCCACCTCGACTGCACCTCCGTGACACTGACAAAGATTTAAGCAATTTCCAACTTTTTATCCAAATGACATTTATGTGGTGAGCACTTTGGGCAGGCATGTAAAACGATGAAGTGAGCACAATATATAGGCTATCATGTAAAGATTTTTGCTGGCTTCTTCAATTAGCCTACAAATTAAAACAATTTAGGCCATTAATATCTTGTTTACTATGAAGAAACACCAACAAGTGCATGAATCTTATAGCCTACATTGGCCATTCTTTGCATCTAGGCAATATGTTACTTTAGTTATATAAATATGATTTTGCTTATGACTTTGATTATACAGTCCACGTTGTCTTAATTAAAACAAAATATGATGCTTATGATCAAATCATATCAGGGAATATAAGGAAAGTTATTTTGACTAGCCTACTTTTTCTAGACTTTCGTTAGTTAAGTTTACTTTAACTATCAGCTATTATAAACCAATACAGAGATATGGCATTAGCCTACTTATAAAACATAAAGGCTTTGGTATTACATCATACGCTTGGAAAAGCACAGTTTATTAATGCAAGTGTGGGTCTGCATGCAAAAGAACTCAAGGTAAATTAGTTTATCAATGTTATTTCTGTGCTTTTTAAACGATCCCTACATGACAACGGTTTAAATTTTGCAAGAAAGGAGAAAAATCAACAGCAGTGCACGGTTATACCACGAATCCCAGTGAGAGAAGAGCACAGGGCCAGTCTGTTTGTTGGACAGATAATGATTCCCTTCGCGTTACATCGGCATCTTGTGTCGAAGTCAAAGCCCACCCCCTCCGTCCAACTCATAAGTCTACAAGGTTCAACAAAGACTTTATGAAGGACACTGAATCAATTACTAAAATGTAACTACAATGGACCGCAACAAAAGCGCAACGCAACAAAGTCCAATGTTCGTGGTTTATGGACGTAAACATTCGGCTCTTCTGCAAACAAACATCGACGTAATGTTTCTTAGATTTAAACTATCAAAGAACAAAGTTACAGTGTGAAAGAGAGTCAATGCAAGCGTCGCTACGTAAAACAGCCCCAGACAAGCATTTAAATGACAGAACAGTGTGAGTAAATATCAACACGGCTTGTCCAGGTATTCACGCTGCTGCTCCGTGCCAGAAGCGCACTGCTATTCAATAGGGGAGAGTTTTAGCTAACACAGGATGCATGCCAAGAGGCACAAACTCGACTTCTGACACAATGATATGACCCATATAGGACGTCTGCCAATGCATGACATAAACAATCTAACATTGCTATCATTTTGTCTGCCGTTTTAAAGTGTCTTGCTCAGTTCAATCGTGAAACGTAATGCTATTGCTCTGTTGAGGTTACATACGCGCAACACAGTAACTCGAGAAAAATATTCACAAATGTTAGTAAGACAGTGTTTTCCATCATAACGTACCATTGCACTGTATTGCATGGAATTGAAGGGGGTTCCTGGAGGCCGGTTGAAATTGAAGCCGGTACGCTCACATGTCTCAAGTTCAAAAAATTGTGCTTTTTTATTTTTTTCTCTTTTCGTTTCACGTTGTAGTGCTTACAAAAAAGAACACCGGAAGAGAATTCTTGGCAGACAGGCGGCAAAATCAAGTCAGCGAGCACCTCAGATATTTTTTATCTTCCTTCCTCTGCAAGTCAGTCTTTTTGGATAGCTTTTGGTGGTTGAGTTGAACGCGGTCCAGAATAGGCTGAGTTTTTGGAAGTGGGTAGGTCTGCGCCTTCACTTTCTCTGTCTGTCGTCGCTGTTGCTCTCACAGGCAGCAGCCAAACGTAGCTGCGCATTTGGAATTACATCCTTGTTTCTGATTGGCTGGCGCACCGGTGGAGCTCCGCTCGGCGTTCCATGCCCTAGGCCCCTCACTTCCGCTCGGCAGGCAGTGTCACTATTTGCATATTAACATTGACCAAGTCCCATCAAAGCGAGACCGAGCGAAATTTAGACTAGTGGCTGAAGATAGGTCAAATTCCTCTGTCCATATTGGCCTCCGGGGGATTAAGAATTGTTCATTGTGGACAGGCATGAAAGCAAACAAATTCCTACTAAATCTATTAGTTTCCTATTTTTTTAAAAAATAATAATAATAATAATAATAGTTGATAATAACTGTTTTCATACTAATTCCCCTTCATGCTGTTGGTTGTTTAGTGTGTGTCCGATTTTGACAGTCTAAACCACATTGTTTATGATTGTTAAACTATGATGACTTTCTACTAATAGGCTACAGACCATCTTTAAATCGTTTGAAATACTAGGCTATAGGTTGTATTGCTAAACCATTGTTAAGATTTTGAATGATATAGCAGAGAAAGTCACCACTGTTAGAGAGCACAATGATGGCATTGATCCAGACCAGAACACCAGAGCGCCGCACACACACACACACACACACACACACACGAGTCCAACATCATATGAATGAAATGCGCATTATTCTGAGCGTGTTTAACGGTCCGGTGCCATTAAATTAGGCACTATCAAACAGAGAAAAGCAGACAGGAGTGATACAACAGTGTATGAGTATTTATTTACAGTCACAAATAAATAATGAAAAATTGTAATCATATAGCCTAACAGACAGCACACACAATAAATCTGAATGATATGCAATTCTGACGAATTTTATATATTTTTATATATATGCCACAAGACATGCTATTCAGTGGTGATTCAACTAAATTCATTGTGTCTTGGGTCAGTCGTTAAATTTACATTTAAGTCAATCGCGCTAAGCAGAAATATAGGCTACATAAAACTCTGCATAAATTATTTAATCGTTCGTAATTTTGTTGATAACATTTTTATCTGTTATTTCTATAATTTCAACAGATCAAACGTCATTAGGCTACCATAAATTCTATCTTTCCGATACACAAAACTTTATAACTGTTTTCGTTTTGTAACTTGGATTGTCATCTTGTGAACGTCGAAAAGTTCGTTTTGGTTGTGACTGCACTCGTGGCTAACGAAATGAATCTGTCAAGATAAACGACTTACCTACCTATAATGAATATAGTTCATTCTGGTTTACGCTGTCACCCTTGTGAAACAAACAAACAAGCCCTGTGTTTGAAACAACAAACACCGGACTTGTTGGATCATTATTTCGAGTAGGTGGAGTGTGATACGAAATGAAGCGAAAGGGCTCCAAATTCTTAGACGTAAACTTTGGCAAGTTCAGTGGCGAGCGGAGGATAGGAAATCATTATTAACATATAAAAAGATCGATGTCCTTCTGAAGATTTTAGAGATCTGTTTACTTGTGCCTGTCAAGTGCCACATGAGTTTGGATAGCGTATGTGCCGTGAGTGCGCAGCGAGCCTCGATACTGCCTCCGTAAGTTCACTACATTTCATGTTCAGAGGTTTTCTGTTCTCTCGACTCTAGACGATCAAAGCCAAACTTTTCTAGTCATTAATTTTACTTAGGCTATGTTGTGCTGGTGCCTTAGTGAGTCCCTGATATTTGTGCGCTTCAAATGTCTAGAAATTATCAAAAAGATTCCGTTTCCTTTTTAGACCTAGAATATGAGTCGAACGATTAAAACCTGTTTTCATGTTTTCACGGGTTAGGGAAGTTAGTATTTCGCTTTTCAGTAAGTATTTAGTCCTAAGAGTGAATATTACTTGATTATTAATTATGCTACATCGATATAGGCTATTTAATTGTTTTAAAAAATATAGTTGCTTGCAACGTGCAAATTGATTTAATACAAAACAGTGATCTACTGCTTAATAAACTGCATCACCCTTTTTTAAGTCTACAATAAATCAGTTAACTGGGCATCAACGATTCCATGATTGATCTGTTCTATATGCCCTCTTTTTACGTCATAGTTGCAAGAGATGTTACAAAGGTATTCTTTTATTTTAAGGTAACTGATAATAGCCCATTTAATTTGCATTAGACCTATAAGAGCTTGTTTCCCATAAATTAGCAGGTTTTCTAAATGTATTATATTATCAGTGTATGCCACATTTTGTCTTATTGAGCCAGAATTTAAATTTTGTATGACAATCAATAATTAACAAAGAATTTAGATATTATTTTATATAGATATTTTCAGTCAAGGCATAGCTACATGGTAGTCTGGTAATCTTTCTCTTTTTGTAAGGATGCACACAATGCATCCAATGCACAATTTATTGTTCTACTTTTTTAATAAAACTACCACTCTATACAAGCAAAATGTGCAGTCATGATGGGTTTGGATGTTTGTTTTGTGTTAAAGAATAACATGGGTGTTTCACTGAGCAATTAAAAACTGCACTTATTTGTATTTATAAAACTATATATAATAATTATTATATATGTTTTCCATTATTTTGTTAATTTTTATAATACATCTCAAGGCAGATTCACAGAATAGGCCTACATAAATATGAAACTGATAAATAATAATTTTCATATTGCTCAGGCTCTCTCCAAGTAACGTAACTTTCCCATTTTAACAAGATTATTGTGTGGAATATGTGTGAAAAACACTAAGCTTATTTTGTGAACAAGTGATGACCATTCAAATTCAGGCTATAATTTCATATCATATTTTACGTGTTTCGAGTAATTCGGCTTCATATGGAAGCTCTGTGCAGTGCTAAATTCAACACTAACATTTAAAAATGAGCCTACACGCCATCATCAGTTTTTGCTCGGCTCAAAACTGCAAAACAGGTAAAGCGTTTGTCGAATATTATGCTATTAGTATTTACTAGAGTTATCTTTAAGTGGTATTTGCTCTTAAGTTGCCAGAGAGCCTATAAATATATGTCGGAAAGCTTTTCCATATTGCGCCACAAGGCCATGGCCTATTTGTATCAGCGAGCCTAGACTGCAAGCGGGGTAATGTGAAACAAATCATAGTGTATTAGATTAACACTTTCGCAAGACGCATTTTTCATAATTTACAATAGAACGAATGTAGACTGCATCCTCCTCTAACGTAAGAATGCAGGAGCTGTGAAACTCACACAGGAGCACGCGCCAGTGACCTCGCTCTGCTCTGTTCAAGTCCCATTCATTCACTCGTTCCAAGAAGCACATTGTCTCCTTATATTGTCGTAGAAACCTGTAACTCTTACCTTGGAACTCTAATAACAGCTGTTTTGATCGCTTTAATTTTGCGGTTTAATACTTTAACAACAGGATCACAGAGTGCCCACATCATAGCCACCTGAAGCCAGACGTGAAACATTAAGCAAGGTCCACCGAATTTAAAAACACTGGCAGATTTTGACATACTTAATGACGTCTCAAAGCGACATATTTGTTCGGAGATATTGTTACGATGCCACAGTCGAAATATCCTAACATTAATACTGTTTAATAACCTACTGTTGTCTTTAAAAGGTTCAATTGTAATTGTGAAACCATGCTGCTGTGTGTCTGAGTGCCGCTTTCCATCTGCTGTCATAGCTCGCCGTGATCGTATAGTGGTTAGTACTCTGCGTTGTGGCCGCAGCAACCCCGGTTCGAATCCGGGTCACGGCAAGATTAGATACAGTGGTGACTTTTACACTTGTTCTTGATTTAACGTGACAGAAAAAGCGACAGCGTGTTACATACAACTGGCTAGTTACATATTGTTCGAGAACGTTGTGGTTGTCGGTCCTAAACTGACGTCCTACATTAACCTGGATAACCTTCACTGAAAGAAATGAACTTTTAAACAGTAGGAAAAATTATGGTTATTGCTTTTGGTTATATAAAAACTTAAACATTTGTTTTTGAACAAAATATTTGCTCTTTGTCGATCAAATAACCTTGTTTGTCGAAGGCAGAATGAGCGGCAACCAGTTATTAGATAACCTATTGTATAGAAGTTATGTTGGGGGAGTGTATGTACAGCGCAGTTTACGTTCAGCCCACAAGGATGCGGTAGTGAACTGTGCCTGACAGCTTTTGGCGTCCCAGCCCTGTGCCGTGATCGTATAGTGGTTAGTACTCTGCGTTGTGGCCGCAGCAACCCCGGTTCGAATCCGGGTCACGGCAAACATGCCCACACAAGGCTGCTCTTTTGAGTGACAAAATGATGTGCTCATGAAAATCGATGTATATCACCTACAAGTCCGATAAGTAACATTATATAGCCTACTAGCCTACCATGTAGTGTCTTCAACTTTGTAACACCTCTATTTATTTAAAATAATTCGTATCAATTCATATTCTTGTATCTCAAAATATTATTTTTTTTTCCTCTACAGTGATTGCAAAATGGATCATAAAAGCATAACCAACATCTGCCTGACCTGTGTGTTTTTAGGTTAGCTATAAGTGCAGTTGTACGCGCCAGATGATTCAAGCACCAGAGGGCAGCAAATGACTACGTATATGAAACCACTGCCTACAAATGGATCAAAGAAAACTTGGCAGAGATACAGGCTGATTAATTACTTTACTGTGTTCGTTTGAGATTACTGCACCTGTAGTAATTCTAGACACTGCTGTTTCTGACTGTTACTGAGATGGCAGAGTCAACTAAAAGGCCAGATAATGTTATTCAATAGAAATGCTGTGAAAATGAATCAATAATTAACCTACCCAAACCAATCAAAGTTTTGTCAGATAATTAAAAATTATTTAAAAACTGTTGCTTTATTTCTTTCACACATTCACCTATACTTATTTAAAGTTACGATGTCATTTGACTTAATATGCTAGTTTGCTTGTTTCCTATCTCTTTGCCTTGTGATCCAGCCTTGACAAAAAATCTCACACTTAGGTATCAAACAAAAACACAAACACACACTCAAAGACATGCAGAGGGAGCTCTTATGCACCTGTTGACAACCATGAAAGACTGGCCTTGTTCCTCGCTACCACGAACCAGCAACCAAGAACAAGAGCAACAACGAGACGCACGCTCAAATAAACAAGGAGAAAGCTTATAGTAAACATGGAATCCTGCCAAAACCACTGCGTCCCATTCACACTCACACACACCCGTGCATGCATTGCAAATCCTTCAGCTTCGAGAAAGAAGCAGCAGGCCTCCACAGAAGAGTCAGGCAAAACTGCTGTGTACTTGCTTTCTCTCTCTATGTGCATCTGTCCCACTCCTCACTTCAATAGGTCTTGATTGACAGGACAAGCATGCACCTATGTCGCATGAAATGTGCATCCCTACAGGCTTTTGTCTGGTCTCTGAACACATGTTCCTGTAACAATGTGCATCTTCATTAGCCACAACTATAGAAGTCTCGCGGTCTGATATTTGATCTTTCATTTTCTCTAAACAGGGTTTCCTCCACAAACCTCAAAAACAATGGCTAAAGTTGTTTTCTTGTGATCACACCACACTAAGAGTCTGTGTGAAAGGGTATGTTGAATGATACCAATAATTTTGACATGTGCAGTATTGCATACTATAAATACTTCAAGAAATTAGTACAATCAAATATGGAAGTTGGATTCTCTGTAGTGGTGATGAAAATCCGACCAGTTAACATAACAATTACGAGGTTTAACATCCACTGTAAACTTACTACACTGGACTATTGTTGTATCACATTGCCATCAATAAGACAGTCCATTTACATTAAAATGTTTAACTCTTCTGTCTGAGGATCAGATGACTGTTTGTGTATATTTCAATGACTTCTTATCAGTTGGCACTGGATAGTTGAGCATTGAAGCATATAAATGAAGCAGCTTCAGCGAGATTAATAAACATGAAATACACTGTAAAATCCAACAGTGATTCTAACCAACACTTTTTTGTTAACTTAACTTAATGTCTTAACTGTAAAAATCTAGTATTCTGTACTATTCACATACTATACCTTTTTTACTCAGAAAACACAAGTTATGATTAATTGATTAGTTGGAGCACCATTTTGTCAAGCAAAAAAGGAGGCAGTTTTTGAAGCAGGGCAATTCTTAATAGACTTTTCACTAATTTCCTCCACTTCCGCAGTTATTTTTTCTCTGTTTACATTCACTGATTTCCCAAAGTCATCTTAAATGTTCAATTGCCAATACAACTGAAATATTTGAGAGAACATCACATAAGCTTCCTTCATAAATTTATGTTGATTTTCCTAAATGTTTTTGTTTGAACTCGCCATTATGATGATCAGTGTTCATTGTGGTTGGGCACTTGGAACTTCATAGTAATTCTCTTCCTTGATGCAGCATATGCTTTTTTTTTTTTTTTTTAAAAGTAAGTCTAACTAATTAGATTTTACAGTGGACTTAAAGACTATATTTTAACAATAGTCATGTCTAGAATTTTAATACTTCTTGTAGATTATGTTGGCATGACTCTTCTCATGTAACAGTTTAGGGAAAATGCTGCAGGTATAAACAATAATAATTTAATCATAATATATCCATCCACAGGTCTAGCATTTCTTCTGCAGAAAGGCATTTAGGTTGTAAGCAAGCCTGAATTAAGTGAATTAATGAATTTTTCTAAAATATTTTTGTTGATCCTTCATCTTAATGAGCTATTAAAAATAAACAAAAACAATGTCTGATCTGACGGAATTAACATTAAACTCTAAAACCTCTTAAAAGCCATACTACACACTTATTGATGACCTGAATTCATGATCCTAATTTATGCTCTGAGATCAGTTAATACAAGTTGTCAGGTTACACCTATATAGACTGCTTATAGATTAAATGAACTAATTTAATAATCAACACTGAACTGACTTCAGCTGAACAACAGCTGAAATGCATCATTTTCCTGTTATCACTATAAAACACTATATAAATAAAGGTGACTTGACTTGATCTATACACCATTCATCCATGCAGCAGTTCTGGCCCATACCTTGATGCTTCCCTTTTTCTTCTCTCAAGCCTTCCTTCTTTCTTAACGTCCCCTCATCGACCCCCCAACCCTGTTTAGAACAAAGAGGCCTTTTGTTTCCTAATTGCCCTAAGCAGATATTCATCAGGCATGGCTACACATCGCTGTAGCAGTTAAAGAACCCCTGGTCAATCATTCTCTTCAAAATGCAACTCATCCGATCTCTAAAAGATAAGTTAACTGATAGTCTGCATGCCCATATAAGCCTTTTCACAGCTTAAAAATAGTCCCCACGTGTACATGTGCTACATGTGAGAGTACCATATTCACTTGCCCAGTGTTCCCAAAGGACTGAAAGTATGATGTCTTTATCTTAACAGTCTTCAAGGTACCATCAGGTTGCATCTGAATATGCATAAATCCTTAGAATAAAGTAGAAGAAAAACAGTATGTAAAAAGAGAAGGATGTCCAACTTCACAATATTAATGAAACGGTAAGTGAAAAATACGTGGATGACTTAGCCTACTACTTCTGAGATTCTGAAGTGCACATCCAATGGACACTTTACTATCCCATGTGTTAGGGTTAGGGTTACTAAAAGATAACTTATAAACCATTAAAGACAGACCTACTGTGAGCCACGAGGTTGTTAATCAATTATATATGCTTTAGCCGAAGCCGTCAGTATGCATTTTTTCAAGTTTTTAAAAATAATCGTATTTAACAGCGGAAGTAACTATTACCCAGGATGCTGCAAAGAAATCTGAAACAACTGAAACAAGAAAATTGTGCTAAAATAAATTTTTAGTACCTGCCTAGTCCCATATAAAGCACTGTGAATTATGTAATCAAGTTAGTGTCCCTCCCTACACTTTTAAACTACTTAAATATTTGTGTATATATGCATATTTTGCAATAAACATAAATATGTTGTTTTTATATACACAAACAAAATCTTTATATTTTCCTGACATTTGTAATACGTTTATGTCTTTCGCAATGCGTCATTGTAGTTCTTTTTCTCATAAAAGCTGCTTGCACAGTCTTGTAACACGCTTGTAACAAATACACATACTAATTGTAACACATACACATACTTGTTGCACCCTAATACACATACTAATGTCAGGTTTATGTTCTGTTGTTTTCTTAATTGGATTTTAGCTTTGTTCTGTTCTCTGTGTTCCTGATTTCTGTGTTTATTTCCTGTCTTCCTTAGTTGACTAGGGCTCTGTCCAAAATTGCCCCCTATACCCTTAAATAGGGCACTATTTGAGATGACAGCCTGTCCCAAATGGCACCCTAAACACTTGCGGTCTTCCTACAAGTCTGCACTTTCGTGCCGTAATGATGCTGTTTTGACTGTCGGGAAGATGTCTTGCTGCAGAGCTCACACCAGTGCGGGGTCGGTGATAGTGTGCATCGAGGGCGCATATCGACCGCAAAGGGGTCATTCGCAAGTACCCTTCTGAGACCTAAAATTGACAAATGGGACACCCTATGGTCTCATGGACTTAATAGACACGTGCACGCAGCAGCCATTGTAAGTCCACAAGACCGAAAGTGCTATGAAGTGTGCCATTTGGGACAGGGCCACAGTGGTGTCCAAAACCATAGTGGACGTTATTGAGTGCGCTTATTCAATCCCACAATGCACCGCAATAACGAGTATACAACCGATGTACGTTCAATGGCTAGAGAGTACCTGTAATGCACTGTGAGAGTTGCACTCAAAATTAATTTCCGTGTCCAAATGAGCGACCGCTGCTGAATCATCCATCCTTTTTACAAACCGCTGGTCCAATGTGGCTACAGCGTATATCATACAGGTATAATTCCTTTTTAATGGATTAAATTGTTTATTAAGGTTTATACATAGTTTCCATGACAGAGTTCAAGATAAAGCTTTTCATTTTACAACTGGAGCTGCCAGTTTGCTAAGTTTCAAATAATTATTAAATAGCAAGCACAAAGAGGCAGCCCTTCCGGCACACTCAGTGTCTGAATTCGCTCACTCGTTTTTATTCACTCCCTCAAGTGAACTATTTAAGTGAACTAATGTAGTGAATAGTGAATGAGGATATAGAGGACGATTTTGGACACAGCCCTGGTGTCCTAGTTCATGAAGCAGTGTTTTCACTATGCTCTGTGGCTGAGTGGCTCTCCATTCACTGTTGGCGAAAAAGAAGAGGAGGACGGCACCACTCAGACGAAACCTCCACAGCCAACGACCACCATCTAGTCATCATCAAGACTTGTTACAGTGACCTCGTCCTGGAGGCCTAGGTGGAGCCACAGTGAAGAGCGGCCAAGGTGGAACCAGAGTACTGGAGGACTGAGGCCTCCACTGGTACCCTTCAGTCCCTTGGCTCCTCCTCAGTTGGCTCCAACCAGCTTCTTGGATCCGCCTCGGGTTTTCCAGTCTCCTGCGTCTTCATTGGTCCCCACCCAGCTCCATGTCTCCTGCGTCTCTGATGGTCATACCCAGCCTCCCTCTCCCACCTCCTCTACTCAAGACAGCCTTTTACCAACCAACAATTCGAATCCACCTCAGGTCTTTCAGTCTCCAGCTCCGCTTTGGCAAGGGGATCCCCTGGCTCTACGTCAACCCGTCGAATAGTCGGCTCCACCTGGGATCGTCATCCTTATGGCTCCACCAGGCTCCCTTGTCCTTCTGGCTCTGCCTTGGTCAGTCGTTGCTCTGCCTATGCCACAGACTTCCAGGCCTTCAGGTTCACATCGTCCCTCCACCCCTTCGCCTCCATTGGGCTCCACCTTCCCTCCGGCTCCGCCTTGATCCTCGCTGAAACCAGCTGCACCTCAGTCCTCCGACACCCTGGCTCCTCCTTGGCCGCTTGTCACTGCGGCTCCGCCTAGGCCTCCAGGACCTAAGGTGTCGCCCGGTCCCTGTGTTTCCTCAGCTCAGCCTGGGTCTCTGACTCTCCTGGCTCCACCGCTAGTGGTCAGACATCTGACTCCACCCATCATTGGTTAAGCCGTGGGCCTTCATCCTGGCTGTGCTACTGGTCACTCCCTGGCTCCTCCCACCATTATCTTATCCCTTGGCTCCTCCCTCCATTGTCTCCTCCATGGTCCTTCACTCTGCCAATTAGCCAATGAATGCTTCCTCTCCCTATGGACTGCCTTCCGTTTCTGCCCACCCTCCCACCACCACTAAGGTGTAGTTTTTGTTTATGGTGCCAGGAAGCATCTACCAGGAGGGGGGAGTAATATCAGGGTTATGTTCTGTGGTTTTCTTATTTAGATTTTAGCTTTGTTCTGCTCTGTGTTCCTGGTTCTTGTGTTCATTATGTTTTCCTTAGTTGACCTAGGGTGTGTCTCAATCAGCTCCCTAGTTCAGTAGTCAGGGCACTGACCCGGGAGTCGGCCATTTTAAGGGCTGTCTCAATCGCAGAATCCTTCCAGGGCACTGAAACGTTCGCTCCCTAAAAAGTCCCACAATGCACAGTGAAAACCAGGGAGCATCGAAGCTCACTATGCTCCCTTAACAGAAGTTCTGAAGCGCAAAACTTGAATCACGTGAGCCAACTCACTACACATAACGACGCACGATAGATGTTTTTCAGCATAAACACACATCGCTAGACAGGAAATTAACATAATCTAGCTAACATTTATAATTTATTTACGTATATGTAGCAAGCAAAGAATTAATCATAATGTACTTTAAATAACATTACAATTAATCTCAGAAAGATATAAGCTAGGCTGTTGTTCATAAATACCAGTAGTGATGTTGTACAATGAGGACGTTGTCACGTCGCCGGAAATAGAGTCATAAGTGTCCCAATGTGTAGTGAACCTGCATCCTTTACTGTCCTTACCAGTGCCCGAATTCGTGTACACGATATACTGATTCATGAGCTCGGGAGCTAGGGAGCTGATTGAGACACACCCCTAGTTTCCTAGTGTGTGCCTGTTTGTTACCATAGTAACCTATTGTGTTCACCTGTCCCTCATTAATTCACTCACTTAGTCCTGTGTATTTATACCCCCAGCTGAGCTCAGTTACTTGTTGGCTATTGTCTATGTTTGGTGCTCTACATTTGTGTTCTTTTTGAGATCTTTGCTTTATATTATTGTAGAAGTTTAGTTTTGAAAATAAAGATTGCTTTCCTGGATCCAAGCCTTTGCTCTCTCTGTGCCTGCATACTGTATAAAACATACTTTTTAAACAGCCACAAAATAATTACTTATTCAGAAGTACCCAATCAGGTAACCCATTCCATATAAAATAAAACAACTATTAGATATTTTACATATTTTCTTCTTTTTTTTTTTTTTTTTTAATACTTTTGATAGTCCACTTTAGACATTCTACTAACTATAAGTAACTTTTCAGCTGCATGTCAACTACCAGTAGCTGTCTGCATAATATCTGCTAACACTTTATTTTGATGGTCCCACAACAGACATTCTACTGATAATAAATAACTTTGCAAGTACATGTCAACTTATTCTACTTACCCTAACCCTAACCTAATAGTCTACTAATACTCTAATGAGAGTTAGTTGACATGTAGTTGCAAAGTGATGAGAGTTAACTGACATGTACTGTAGTTGTTAGAAGTTACGGTAACACTTTATTTTAGGGTCTTTGACTAGTTGCTTATTAGCATGCATATTACTAGAATATTGGCTGTTTATTAGTACTTATTAAGCACATATTAATACCTTATTATACATGACCATATTCTACATTCTTAGTCCTACCCAATACCTAAACTTAACAGGTAACGTACTAACTATTAATAAGCAGTAAATTAGGAGTTTATTAAGGGAATTAATAGTTTATATTAATAGTTTATATGTGTTCCCTATACTAAAGTGTTACCGAAGTTACTTATAGTTAGTAGAATGTGTAAAATGGACTATTTAAATCTGTATTAATTTGATTGCAGAGTATAATTAAGCTTGGGGAAGGCGCTATATTATTATTATTATTAATTTATTCTCATTAAATATGTTTTACAAATGAAGAAACCAATTGTACTGTTAAATATAGTAATAATAATAATAATAATTAATATTACTACTAGTAGTAGGAGTAGTATTTTATTTTTGTAAGTACCATTTGTTTCTTTATGTGTCAAACATTTAATGAGAATAAAATTCTGAGAGCACCTTTAGTGGTTGTTTAATGTGGTACTAGTGGTACCACATGGTAATACCATTTACTTGTTAGATTAGTCCGAGGATTTGAGTCTAAATCAAAAGTACCAAGGTGACCCATCTAAAAGAGCAACATCACTACTGTCATAATGTCAGTTGACACTAATCCCATGTTGTGATCAGTTTACATGCTGGTCATTGAAGAATTAAACCCAAAGCATCTCATGACTCTTATTTTAATAAAGTTCTTTCCCGAAAACTTGTTTATGTTCATGCATGTTTAATTAGTACGTATTTAGACATTTACAGAATACAGTCACCACAACTGGCATAATACAGACATTCATTAGTTAAACAAGTACAAATTCTAAAGAACTTTGTCTGCCCATTATAAGCCAGTCAACATGTTCTCATCATCTGACCAACAGTCCTGAGCATCAGAGCCCAGTGGTCATCCAATCAATATCATAAACACAGTTGTCAGAGAATTTCCTAATTTATTTCTTCCCCTACCGCTAATCCTTTTAATTACTGCCATACTCAATGCTAATGTTATTCACGATTAGTTGGTATTATGCTAATCTTCGACCCACATTCGGCAGGAGAGCAGGAGTATCGTCTGAAGGCCAGATTGCTGGGAGGCTGCATGCAGACTGACATCAGTCTCCCAGCTGCACAAAGCAAGCCAGACAGGGGGACTCTTGCAAAAAAAAAAAAAAAAAGAGACCCTCAATAAACAAAAAAGGGGGGGCCGTAGTGTGTACCTTAATGAACGACTGTTGGCCACAGGGATTAGCGATAAATGCTGCTTTCCTCTCTGCCTAGCCCACCCCAGCATCTGCTGACAGTGCTGACATTTTGCGCCAGTTTCTTAGTCTTGAGTGGTCAGCATTTCGAACTGAACCATGTCTGGACCTTGTGTTTAGATGCTTATGTCTATCTGCAGGTGAGTCCATGCCAGATCCAATGTGTTTTATATTCATTTTATATTAAGCATTACGAAAACTATTTTGAAATGTGTTACGTTCCAAATTTTTGATTAAACTCAGATATTTTATTGGACACTGATTGAGAAGAATGAAATCTCCCATCTGTCAAAATTAAACTAAAGCCAAGGAGAATGTTTGTCTGGATTTGATTATTTTACATAAATAGAGAGAATATTCAATGGTAAACACATGACATCTTTTCATTTCTTATTAATGTACACATATCTACTGTATAACATTCATGTATACTATAACATTTGTACTGAAAATGATTAAACATAAAGGTAGTCCTTTACTTGTATGTGCTTCCAAATCAATTACTGCCTTTTTATTTAATCATTTTCAGCAAAAAAAAAAAAAAAAAAAAAAAATGATAAGAATCAGCATATTGTAAAAAATTAAGATTTAAAAAACGGCATAATAAAATACTACAATGAGTGTGTAACCCTAACTCTAACATATCTACAACCAGAAAAGACAAACATTAACTTTTCTAAAAAGTACAGAACACTGGTTATTTTAGTTATCTTTCGACATACAGCCTACATAAAAATAATGTAACTTTAAATTATGCATACTACTTATACAATTAAATCTTTATTTGTTATTTAATTTGTCTACGAGTTCCAGAATTCACTTTTAATGGCTCAGACAGGTTTTTTTTGTTGTTGTTGTTGTTATTTTTTACACAAAAATGAATGACTTTATAACTGAAAATATTGTCATATTGGTTCCAAATGGGCAAAGTAAGATACCACTACATTTCGGACTTTGAGCAAAAATTATTATTCATATTCAGATTATTCATGTCTTAACATTTTTGTAGTTCTGAAACATTTAAAACAGTGGCTTAGAGGCATCCCTTTACACCCTAATTATTGTCACTGTCCTATGAAATAACACAATAATAAATACTTAACTCACAAGACAGCTAGCAGAAGGAAAAAAGTATGACTCTTGACACGAAATTAACATTCATAGTGCAATGAGAACCAGCAAGTAGATTCACTGAAAGCGACGCTCAAACAAGAGGCTTTTGTCTGCCAGGACGGAAAATAGACAAACAGAGAGAAAAATGTCAACAAGTGCAGAGCAAGACCACATCTTGTGCGACAGTGTTCATAAGCTGCATGACCAAAACCAGGGAAGAAAGTCACGATCAGAAATATCAACGGAGCAGCGGCTGCAAGAAACATCATCTAGAATAACTAATTTCTTATAAAACTTTAAAGCTTAGTTCTCATCTGAAGGAGTCCCTGATCATCTCTGACAAACTTTCAAAATCCCCTAAACAATGAGAATTGGGATGGACACCTTAAACTTAATTAAAAGTATGTTATAACCTGGCATAGATCAAGTATGCAAACAGAAGAGGGTCTCTGAAAAAAACCTTGACCTCCTGACAGTCAAGCGCAGGGTACTGACCTCACGTGACACCAGTGACATCCCTGTACAACATGCGCTTTATTGAATATCAACACGTCAGAAGACTAGGCATATATAAAGCAGGATTACAAACAGCAATATGCTAAAATTAATAAAATGAAGTACAGCAATAAAAAAAGGAAGTAAATACAAAAAACATGTTATTATACTTTTACACAAATCACAAAAAGCTTCTGTAAATACTTCTGTAAATATCTCAGTAAACTTTTTCAAATGATAAAACAAATAATTCAAATTCAAACAACTGCTCGGCAAAACCTTTTCTCTAAGACATGCTATGAATTGCACTGAAGGAGGAGTTACGTCACTCAAAAATTGGTGGGAAAAAAATGAAGGAGAAAAAAAAAGCTCCAAAAAGCACCAAACTTACCATCCACCAGGTCCTGGCTGTCATGTCATAACATAGCTGCCATTTGATGGAGCTGTCTGCCGTTTTCCCAGCCATTCTCCCGTCAGTAGCTTTCATCAGGAGCAGCTCAGGAGTAGATAACACACTAATCAAGCCTTCATCAGACGCCACTCTCTCAGCCCCATGTAGGCCAATCCTTATCACACTGCATTATGGGAGAAAAAAAGTGTACGCGCACACACACACATGCACGCACATAGCCCTGTGCTCTAGCGATGACTCCAGCCTCCAGTGCTGCCTGTAATGACAGGATCAGGATCTGAATCCCTCACACACACACACACACAGAGAGCCCCCCACCTCGGCCAGGGCTTTAATTTTTTAAGCTGTGCAGAACAGGAGCATGGATCTCTCTCTTTTTTTTTTTTTTTTTTGCATCTTGAGCTGTACAACAAGTGGGCAACCAATGAGGTGCCTGTGTGTGTGGACGCTTTTCAAAGTTTATTTGCATTTTCATCAGTTCTATATTGTTGATTTGTGGTTTTTGGAATCCCCCCGACCCACCCTAAAGCCATAAATACACACACACATTTTGCCCCCCCTCCCCCGAACACTCCTCATTCTGTGTCGATGAGGGGAGGCCCAAATGGGAATTATATTCCCCAAACAAAGACTGGGGAGTTTCATAGACATGAGAGCCGGGCACGGTTCAGATATCACAGACTTATACAGCAAATGAGGGAGGGAGGGAGAGAGAGAGAGAGGGAGAGAGAGAGAAGCTGGGCAGAAAGAAAGAAAGAAAGAGAGGCGCAAACACCAACAGGTATTCCAAGTCCATTCACTTACTAGCCTGCCATACTTACTTCACCGAGCTTTGAACGCCACTTTCTAAGCAGCAAAGGAAAAACTCATTTGATTCAGAAGCAGCAAGAGAATTTAAACATCCTCTTTATTTACAAATAAAGGAAAGAAACTGTAAGTTCTCTTTAGCCGTGGTGCAGTTAAAAAAATAAAGGTGTGATAAATTCATAAACATTTCTGTCATATTCTGACTCGAAACATGAAGTTGGGGTTGATAAAAAAACTCTTTAGAAATGACACTAATGTGGACTTGGAAGTGCATTAGAGGTGTTAATCGTTCTGTCTTGTTCTCAAGTATCACTGAAGCATTAGCATTAGCATTAGCATGTAAAGAAAGTCAAAAAATAATTTGAGCTCAAAGTCAGTTAACAGACTTCAGTTTTGTTGTGAAACACCACAAATGTTTTTTTTTTTCTTATTACATTGAGAGGAGATAAAATAAACACTGAAAAGCAAGTTCTAATTTCTAATAGAAAACATTACAAAGGCACTAATCTTATTTATATGTTTAGTTAAATATTTGACAGTTGATAAGAGTTTTAAGAATTAGTATTCTGATGCAACATGGAGGGATGAATCTTGAGATGGTGAAGACAATGGGTTTATTGTTTCAAAATACATACAGAAGTAAAAGGAGTGAACGAATATTGGAATGGTGAACAGTTTTCTGTTGAATTTGTTATGCAATGTTAGTAAGCCCACCTTTAAACCAATTGAACTGTAAAATATTGATAAGGTTAAAAAAAAAAGTTGCAACTATTTGGGAAAAAAAGAAAAAAAGAGAACAGACAGTTTTGGCAAACAAACAAACAAACAAAAAAAAACTAAATTATGAAAACCCTTCCTTTTTCTGTATTACATCTTTGTCTTCATATTTATTTACTGTATACAAATAATCAAATATATATATATATATATATATATATTAAAAAAGCAATAATGTCAATTTAGCCATTTTACTCTTTTGTGAAGCTCATTTTTTTCCCAAGCTGACAGGCTTTTTCAGACTTTTGGATTTTTTGGAACTCCAGGTGCTTAACTGGATTATTCCATGACGTTCAGCATCTTCTTCTCATTTTAAATTTTATTAGCTAGAATATATCACTTTCAGGTCTGACAAAATTGTTTCCATTAAATCTTTACAGATTCTAAGAAAGGTGCTTGAAGGAATTCTGTTACAGTATGCATAGTGTATTTGTATATGTAAAAAATTTATATTTATTATATTTTCATCAAAAATCTATTTCATTTTTACCCTAAAAGTAGATTAAAACAAATAATTTTAAAATTATATTTTATATACTATTATATTTTAAATACTTTGCATAGCAACCTTATTAGAAAATACCACAATTATTTAGATGTGTTTAGTCCACTCTGGATGCCTAAAAAACTTTTCAGTTCATGAATGAAACATGTGAAAGTCTTCAAATGAACATGATGAAACACACTGTAAACCCAAATAATACTACTAACTTATAAAGACTGAGTACACTGCAATTAAAGTCTGTTAAATCATTGATGCAACTTAAAACAATTACATTTTCTGAACGAAGAGTTTAGTTTTATTTTTGTGTAGCTCAACATTTTTAAGTAAACCCTATACTTAAATTATTATTTTTAAGTTTACTGAGTGACAAAAAATGACGTCATCAACGTCACATCGTTGCTCTAACCATTGCTCTACAAAAATACATTTTTTAAGTTCTACTATAATAATCTTTGATTTGTTTACTTAAAAGTATTCTGAACTTATCGGGTTTTACAACCACTGCATCAAAATAATTGAAAAATGAGAAACATTACGTATGGTAAACAATAGTTTAAGTACAGTGAACTTAAACATTAAATAAAATTAAAATTAAAAAAATTCAGTTTGACTTAATTTTTATTTATAATTATTGTTTACTTAAAGCTGCAATACATAATTTTGCCTCTTTGTCGCCATCTCTGTTTGAAACCTGCAATTGCAGTTGTTTGCGGAATTATTATCTTTACGTACATTGTGCCTCGGCACGGCTCCTCAGCGCGGATGAATCTAATGTTTGCTGTCAATCACTACACCGGTGTGGATACTGTACCTCGGAATCACAGATTGTAGTCTTGGAAGTATGACCTAAATAAGAATTTTCACCGGAGAATGTCATCTGAACAAGTAAGTAACATGTCTGCCACTTTTGGGGAAAAAAAAGCATTACAGTAAATCACGCTGCCATTGGTGATTAAATCTAACGATCACTTAGCTCAGATCACCTCAAACGGTGCAAATTATACTTTGTTCTCAAATTGTTAATGTTAACAACATCAGCATTGCGTGACTGTGTATTTATTGTGTATTAGCTTTACCTGTAGATTTCAATTTCTGTACAGTCTAATCACTAAAGGTAATTTGTCATACAATCCGCCATCAAAATTCTAAGTTTAATTATTGCAGCTGCTGTGAGAAAAGGCTGTAAATGATCCGCCTCACATGCGATATAGCCTACTAGCTGGAACTCGTTCTTTATCTATACAGACGTGACACAATGACGCAAAGACAAACGGCGACATGCTCGAATTTCCCACGAAAACCCACCAGTACCACCTGAATTATAAAACATTATTACAAGCTTACCGTTGTGATTCAGGCTAAGGTAAGGAGATAGTTTTGAACACTGGCTGGTTATGTACATATGTACATTTTGGATAATTTTTTAACCAAAAAAAAGTTACGGACAGCAGCTTTAAAAGATTTTAGTTGCTTAGTTTTTTTTTGAGGTAAACGGTCTACAAAAATTTGGAGTATTCTGAACTTATCGGGTTTTACAGTGCAGAACAGAAAGAACACTTTTTCAATTTTTGAACCTGATCTTTGAACAACAAACATTGATACTGATAATGGCCGACTCTGTAAACATCTAACATGCAGCATATAGATGCCATGTAAAACCAACATCAGCTTCTTGACTGCTGAGGAGGCATACAGCTGCGAGAGCTGATGAGACTCTAGAAGGTTTTCAAAATATTCAAGCATTCAGAATTTCCTAGAAGCAAGTGCAAAGGCATTAGCTAGCATGTAATAACTGGCTTGCATTAATAGCATTAGCGCAGCTTTGGCTGTTTAAAGCCAAGCAAAGCAGGCTTTGATGACATTAACCAATTATGAGGATTCTCTTGCGTCGGAAGGCAGAAAAATGCGACCTGCTGGAGCCACTGATTTACAGTTCCTGCCCGAGCCGCACAACAACTTCATGTTTGAGGCCTGTAAAGCATGCTCACATCCCACTCCTTCAGAATTATGTTTAATACACATACATGCAAACAAATGAAGCACTGCTCGTGCTTTTGACATTTGCAGATTTACGCATCAACCTGACACTCTGCTGTGAGTAGTGGGGTTTAACGCTGAATGCCAGCTTTGTTCCATGTTTGGGACTCTCTTTGTAACCTATCCAGACCTTTTTCCCTCGGCAGCGCATTCCCAACCTCCACCTCCTCACAGAATGTTCCCGCCTGCAGCTGCTTCCCTCCACGTGAATTGTGGGATTGTGTGAGAACGTCCTGCGAGTCAGGGCACAGCGCGTCTGGCATTCAGGGGCCGAGGTGGCATTTCAGAAGCACCACGGCCAGAAGAATACCTAGAGTGTTGTTTATCCTCCTCGCCTTTTGCGTTGTGTCTTTCCATTCATTTCCAAAACCTTTCCCACATTTCCACACAGGGTCCCAAAGAGATTATTCTGTTTTCTTACACTTTGGATTTCAGGGGTCATCTAAAATACACGCTGTTCCATATATAGGCTCATCCAATGTAAGCATTAGTTGAATAATTAAAATTATTTGCAAAATAATAATAATAAACCAATGTACAAGGTTATTGATCCATGAATGCTTAAATGAAAGTAATCAGACAAAAGTAAACCGAGAACTATTCCATTACTTTATCAAATATTGTGAGATGTTTTCACAGTTTTCTGAATATGCTAATCGAGTTCATGGACATTGACATTTCACTTGAATTTCCCTCACGTGTGCCATATTGATTTTGACGCTGCAGATCAATACATTTTCTAGCCTTGATTGGATTAAGGATTACCTTTTCAGACTCTGGTTTTAATTGGATTTCTACTTTCTTTCAGTCAAGTGTTTGTAAGATTCACATGAAAAATCAATAGGCAAATCAATAATTTGAAAGCCCAGGAAGTGAACGCTGTTGAATCGATCCAAGTAATGTGAACACCTGCTACAGACTCTCTGTGTATATAAATCTATTTGTGCTATCTACTACAAATAATAACAGCTGGAAGACATACATAAATAAGTCTTTTTGTCAACTGATATATTTATTTAAATCAAATATATTATTTATATAAATATTATTATCAATTCAGGATGTAAAAGATGAATGCCTCATAATGCTTCTAAAAATGTCGTGTGGACCTAATTGTGGTCAAATTTCACATGGAGCAAATACAGCAGTCATGGCTGAGGATCATTTAAAGTTTATTTGAGACTGAATGTACAAACTAGTTAATGTTGACCCATATGGGTTGGGCAGTCAGGCAATTACGAGAGAAGAGCACATGTCTGTTACTAATTGATGATTACTATGTCTAGAGATGCTTTTTAATCCTAGTCTAGCACTGTCCAATGTCCAAGACACATTGGGATTATAATAACTGCAATCATATAGATGTGTAAAAGAGATATCATCCCAAATATCACTCCTCTGGACACCCTGTTTGGTTTTATTAAGTTTTATTCCCATAATTCCCCCTTTTGTTCAACCAGATGTCCACTCCTAGAACAATAACAGGTGGCCATTTGTTTAATTAGGCCAGTTTACTTAGTGGGCCAGACACATGGGCAAGCGGCAAATTATAATTCAATATAAATACAATATGTATTTAATATACACCATTCAAATGCATTAATTTAGATATTGAAAACTGATTGCCTGTAATTGGTGCCATTTTTCAGAATGAAACAGGACTTCAATAAACTGTAAATAATGTCAGAACAGACAATGATTGACAGTAATGGAGTAATCTTGGCTAAAAAAAAAAATTAATTACAAAACCTATTGCCATGATCTGTTGGAGAGTCTAATTTGTTCACAAATGACCACCTGTTGCTCCACAGAAGAAATTATGCCTGCTTCAAGACAATGGAGAGAAATCAGGGTTAATTTTCTGAAGCTATAACACTTAAGTGTAATTTAAGTGTCAAATTAAGTGTCAGTTCTGAAATAATATAATCATTTAAATTCTGTTATCGCCTATTCATGCAGAGGTTTGGCTTGATTTATTCAAATATTTCCCTGAAATAGAAAAAGATGTCTGTGAAATAAAAACACATTAAAGTTATTGGCCAATATTTGTGGGAAATTTCAGGAAAATTTCTGTAAATAGTTGAGCATGGTACTAGCAACAACAAGGGGATGGGTTTGATTCACAGGGAATGCATGGATAAAATCATCCACTAAATGAATAAATGTGATACAAGGAGAAAACAAACAGCTTTCTGCTGAAAGACCATAATGAAAAGCGATTCAATTCCAGTTATAAATGCAACATGTCCAATTATTAATTTTGGCTGAGAGGAGCGACGCAGGCGAACACTTGCTCAGAGGTCATGACTCAGTCTCTCAGTGAGAGAGCGACATTAAAGAGTCCCAGCCAAGACGTTTTTTTCCCTCTGGGATGAGGTGGTCCTGCCATCACACAGGCAATCTTTTAGGATAATTCAAGGGAGGTACTATCTGCTGTCACTCAAGTGAAGAATGCCGAACGCCGGGGAGCCAGTCACTGCTGACAGGGGCCGTCATTCACACCACCACACAGTGCAGGACACACGCCGGGCCAATCAACAGAGGCCCCTACTGGGAATGGACAGCATCAGGGCGGGAGGCATCCAACCATGGCAGGGAGAGAGAGGATGGGAGCGAGTGGGCGTGGGACCTTCTGGGGCAATGCCAAAGTTCGACAAGAGTTAATGGAAGCAACTAAACAACCACTAGGATTAGAGGTTGAGATACAGATTAGTTAAATTAAAGGCCTTGACATGATATCATTGAGCAAAATGACTAAATAATTCTCCTATTATATGAAGAGTCCATCAAATTCTTGTGAAATATAAAACAAAAGTGTCGCATTCAACTAATTATGCTTACTTTTACCTAAATAAACGAGAAAACTGATCAAATTGCACAGGAAATGACAACAACTGCTTCAGGCAGAAGTTCAAACAGGTAGAGCTAGTTCTTACTGGTCCAGACGCCACCTTTCAGCAAGGCACAACACATACACATTTCGCTGATTCAATGAATTGTTCTTTATCCGACACACCATCCAAAGCCTCTCTAAAAGACGTCTCCTCGCAACCGTCCCCTGTGCCGCAGTATTAGACCTGCCAGCCTAGAGGAAGTACATAAGGAGCCCTTTGTTAGGTTACACTGGAGGGACATTGTGTAAAATACAGTGCCTGCCCAAGATAAAAGGCTTGCCTTTCCTCTCATCTGAACTAAGTTTATCCTCCCTGAAGTCTCTCCTTTCTGCCCAGCAGACAAAGGGATGACTTTAGTCTTAGGACCAGCTACCTATCAATACATTCATCATCCTAAGAGAAGAAAGTCATGGGGAACTTGCCAGAAATTGTTGAATGTGGGAGTGTCGTAAGCATGTTTATACACAAAAAAGGGGGGGAAAGGCCCCTTAGTAAACTAAGCAAAGTATAAGTAAGACCTAACTTATCTAACTGAAAATTGTTTTGCTCTTTGTTTAGGCCACAAAACCCTTTTCAAAACATCCCATTAAATGCTACAGGTAAATTCTTTACAGGATTAAACTCTGCAAATTGAGTCTTGGCTATCAGGTGGTCTGTGAAGAGCAGTTGGAAGCAGAAGTCAGCCGGTTCATGGCTCAGGTAACTGAGGTTTTGGTGTAACACTGAGCCTTGAATGGAAAGGACAACGACAAACAGGAAACATACTGTGCATTTCCATGACAACAAACTTCCATGGGAGCCAAAGACCCTACGTTGCCGAAGATCAAAATGACCTGGCTTTTATTTAATTAAGGATTAATTATAATATTGATAATTATAATGTTTTAACTTAAAATGTGAGAATTTAAAATATAGCTACAACAGCTAGTTTTGGTCCTCGAATCTGATTGGCTGAGTGGTGTTCCAACTGGCTTTGTAGTCCAACACAGAGCCGTTGAAAAACAGAGTTGGAACACTCCCATAGTGTTGTGTCATGAGGCAAACAATAGTTCCAAACACCACATAATTCCAGCATTAAACCCCATTCATTTCAGTGTTCCTCACAAACACATTTGCTGGTAAGTTGATGAATGTCACATTTGATCTGTTTGAGTTTTGTTCGAGTTGTTATCCTGTTGGTTTTGTACTGTTCCGAGTTCAGTTTCCTTTGTCTTTGTCCATCAGTTGCCATGGTTTTTGATTTGCCCTCATGTTACACCTATGTCTAGTTAATCATCTCATTTAGTCCCTAGTGTGTCCCTAGATGTGTTTGAAATCACCCCCTATACCCTTCATTGGATTCGGACGGGCTTGGATTCGGACAGGTTGCCTTCCTACCTCCATATGCCGCATGCCATTTTTCAGCTTTCAGACGCAGCCCCTGAAGCACCTTGATTGTATGCTGCTCTCACCTCCTACTTAGAAAAGGTAAAAAATTGGGAACACCACTTGAAGTCAGACTTCCGAGCTGTGAACTCAGGGTAGATCAATCAACCCTGACCTTAGCAAGGTTTAACCAACAAGCATTTGTTTCAATAATGATATTATTACATGTAAGATAATTGATGGCACCTCAGTACAATGCTTGGGCCAGTGTTGACTTTTAATTTTTTTTATGAATCTATATAATTTGTTATGAAAAATAGCAACCTACACATTTATAAACTAAACTATGACTACAGCTACAACATGCGCCAGTTGTAATATAAATCTTGTAATATAAAGTGAATTATAAATTTTACAAATTAGTCAGAATACAATAACACATTAAAACATGATCAATTCTAGTAAAGGTGGTCAAGTTTAAAAAAGCTTTCTAATTAATGTTGGTGCAGGATGATGTTTTCTCCTCTTTTCATCAGTCTTTTTAGCTTATGTGGCTGTTTTACATCATGTTTGACTTTCTCCATAGCGTTATAAAGTAGTAAATTCTCAATAGAATTCAAATGGGTTGCACATTTTATCATCGACATCATGATAGGAACGGCTCGAGTAGATCTTATCTCACTTTTGGAGTGCGCTGGTAAACACCCAGAGTACGGTGATTTGCGCGCCACTCATGCACAATTAAATAAACCGAGCTTCAGTCATTTTGCACTGATAATTGGTCCATTCAGTTCTGACGGGAACTTAGTGCTTCTAAAAGCTCAGAACGCGCAAGGTGTATAATTAATTAATGGACACTCATGTTGGGTCAACAGTGAAGCATCCTGGGACATCCTAAGAGTGTGGGGTTGCTTTTCATGCTTTCACGTCCAAGGGAGTGGGTTTTCACAATTCTGCCCAAAAACACTGGCATGAATAAAGAATGGTATCAAAACGTCCTGCAAGAGCAACTTCTCCCAACATACCAGGAGCAATTTATTGATGATCGGTGCATTTTCCAGCATGACGGAGCATCGTTCCAAAAGGCAAGAGTCAGAAATAATTACATTAACATTTAGGATCCGTAACCAAGTAACTCCCAGATCCTAATCCCATAGAGAACCTGTGGTCAATCTTTAAAAGGTGAGTGGACAAGTAGAATCCACCAACTGTGATCAACTCTGAAAACTAATAAGGCAAGAATGAATCGCCATCAGTGAGGATTTGGCCCAGAAGCTGATATCCAGCATACCAGAGTGAATTGCAGAGGTTATGAAGAAAAAGGGTCAACACTGTAAATATAGACTCTTTGCTTATATTGAATATTTTTGCCAATAAAAGCCTCTAAAACTTATGAAATGCATATTGTTTTCCAGTATACCATAGAAATATGTGTTGAAAAATAATCTAGAAATACTGAATCAGCAAACTTTACTAAACTCAAAATTTATGTCACTGCCAATACTTTTGGCCATGGCTGTAGGTACTACACTTGTTGAAGAACTTCACGACCATTAAAAAAAGTAAGCTATATGTGTGTATGAATGAAATCCAGACTTACTTCATCTGCCATGTTGGCTCTGTCACGTGACTTACAACGTCACAGTTGCGTCACTTCACTGCAATTCACATCTCCTCTCCCATGGTTTCTTGGGATAGTAAAGTGTGCATTGAATGTATACACCAGAAACCTGGCGGAAGTAGTAGGTCATCCAAGTAGATTTTGCGTATTGTTTTTCTAATACTATGAATTCTGAGAGTCTTCGGATACTCTTTTGTATGTACTGTTTCTGCATTCTATATATTAGGGAAGTAGGCATATTTGGACACAGCGTCTGATTCTTTCAGGAACAAAACACTGCTACTGTGTTCACCTTTGTTTGGAAATATTTACACTAGCAGATAAATGGCCATTAGAGAACTGACAACACTTGAGTTGATTAAATGAAGTTCACAAATGTAATTTTGGGGGGAGTGAATCCATCTAATCTTTTAATGAACTGCCTGAGCATATAACCAGCCACTCACCTTGCTTCGGCATTAGCTGTTTTGTCATCTGGATGTTTTTCCGTTCCCGAAACATGTCTGATCTCCCAGTTATTCCCATCAGACGACAAACTCTCCAGCGTCCCAGAGACACCTGTTTTTTCTCCTCAACGTAAAGGACAACCAGGTCATTCCATCTTAGATTGTGATCCACCACCTGAGCGCCCAGGACGTCAGCTCGAGCGCTCATACAAGCTGCGGTCAAGAAGACCACTCTTTCCTCCTCCACCACGACTGACAGCTTCCTTCGTCTCTCGTTCTCCTCCTACTCCTCCTCCTCAGACTTCATCTCTACCCACTCACATAGACACTTCATCAATCCCTCCAATTTAAAAATGAACTGTAAACAGCCTCAGTCAAGTACTTGCTAATTTTGGTATCCATTTTTCATGCAGATCCTCAAAGATCCAATTATTACAAGTTCTAAAAACATTCCCAGCCCTCCTATACTCAAAACCCTAAGAGCAAAATTCAAGCAGAATAGTCGCTACCATTCTAAGCGTGCTAATCTCAAAGTGACCGCTCGTACTTCCTCGTCCACTCGCATCTTGTCTCGGCCGCCGAACATAGTTCTGCAGTGGATCCCGTTCCAAATAATCCTCACGCTCCTTTTCAGTTGAATGTTCTACCCCCCTACCTTTTCCCTCTTCTTCTGAAGATCACAGAGTGAGGATGCCTCTGCAGTCCGTCCCACCTTTTTATTTTCTTCCTATTGCCCATTCTCTTCTTTCTGCAACTATACTGGTCAGGAAGCAGCACTTCAGCAAGAACACCTCCACTCCAGCCACCCTTTCACCCAACTTTCACATCTCCAGATACTTTTTGCGCAGATTGCAGCATGAGGATACCCCCAAAATCGGTCCCAGCTTTTTCTTTTCCTCCTAATTCCCACTCTTTTCCATCTGCAACCCATACTAGTCAAGAAGGATCAACGAGGATGCCTCTAGCTCAGCCTTCCAAGTCCCAGCTCGCTAGCCATCTTACCCTTGCGTCAGCAGAACTTCTTCCACCTCCTCCTCACACAGTAGCCCAGGAACCTCCACCAGTATCTTCACAACTTCGCTCTCTAATCCTAGCATGTGGCAATGTTGATCTTCCTTTGTTCCTTACAATAGTTCTTACCAATGAATCCCATAGCTCTTTCGAATGTGGTCCCTTAACCACACACCTTAAAGACTCCATCCCCACTACCAAAGTACTCACCTTTTCGGAATTTTGCATAGCTTTCAGTAGATCAACAGAAGTCACATGTGCCGTCTATCCCACAAGACGCTAAGAGCTAAACGACTATCTCTCCATTATAGACGAGCTCAGCTTTTTTTTTTTTTTTTTTTGAGGTAGCCATTTCTACGCATACCATAAACATTTTTCCGCAAAATGTGCCACTCGCATCACCCATTGGAATCAGTGCCCATACTGGAGGGGCTCTTGATCTCGAACTTTACAACAAAGTGTTTTGGGGCTGTCGAAGTCTCTCCTGCACCATTTGCAGATCGATTACTCACACAACTTCGTCTTGTCCCCAAATAACACCGGATCCCCTAACTCTCCCTGAACCACAAGCGCCCAAGTCTACATCATACATCCCCCGTTCCAGGAGTGAATGTAGCATTCAGCCCATCAGTTTCAACTCAGGGAAACAAGTCTGTAACAACTTTAATAACTTTGGCATATTTACAGTTACTGTGGAGGAGCTCACACCTGCTCTGTATGTGCTGTACATTTACATTTACATTTATGCATTTGGCAGACGCTTTTATCCAAAGCGACTTACACTGCATTATACTATACATTTGTATCTGAGTATGTGCAATCCCTGGGATCGAACCCACAACCTTGGCATTGCTAGTGCCATGCTCTAACCACTGAGCTACAGGAAAGCATTATGTATGCCATTCTTCAGCAAATCTAAAATAAAAATATCTCTCTTCCCCTATCATCATCTCCTTTCTAGCAAACAACAAAAAAAAAAAACATCCAGACAAAAACTTTGCACATTACTTTATTTCAGGTTTGAAAGAAGGATACAATCTTGGTTTGGAAAGCCTACCAAATTCCAGTTTAATCTGTGACAATGTCCAGTCAGCCTCAGCCAAACCAGACTCCGTAGAGGCCCTCATTAAAAAAGAAGTTGATTCTGGCTTCATGATCGGTTCACCCCAGCCAGCAGATCTATCCATCGTCCAAAAAGTCTTCACACAGTTTGGAGTCCCCCTCTCCAACCCAACGCCTATTCCTCCCTATTCAGAGCTCACATTCCCGTAGACCACCCTCTCAGTCATCTTCACACCCTATGAATGGAATCAATATTGCAAGTTGTTTCTCCCAGAGCCCTACAATCTTACTGGACAGCCTGGAACTTCTTTAAAAACTTCCACAGAGTTTATAATTTAGCTTTTCCAAATTTTTCCTTCCTCTCAAAATCTTCTTTTATTTCCCACCTGAACAGTACCAAATCCATTCAGCCAGGATTCATTAAAATCTACCTCAGTGGTATACATTTCTTGTTTAAACTCACCCATGGCCAACAGTGCCCCGCTATCTCAAATTCCCTGACATCTCTTCTTATCAAAGACCTTCAAAAAATTCACCCTATACCAAACCTGATACCAGGCATGCTCTAACTATCGACCTCCTAGGCAAATGTCTGACAACCTCCGTTCCAGGTTTTTCTCTCCAAACCCAACCAGAACCCTAGATGCTATGTTCAATTTCGAGTTTCATAATTCACAAGCAATTCTACTTCCAACCCAGCTATCCATCCAACCTTCTCAGATCTTCAAATTTTAAACCATGATATAATTTATTTCAACATTAAACAGAGTAAACCCAACTAGTTGAAACATGGCAATTCAGTCTTCTTTTTCGATCTGCTAACACCCATTCAGGCCTATCAGTCCCTTGCCGCCTTACTAACTTCCTAAGATATTCACAAATCAACTCTCCACTCGACCCTCTATTTGTCAACTTGAATTACTGCCCTGCATCCAGACACTGGTTTCAGAAAAAAGACTAAAAATTGTCAAATTGCCTAAGGTTGGGCATCCCCACAAAACATTTTTCCTCCCACTCTTTGCGCATAGGAGCAGCCACCACAGCTGCACAGTAAGGCCTATCAGAATACCAGTTAAAAATGCAAGGTGGGTGGACCTCCCATACTTTCAAACCTACGTGAGATCAAACCTCTTTCACATCAAAAAGCCCACCAAACTCTCACAACTCATCACAATCTCACTGCTATTCTCCCGTTCAAATGCGCGTGAGCTACCACGGCTAGCGTGGGCTCTCTGATTTTAATCGCTGTGTGGGCCCTCCCATCCAGATGCAATGTGGGCTCTCCCATTTATATCGCAGTGTGAGCCCTCCCATTCGTCTAAATCGAGTGCTTTCATGTCTTATGTTTATTGTGGGCTCCCCATTTGAATTGCAGTGAGGGATCTCCTGTTCAAATTGCATTGTAATCCCTTCGTTCGGGCGCAGTGGGGGCTTTCCCTTTCTGAATTGCAGTGTGATCCTTCATGTTCTCTGTCATAGAGGCTCTCCCATTCGGATCACAGTGTGGGCCCTCCTATCCAAACAGCGGACTGGAGGAACCCAGAGAATTCGTCCCTCCACCGGAGCGGACCCATGTTCTTGAGCGATTCAAGCATTGCATCTAATACATATCGTACATATCTTTCTGTGGCCGAGGGAGGGGTTATAGCTTTGGATACTGATTGGCCGGCTTCTCCAGGGACAAGGACCTCCTACTCATAACATTAAGAGCTCCCTGCTATTCTGACTCAGGGGCTCCATGTCATGAATGCTATGGCGGGACGTACTCCATCTCTACCACGTTTCTACACAGCAGTGCTCACTCACAACCCAGGTCGATAAACGCAGCAGCGAGATACATCACACTTTATTTAAAAATAAATAAATAGCTTCCTACACTACCACAGGAGTACACATTCACAGCTCCTCGTCATCACTAGGCCTTTCTCAAATACAGCTCCCACAGGAGTAACTCCTGAGCATCCCCGAAATTTCCCAACAGCTCCCCAATAGCCTCTCACAAACCACAGCTCTAACACTGCCCCATTCAAACTTCCTCACTCCTCAGTCCAGCTACTATTGTCTCTTGCCTCGTATCTTTGTCACTCATTTTCCTCCTTTTGGGGGGTCTTCCGTAGTTAAAAAACAGAATCTTCCATAGCAAATACTGCCATCTGCTTTGTTTGTGTCTTTCCAGCTTGCTGTCCTAAATCTAATTCACACTTTTTGGGGGATATATCTAAGCTCAAGTTGAAGCTGCTTCCTCAAGCCCCTCCACTGTGGACAGCAAGCCAAATACGCTTAACCTTATTAGCTTAAAGATTATATGGGCAAACGAACTTGTGAAGTTTACAAATGTAATTTCAGGAGGAGTGAACCCATCTAATCTTTCAATTAACTGTCGGAGCATATAAGCAGCCGCTCACCTTGCTCCGGCATCAGCTGTTTTGGCATCCCTCCACCTCCCCAACTCCACCAACATAATTTAGGCATCTTGCTACCAGACTCATCATTCAAACACTAGTAGTCCCACTGGGGGGTATATCTAAGCTCGAGTTAAAGCTGCTTTCTTGAGCCCCTCCACTGCGGACAGCAAGCCAAATACGCTTAACTTTATTAGCTTAAAGATCATATGGGCAAACAGACTCATGAAAAGACAAAAAGGAAGTGTGATAAACTTGGATCTTAAAACGAATGCTGTCACAACTATAAAACAATACAGTTGATTTCCTAAAGCCAAAGACCACTCCATTTCATATGGCCTGTCATTTGAAGAAATGTCAGGTTCACCACCTCCCAGATCACAGACTTTCTGGGAACAATAAAATAAAATACAACATGAATTATATCATAAACGCTGTTTTGTATCTTCCAGTAATGCTGAAAAACAATGCGAATGTGCAGTATAGAGCAAAGGCAGAGTGCAAGTTTCATGTAAAGACCGTGACTATGCTGATTGTCTCCTTTATTTGGAAGGCGGGTTCCAATTTATCCTATTCCAGTAGTCTGTCTCAGCTATAGTCTCTGTAACTACATTTTTGAACACAAATAATTTTCATTATTAACAATAACATCAAACAAACTTCATACAAACCATTATAAAAACACTATACTAACATTATATATTAGGTATACTATAGTTATATAGATAGGTATAGTTAAGAATACTTACAAATTGAGTATCATATATTAGCCTATAAATTACTGTCACGGTTCATGGGTTCACTTACTCGCCCTCGTGTGGATGTTTGGAGATGTGCGTGACTTTATTGTGTGGGCGTTACATTGATTGGACTGATTGTGATCTGTGTCAGCTGTGTCTTGTTTCAGTGCTCTATTTAATGTGTGTGCCAACGTGTCGTGTTTGTCAGATCGTTGCAGGCTGTCCTGGTGTGTGCTCGCTCCCCTTCCTTGTGTCTTCCTGGATTTGGATTCTTTGGACTGTTCTTTTGTTGCCCTGTTTCTGGGTTGGATTATTTCCTCGGTCTCTGGTACCCATTGCAGCCCTGCGTCACCCAGCTCACCACCTTCGGTCTCACGCCTGCTATTGTGATATTGTTCTCTTAACAGCTGAAAATAAACCTGTATTACTCGCACTTGGATCTTCTGTATTCTTTGTCGTTTGGCGCTGACAGAACGATCTGACCACCATGGATCCAGCGAGATCGTCAGACTTACAGGAATATCTGAGTAAGAATGCCCAGCGCATGGACCAGCAAGAGGAGCAGGTATTGGTTACTGCACGGGCCGTACAGGCTTTGGGTGACGCGGGTGTCCGAGCTTACTACCCAAGTTCAACATCTGTCATCGCCACTGCGCCAGCCACACCGACCGCTTCCCACCCACCAGTGAACATCAACAGTCAACATGAGCCACGTATTCCAACACCTGAGAGGTATGCTGGAGAACCGAATCTGTGTAGATCATTTTTAACGAAATGTTCTATTTTTTCTCTCTGCAACCTATAACGCTTTCTTCAGAGGAGTCTAAGGTGGCGTTGGTCATGACGCTGCTGTCAGGACGCGTGCGGCGTTGTGGGGAACGGCGGTGTGGGAGAATAACCATCCTTGCTGCTCTTCGTTCCTTACACTCTCCCAGGAGATGAGGAGGGTCTTTGACCGCACTGTGGTGGGTCGGGAGGCAGCCCGTAAACTCGCTGATCTTCGCCAAGGAAATAGATCCGTTTCGGATTACACGATTGAATTTCGGACGTTGGCAGCGGAGTGTAAGTGGAACGAGGAGGCGCAGTGGGATATGTTCCTGCATGGGCTGGCTGACCGTGTGCAACAGGAGGTCTACACCTTGGAGTTACCAGTAAAACTCGACGGACTGATTGAGCTGGCGTTAAGAGTGGATGCTCGTTTACAAGAACGCGTGAATCGCACGCGGCCAGTGTCAAGGTTCGACTATATGGAGGACGCTGGTGCCAGTGGGTGTAACACGGTCAGTCATCCAGTCGAACACGAGCCCATGCAGGTGGGTAGAGCTCGGCTCTCCCGGGAGGAGAGAGAAAGTCGGAGAGAGAGAGGACTTTGTATGTACTGTGGTAAAGCTGGACATTTCCTGAGAGAATGTCCTGTAAAAGGTCTAGCCCGGCAGTAGTAGCGAGGTTACTGTCGGGTGGGTTAACCTTGGAGAAATCCTCTTCAGCGACTCTCCTTCCGGTGAGACTGCAATGGGTATCGGGGTATTACAGCTGCCAGGCACTGATCGACTCAGGAGCGGAGGGTAACCTTCTGGATATTTCATTGGCAAAACATTTACGTATTCCTATAATTCCACTCAGTCACTCCATCTCGGTACATGCGCTCAACGGTCAGGAACTGCCCATCATCACTCACACCACGGGTCCTTGACACTCATCACATCCGGTAATCACACAGAACAGACTTCTTTTTTCATCTCCAGGTCTCCGCTGGTGCCCGTCGTACTGGGTCATCCGTGGCTGGTCAAGCACAGACCCAGGATCGATTGGGGCCAGGGTTCGGTGGCGGAATGGAGTAACCACTGTCACGCCTCTTGTTTGTTGTCTGCCTGTTCTTCTGTGTCTCGTTCTGTGTTACAGGAGGAGTCAGTGAACCTGTCAAACGTGCCTGAGAACTACCTCGACCTGAAGGAAGTGTTCAGTAAGTCCCGGGCTGCTTCTCTTCCTCCTCATCGTCCCTATGACTGTGCCATAGAATTATTGCCAGGAACTTCTCCGCCTAAAGGCAAGTTATATTCACTTTCTAATCCAGAAAGGGAGGTCATGGAGAAATATATTTCTGATTCTTTAGCAGCTGGACTCATCCGTCCTTCCTCGTCTCCCGCGGGGGCAGGTTTTTTTTTCGTGGGTAAGAAGGATGGCTCGCTGCGGCCGTGCATTGATTACAGAGGACTGAACAACATCACGGTAAAGAATACTTATCCTTTGCCGTTGATGTCTTCTGCCTTTGAACGGTTGCAGGGAGCGCCTTTTCACGAAATTAGATCTGCGCAACGCTTATCATTTGGTCCGCATAAGGGAGGATGAGTGGAAAACGGCATTTAATACCCCCAGAGGGCACTTTGAATACTTGGTTATGCCGTTCGGGCTTTCCAACTCGCCCGCTGTTTTCCAAGCACTCGTCAATGATGTGTTGAGAGACATGGTCGATCAGTTCATTTATGTCTACCTGGACGACATATTGATATTTTCTTCCTCTCTCCAGGAACATGTTCAACACGTCAGACGAGTGCTCCAGAGGCTGTTAGAGAATGGGCTTTTTGTCAAGGCGGAGAAATGCGTGTTTCATGCACAGTCAGTTCCATTTTTGGGTTATATCGTCTCGTCCGAGGGAGTACGCATGGATCCTGACAAGGTTAAGGCTGTGGTGGATTGGCCAATCCCGGATTCCCGCAAGGCCCTGCAGAGGTTTCTGGGATTCGCTAATTTTTACCGGCGTTTTATTCGCAATTTCAGCCAACTAGCCGCTCCTCTGACCGCCTTAACCTCCACCGCTACTACGTTCAGGTGGTCTAATGCAGCTGAAGCTGCATTTTCCAACCTTAAGAGCCGCTTCGTTTCAGCTCCCATTCTTGTAGCCCCTGATCCGTCACGTCAGTTTGTGGTGGAGGTTGATGCATCAGAGGTGGGGGTAGGCGCAGTTCTCTCCCAGCGTACCGCCGCGGACGACAAGATGCACCCATGCGCATTTTTTTCTCATCGTTTATCCGCTGCCGAACGCAATTATGACATTGGTAACAGAGAGTTGTTGGCGGTCAAGTTAGCGTTGGAGGAATGGCGTCACTGGTTGGAAGGTTCGGGGGTACCTTTTATCGTCTGGACCGATCACAAGAATCTGGAATACATCAGGTCCGCCAAACGACTGAACTCCAGGCAGGCTCGGTGGGCTCTTTTTTTCGGTCGCTTTGATTTTTCCCTATCGTATCGTCCCGGGTCTAAGAACATCAAGCCCGATGCTTTGTCTCGCATTTTTGATCGTTCCGAGCGCCCATCTACTCCCGAGTGTATTTTACCTGAGAGACTCTTTGTCTCTTCACTCACTTGGGAGGTCGAATCGAGGGTCCGCACGGCCTTAGAAGGGGTAACGCCTCCGCCCGGGTGCCCACCGAGTTGTTTATTCGTGCCAGAGGAATTACGGTCAGACGTTATCCAGTGGGGTCATGCTTCTAATGTGGCTTGTCATCCAGGAGTCAGTCGTACCAGTTTTTTGGTCAAGCAACGATTTTGGTGGCCCTTAATGGCTCGTGACATTCGAAGCTTTGTTTTGGCTTGCTCAGTCTTCCAATCGTCCCCCAGATGGGCTTCTTCAACCGCTGTCTGTCCCTTCGAGACCCTGGTCCCACATAGCGCTAGATTTCGTTACAGGCCTCCCTCCTTCACAGGGTAATACGGTAATTTTAACCGTAGTGGACCGGTTCTCTAAGGCGGCACATTTTATTCCCTTGCCCAAATTACCTTCAGCCAAGGAGACAGCGGTTACTGTCGTAGATCACGTCTTTCGTATTCATGGCCTCCCGGTAGACGTGGTCTCCGACAGGATCCCAGTTTACTTCCAAATTTTGGAGAGAGTTTTGTCGTTTGCTGGGAGCCACTGTCAGTCTATCATCTGGGTTCCACCCCCAGAGTAACGGGCAAGCTGAGAGAGCCAACCAAGACTTGGAGAGAGTGTTACGATGTCGGGTGGCTCAGAATCCTTCCTCCTGGAGCCAGCAGCTTTCATGGGTGGAGTACGCCCACAATTCGTTACCAGTGTCTGCTACGGGCCTGTCGCCATTTCAGGGTAGTTTAGGATACCAGCCACCTATTTTTCCTAGTCTGGAATCCGAAGTCGCGGTCCCCTCCGCTCACGCCTTCGTCCAGAGGTGTCGTCACACATGGAGAAGAGCCCGTGAGACTCTTCTTCAGGTGGGAGCGCGCACTAAGGCTCAGGCCGATCGCCACCGGCTGAAGCCACCCGTATACGTTGTCGGTCAAAAAGTGTGGCTTTCTTCTAAGAACATTCCTCTTCGCTCCGTTTGTAATAAACTTGCACCCAAATTCATTGGCCCGTTTCCTGTCACTAAAATCCTTAGTCCGGTGACAGTCCGCCTCAAATTTCCTCCGGCGTACAGGAGAATACATCCCGTTTTTCACGTTTCTAAAATCAAACCTGTTTTTCATTCCCACATTAATCCGCCGGTTCCGGTTCCCCCCCCGCCGCGTCTTGTAGATGGGGAACCTGCTTATTCGGTTCGTCGTATTTTGGACGCTAGACGGAGGGGACGCGGATTTCAGTACTTGGTGGACTGGGAAGGTTACGGTCCGGAGGAGAGAAGTTGGGTTCCTGCCAGGGACATCCTGGATCACTCTCTGATTGATGATTACAATCAACAGGTAGGTTCTCCTGGGAACGCCAGGAGGCGTTCTTAGGAGAGGGGGTACTGTCACGGTTCATGGGTTCACTTACTCGCCCTCGTGTGGATGTTTGGAGATGTGCGTGACTTTATTGTGTGGGCGTTACATTGATTGACTGATTGTGATCTGTGTCAGCTGTGTCTTGTTTCAGTGCTCTATTTAATGTGTGTGCCAACGTGTCGTGTTTGTCAGATCGTTGCAGGCTGTCCTGGTGTGTGCTCGCTCCCCTTCCTTGTGTCTTCCTGGATTTGGATTCTTTGGACTGTTCTTTTGTTGCCCTGTTTCTGGGTTGGATTATTTCCTCGGTCTCTGGTACCCATTGCAGCCCTGCGTCACCCAGCTCACCACCTTCGGTCTCACGCCTGCTATTGTGATATTGTTCTCTTAACAGCTGAAAATAAACCTGTATTACTCGCACTTGGATCTTCTGTATTCTTTGTCGCTTACGCTGACAATTACTTATTAAAAAAAAGTTAGTATCACCGAAACAATGGAACATCCCACTGAAAATGTTCACTGGAAGCAAAAGCAAATGTTATGGTAATGGTGTGATGTCAAAGCTCTTGAGAACACAGATCTAATCCATCAGACCTTCTGCGCTTTTCAACCACTGGTTAGAGAGATATTGGCTATCAGTACATCTGTGTTGCCAGGGCCTCCAACTGGAACCCCAAACTGGCACTTAACTGTCACCGTGACCGTGTGTGGAACAGTGCCTATCACCAGAGAGACCCTGGCACACACCAGGGCATGAGACACAGAGGCAGGCAGAGAGGGCATTGGGCAGCTGGCCAGGCACATAGAGGGCTGCTGAGAGGCAAAGCACCACTGCCACCGCCAACACAATCTTGCCAAAACAACACACCCCTAACAAAAGCTGCAAATGCCCAAATAAAAGGTTATTTTGCAGATATATTTCAGTACCGCAAACTATTTCAATGATCTCTAACCAAGGCAAAGTGAATGAGCAGGTGCTCCTTGTAAAGTCTTTTTCATGGTGCAAAGTGGACCACTATATTGATTAGTATTTCCCTTTGTTGAGGACTACTCAGAGAGACTACAGAGAGTGCTCATTGTTTTCTTGGAGGCTTAAGGATTGTCTTTGCTATAAACAGCCAGGTGAGGAACTAGCTGACAACTCAGATCATGTCAATCATTAGATAAAGTAGACCAAGGTGTTCAAATAGCAATTGCTGTAATCTCATTCACAGACCTCAGAGCTAATTGTTTAACTGTCTAAGGAAAGCTTTTGACGCAAAAAGCCAAACAAGAAACTGTGGTGTTTCAACATAATAAATCCGCCGTTACAAAGCTTCTGTCAAGACGGTCAGCATGTGGGTGTGGATCTGGTTAACGGAAATGCTCAAACACGCACATAAATGCAATTCTTTAATGAAAGGTCAGTGGTTCACTACAAAGTTTAAATGGAAAGGCATTAATTCGATTGTTAAAAGTGGATGGAATATTACCAAATGTGACAATGTATGAAGTCTGAAAATGAGTACTAAAAGATGAGTACACAGGTTTGAAATGAGCTGTAGGATGAAGAGGTTTTGCAGGGAAGGATGAGTTAAGCTTTATTTGTGTAAGCGTACGAAAATAATTTACACGGAAGATTGACAGCCAGAATTCCTCATCAGATGGGAGGATTTCACATTGAGGAGAAATTCTTTATTAAAAAGAGAAACAAATGAAGAGTGGACCTTTGCCCCTCTGTGATGGGATGTTGAGGTAATACTGATTAGTATTCCAGATCTTGCAGCATCAGTGTCCTGTTTGTCCTGAATGAGCTCAACACTGAAAACAATTCGATGATTAATCTAATTACATAAACCATTTTGCAATATATTTTTCTTTCATATAAGGGTGTTTCTTCAACTTCAGCCACTTTTATATTCCAGGGGGTGATTTTTATAAAAACTCAGATTTTTTATAAGCCTGGTCACAGACCAAAACTTAACCCCTAATATATATATATATATATATATATATATATATATATATACACTTCTTTTTTTTTTTTTTTTTTCAAAAGTTAGAGTAATTTTGTAAAAATAAGATGTGAAATGAGTAACTATTGTGACTATGACAAATATTATTTGTGTGTGTGTGTTAGCTATTAAGACAAAGGAATTTGCAATTATATTTTTAAAAATGTTTCACCAATTTTATGAGATGTGAAATAAGTAACTACAATGACTCTTAACTAATATTATTTGTGTGTTTGTTAGCTGTTTAGACAAAGGAATATGCAATTTTATTCCAAAAAACAAAAAAAGTTTCACCAAATGTTATCAAACACAAAACATATTTGTTCATTATATTATTTAATATACAAATGACATACGTCTTCTGTGATTCATGTATTTACACTGTTAGACAATGTTAGTGGACAAATTAAATAAAGTAGTACAAGTGTGAAAAGTGTTTTACTTTTATATGATAAAAAGCACAAACCAAAATAACTGCACATCCAGCAAAAGGACACCATTTATTTAAAAAAATGTCTTCATAAATAATCTGATATGCTTCAAACTCCCATGACCCATACAAAATAAACATTGTGACTGACACCAAAACTGAAGCAGATAAAGAGAAACACCATAACTGATATAATTCAATCATAAACCTGAATATGGTCGTCATCCTCAACAGGACAGCGATTAGTGGTTTCTTATATTATAATATTCATGAAGAGTATATTCAAATAAACTAATGTTCAGTGAACTACCTGCACGCACAATAGTAATATCTGCTATAATAGTGAGTAAATTCTAGCAGGTCTTATTGCTTTACAATGGACACACACACACACACACACACACACACACACCCTATCAACATAAAGCTACAGTGAGTACTGCTCTTTTATAAGCTCTCTTAACTGATATGATGTTAATATATTACAGTTGTTCTGTACTGTTAAACATATTAAAGAAATGTCTCATGAATCAAGTAATGGAATCAACCCAATAACCCCTGCACTATATCTTCCCCCATTACGACAGTTGGGTGGTGATGAAAAGATTTACACACTTCACATCATTGGCTTAACAGCAAAAAAAAATAAATAAAAAAAAAATTAAGAAACCACTACAGTGTTCATAAATTCTAAAATAACCACAGAAGAAACTCAGCAGTTTTTAATAACCCCCTACCGTAAAATCACAAGACACAAAATGTACAGAAAAAAGAACACCAAAAAGATAAATAAAAAGTTAATGGCATGATATTCCCAATACATATTCAAGTATGTACCTTTTCTTGTATTAAGTGAATGTTGCCAGCTTCTAAATGCTGTTACACAAAACAAAGAGCTATTTTATAACATTATTCGGGTGGAGTGTAATGCAAGACAAAAATAAATTAAAATAGATTCTCTTCAGTTGACAAATTGTAACTACTTCAGGTTATGATAGCACATTTTAGCTCCTTTTGAATTAAATTCATATTCTCTATCTCTATAACTCAACTAGAGCTAGATTTAGGCTAGAAAGGGCTACCAGATCACCATCAGAGCTACTATAACAAGAAAAATGTGTCTATTGCAAAATCATAAAGACCCAGCTTTAACCAATTACATTCACTCAGGCCTAGTGGATAAAACCCACAATTAACCATTTGATGAAAAACATTGTTTCATTGTTTAATCTAGAATGGCTTGTCAGTATAAATGTGTTTAATATAAACCCAGATGTACTTGTGGATCATTACTGTGTTTTCAGGAAAATGTGTGAAGTAAATCTAATGTAAAACCACAAAAGTCACAGTAGTGTATTTGTGCACCTAACAGATAATAAGTTATGTTATTAGAACTGCATGTTTAGAGGCACTTCAGACAATTGGTGATTTGCTACTAGATTTGGGGGTTGATTTGGAACATATTGCAAATGTTATAAGGTAATTTAATGACAAGCTACAGTATAAGCATTTATAGTGTTGTGATAAAACCTTTAGTAAAATCTGGGCAAAATAATTAACAGCATAAATCATGTTTAATCCTTTTAGTGAATTACGTCTTTACATAAGTAAACATAATTTAGAACATGTTCTTTTTTTTCACGTGTCACATTTAAAATATAATTTTTAAATATGAAACTTACATCACTGAGTATTATTATTATTATTAACATTAGTTTAATAGCTCCTTAAAAAACATGATCAAGTGTGACTTGATATAAAAATAAATGTGTAATAATAAGACACAAATGATTTAAAAACATATGGATTTTAAAAGGCACAAAAACATAATGAAATAAAAAAAATAATAATCAAATACAGTTATAGTAGTCAAACGCTCGGTAGAGGCATTAGCATTGCTTGGTGAGGTATGCGTAATTATGTGCATGATAGTGAAAGGTATCTTAAACTGTGTTTGTGTACGTGTGTGTATGTGCATTGTTTTTAGACTTCAGCAGTGTCTTTCACCCATGCCAGAGGTCATGACTCACCTCGAGAGCCATCAACCCTCAGTGCCATAAAACCAGACAATCTCCGCCCATTCGCGTCCCTACTCTCATGACAACCACTCACGTGATCCAGAAATGGGGAGAGGACTGGGCTGAGGTCTCAACAAATAAGGGTTACCCTGGAGACAACAAAGCCTCACAATCAACTATTCCCTTGTAATCCTGTTTCGGCAACCCTGAAACCCTGACCCAGTCAAAACAGAAAAAGACTACATATTATTTTCAACTTCAACTTCATTCTATATGAATAGATTGTTTTCAATTGTAATGTAGAACCTGAAAAAGTTTGATCCTGTAGAGATACCAAGCTATTGTAGAGAGGGTTTTGCTGAAGACAGGGTTGGGGGGGAGAGGCTGGGGTCGGAGGGTAACCTTCCCCACTGGAGAGATGTGTGTGTGTCTCTGTCTGTCTGTCTACACATGAGCGCGGGAGGTCAGGTTGAGCCTTAGAGGCTGTCTGCTCCTGAACGGCAGGAACCACAGGATCTTCCAGCGAGTGCCAAACACCTCAGCCATTGCTTGCTGCCACGACCGTCGTGGTCCACTGGGAGAATGGAATAAATTAAAGCATGCATCGTAAGTTCATGTGAAATAATATGACAATATGAACTATAGAGAGAAGCTAAGAGCTTTAGGAGAGACGGGGCTAGTTGTCACATTTTACTCAAGTAAATATTTCTCATTGTAGGTTTACTTTTTGAAAATAAACTTCTATGTAGACACGTACCATAAACATCTTGACTAAAAAAGCTATTAAACAAAGTTATGGTATTCTGGAAGAAAGATATGATTTATTGAACACAGATTGACCCATTGTGCACAGTACATTATGGAACCTGCTATTAAACGGTCTATTAGAGATTTTTCAGTTAAATTTAAACAGTAAAACAATTATGAAATACAAAATTAAGAACAACAGAAGAAAAACAGAAAAGTACAAATATCAAACCAAATTCTAAATTTTCTTTTTGAACCAAGTGTACTGTTCAAAATTTAAAGGTCAGTAAGATTTTTTTTAAATGTTTTTGAACAAATTCTCTTAAGAGATCACCAAGACAACATGTAGTTGATTGGAAGATTACAATTTAAAATAACACTTTTCTATTTCTGCAACCATTACTCCAGTCTTTAGTGTCACATGATCCTTCAGAAATCATTCTAACATGCTGATGCTCAAAGAATATTTGTACTTCTTTACTACTTTTTCTTTATTTTTGAAGAAAAGCATTTATTTGAAATAGAAATCATTTGTAACATTATAATATATTTCTTTATTACTGATAATTTTGATAAATGTGAGGCTTCCTTGCTGAATAAAGTATTTAAAAAATCTTACTGACCACAATCTCAAAACCTTACAGTTGAGCTGTAACAAGCAGTGTTGGGGAAAGTTACTTATAAAAGTAATGCATTACCATATTGTGTTACCTAGTTACTTTTTATGTTACATTACTTTTGCAGTACTTCTTCTCACCTGGGCTGGGCTTGCATGCTTGTTTGTATTTTAATTATAACAAAAAAAAAAAAAAAAAAAAAAAGAAAAGAAAATAGTAAGGCCCTTTCACACCTAAAGTGAAACGAATAAGTCTCAGGCTTAAGGAAATGCATATTTACGCCTGTACAGTAGAGGGCGCAGCTCAAACAAACCTTTCAGCTGTGCTGCCATTCTGGATTAAAGAAGAATAGGAAAAGTTCAACACTTTTATTACTAAATCTAATCTAACGCAATTTTTGCATACTCGTATGGCTGAATTAGATCATTAAAGGTCAGCAGCAAAGACATTGGTTAATAAAGTGAGATTAAATACATAAAGTATATTTGTGTAATTTTATATAGTTAATTATTACAGGTTTGCATAAAATTCAGATTTTTATTCATTTTGAGGAATACTGAAAGTTGAGTAAATACATTTTCACATTTAGTCTAGAACTACAATAAGTAACTTGCATTACTTATTTGAAAAAGTAACTTAGATATTTTGTAAATTGAAAAAGTAATGCGTTACTTTACTAGTTACTTAAAAAGTAATCTGATTATGTAACTCAAGTTACTTGTAAATGCTTTACTCCCAACACTGGTAACAAGTAGCCCCGATCTCCAAGTTTACATGTAATGAGGGTGTAGACGGCATTACATTATTGTTAAATGACTTAAATGATTCTGCAAGTTTCGATACTTACATGTCTTCCAATAAGTGCGACATCTTCTCTATGGTCGTTGTATCCTGTTGTGGAAAACATGAAGGATAATACTTGGTATCAGCAATGAACTATGAACAAGTTATTTCTAATGAATGTAAGAGACAATACAATGACAATTCATAAAATGATTTATGACAGCAAGCCAGTGGATGTGAGGGGGTGAATTGGATCGGTTTTTGATCTTTCCCACGCTGGGAGTGAAAACCGCTACAGCATACACTGAGACAAAAGAGAGACAGTGAAGCTGACAGCAGCAACACTCCCTTGGTGCCCTCCTCACCTTGCCAAGTTGGCACAGGGGCAAAAGGGCATCTGCCTGCGGACAATGGGACCGCATGCATAGGGATGCTAAAATCCCCCCTGCTTGCCAGGTGAAGAGACGCGGCAAAGAGAGTAAAAAAACAGACTGAATATGTAAATAAGGTGGGATTAACAGAGGCGAGACTGAAGAGTGTGTTTGTGTGAAAAATGGTGGATGTGTGATTGACAGTGGCTTTCTAAAACAATCTGCGCATTGTGTGCTATCCACAAGACAAATAAAAAAGGACTCCATTCCTAAAACCATTTGAGGTTATGTAAGAAGTCCGACTTGAATTGTTGAAGTTGATGACTCTTCATTAGAAATGAAGTCAGATTCACATTGTGAACCGCTAGAGGACACACTCTTGGCCCAGAGCAGCCAGTGTAATGCCAAACCGACCTGGCTGCACTTCAGGCTGAACTGAGCTGCCCTCAGAGAGCATGCGTGAGGAAAAGATCTTTGCAGGGATCAATGGCTAAGTCTACTTCCACAGTTGCTATGACTGGCACAGGGCTATGCACTAACCACCCTGTCAGCCGCTAAATCTTCCAGGACATCACAACATGGGATAGCAGGGTGAAACAGTAGCTTGTGCGTTAAAGCATCAGGACTTTCCTGATAACGAGACGGCTTAAGGGCAGTACAGGACACAAGATAAGACAGCTTAACATGGGCTTTTAGCAACACAGGTTAGATTAGCACTGTCAAAAGGAAGTATCCTGCAGGAATAGGTTAGCGTCAAAGGACGTCTAAAAGAATGGTGGAAGGAAGAGGAAGACACAGTTGTCCAGATGGTTTGGAGAGAGGTTAGAGTTGAGTACACTGACCCACAACAAGTGTAATGGTTGGAAATTCGTAATGAGAATACGGAAGACACTTGTGCTCAAACGACAGAGGATAGGATGTGAAGTGGGATGTGTTCTTTGAAACACTTCCACAGCATATGGTGGACGTGTGGGGGTCAACTGATCATGACTGGGAACCAGAGAATAAGATTAAGGGGAGGTGTATTCTTTTTAAAGGGCTGCATTTTTTTTTGCCTAATTTAACTAGGTCACTATTAATCCTCTTTTGCATCACATGAAGTCATCAATTAAAGGATCAGAGTCAAACGTGATTATCCTACTTGCCCTAATCACAGCCACGTTTCAGGCCTAATCAACAGAGAAAGGATGGAGGACATTACGGAAGTAGAAGAAGAGAATGAAGGACTCAGTAGTGTTTTGTAGGGTATATACAGGCATACAGCATACGACCAAATTTTAAAAGGATTTTGCGTATGCTTATCAGAATATGAAGGACCATATGCATGCCAAACTCTAAAGAGAGAATTAATTATAATATAAACATAAACATATCTGTTTGCAGAATGCTTTAAGACCAAGCAGAATCCTCTGCCGGCTGGTTGCCTCCGCTTCTCAGCGAGCGGGACACGCGCTAGTGGCAATTCCCTTTCACTGTCATTGTTTTGATTTCAGAAAATCAGTTTGGGCGAATGGAGACAACTTGATAAGTGTTCATGAGCCCAACATCCAGCCACACAAGAAAACATGCAATCTACCTGAGGGAAAACGTAGTCAAAAAGGGAAGTAATTTTTCACTACTGTTACGTTAATGTTGTTAAATCGAGGAAAACTTCTTACATTTAAGCAACTTTTATGGTGCTTTTCCACTGCATGGAATGGCATGGCTCACTTTGGCTCACTTTTTGTCGCTTTTTCACTGCATGGGACGGCTCGGTACGGAACAGTACAGCTCGCTTAAATAGTACCACCTCGGCTGAGGTTCCAAGCGTGCCGTACCGATATTAAATGTGACGTGTAAACACTCCAGATCACTGATTGGTCAGACAGAATCGTCACTACCAGCGTCACTGGATTTGAAACACGAGACACCACACCCGCTAGATTTAAATAGTCAGTAACAGCCACCGCAGTATCATTTGTTCACGAAACGACTTGCTTAAGACCGTTGCACGCAACTTGAAAAAAGAAATGGTTGTATCGTGATCAGTAGACGAGGTGCAGACTCGTTGTTAGCAGAGGAGTGGATCCACGGCAGTAGAGGCGGCACAACTATACGATCAGGCTATAATCCCACCCACTTTGAAGCGGTACTAAACTGCAGTGGAAAAGCAAACCGAAAGTAAAGTGATCCGAGCCGTGCCGTACCGAGCCGAGTAGTACCACACAGTGGAAAAGCGCCATTAGTCTCCCACTCTTTTCATATAGTTCCCAGTTCTCCCACCCCTGGTTTTAACTGAGCCTTTGTGCAAGAGTTAGTGTTTAATAGAAAGCTGTGAGGCAATAGACAGCTATATTACACACTAGGGCTGCACGATTATAACAAAAATCATAATTGACGATTATTACCTTGAAATTGTAATTTGATTATTAATTATGATTATCACAATTTACATTGAATGATGTATTGAATAGCTTTATACCATTGTTTGTAACAAATGCATGCCATATTTTTGTATAAAAATAAAAAAACAAGCTGAAAACACTCTTCCTGAATTTATTTATTGTTTTTCTATAGCATTAAACCTCAAATGTCAACTATACATTGGTTTGGTTTCTTCTTTAAATAATAATAATTTTAAAAAAGTCAACATATGCATGGTATAATAATAGGGGCTTTTGCATCGGGTTGTTCTTGGAACTTAGATATAGGAATTAGACACCAGGGTGGTTCCTAGGGCCTGAAGTGATGTAAACTGCGCTTGTTGTTGTTACTTTTATTTTGACGGTGCTGAGTGAAAACAGTTCAGACAGATCCTGAGCACACAGTGCTCGCATTCTCCGTCTTCATTAGTTAACGATCTGTTTAACAGTCCTGTCTAATACATTATTAGATAGAACTGTTATACAAAGAAAGTAGACAGTATATGAAAAAGTATTAGCTTTTGTGATTGATGCTGAGTGTGGCTAGCTGAGCAGAAATACATAATCATGTTTCACTTGGTCTGCTCAAAGTCGCGCTGTATTTTCTACTTAGCATAAGATTGAGAGGTCCTATCACTGTTTTTCATGTTTGTAGAGTTAGTTCGTTCGTGGAGTAAATATATAGGCTGTGTACAGTGCTTTTTAAAAATGGTGGGTGCTGGTGTTTCGCGTGCGTTCGACATAGAGTACACCTACATCACTGGTGGCTCCTTTTGTGCTGGGTTAGATCTTTTACATTCTTAAGTAGTCGTGATTCGCCTCTCGCAACGTAACATGCTCTAAACACACCTCTTAAACACACAGAATAATATAAGTGGATGTCTTTCCTTGTAATCGTGCCTTTTAACAATTATGAAATCGTGGCATCCGTAATTGTAATCGTGATTAGAAATTCGATTAATTGTGCAGCCCTATTACACACAGCATGAAAGGTAATATTCGAAAAAGCATAATAGGGGCACTTTAAAAGCAGGTGGAGGAAAAAGTCATGAAAACAGCAATATTTTATGCAAATGAGAGTGTAACATACATAACACACTTACAAACATTTTTCAGAGGACCAGCATGCATCATATAACTAGATGTGCATTTCTTGAAGGAAATACGAGTACTTGCAAGACTACTTCGCTGAATCGGTCATCTCGTTCGCATTAGCTAAGTTCCGCTAATGATTGACTTTTGCAATACTGCAAATGCTTTGGAAAAAATGAATGTAAAAATTTTGGTTATGCAAATAAAGCAACTTAAAACTGAACAAGAGAGGGTAAATCATTCATCCTGTGAAACATGTTGATTTCTATCAAAATAAAAGTCCCAGAGACCGGAAGAAAGCGCTACTACGCACCTGTGTCAAAATGACTATCATCCATATTTAACAAGTTATAAAGTAAAATATCTAGCTTCCACCAGACCACCTTCCGTATTCAACTTACGAAAAAAGAGAAACTGACGTTGCGTTTTGATGTATGCTTTTTTCGTAAATTGAATAGGGAAGGTGTAGGACGTAGTGTAAGCGTTCTGAACTGCGAGAGGCACTTTCTTCCTACGTTGAATACGGAAGGCAGTCTGACGGAAGCTAGTTATTTTACTTCATAACTTGTTAAATATGGATATTTTTCTTACACAAATGCATCGCTTTGCTTCAGAAGGCCTTTATTAACGCCCTGGATCCGTGTGGAATACGTTTATGATGGATGGATGCACTTTCTTCAGCTACATACTCATTGGGCCCCTTCACTGCCATTATAAAGCTTGGATGAGTCAGGATATTTATTAACATAACTCCGATTGTGTTCATCAGAAAGAAGAAAGCCATTTACACCTAGGATGGCTTGAGCGTGAGTAAAGCTTGGGGTCATTTTCATTTTAAAGTGAACTAATCCTTTAATGAGACTTGTTGCAATGACTCATGACATATTAAAGACGCTCATTTGTCGCCAGCTACTGGTGTAAATATGTAACATCACTGAATGAATCAGTGAACGAATCTGAACAACTCTTTTGGTGAATGCGAGTCACTCAGATAAATCAAGATTTCCACCACTAGAACATTCTATCAATGCATCAAATCTTAATTTTTTAAACTGATTTTAAAAAAGACAGAAAACCTTTTTTGAATGGAGTCTGTTAGTTAAGTGGTTCGAGTGGAGTAGAAAATCCACACAAGATGATGAAATCTCACCACAGTCCTGCCTTGCAAGCAGAAATAATCTCAATGACCAAGTCAGTTAAACCTGCACAATTAAATTTAATTACTCACTGTGAGGATTCCTTTGACTTGTGTGTAGAAAAGGCTGCTCATTCCACCAAACATAATCAGCCCCATGAAACAGGACCCACGCAGAAGAGCCAACTCATGACGCACTGCAAACTCCGCCTGAGAAAGACAAACATGCTACAAACATGCTATAAATTCTCATGGACAAATCAGACTATTCTCTTTATGCTAAACATACACAAGGAGGATTTTTGCACTACGGGCCATTATGGGAAGTGATGTGACACACTGGTTGTTTTCTTTCGCTGAAGGCTTTTCTGTGACTATTACAGCAAACACATGCAAACACACAAATATACAAAATCCACAATATTTTGCTTCTTATGGGAAAGTTAAGCTTTTCTGGGAGATAACGTCACTATCTCTTCCATACAGCCGTTTCTGTGCCCATACAGCATCTCTCGCTTCTCAGCTGTGTCTGTTTACTCACACACAATGCTCCACAGAATAAACAAAAACAGGAAATTGAGCGTTATGGGCTTTTATTTACAGGCGGTCTACCGTTGCCATGATGGCTCAGCTGTTCAGCTGCATTCAAGCTGGAATGATGCTCCTGTGAATTTAAATGCTCTGACAGAAAATACACCACTATATTAATGATTCCTTGAGACATTGAAACAAGTCCCACAACTACACCTGCCATTAGTTTTTAAAATAGCAACATTTCCAATCTAAAATTTATCAGAGATGATCACTATGTTCTTAACACAACTGTATAATTTCCTTTGATTTTAAATTAAAATGAAATCTGTTTTCAAATTGCATTATAACTCACTACCCCTAAAGCCACCAATCAAAGAGCAGACCATAAAACTAAACATTTACTAGGAAAAACAGAAATAGTAATTTGCATCCTTAATATACTAACATTATCTTGACAGCAAGAAGAGGTTAATCTCTAATCGTATCGTACAGAGGAATCGCAGCTGTCTTTTGGTCAAAACTATCGATATTTACGAAATCAAAATCAAATCCAGACTTTATCCTGAAGGTCTTATTTCGATCTGCTGTGACTGTGAGTAGATAAAGATCACACAGTCTCTTAGTTTTATAGTTTGTTTTTTTCTTCTTATTCTTTAAGAAATTGTTTTATATTTACAATTGTGTAACAACTATGTAATTATCAAGAATTTCTTATCAGGATTTTTTGATCAGTCAACGTAAAAATATTACAGAGCAAATAACAGTATTTGAAAGCAGCAATAAAATATGCAATAAAACAAGAAAGACTCAAACTTTGGGAAACTGCTGTTTGCAGGTGTGTTTTGGGTGAAGTAATACGACATAAGACCAGTACAAACGATCATCGCATGCAAATACAACTTGTGTTGAATTCAGTTTCTCTCACTGAAAGCTTATTCAGTACTTAACAGTAATGCTGATGCCACCTGCAGGTCCCTAATCTCAGTTAAAAGGTGAAAATCATCTGCCTCCATTGAGAAGATTCTACTAAACCACAGAATAATAAAGTTAGCTAAATAAAAACTAGCATACTACATTTAATATTTCTGCATAACAATATGCATTTGACAAAATGTAATGCATATTGTACTGTATCCCACAATGCAATGTACTTGACTTAACTATCCATATCCAATGGGACAAATGAACTGGAAACAATCAACCACAAGTTTTAATTCGATTCATTATATAATCAGTCAAAAAGATTCCAAAACATTTATGACAAATAGGCCACTAAAAAAAAAAAAAAAATCACATATATATCATGTATCATGTTTACAATCAAGTGCCATAACTGTGTCATAAACTGCCATTGTACTCATTTGCAAAGTAAAAAAAAAATGTATTGATTGTTAATGGAATTTCTGTAGTTTTATCGTATTATGACCAGTGTTGGGTGTAATGCATTACTAAGTAATTAATTACTGTAATTGAATTACTTTTCCATTGGAAAAAAAGGTTAAGTAAGGGATCACTCTTAATTTTTACGTGCTTCTGATGTAATTAAATACAGATTAAATACTGTATAGACTGTAGAACAATTCTATATAAAACTATAGTGGATTTAACATAAAAATGTAAGGCCTAATGTTAAAATGTATGTTTTTAAATGTAACCTCACTTTAATGTATAAACATATGCAATGACAATAAAGACCTAACTAACTTAAGAACTTGTCAGTTCAAGAATACTTTATGCAATTTTATATTATTTATTTGAAAAATATTTGAAAGAGCAGTTTAATGTCTTTAAGTAATTAGCAATAAGTAATGCAATACTTTTTAGAGAAAGTAATTAGTACAGTAATCTAATTACACTGTTGAAGATGTAATTAGTAGCTAGTAATTAATTATTTTTTAGAGTAACTTACCCAACACTAATTACAGCCCATATGTACTGTGTTTGGCTAAAACAATGTGCACACTGAATTGGAGGGAAATTATAAGGTCCACCCGATGATTTACAATTGTGCTCTAAAATAGTTATTCAATGATTTAAACCCTTACAGTGACTTAAAGCACTTGGGACAGTATAAATGTAGGTGTGTAAATGTAAGATGGTCTTACCCGGTCCACCAAGGACAGGGGCTGGAAGTAGTAGTACTGGCAGAAGTCCAGCACCAGAGTGTAAAGACTCAGAACCTGAGTGTAAAAACACAGCTGCAAAAAGAGCCAGTGGTTATCCTCCCCAACACAGTTATTAATCCTGCACAGAGAGACAGCAGTAGGGACAGAGAGAGACAGAGAGGAAGTGCAAATTAATTTGTCATTTTAATACCAAAATACTCTATTCCAAATCCTAGTAAGTTGGCTTGCTACCGTCTTTGCTTTTAATACCGTTTGATATTAACATGTTAAACTAAACGGCATTATACTCCAATAGGCATAAAAAACACACAGCCGCAGCAGTTTTCTAAACATCCTTGTTTCACTACACACCTGGAAATTTGGCTAATTGTTAACACAATCGCACACAGCAATACAAAGTCGATCTAACACACACATACATACATATACAGTCAAACCAAAATTTATTCAGACACCTTGAACATTTCATTCATTAATACAGTTTATTCACTATAGTTTAAAAAAAATCATAATATGACAAGATCTCTGAGTTAAACTGTGTCAGAAAAAATATTCTTAATTATGTCAGATAACACTTAAGCAAAATATAGTCAGGTCAAAGTGTCTAATAATTTTTGGTTCCAGATTTTTATCAATTTTACTGGTAGTCCACTGTATGAAGAATTTTTGGGTATAATATGTCACTGTTTACTTTATTTTGCTATCCTCACTATAGTGTCCTGCACCCACTAGTAAAAATATACCAAAAATGTCTGAATAATTTTTGGTTTGACTGTACATACATACACAAACACACATAAACATATATATATATATATATATTATATATATATATGGGTCATTGATGGATAAGGTTTTTAAAAGTGTAAAAAAACATGGAGATATAATTAATTTTGAAGTTTTATTAAGTGTTAACAATGAGATTATGTGGTTTTTATAATCAATTAACACTGCTTTTGTCATTTTTTACATGATGGACCAAAGTTTCAGTTTTACCGAATGACACTTTTGGTTATACCGAATTACGATATTTTCAAACAATGCTAACAGACTGATATCTAGCTAGCTAGCTAGCAAAAGAACAATGAAACATTTTATATTTAGTACAAGTTTTTAAAATATTACAACATTTTCCATGTTTTATAGCAGTTGTACCGAATGACCTGATGTTTCGGGACAGGCGAATGAGCAAGTGAAAACATTCATTTTTCAAATGGTTAAGAGAGTTAGTTACTTTGCTTCACAACCATGTGGTCCTTTGCAGGTGTCTGAATGATGTCACATCCTGTCACATGATACTGACCACATGACTTGATCCAAAATAGTCCCTTTATATTGGTTACTCCGAATGACATCAATGACATTCATTTTTCCGGACATTCTTTCTCATAACAAAGCAATGACTTCTACATTTTGCACTATGTTAATAAATGATGTTATAAAATCATGCCAGAATAAAAAATATATACATTTATTACATTTTAAGATATTTTAATCACAAATGAAATGACGGTATTGGCCTTTGGACGGTTAAACCGAATGACCTTTTGACACTTCAAAATCTTTAAAATACCTTTATATGTAGCAAAATATAATTAAAACCTTTTGGATTCAATTAAACAGATCTAGTTGTACCTTACATACTTTGGATGTCATATCTTTGTTTTTATTATTATTAAGGCCTTTGGACAAAAAAAATGACCTGTCACATCATTGACCCATATATATATATATATATATACACACACACTACCAGTCAAAAGTTTGGACACGGTAAGATTTTTAATGTTTTTAAAAGAAGTTTCGTCCGCTCACCAAGGCTGCATTTATTTAATTAAAAATACAGTAAAAACAGTAATATTGTGAAATATTATTACAATTTAAAATAACTGTTTTCTGTTTGAATATATTTTATAAAGTAATTTATTCCTGTGATCAAAGCTGAATTTTCAGCATCATTACTCCAGTCTTCAGTGTCACATGATCCTTCAGAAATCATTCTAATATGCTGATTTGCTGCTCAAGAAACATTTATTGTGTACAATTGTACAAAATATTTGTGTACAATATTTTTTTTTTTTCAGGATTCATTGATGAATAGAAAGTTCAAAAGAACAGCATTTATTTGAAATATAATCTTTTGTAACATTATAAATGTCTTTATTGTCACTTTTGATTGATTTAATGCATTCTTGCTGAATAAAAGTATTAATTTCTTTAATTTCTTTTTCAAAAAAATAAAAATAAAAATTCTTACTGACCCCAAACTTTTGAACAGTAGTGTATAATGTTACAAAAGCTTTGTATTTCAGATAAATGCTGTTCTTTTGAACTTTCTATTCATCAAGGAATCCTGAAAAGTACACAACTGTTTTCAACATTGATAATAATCATAAATGTTTCTTGAGCAGCAGATCAGCATATTAGAATGATTTCTGAAGGATCATGTGACACTGAAGACTGGAGTAATGATGCTGAAAATTCAGCTTTGCCATCACAGAAATAAATTACTTTATAAAATATATTCAAACAGAAAACAGTTATTTTAAATTGTAATAATATTTCACAATATTACTGTTTTTACTGTATTTTTAATTAAATAAATGCAGCCTTGGTGAGCAGACGAAACTTCTTTTAAAAACATTAAAAATCTTACCGATTCCAAACTTTTGACTGGTAGTGTATACACACACACACACACACACACACATACTGTACATATATATACACATAGAGTTAAGTAGCAAATGAGAATTATCAAAATGATCAAATATATATTTGACAAAGACATTGTTAATGATTTTCAGCTTTGTTAAATAAATCAATAGTTTTTTTAATAACTGAAGAATACACAAAAGTATTTGTAATTTGTAAAAGTAAATGGTATCTGGGGTGAAAAGCACCCCTGCTGTTGGGACTAAAGGCACAATAATTAGATAACTGCATAAACTGTATTGTCTTAGAACTGTACATTTCTGCAATATAGACATTACTTTGACACAGTCACCTGATAACAGACTCTTCTTAATTAATGTAAAAACATACACTTTCTGTAAAGCTGCTTTGAAACTATATGTATTGTGAAAAGCGGTATACAAATAAATGTGAATTGACTTGAATAAATGATTTGATAATAAATAACTGGCTGACATGTAAGTGTTAGATTAAAATGGTTAATATAATTCATTAAGTTGGATGTCCACCTTAGAGATAATCATATGTATCAAATCCTATAATAAAAATATTAATCATATCATATAATAAAATATTTATTTATTTATTTATTTTTTATGACATTTTTCTATATTTTTAAAATGACCACATTTTAGAGTGTATTTATTAAATAAAAGTAAATTAACTTTATTTATCAGAACAGAATATGGTACAAACTTTGCTGAAGTGATTGTTTTGATGTGCTGCATGGTCAATTTTCAATAAATTTTCAAATTATACACTATACAAGTAAAAAGTGGATTTTCCTTAAGGTGTGCCTTTAGCACCGTTCCACCCTAATAACCTAGTAATGATCAATTAATAAAGACTAATTAAATAAGTGATTCAAACCCGAAAAACATTGATTTTGGCATAAATCATACAGCCATCAATGTGTGTTTTAGGCTGCTGTCTCTGCATGATATTAATGCTATTCTCTTGCATTTTAAGGCAAGTCACGCCACATGAAGAAGCACCAGAATAAGGAACATGAGAGAGAGGAGTTGAGAAAGCGGGCGGGAAGGCCAAAAGAGAGGGGAGAGCAGGCAAGGTTGAACTGTTAGTCAAACGAAGACGGAAAACGATATGACCACGTTTTTTTTCTCCTCTTCCCTCGGCCATTACAGGCGATGACAGGGAGTCACGATTTGCTGAGTCCAGACAGACAGCAGCCTTCTTCAGCTGTACTGTAGGGCTGGACTTAACACAGGCTTCTCTGGTCACTCGATATCGCCTCTCCCTCTGTTTTACCCCTCTACAGAGACTTCATTAAACTTCCTCCATACAAAACCCACCAGGAATGTAAAGCTGTCTGGAGTACAGGGTCCTTTAAGGTTATACTGTGACCTCAGGTCAACATGCCAGATTTCAGTTTGGATCCTAAACCGTTGTAAAGATCTCAGCATGTCTCACATAGACATAACAAGCCTTAGAGCACCTGTATAAAATTACCTCTTTTTTTTGTCACTGTTAAACAGTTAATAACTAATATATTATACAATTTATGCACAAGATACATGAACAAGATATAGATACAGATTTTTTTTTTTTTTTAAAACTGCTGAGTCTCAAACAAAAGCTGGTAGTAGTGTATTGACTTTAATATTTATATTTCGTGTTAAAGTTTTACCAGGGACAGTGGTGGTCCATGCGACGGACACAGTGGCCGCAGCGGCTGCAGTGGTGTGACCTCTTTGGCCTCATCATGTTGCATTTATTGCACATCTCCCAGTTGTCTCTCTCTGAAATGACAAGGCAAACAAAACTTAAAACAAAACAAATACATTGTGAACTCATTTTCAGCACTGAAACCCATACAAAATGAACTGTAACTCTAGCTTTAGCAAAAAAAAAAAAGAAAAAAGGTCTTCATTGCCATCTAGTGGTATTCAGAGAGAATTTTTATTTTCTCTTATTTGGTGTATGGATATGCAGGAAAACAACTTCACTGAATAATTTGAATAATTTAAAAGAAAAAAAAGGAAAACAGACAATGACAAAGAGAGACAAAGAAAAAGAGAAAAGATGTACAAGGGCAGGACGCTGAACATTACAACAAAAATGTATAGTTTTATATTTTTAACACCAAACTTATTTCATAAAAGACATTGTCCTCAGAGGACATGACATTTTGAAACTATTCTGGCTTCATTGGAGCCTATCCCAATAATATTATGATTTCTTTGGGGTCTATATATTCTATTGTTATTATGATTTGTAGGAGCTATACATTATGAAATCATAACCTGCTGAAAGGCAAAATTATTTGGACTTTGGACTATACAATCATTAAGATCACACTAGAGACTGTATATGTTCCAAAATCACTATAATGTAATTTTATAGAGTGTAAAATACACTTTAAAATCTAATGAAATCTTTTCCAAAATCACTATGACGTCATGAAAGGAATTGTCAGAAATTAACTGGGGCAAAATGCCCCAAAATGTTTAATGTGAGGCCAAAAATGTCCTTATAGGAATAAGAATATATGTGGAATGGCAAAAATTGGTGTCACATATTTACATAAATGACTGTTAAGTTAAAAGATTTCACTAGTTGGCTAATAACACTGAATGTATATGTTTGAATATTAGAGTGCATTTCAATCAACTTAATCACTTAAGATACAGTGGGGAAATAAGTACCTGTATTCAACACGTCAACATTTTTTTTTTTTTTCCACATGAAGCAATCTACTCAATAAATCCACATAGATACAATACATAAAAAAGTTATGTGTAATAAAGTAAAATGACACAGGAAAAAAGTATTGACCACGCTAACTGAAACTGTATTTAATACTTGGTGGAAAAGCCTTTATTTGACACTTGCTGTATGAACAAATTAATCGCTCACAGTGCCCAGGTGGGATTTTGGTCCATTCTTCTAAACAGACTGTCTTTAAATCTTGAATCTTCCGGGGGACCCTCTTGCGAATCATGATCTTCAGGTTTTTCCCACAAATGCTCTATTGGGTTTAAGTCTGGTGATTGACTGGGCCATTCCAACAACTTTATTTTCTTTTTCTGGAACCAATTCAGAGTCTCCTTTGTGGTATGTTTTGGATTGTTGTCCTGATGGAAGGTCCACCCGTGACTCATCATCCTGGTGGATGGCAACAGATTCGTCTTGAGAATTTCCTGGTACATGGCTCCATTCAACTTCCCTTCAATAATATGGATTCTGTCAGTACCATGAGAAGAGAAATAGCCTCCATAACATGATGCTTCCACCTCCAAACTGTTGGTATTGTATTTTAGGGTCATATGCAGAGCCATTTCTCCTCCGAACATGGCATGTGATATTACTGCCAAAAAGTTTGATTTTTGTTGCTTCTGACCACACTACATTCTTCCAGTATTTCACAGGCTTTTCCAAATGTTGTGTAGCAAACTTCAAACAAGCTTCAACATGCCTTTTCTTCAATAATGGAGACTTCCAGGGTGACGCCTGTTTCACACTGCAAGCGTGAGCGGCGCGTGAGCGTAACTACATTGTCATTGCAGCTGCAGAGACGCGCGAGTATTCACACTGGAAGCGTTTGTACAGCGTCACAGCGGCGGCTCGAAGCTACATATAAAGTGAGCATTTCTTTACAAAGACAGCTATAAATTTGTTTTTATAAGTTGGTCATTTATAAACTTGATAGTCTTGAAAGTTTGTTAACATGGGGAGGTGTACAACATTCCCATATAAAACGTAAATAAATAAATAAAAGCCTCGTGTCATCCATTGCTGCACACGAATGAGGTAAGCTTTGTGTTTTACATCATCTGCCGTGTGCACGTTTACAAGACAGCAAACTCTGTGAAAAAAGCCAGCAAACTCGGGTTTGATTTGGGTAAGCTGCAGCCTATATATCTCTCTGTGTAATAACTAAAATAATGTTTATATATCATATTTTCTGGCTAGCTTACTTTAGTTTTTTATAATACACCATACTTTAACCCAAACTGAATAATTAAAAACAAGTTTAAATGGGTAAATCTTAAATAAATATTTTTAATTCTTAAATTTTCTTTTCTGTCAAACTCAAATTCTTGTTAAAACACATTAGACATGCTTATTCTGTGCATTTTGAACACTTTTTATGTGAAATTATATTTATTTTGTCCATCAAAAGTATGCTTTCACTTTAATTGAGTGTCAGCAGTGCAGCAAAAATAGACTCGGCGCCAAAACCCCGCTTCACTGCTGCTCACGCGCTGCTCCTGCTGCCTGTGTGAATGCATCCGTTGGTTAACATGCAAAAAAAAAAAAATACGCGCTGCTCACGCTTGCAGTGTGAAACCGGCGTGAGTGTACACAGAGGCCATGGTGGTCAGGGTTGCCAGGTTTTCACAACAAAACCCGCCCAATTGCTTCTCAAAACTAGCCCAATCGCATTTCAGGGGGGTCTCATGGTTAAAATCGCGTTCCAGGGGGTACAATCTGCATTTTTGGCGGGGCTCCCCTGGTAAAATCCGCATTCCAGGGGATAAAGATCACGTTATTTTGGGTCGATTCAACCCGTGGACATGAAAAACAATCCGCGGCAACAGTGTAAAAGTAGCCCAATTCTGTGGGAAAACCACGGACTTGGCAACACTGATGGCGGTGGAGTGCATTGCCTATTGTTTTCTCTGTGACAACTGTACCTGCTGCCTCCAAGTTTTTCTGGAGCTCTTTCTGAATGGTGCTTGGCTCTTGGGCTACTCTTCTGATTAATCTTAGTTCTGACCCTGATCAGAAATCTTGCGAGGAGCTCCTGTGCATGGCCCGCACAGGCCCATGGTCCACTTGTGGATAAAAGAACCCAATGGTGCTTACAGGAACGTTTAAGAGTCGTGAAATCCGTTGGTAACCAGTGGCGTTGTTATGTAGCGCAACAATCTTGTTGCGAAGGTCTTGCGAGAGCTGTTTGCCTCTACCCATCATGAGATGCTTGTATACTTGCATTCACAGGTGGGTAAGCCTTTTTCTAACCTATCAACATGCACTAACCCAGCTGATTCTAATTTGCACAGGTAGGAGGTAGAACTACTTAGTGAAATCAGCTGCTGCTTTGCTGTACTGGTTTTTCTTAATATGTTCAATACTTTTTCCACGTTATTAAATACAACTTGTTTTATAGATTGTAATATTATGATTTCTTCTGTGTGGATTTCTTGAGCTAATACCAATGTCTGGTCAGAATTTCATGTGAATTATTTTTCCTCCACTGTATAAATCAGTCCGGATTGTTGCCCAGCATAAAATAACCAGAGTGACAGAATCTTGGACAGATATGAAGAAAGAGTGGCCATGTTTGCAGCACATCTACATACTGTATCAATACCAAGCAAAATAGAATGTTGCCAAAATTGCTAATTAATTTTTTTTCTTTTGTCAAATACAACCTCAAATGCCTCCCAGACAAGTCAGACAACTCTTCTGAAGCTTGCCTTTAACATTAAGCCAAGTGGATATCAGGTAATCTAAGGCATGACTTGCTAAGACCAGCCATTCGGTGATAACTAGCTTAGCAGCAAGCTGTTTACAGTATCAGAGTCCTAGCTGAGTCTAATAAATCTTTCGGCAAACTGACACTACTCACAAATCCTTTGATAAAATCTAACAGCCTGTGGTGACTGGTAAAGGTTAGAGCAGGACAAATGACAGAGATCTGGATAAAACTCCTTATCCATGTGATAGTGATGCACCTTAAAAGGTGAATGTGAGTGTAAAAGCAAAACTGCTAAAATAATAAAAAGGTACACTATTGTAACTTTAGGCCCTCTAGCAGTAAAAAACCAAAACTACAAGCATTTTGCGGAAGAACATTTTTTTTTTTGGTTGTGCTTCGGCTCTGCGTGACTGCGGATGAATATGACCCTTCACAATATATAATGCTTTACAATGAACTCTGTTAGAAAGCTGCATATGGCAATGTATCTGTTCAATAACATACCTTTCTAGCCTGTTGAGTAATAAAAATGCCATCTCTTTTACAACATTTTGAATCTCTCAGGTCTCACCATCTCCGAAAAGCCAAGCCAATGTTGATTCTGGTTTTATTACGAGCTCTGGCGCGTTCTCTTTTTGCCGGACTCTCCTCTGTTTGGCGTTTGTTTAAAACGGGTGATAGTGATGGAGATTTAGCTGCTCCATGTCAACCTTTCTCACTCGTTGTGACAACTAACCTCTGCCACTCCCACACCATACACAATTCAAAGTAGCTGGAGCAACTTTTCTCTATTTACTGATATAAAGAAATGCTCCGGGCAAGTGACATATGCCAATAAAATTGTTTAAAGGTTTACTCTATTAATGCATTAATAACAATCAGCAAAACCTGGGTACAATGAGGTGACAATATGCTCCTCACTAATAAACCATCAAACATAAAAAGCAAACTTAAAAGTGTAAAAGTATTAACAAATTACTATCAGCAGACCATGAATAACCTCAAAAGCTCAGATGAGTCTTTCAGCAGCAATATTATGGACGTGTATGTTGCATTAATCAAAAATGTTCCATCATTAACTGAACCACTGATGGATATTTCAAAGTGCTTTCCCCCATTTTGACAGATAAATGTTGCCATTATCCAGCTTTAGAAATACTGATAGGCATTTTAAAAGTGAAAAAGTAGTTTAAAGTGCCATTTGAAAAAACGGGAAAGAGATGTGAGCAAAGAGATTTGGGGAGAAAAATGAGAAAGCAGGTCTGTCACAGTGTCTGTCATCTTTTTCATATTAATATGGCGGAAAATAAAGAAAAAAGGAAAAAAATCTAGATGAACAGAACACAGCTAGTGGACTGAAAAGAGCTTTTGTCACAGACATTTTTGCGATATTTATGTCACATTAAAATACCAAGCGTTACATTATTTTCCTGATGGATAAAAATAGAGCATTACAGAAAATATAAAGCTCATTCAGTCAAACTGTCAGATAAAGATTATTTGTAGTGCAACCTAATTACCTGAAATGATTGTTTCAGTCTTTTTGAGTGGAAGTTCCCCAAATCAGAGTGCCACCCATAATTTAAAACACAGCAGGCTCGTTCAGAAAAAAGGTGGATATTTACTTCTAGGTGTCACTGAGAAAAATGTCCATCATGTGTTAGTTTACTTTAAAAACAACATTTAGTTTTGTAGTGTCATGTATATCATACAGCATAATCAGCCAATTATAACTTATTTCATAACATAATTATGTAATAAATTGATATAATTTAGAACCAATTATCGATCATTTCATCATCATAAATTTTTTAAACATTATTAAAGGGTGTGTTCTGTATGTAACTCAAATGTAACTACAGCTAAATAACACAGACATGCTAACCCATTAACTAGCTAGCATATATCAAGCAAAGCTCAAAGCAACGGTAACACTTTATTTTAAGGTGACTCTATAACTGTAACTCTATAGTAAGCACATGTAGTTAATTATTATTACTCAGTACTTATTTGAGTAAGTACAATGTAACTATGTCACCTTAAAATAAAGTGTAACCAGTAATAAACAATTCACTTACTTACTGAAACACAACAGCTATTTATAGGAGCAAAATTAGTGCTCATCAATGCTTTATGAGGCAATTCATACACTTCCATACTCAACATATACTCTATGTCACCTGATATATCAGTCTACAGAAACCAACAGATCCATAAATGCCAAAAAAAGGTTATTTAAAATTTTGATAAAATTCAAAAAAGTGTACCAAAGAGTACAGTTCATTAGATCACTTGCACATTGCTGTAACATTCTGAAAATGGTCTAACATAAGTGATGGTGTAGTCACTGAACATTGAGATATACTGTCCTCATCTGGTTAGTTAGTAGAACTTCATGAAGAATGGAAAGCATTTGCTCTCTACCAATGACTTAACACCTCTTTAATTAAGAGATAGCATCCATGTTTTACCAATGTTTTATATTTGTTTCTCACTGTTGTTCATTTAGCTTTAGCAATTTATTCAGATGATAAAGGCGGGTCAATATTTTATTTGTTTTTAATATTCAATTAATGCATTCTAAACTTCGGGGACACAGAGTTTGATGGCCTCTAATTAATAAATCCTTCAACATGTGTGAAACAAAACTATGTACTAGAATACAAGTATAGTTATTCTGTGTTATAGAAAAACAAAACAGAATGTATAGGTGAGCATTATTTGTTTCATACCTCCGAGTGGAATTTTGGGGTCCTGAGCAAGTTTTCCGGGGTCTGCGGTGGAAGCCCTGAATAATGCTGAGACACACAGCAGTGATGCTAGATAGTAACCTGGTGAAAAAGAAAGATAAATTTCACATTTATCACAAAAGTCACTATAACTAGAAATGAATTGATGTCAAGGAGACATGTAGAGAGATATTTATTACAGTGCTATTTAACACATTCACCTAAACCACTTAATGTACAGACAAATGTGGTTTTATTGATAGCACACCTAAGGCTGAAGTGATCTAATTTTGTAAACTTTTACATTGTTACAAGGTTTCTATTTAAAATAAATGCTTTCTATTCAAAGAATCCTGGGGGGAAAAAATCAGTTTCCACAAAAAAACAAAAAACAAACAAAACAAAACAAAAAACTGAGCAACACAACCATTTTTAAAGGGTTAGTTCACCCAAAAATGAAAATAATGTCATTTATTACTCACCCTCATGTCGTTCTACACCCATAAGACCTTCGTTCATCTTCAGAACACAAATTAAGATATTGTTGATGAAATCCGATGGCTCAGTGAGGCCTCTATTGAGGGCAAAGCCATTCAATCTCTCAAGGTCCATAAAGGTACTAAAAACATATTTGAAACAGTTCATGTGAGTTCAGTGGTTCTATCTTAATATTATAAAGCGACAAGAATACTTTTTGTGCGCCAAAAAAACAGAATAATGACTTTTCAACAACATAGTGATGGGCCGATTACAAAACACTGCTTCGGAGCTTTACGAATCGAATCAGTGAATCAGAGCGCCAAAGTCACGTGATTTCAGCAGTTTAGCCGTTTGTTAGCTGATCCGAATCACTAATTCGAAACAAAAGATTCATAAAGCTCAGAAGCTTCATGAAGCAGTGTTTTAAATTCGGCCCATCACTAGATATCGTTGAAAAGTCATTATTTTGTTTTTTTGCCGCACAAAAATTATTCTTATCGCTTTATAATATTAAGATAGAACCACTGAACTCACATGAACTGTTTCAAATATGTCTTTAGTACCTTTATGGATCTTGAGAGTTTAAATGGCTTTGCTCTCAATAGAGGCCTCACTGAGCCATCGGATTTCATCATCAACAATATCTTAATTTGTGTTCTGAAGATTAACGAAGGTCTTACGGGTGTAGAACGACATGAGGGTGAGTAATAAATGACATTATTTTCATTTCTGGTGAACTAACCCTTTAACATAAGAAATGTTTCTCGAGCACAAAATCAGCATATTAGAAGAGTGAAGAATGAAGAATGGCTACTAAAAATTATGAAACATGAATAAATTCCATTTTAAAATATATTAATACAGTTATTTTGAACTGTAATAATATTTTACAATTTTACTGTATTTTTTATTAAATAAATTCATCCTTGGTGCATCCTTGGAGATCTCACCAACCCCAAACTTTTGAACACTACACTTTTCAGTTTCATTGACTTCAATTTACACACATGCAAATGCAGAGGACCGGAAATGCAAGCTCATGCAAATTTCAGTGCATTCCTTCAAAGTTCAAGTTTGGTGAACTCTGACCTGTGAATTCGTATCATGTTAAGAGGTGTGACCAACAGAAGATCAATGTTTCACGACCACTTAGCTGAATTAAAAGAACACACACTTTTTACGTTGCAGTAGATTGTTTATATTTACATTTTGGATGCATCATATATTGAATAATGTTCTTTAAAAAGACGCCATATTACGACCGTTGAAGTGTCCATAGAAATTGTGCTTAAAGTCTAGTGCAGGGATGGGCAACTCTGGCACCTCGAGATCCACTTTCCAGCAATGTTTAGCTCCAACCCTGAACAAACACACCTGAACAAGCTAATCAAGATCTTCAGGATTACTAGAAAGCTACAGATATGCAAGTTTGATCAGGGGTGGAGCTAAACTCTGCAGGAAAGTGGATTTTTAGGGCCAGAGTTGCCCAGCCTTTGTCTAGTTTAACTGCTGCTTAAAGTCTAAGCTTGCTTAAATGTTTAACACCATTCTTTTGCTGTTTAATATTTCCTTCAAGAAATGTTCACATAGTGTCAGGTTTGTAATTAGTTCTCGTGTAATCGTGTAATTAGTTGTTGATGTGAAGTGGTTAAAAAAAAAAAAACCCTGTTGTACATAAACCTGTCCTGCTACTCTTACTTTCACGGTAAACGTGAGCTCATTATCTCACATCTCTGCTCTAATCTAAGAGGAATTCAGGTTAACTGACTCATTAGTAGCTTTTCCTCATGACCTGCACCAACCAGATTGTAAAACAATGAGATTTCAGTGAAACTATTCTGCACTGAACCTGACGATACTGATTACAACACAATAGGGGCTGTTATCAATAGAACATGGTGAGAGCACTTACAGACCACAAGTGAAGCAGGTATGTGTCCCTCCGCATAGTGTGGCAACAGCACCAGTTTGGGAATGAAGAAGCTGTTATAGAGCCAGACAAACAGCACCATGCTTATGCAGAACCAGCCCATGGGGTCCACCACAAAATGCAGTCGCAGCTTCATCCTTCCGGATAGCGTATGTGCCAGGATAACCGAAGCAGCTCCTGATCATAGAGAGAATGCAGAGTTTGGATCAATGGTGGCCAAAAATACCATTTAATATGGAATGTATTGATTTGTCCATGACCAAAATAGGATATGAAAAATGAACTAGCTCGTATAAGAACGTCTTCACAAGCACATCAATTGAATTAAAATGGAGCGAGCATACAGCGGGGTTCAAAATATCTACTATAATTCTACAATATTCCAAAATCAAAATCTAATTTATTACCAGAAGTACATTAAAAAGCTTTCAAATTTTGAAACAGTCATTACAAAGAAAGCTTATGACGCAAAATCGTGAGACTCTCTTATAGACGGTCAGATGTTCTTGCTTCCATTGCTCTTTGGATCATTTCAAATCATGCTGGAGAACATTATCATCAGGTTTCACACAAACCTGTGGAGTTGATGCATCTTGAAAGACATACCAAATACACGACATTCTGAAAATAATTGTAATTTTTCAAATATACTCTTATTTGCACTACTATCCTAATAACATTTCATAATAAAAACAAAAGAAAAATGGAATACACACACATTCACAAATGTCCGTAGACTTTTAGACAACATTGTATATTAATATATCTTGTCATAAAATTGAACCACCAACCTCTGTTGGAAGAAGTAAAAAATAAAGTATTGAAGTAGGACACTTTCTGTCTGATTGTTTGTCAGTGGCATAGTTTTAAAATATGATCCAAACACTAAATCAGTGTGTTTTGAATGAATTTACTGATGATTTTTAAAAATGGATGGATATACACATAACAATAGATGATTATGCTGAAGTGTCCCAGTATTACTCGTGGATTGTATATTTTTGAATGATACCTGGTGTGCAGTGGTGTTCTGAAATGAAGAGGCAACACATTTTACAGGTTAAATAAATAACATTATTACCTCAAATATATATATATTAAAAAAAGTCACAAAAAAGAAAAACATAGTTACTCAATTTTATATTTTTTACAATGTAATTAATGTTCTATTTATTTTACCAAGTATATTCTCATCAAGTTAGTGTCTTTTCAGCATTTTTAAATTTGTTCCAAAATAATAGCTAAAAGAATGCAGCACCAAATTTAAAATCTATTTTATTTGTGCACTAATGTTCAGCTTTTTTTTATTTTTTTATAATCAACATATTTTCAGATCATCAGTCATTAAAAGTCAGCACTGCATTTATTTCTTTATGTATCTCTGTATGTTTGTTCTATTATCTTTTCTCTTTCTGTTTTTGTTTTTGTTCTGCCTATTGATTTCCTGCTATGTTATCTCACCTTTCACTATTTCAATAAAAAAAAAGTCAACACTGCAGGTGTCATGATAGTCAGACAAGATGTACCTTTAATTTTAAAAAAAAAAGTGACTTTGTTCATTAAGCGTAATTTGCGAAATGCACACGAAAACAAGTGATGGAATTTATCGTGCGAACAGCCAGTTATAACAAGATGGAGGTATTGCCTCTTCTCACTTGAATGTTCCCCATTCATTCTCATTTACCACCCACCAAACCCACAGCACGGGTCTGTTAAAACTCAGTGGGCTCAGGGGCAAGAGAGACTCTAATCTTTAAGCAGAAGGAACTGGGTGAAACATGGTTCATTTGGCCAGAGGAGAACTGGTCTCCCGACTGAGTCTGGTTTCTCCCAAGGTTATTTTTCTCCATTCTGTCACCGATGGAGTTCCTTTCCACTGTTGCCTCTTGCTTGCTTAGTTAGGGACACGTAATATTCAGCAATATTATTGATTTGACTGCACTGATAAGAACTGAACTGAGCTGGACGATGACATCACCATTTTCTACAGAGCTGCTTTATAGTTGAATTGAACTCATTTCATATTTATGATCTTTACAGTTCTTGAAAGGAACTGAATAAACACTGAACTGACCTCAGCTAAACAATGACACTATTTTCTTTTTAGAGCTGCTTTACAGCAGAATTGAACTCTGCTTGCATCAACGAATCATTATTTTCCTGTTTATCCCTGTGAAGCTGCTTTGAAACAATCTGTATTGTATAAAGCGCTATATGAATAAAGGTGACTTGACTTGAGAGACGCTGCCTCACGGTTTAACTTTAACCACTGTTGTCACTGTTGGAAAGTGTCTTTTTAGAAAAACAAGTGATTTAAAGACTTTTTAATGTCATGTTTTGTAATATTTGCGTTGTTTTATTTTTGTACGGTGGATTATCTCATCCAATTTTTGAGGAGGCACACTTTTGAGGAGTGTTAATTTCGTTAACGAAAACTATGACGAAAAATGTTCGTTGACGACCTTTTTTTCCATGACTAAGACTAGACGATGAGAGACGACACCACTGTCATTTAACGATAACGTGACTAAAACTACAATATCGTTGACGAAAAAAGACGAGACTGAAATGTGGCTAAAAGACTAAAAACTTTACCGAAATCACTTTTTGTTTTTGTCGAATAAAGGAGACAAAACATAACAGGCTGTTTTTACGAGCGTTTATGCTTACGGTTGCCAGATTTCCAGAATTTAAACCCCCAATCAGTGCTTTTCTGTTAAAGGAACACGTTTTACTTAATCTTTGCAATCTGGCAACCCACACGCGCTCTCTCTACACTGAGGAAGAAGCGCAGATGATCTGAAAACACAGACAGGTAAACTGGAGTTCAGTGATCTTCATTTGAGGTTTTATACTTAAATTCAGTGTCATTCATTTAATTCTACTCCACCTTAAAATAACATTAAAACTGGGCATGTATTTCTAGAAGGTAAAATGTAGTAAATACACGACATTAAATCAAATTACCTCATCTTTCGCGGTCAAAACTGACTGCACCCACACAAGCCAGCAAATCGCGCTACGTTAAATGCTGTTCTCCACAATAAAAGTAAAAGTGGGGATTTAGCATGTACTAGCATGAAGAACAAATATAGACACAGACTGCATAGAGATTTAAGATTAAAACTCTCTTCGATACAAAAACATACCCTTCTGTGAGTTAGTTTTTAATGTTGATCAAATTATTCCATCAAGAATATTGACCGAATATAATATCCCGAATATTGATTTCATACAACAGTTCAACAAACAAAAGGGTAATATTAAGTGATGTACATTTTAAACAGTACTGTCAGTATTTTTGCTCTATTTTGCAACGAAAGCCACAGCAGAACTGCAGAACACAAGCTGTGTTTCGTGAACAATTCTGTGGCTTTGAACGAATCGTCAATGATTCAATGATTCACTCATAAAAACAGTAACTTACCGCCACCTACTGGCGGTTTTAATCTAATATTTAAAAGTATCACTTCGTTTTTATCATCATTGTATTTATTGAATTTTTAAAAATTTTATTTAAAGCATTATTTATTTTATAAAGGTATTTATAAACGTAAAAAAAATTTCTGGAAAAATCAATTTAAGAGGGCAAATGTTGTCCCTTAATGGAAAAGGTGTAACTGCAGTCTAAGTGGAAAAGAGAGGAATGTTAAATCCCTCAGGGTTTACGACACTCTAAAAAGTTTGAGAACCACTGAAAAGGGATATGTAGAATTGCACAAGTGCGACTGCTAAGAGTGCAATGTCAATACAGCCTGTTACTTTCATTCAAATTTTTCATAAGCTTAAATGAATTGGTCTAAAGAGAAAAAATATGACTATTTTGTCTAAAGACTGCATATAACATAGCTATCAAAATTAATGTTGGTAACTGTAGCTTGACTAAAAGTAATGACTAAGACGTGACAAAAATGCGATGACTTTTCGTCAACTAAAACTAGACTAAAATATGAAAGACAAAAATGACTAAAATGTGACTAAGACTAAAGAGCATTTTCGTCTGAAGATAAAGACTAAGACTAAATCAAAAATGGCTGCCAAAATTAACACTGCTCCCTTGTCTCCTCAGAGGAAATGACCCTGTACCTTTATTTACCAGACTGTAGCCTAGTGACAATTAAATGTGGTGCAACAGAAGATTTGTTGATATAAAAACATATGTGGATGGATGAAGCTTACATGAATCACTGAAGTACCTCTTTAATAGTGTCAGTCCACAGAAACCAGCAGCATCACAGTGGTCCTAGCCATGACAACCTGAAACACACAAAACAAACACTGATAGCTGTTTATGGAAACTAGTCCTAGAAACAAACCGACGGAAAAAAAACATCTATTGTGGTCAGCATATGTGTCAGACACTTTCTATCTGGTGTTTTACATAAAAGTCCTCACTGACTTCAGGTGGACGAAAAAGCGGAACAAACAACAAAGGCGCTCCCGAAATTGTTAACTTACGTTGAGATTTTCAATAAAGGTAATGAATGAGGTCACAGGAGAGACACCTACTGGACTGCACTTGCTTTGTTCATGCATACGCCCATGTAATTAAACTGATTTTGCGAAATATCTGAGCAATTCTAATAGGCACAGGAAATAAATAAATAAAGCCAAACGATTACATTGTTGTGGTTTCTTATAAAACAGTATTTCTCTGCATTTTATAGCAGCTCTTGACTGACAGTTCTCATGATGTTACGTGAACAGCCATAGTTTAAGAACAAATCAGTTCATTTCATAAACAGTCCCGGCTAATAGAAAATAACTCATGTAAACGTGTTTCTGTTTTTTAGGGTATTTCTATTCTATTTATGTCTACTCATCATTATAGTCACTGTAACTAGTAAACATGTCCTGGTAGTGGTTCATGAGTGATGATGCCCACGAGGATGATACACAGCTAAATAAAGATCTAACACACAGGAACAACCTGCGAAACGGAATATGACATCGGATTACCGAATCAATATAATACTTACTGATTTTCTCACACCGTTGTGTCTCAGTTGAGTGTTGATGGTTTGGCGTTGGTTTCTAAGATTGAAAAATATCAGCTCTTCCTGGACTGTGATTGTACGGAAGCCGCAGAGTCCGGAACCACTGAACTGTCAAAATGGCACAAGTGCGGTCTATGTGAGAAAACACATTTTTATATTTCTCTGAAACCACACATAAAAATGACAGTGGTAACAACAGTTATCAAATATAGTCCAAAATATATCTAATAGTAGCCTACTACAAAATAATTTGGTAAACGGATAGCCACTACTACTGTCATAATAAAATTAAAATAAAAACTAAAGTAAATGAAGTAATTAACTAATTAAAATAAAATTGAAAAAAAAAAAGTTTAAAAAAATCTTATGAGCTTTATTCGATACGTTTGATGAACTATTATCTAACATAAAATTAACCTGAAAAACAACATGAAAAATAGCTAGTTTTGAAAGCACCAAAAAAGATTTTTAATTCACTGAAAATATAAGTTTATCAATAACTACAATCCAGCATTTCGTCCCAAACTAGCAGTCTGTTCAGACAAAGTTTTAAACTTTGTAGTAACAAAATTGTACTAACAATGTTGCAAAAATTGCAAGTTACACTGACAATAAATAGAAAATAAAACTGATATTGATCATTAGTATGTTTTAAAGGATAAGCTGGAGGGATGAGCATCTCCTGTCACTGGCCATATGCTGAAAGGAAAATAATATTTTACATTATATTTTACATTACATTAGTATGTGTGTGTGTGTGTGTGTGTGTGTGTGTGTGTGTGTATATATATATATATATATATTTTTTTTTTTTTGAAGACATGAAAATGCTTCAAAATAAAAGTCACTAAACGTCTTCACGTCTTCAAAAAAAAAAAAAAAAAATATATATATATATATATATATATATATATAAAAATAATATATATATATATATATTCTTTTTTTTTTTTTTTTTTTGAAGGCGTCTTCACGTTTAAAAAAAAAAAAATATATATATATATATATATATATATATATATATTTTTTTTTTTTTTTTTTTTTTTCTTTGAAGGCTTGAAGACGTTTAATGACTTTTATTTTGAAGCATTTCCTGCCGCCAAATTCAGTGCTAAGCATTCAGTAGCTGGAGTATTTTAAATGATTGAATTAAAGGCATCCGCATTATAAGCATTCTGAAGGGGTAGACATTGAGACACGGTGTGTTTTTATAAAATGAATGCTCGTGTGAACGGCAGCGGAAGGGAGCAGATATCACTGGTGTCCAGATGTGTGGAGAACGCGCTCGAGACGGCTCTGCGCAGGGCATTTGAGGTGGCGCTTGAGATCGCGCTAAATGAGATCAGCAGACTGACAGCAGGTCAAGCGCTACTGGATGTCTGCTGCGAGCACATTCGCGAGAGCCAGCGGGAGAACAACAGCCTCAAATTACCACCACAGCATCTCAATCATGCTGAATCAAATCAGAGCAGCTTGTACAGTCGGAGAGAGGATACACCGAGGAAAGTGTGTGAAAAGCAGGAGCACGGTGGTGAAGTAGATGAATATGTGGATGAGAGTGAAAGGCTGAATGGGTCTTTTCACAAAATCTCTCATGAGGGTCGTGTACGATCACACGAAATGAACACCTCACCTATTAATGGTGCGTTTAACTTGAGTGTCTCAAAATGAAAAACAGAAATCATGTGATTAGATACTGACAGTAATCACAGTTGTATACTACAAAAGTCATATATTTAGATGGAAAGTAAAGTAAATGAAGTCCATTTTCTCACTTTTAAACAAAATGTATTGATCTTTTGAGTGCTAGCTTAGTTTAGACTAAATGTGCAACACTATTTTTATATATATATATATATATATATATACAGTATATATATACACTACCGGTCAAAAGTTTGGACACGGTAAGATTTTTATGTTTTTAAAAGAAGTTTCGTCTGCTCACCAAGGCTGCATTTATTTAATTAAAAATACAGTAAAAACAGTAATATTGTGAAATATTATTACAATTTAAAATAACTGTTTTCTGTTTGAATATATTTTATAAAGTAATTTATTCCTGTGATCAAAGTTGAATTTTCAGCATCATTACTCCAGTCTTCAGTGTCACATGATCCTTCAGAAATCATTCTAATATGATGATCTGCTGCTCAAGAAACATTTTTTGTGTACAATTATTTTTTTTTTCAGGATTCTGTGTTGAATAGAAAGTTCAAAAGAACAGCATTTATTTGAAATATAATCTTTTGTAACATTATAAATGTCTTTATTGTCACTTTTGATTGATTTAATGCATTCTTGCTGAATAAAAGTATTAATTTCTTTAATTTCTTTTTCAAAAAAATAAAAATAAAAATTCTTACTGACCCCAAACTTTTGAACGGTAGTGTATAATGTTACAAAAGCTTTGTATTTCAGATAAATGCTGTTCTTTTGAACTTTCTATTCATCAAGGAATCCTGAAAAAAGTACACAACTGTTTTCAACATTGATAATAATCATAAATGTTTCTTGAGCAGCAGATCATCATATTAGAATGATTTCTGAAGGATCATGTGACACTGAAGACTGGAGTAATGATGCTGAAAATTCAGCTTTGCCATTACAGGAATAAATTACTTTATAAAATATATTCAAACAGAAAACAGTTATTTTAAATTGTAATAATATTTCACAATATTACTGTTTTTACTGTATTTTTAATTAAATAAATGCAGCCTTGGTGAGCAGACGAAACTTCTTTTAAAAACATTAAAAATCTTACCGTGTCCAAACTTTTGACAGGTAGTGTATATATATATATATATATACACACACACACACACATAGATAGATAGATAGATATTAATGATCCATTTTGTGTCCTGATGTCACTTATGTCTTCACAGAGCAAGATACATCAGACCAAAAGGAGCTCAACATAGATCACATACAAGACGTAGAGCCAAGCGATCAAGACTTATCATTTCAGCCTGAAATTGAGCAAGTTATGGTAAAAAGTGAAAAGCCAGATTCAGAAGAACCGGCACTGAATAGAAGCTCTGGGTGTGCTTCTACTTATCCTAGTCCAGACTATAGTTTTGACCCAGCTTGTAATGAGGAGTTTGTGCACAACAGAATGACTTTAGTTCAGTCAAAACTGCTAGAAGACTGGAGGCCTGATCCAGAGAAGCCACAGAAGGAGACTGAACCTTTGGATCAAGAAACCAGCCACAGTCATGGTAGTGGTTAATCTATAATAGTGTTCCACTATGCTGAAATATGGTCAGTGATTTATGTTTCATTTCCTCAGGCTCCTCAAAAATCAATTTGCCATCCAGTAGCTGCGTCTCTCCTGTCTCCACCCAGTTTCACAACCTCTACCTATCAGCAGACGACAGGACCTCCCTCATGCAGTCAACTCAAAACTGTATTGAGCAGGTGAGGACACACATCCAGTCCGGCCTGTATATTTGTAAATTCTGTGATTGTGTATTTCCCAGTTCAAATGATCTGCATAATCATCACATTCTGCAGCACAGAACCATATTATTGAGTATGGAAGAAGGCACTGTCGCAACCAGGCCAAGAAAACAGCAGCTTTTCGCTCCAGGGTGCAGCCCGTATCACTGCAGCATGTGCAGCCGAGACTTCAATCGCCTGGAGAACCTGAAGACTCATTTAAGGATACACACTGGCGAACGTCCGTACAGTTGTTCATTGTGCGGGGTGCGGTTTCGCCACTCGGGGGCACTGACACGGCACTTCCGTATTCACACCGGGGAAAAGCCGTATGTATGTGGAGAGTGTGGGAAGAGTTTTAGAAACTGTGGAGGTCTGCGCTACCACCAGAAATCACACCATCCTAGTACATCACACATATAAAATGATATCATTAGTCAGTTTTGATAGTAAGCTTGTTGGCATATACAGGTTTAGGCCATTTTAGTTATAGACGTCAACAGCTAAGTTGTATGTTTGTGTTTACTGAACCTTTTAGAATTGTTTTATTTGGATTTTTACTTGATTTATCTGGATTTTGAAATGTGATCTTTGTCTAAATAATGTTAAATAAACATTCAATTCAAACATTCAAACTCCTTTAAAAGTCAAGTCACCTTTATTTAGATAACACTTCATACAATACATATCATTTCAAAGCAGCTTTACAGAGGGAAAATAATGATTTAATGATACAAGCAGTTTAGTTCAGCTGTACAGCAGCTCTGAAAGCAAATAGTGTTATTGTTCAGCTGAAGTCAGTTCAGAGTTGATTCAGTTCAGTTGTAAAAAGTCATCAAATATTAAATTAGTTCATTTCATATACTGTATAGCAGTTCTGCAGACACAGTGACGTCATTGTCCAGCTCAGTTCAGTTCTCATCCAATAGAGTCAGCACAGTCAAATCAATAATATTGTTGAAAAAACCGAGCTGAGTATTAGACACAAGTATATTTTTAGGCTGGTAATTATTAAATATGCATTTGAAACATTTAGTTGCCTTTTATGTTGTCAGAAGTAATTTTGAATTAAAATGTTCAAATAACATTATTAATCCTCATTTTTTACTTTTTATCTTTTAACTTTTAAAATTGTGCTTCTTGATCAATGTTCATACAAAAATATGTTTTATAAAATAATGTATTAAAATATTGAAAACACTCCTGTTGAAAAGGTTGGGGTCAGTAAGTTTTTTTTTCAAAAAATAAATGAATACTTTTATTCTGATGCATTAAACTGATCAAAAGTGACACTAAAGACATTTATAATGTTACAAAAAACTATTTCAAATAAATGCTGTTTGTTTGAATTTTCTATTCATCAAACAATCCTGAAAAAAAAAAAAATGTATGGTTTTCACAAAAATATTGAACAGAACACCAAAAATAATAAGAAATATTTATTGAGCAGCAAATCAGCACACCGGAATCTGACACTGAAGAATAGTGAAGACACTGAAGGCTGCTGGAAATTCAGCTTTGCCATCACAGGAATAAATTACATTTTAAAATTGTTATATTTCATAATATTACTGTTTTACTGTGTTTCTTAATACAAAATAAATGCAGATATAGTGAATATAAGGGGCATCTTTCAAAAATAATTGTATTGACACCAAACTTTTCAACAGTATAGTGTAAACATGTATTTTTAAAATATATTCTTTTGATTGTCATAGTTTGGAACCAAAAGAAAATGTGTTAAAGAAATATTGGACTTTGTCATATGACATATGAGTGACAGGAATCTGTTACCCTGTCAAGTCACCTCTCCTCCTCTGTGCCTTTTTAACTCTGATCTTCCTTCATTCATTCATCTCCACTATCCAAGACTGAAGTCATATGGTAATGTATCTTGCTTAGTTCTTTAACAATATAGATAGTCATTAGTGAAACATATATATATATAAAATTTATTTTTATGGCAAATGTAATGGCCTTTTCACACACATTTCACAGTTTTTATACAAAATTATTTTTGTATTTTTATATTATTTAAAATGAAATTGGTGGCCATATTTTCTATATCGAAACATTCCACTAAAGTTTAAACCTTATATATATATATATATATATATAATTTAACAAAAAACAATCAAGCCCAGCCCAGGTGATAAAAGGTAACTCAAAAGTAATGTATGATGCATTACTTTCCATAAAAAGTACCACAATTAGTTACTTGTTTAGGGAGTAACACAAAACGCATTACATTTAAAACTTTCCCCAACCACTCAGACTAGTGCCAGACCGAGTTTGGCTTAAAAATCCTATACCCGGATATGAGAGGAATGCAAAGTCTGTGCTTTAGACCGAGAAAGCTTTCTAGATCTGACCTTTGACTCTGCGTGTAAAATAAATTTTCAAGGACAAACTTGCCCATGCTAATGAACACTGCAGTCACATTTGATTTACTTTTATTGTCATGCACCGAAATTGCTTTTCTGTGCACTTGACATGTTAATCAATTTAGTCTTAAAATAAATACTGATTTGAATGTAATATTACTGTCAGACACATGTAAGTGCGAGCAGAATGTGTTTGTGTGAAAAGAGCACTGAACGCCTGCTGGAGTCTGTTGTCTTTATGTCAGACAGCAGGAGGCCCGTCTGCACTCTCTCAGCTTCAGTACAAATCTTACGTGCTTTTAGCTTCATGAATAAAACATTTGCTTTTGCAATGCTGTTATTAATCACACTTTATATTCATGCGAACATAAGAGGTTATGTCTATCCCTGAATCAATGACAGGTTGCCATCTTAACCAAAGCATATTTTTCTGTTTGGAAAGCACTTGGTATTCTAATACTTCGTTATCATGAGCTTCAAAGGTTATTTGTTGCAATAATCATTTGTCACTGGTTCTCAACGGGGCAGAGAGGTATTTGTCTGACTTAGAAAATCTGAAAAAACATGGAGCCTTGGGATAGTTCACAAAAAATGAGAAATCTGTCATCATTTTTTACCCTCATGTTATTTTACTCAAATTATTTACTTTGTTTTGTGGAACAAAAAAAAACAAAAACAAAAAAAAGTTTTAAAAAATATTCATGCTGTTATTTTTGTACATACAGTGAAAGTGGATGGGGACATGTACCAAAAAGGTTGTCTTTGTGTGAGGAACATATTGAAATTTCAGTTGTAAGTTGAAAATTTTGTCTGTTCTGACAGGATAAATTTGTTACCTGGGTAAATCCCAGCTGAACTGAGGTAAAGAATCAAAACATACTGATATAGTTTTTAGATTTCAGAGCTTTCAAAATGAACTTTTATTAACATATTATCATGAGTTTTTGAAAAATTGAAATTGGTGGCCATATTTTCTATATCGAAACATTCTGTCTGAACAATCCTCTAAAGTTTAAACCTTTGTCAGCTTTCACTCCAAAAAGACAGAAATGATAGAAATTTAACTATTTAAACTTGAAAATGTACAAAAAGTTTCAGGATTTTGATTAAAACAAACAAAAAATACAGTATGACAAAATGAATAAGAACTATCTCAGAGTCACTAAAGCCTCATTTCCACCAGTGTTGCCAATTCCGCGCTTTTCCTGCAGAATTGGGCTACTTTTACACTGTTGCAGCTGGTTGAAGCGATCCAAAATAACATGGTATTTAGCCCCTGGAATGCGAATTTTTCCAAAATTACCCGGAACAATTTGTCCCAGGAACTTTTCCCCCCAGACTTGTTGCTCTCTGCATTTCCATCGCGGTCTGTACCGTGAAGGTAAGTCCGGTGACGTAGGACTGCGTGCGACTTTTCATGCAGTTTTTCCTGGATTTCATCCTCCGCATAAGCTTTATAAAGCCTGAATTCGTCGTCGGTCCATCGGTCATATTTTTAAACTCTAATGTTGATTCGAATAGCAAACACCTCTTGCTTCATGCACCGCAACACACTTTTTGAAATGGTGGATGAAATAAAATGCTGCGTGAACTCAACCAATCAGCATGTTCAGCGCCCAAGTCCCAACCCCGAAAGTTCCTGAACTTTGAAAAAATACTACCTCGTGAGCAGGGACTTTTTGAGCGGAGAATTTTACCAGAACTTTATTTAGACCCTGGTTCCTGTGGTTGAAACGCACAGAGTACCACCCCAAGGTCCTTAGTTCCTGCGGTGGAAACTGGGCCTAATATCATATACAGTATGTACATTTGTGACATTGATCATGTGACTCCTTTGTCAGATGTTCTTCCACTGAAGCACAAGATGCGCTTTAGATAATTCTCAGATCATGATCATCAGGTTATAGGTTATACACAAACTTGAGCAGTTCACACAGCTGGAGTTCTGCTGTCATAAAAGCTAATGGGTGACAAAAAATTGATTTTCAGATTTCAAACAAAGTGAAATTAACAGTATTTAATGTTTTATTGGTGGCCATATTTTCATTATGTCTGAGCCATCCTCTAAAGTTTAAACCTTCAGTAGCTTTCACTCCAAAAAGATAGAAATGAAAATATGTCATCAGACATTAACAAACTGAAACAACCTACAAATTCTGTTCAGAAATGTTCTTTATTGTCAGCAAACTACATTTCAAAGATCCCTCATAAAGCACATAATGTATTTCAATCATTTGCAAGAGATGTTTTGCATAAGTGACTAAACATTGAAGCATAATTACTTCATAAATGCAAATTAAACGATTTCTATTACATTGGTATGGAAAAAATGGAAGTATCAAAAAACAGAAAAAGTCACTGCTGTTTTATTTGATGGCTGCATGAATGAGTTTTGTGTGTGTCTGTATGTGTCACTGTGCTTTCTGTTTCTCCCACTGCTCTGGTGTCAATGTTTTCTGCTCGAATGCATGGATCTCTTTCAGCTCCTCTGCCAGGCAATTATTCACCATCCTAACAACAAACATAAACACAGACTTTTATAAAAACATCACATGAGGTCAGTAAGTCTATTGATCCCAGCATGCCTGTTCCTCACAGCTTGTCTCCACAGCTCCATCCTCTCTAAAGACAATACTTTTCCACATGACTTGGTCCTGTAAAAAGACCCAGATCATTCTGCTAAGCCTGCACATCTGCGTCCGTGTCTGGGGCACTCTCGGCCAGCTGGGACTCTTATCAGCTGCAGATGACCTTTGCACAACACTCTCCACTGCATCACTGATTCCATCAAACCACATTTTTTCTTCCATTTTTTTTTAGGTGTTCTGTATTTGGTTGAAAAAGCATGCCAATTGTTTTCTTAAATGGCAATATCCACTACCGATAAGAAATGCAACCTGCTTGCCACATAACAGTGAAATGAGAGATTAACATAAAAAGGATCACATTTATAAAAATATTATTAACAAATGTCAACATAAACTGATCTTACATTTACAACTGCCCTTCTATATTGTGTTAAATTGACTGCACTGCATATAACATACTGTCTGTTAAAGGTGCAGTAAGTGATTTCTGAGAAACGCTATTGAAAGTGGATTGGACCGAGCGCAACACACTTGTAGCCAATCAGCAGTAGGGGGCGTGTCCACTCATGATGGTGGAGGAGGGAGATTTGAAGAAAGACTGTAGAAAGAGAAATGGCTGAGAGACATTACAAAAGAGAAAACTTTAGAGGAATATCACTGGAGAAAGAAGGGTTATGATCAGGCAAGAGCTTTAGGACCCGCTTTAAAGGTGTAAGTTTTTGACTGTACTAAAGCATAAAAATACCATAATATGTTTGCAGATATTTATTAAACATGCTGAGTTTACATATTCATTTCTCTGAAAACCATTTCTACAACCAGTTATTTTATGTTGAAATGTGCATTCTGTGTCGGAATTTCTATTTTTGTTTTAGTCTGTGCAAGATCACACATTGCCAATTTACCCAATAGTATTTCGCCACCCGGTTTGCCAGTCGGCGGAAAACAAATGCAGCGAATTGCAGCCATGGAAGCCAGCGAACAAACTGGGTCAGAGATTGCAGATTCTACCCGACCTAAAAAGACTCAGCATCCATCTAAAAATCTCTATGAACGTGAGCATATTAAAACGTGATATCAACTCATCATAAATAAATAAATCAACTAATTATCTTACAGTGTGTCTCCTCGCCTTCCAATGTCAATTGAGCTCGCTCCTGTTGCGTGTCTTTAGACTGGCAACCCACGAGAGCGTCGAGTCTGAGGAGGAGGGGACGGGCAAACAATATTTTGAATTTGGACTGCAGTACCCATTTCAACCACTAGCTGCCATTCTTACATAGAGCACCTTTAATATTAGAAAAGCAGTGCTGGAGAGACCCAAGCGGGAAGGCCTGAAATGGACGCCGAGGTTGCATTGTTTCTCCTCCATACGTGAGTAACGTTGGTTTTCTGTTTCACAGATCCAAGATATGCTGTTGTTGTAATGTTAGCTATAGTAATAGGACCGTTTTGAGTGTCATTGTTTGCTTCATCGCTTTATTTTTTCACAAAGTATTATTTTACTTCAGATACAATAGAGACATCCACTCTTGTATTGTGTGTTTTTGCATTTTAGGGGTGGAGCAATGAAGGGAGGGGTGTGTTTGTTTGGGTTGATTTATTTGAGTCACGTTCAACCATGTTTCTGAAAAATTGCTTACTGCACCTTTAACTTGAGAGAGAAAATTCAGTGATTAGACATTTTTGTTCATTACTAAATGAAACAGACATTAATCATGTGCACGCATGAAACTTATGTCATTAACTAGACAAGTATAAAAAAGAATTGTATTTCTAGTTTTGAATTTTGTATTTCTAATTTCTGAATTTCTTTTTATTTTTATTTTAATTTCGATTTGTCACTCCAATTTTGTTTAAAATAACATGGTTATTTTTATTTTATTTTAGAGCAATTAAAGAAAACATCTATGTTTAATTTTTGTTTTCATTAATGTTATTAACCCTGATAAAGAGAGGTCCAAAAACCAGACTGAAAATCTGGGATCAAAAATTCAACTAACTAAAACTAGGATTTACCAAACAAAAGTTACAGTATGACAAAATGAATAAGATATAAGATTCTGTACTATCTCTGAGTCACTAATCTCATACATGTAAATTTGTGACATTGATCATGTGACTCCTTTGTCCAAACAGTCAGATGTTCTTCCACTGATCCTTAGAGCATCTTGTGCTTCATTCTCAAATAATGGTCATCAGGTTATAGGCTATACAAACTTGTACAGTTCATACAGCTGGAGCTCTGAGATCATTAAAGCTAATCAGAAACAAATCCGTTTTGATTTTCTTATTTCAAACTCAAATTGTTATGCTTATAACTTGAAATTGAAATATTAATAATATTAATTAAATATCAATATTTATAATATGAAAGTTGCAAAATAGAAGCATTTTGCAGCCTTTTGTATTTTCTGTGGAACATAAATCATTCTCTAGTCCACAGGAATCGTGTGCAGAAGAAGTAAACTCACCTGTGTCTCTGCAACAATGGCTTTCCTTCAAACTGAGGGGATACTACAAGAACTTTAAAACTGGCAGCACATCTATTAGGAGACGTGTCTTCTACATCCTGAAAGAAAAACGGATTTTGACACAATGCACCGAGTTTACGTATTTTCCTTCATTAACTGTTGAAATGGGAAAAAACAACTGCTGCCTGTTTTACATCATACATGTATATTGTATGATCTGTAGTTCATTCTGATTCCAGCTTCATCTGGCTGTGCAGTTATTACATACCACGTGTATCGCACCAATCTCCGCAGTCAGTTTTTCACGAATCAGATCTGGGGTGACTGACATATTTCCCGGGATAAAGTATCAGCTTTGGTGACGATGACGTTTTTATAAACACCGAGGTTAATGATTTTAATGTACAGTAGACAGCGCAGTTCTCTTCTAATTATGTAGAAACTACCGGTATGCCTTAGAAAGGAGGAGTTTAATAATAAAAATACCCATTTGGGCTTGGAATCAGAGAACGTCCACGCCTCTTAAACAGTAATGACCAATCCCTTTATCGAAATGTTTACCAAAGGCATGAAAACTGACCAATCAAAGCAGAGAATTTGGGGTCCTTGTCGTTATCGGTGTTCTCTTCATTTGCATGATCGGAAAAGCCACATAATTCAATAGAAGATGATCAAACCAAATTAAATCAATACAGAGGGTCAAAACGTTATTTGTTAATAACATGAATTTTGGCAAAATATTTAACTTAATATTTTATACGCTTAATAAGTGACTCCTGTATCGTATATTTGCTCAGGCCATACCCGGACTACTTTAACGGGCTAGTTTGAAACGAAAGAGGCACAACACCAAAACAAATGAATGTTTTGATGATTGAAGTGAAGGAAAAAAACAGGGCAGGATTTAGTTATATCGCTTGAGATAAGGAACTCTTGAAGGGTGCTGTATTGTATATATGGCGAAATTGTTAAATATTGCCAAGTGAATTGAACAGATGACATATGTATAAGTAGAAAAAAAAGTCTCCACGTTACTAGCCCTCGCTCTGCAAAGGCGTTTGAGCTGCTGTAGAAAACAGGATGGTGGTAGAGGTGGAGAGTTTCTATGGCGTGTATATGCTGTACTGTACTAACCCGAAATTCAAGGGTCGAATATATATTGGCTTCACTGTGAACCCAGAGCGCCGTATCGGTCAACACAACGCAGGACGACATCGAGGAGGAGCCAAGAGAACCAGTGGCAGGGGACCATGGTGAGATATCAGCTGAACATTTCATATGGCGAACATATTACGACCAGATCTCTAAACAGAGACCCCGGTGGTTCTGTAGTAATTGTACGGTTTTTTTTTTTAATTTTGTTTGTTTTTATTTATTTTAAGGGAGATGGTTCTTATCATCCATGGCTTTCCATCTGATATTGCAGCTCTTCGGGTAAATATAATTTTCTCTTTATGTGTTATATCTTGTCTTTCATTTCCCCTTTGTGGAAAATGTTCTTGTTTATGCTTATATTCAAGCTACACTATGTAGCTTTTTAATGAATGAATAGTAATGCTATTAACAAGAGAGTGCAGGAAAAAAAAAAAATCTTCCAAGCCTTTACTTTACCCAAATACTCTTTAAAAAAAATAAATAAATCAATAAAAAATAAAACCTATAATAATCATTTATATTTTTGGAGTTCTCGGGACGGATTTCGCGGGAAATTGCATGCATACATACATCCTAGACTGCGTCCGAAATTCCATACTTCCCTACTACACAGTGCTCAGCGTTAATGCGTACACCCCCTTTGAAAAATAAACATTTTAAATATCTCAATGAACATAAAAACAATTTCCAAAATGTTGACAAGACTAAGTTTAATATAAGATCTGTTTAACTTATAACATGAAAGTAAGGTTATAACTTAGATTACACATTTTTCAGTTTTACTCAAATTAGGGTGATGCAAAAATGAGTACACCCCACAACAAAAACTACTACATCTAGTACTTTGTATGGCCTCCATGATTTTTAATGACAGCACCAAGCCTTCTAGGCATGGAATGAACATTTTGCAACATCTATCTTTTTCCATTCTTCAAGAATGACTTCTTTTAGAGACTGGATGCTGGATGGAGAGTGATGTTCAACTTGTCTCTTCAGAATTCCCCATAGGTGTTCGATTGGGTTCAGATCAGGAGCCACTGAATCACTTTCACCCTGTTCTTCTTCAGAAATCCAACAGTGGCCTTAGATGTGCGTTTAGGATCATTGTCATGTTGGAAAAGTGCATGACGACCGAGGGCACGGAGTGATGGTAGCATCTTCTCTTTCAGTATAGAGCAGTACATCTGTGAATTCATGATGCCATCAATGAAATGCAGCTCCCCGACACCAGCAGCACTCATGCAGCCCCACATAAGGACACTGCCACCACCATGTTTCACTGTAGGCACCGTGCATTTTTCTTTGTATTCCTTACCTTTGCGACGCCATACAGTTTTGAAGCCATCAGTTCCAAAAACATTTATCTTGGTCTCATCACTCCAGAGTATAGAGTCCCAGTAGTCTTCATCTTTGTCAGCATGGGCCCTGGCAAACTCTAGGCAGGCTTTTTTGTGCCTGGGCTTTAGGAGAGGCTTCTTTCGTGGACGGCACCCATGCATGCCATTCCTCTGCAGTGTGCGCCATATTGTGCCACGGGAAATAGTCACCCCAGTTTGGCTTTCTACTTCTTTAGATAACTGCAGTGAACTTGCATGCTGATTTTCGTCAACCCTTCTCATCAGAAGACGCTCCTGTCGAGGTGTTAACTTCCGTGGACAACCTGGACGTCTCTGTGAGAGGGTTGCAGTTCCATCTTTTTTAAATTGTTGTACAACTTTTGCTACAGTATTCTGACTGATAAGTAAAGCTTTGCTGATCTTCTTGTAGCCTTCACCTTTCTGGTGTAAAGAAATTATTTTCTTTCTCGGGTCTTGTGACATTTCTCTTCCATGTGGTGCCATTGCTGACAGCATGAAATGTGAAGGGGTTTTAACACCCTTTTATAGTCAACTCTCTGCTGGACACCTGTGTAATGAATAATTAGACTCACCTGTAATTGAATTCTTGTTAAATTAGTAGTCTAAAATCATTTGTAGTCTAAAATTTAGCTTTGCTCCAGAGACTTTTAGTGGGGTGTACTCATTTTTGCATCACCCTAATTTGAGTAAAACTGAAAATTTTGTTCTCCAAGTTATATTATTAACCTTACTTTCATGTTATAAGTTAAACAGATGTTATATGTCCCAAATGAAAGCCTAAGCCCTCAACTATGCAAAAAGTACCCACTTGACCTACTATTTACCACAAGATTTTGAAGTGTGCGTACGATGGACAATTTACAATCCCATGAGGCCACGGGAGAGGATGTATGAATAGTAGTGAAGCGACGCAACTGATGCTGGTAGGTCACATAGGTGCGGGCTCAGCAAAAGTGTGCAAGGGCACATATCGGCCTCAAAGTGGACGCTCGCAAGCAACCTTTCTGAAACTAAATGGACATACACACGGAGCGGCCATTGTAAGTACACAAGACCGCAAGTGCACATGATGTGTGCCACTGGGGGCAGTTGTGGCCTAATGGTTAGAGAGTTTGACTGGTAACCCTAAGGTTGCGGGTTCGATTTTTAATACCGGCAGGAAATGACTGAGGTTCCCTTGAGCAAGGCATCTAACCCCCAATCACTCCCCGGGCGCCACAGTAAAATGGCTGCCCACTGCTCCGGGTGTCTGTGTCCACGGTTTGCAGTGTGTATGTGTGTTTACTACTCACTACTCCAAATGTGTGTGCACTAACTGGATGGGTTAAATGCAGAGGGTTTCCATACTTGGAAAACCTTCACATGTCACTTTCACTTTGGACAGGGCCAGAAAAGTAGTTTTGGCATGGGTAGCATAAAGCTGAAAGTTGGTTGTCACAATGAACCAGAAAAATTGACCATGAATCATTTAAAACCCACTCTGTTAAGATGTCCTGTATCCATTTGTACACTGGTGCCTCGAACCACATTTATCTGAGGTGCACAGTTGAAGCACAACCAAAACTTCTGCAAGAGGCATGCGGTTTTATTGATTTTTTTTTTTTTAGTGCCGAAAGTTATGTACTGTACGTAGCATTAATAACAAACAAACAAACAAAAAAAGTAAAATTGTGCAAACAGATTGATTAATATAATGGTATAAGAGTAAAGAAAATAATTTAGGATAAAGTGATGACAAATTGAACAGTAAAACATTCCAGACACATTACAGTAATAAAAATTGTGAGGTGAAAATGTGTGGTTTGTCTTTGTTTTAGTTCTTTGTTTATCTTTCCTCTGCTAGTTTGAGTGGGCTTGGCAGCATCCGCACATCTCTCGTCGTCTGTCCCATGTTGCCCGGCGCAGCCGTAAAGAGTCCAGTTTGCAGTTCCACTGGCGTGTGGTGTCAAACATGCTGCGGGTGGCGCCGTGGAGTCGACTCCCTCTCACTGTGCGCTGGTTAAAGCAGGAGTACCGGATGGACTTTGCCCCTGTGCTGCAGCCTCCTCTGCACATTCCTCTGGCGTTTGGCTGTGTTCGTGCTAAGAGGAAACCGCAGCAGGAGTGCGAGGAGCAAGAGGAGAGACTGGTGGAGCAGTGTGTGTTGTGTGGGGTGTTTGTCAAGGTTAGTTCCACTCTGCTTTCAAAGTAGTTTTGAGAAACCAGCTCAAGATGTTGCAGGAATAACTGTCTGTCTCAATCCTTTGGATTTTGCTTCTCTTTTTTTTTTTTTTTGGTGATTTCAGGCTGTGGATAGACTATCTTGTTTCCACCCTTCCTGTCAAATGGTTTGTCACCTGATTTGCCTGGCTAAACACTTTCTAAAGGCAGACCCTTCCCATCTACTTCCTGTTGAGGGAAAGTGCCCTGGCTGTCATCACTCGGTGCTGTGGGGGAGTTTGATACGCCATAAAAATGGCTGTTATGGTGATTTGGAAGAAATTACCTCATCCTCATCTCAGGTCAGCTTTAATATGGTATCAGAAAGTATTAAAGGGTTAGTTCACCCAAAAATGAAAATTACCCCATAATTTACTCACCCTCAAGCCATCCTAGGTGTATATGACTTTCTTCTTTCTGATGAACACAATCAGAGTTATATTAAAAATATCCTGACTCTTCCAAACTTTATAATGGGAGTGATTGGTGGATGAGATTTTGAAGCCCAAAAAAGTGCATCCATCGATCATAAAAAGTACTCCACGTGGTTAATAAATGCGCGCCAGAAGCTCGTTATTTTACTTTATAAAGATTTAAATAAGGATATTTTTCTTACACAAGTGCATCGATTCATTTCAGAAGGCCTTTATTAATCCCCCGGAGCTGCATGGAGTTTTATGATCGATGGATGCACTTTTTTGGGCTTCAAAATCTCATCCTCCAATTACTCCCATTATAAAGCTTGGAAGAGTCAGGATATTTTTTAATATAACTCTGATTGTGTTTGGCTGAAAGAAGAAAGTTATATACGCCTAGGATGGCTTGAGGGTGAGTAAATTAGGGGTAATTTTCATTTTTGGGTGAACTAACCCTTTAATATGTGTTGTCAATAAATTAAACTATTTTCATTTAAACAGAGTCACTGGACGGATGAACTACAGTTGTGAAGACAATGTGATACAGCCGTTTCTGCATTTTAAGAAGTATTTATTGGACTGGAGAGTCTGAACTGACACAGAATGACTCATTAAGGTCAAGGCATCTGTACATCCTAAAAAATGTGGAATTAACAAGGATACACAGAATGAGATGAAGCATTTAACTTTTGAAATATAAGAACATCTTTAGACACATTTTAAAAATATGAAATAAAACATTTTAATTCAGCAATAGTAATTGTTAAACATTGTGTGTAAGCTCAGTCATGATGAGAATAATGACGGAATTACTGTTTTGTTTTTTTGTTTTTTAAACAACTGTGACAAAAGTTTTTAAATGTGGTTATTTTTATCTGAAATCATGTGTGGTCATATTTATTGAACAATAAATCAGTGAATTTGTGTTTTTGTATGTGTGTGAACATTATTTTTTCCACCTATTCCTTGATTGCAATGTTGAATCACCACTCACAAACAAATTTTCTATTTGTATGTTCATACTAGATGGAAACTGATGAACATTAGTAAGAATCTATAAACCGTGAGGATTATTGATGCAATAAATAAAGGCTAAATTCCTGAAGGGTATATAAACCCTGCAGCTCAGCAGCTTTTTATTATTGCTTAGTTTAATCGAGTAGACAACTAATAGTGAGTTTGAAGTGGGATTAGGAGGATGTTTGAAAGCAGTCATAACAGTTTTCACAATTATAATTTTTGCAGTACTGATCAGTGCCATTGGTGGGACAGAAACACACAGCAGCACTGAGTCTACAATGGTTGTGCCCACAATATAGATTATAAAGGCCTGACTGGAGCAATCATAATTCAATGATATCTATCTGTTAGAACATTCAGTTGACAAGGTGATTAAATTCAAAATATTTTATATATTTGAGGTATAAAATAAAACATACTGTATATAAAAGAAAATGAATGCAAATTATATTATTAAAAGTGATGGAATATTAGAAACAAACAAATATGTTTCATAAAATATTGAGTGTAAATTCACAGTGCTGGTGAAAGTTACTTTTAAAAGTAATTCTTTACAACATTACGTTACTTTCTAAATAACTTATTGTGCTACAACTTAGTTACTTTTTATGGAAAGTATTGTTGCATTACTTTTAAGTTACTTTTTCTCATCTGCGCTGGGCTTGCTTGCTTGTTTTTAAAAAAAAAAAAGTTGGCAGATGTAAATGCCCTTTCACACCAAAAGAGCAAATGCAAATTCATGCCTGTACAGTAGAGGGCGCAGCTCAAACAAACCTTTCAGCTGTGCTGCTATTCTGGATTGCAGAAGAATAGGACACAAGAGAAGAAAGATCAACACACTTACTTTAACAATAAAACACAAATGTGATGTTTATCTATAGTCATTGTTGCTTATTGCTATGGTTGATTTGAATCATCTAAAATCAGCAGCAAAGACATTGGTAAATAAAGTAAGATTAAATACATAAAGTATATTTGTATTATTTAACATTTAATTACTGCCAGTTAGCATTTTACTGTTTTTATTCATTTTGAGGAATACTGAATCTGTTTTTGTGCAAGTGAGATGAGTAAATGTATGCTCACATTTAGTCTACAATAACCATCATGTTTATACAGCGCATACAAAGCCTCTGCATCTTACTCCCAATTTCTCTCAACATGGGGACAGAAGAGGTGTCAGCCAATGAAGGAAAAACAAAGTAACTTGCGTAACATATTTGAAAAAGTAACAGATATTTGGTTGTAAATGTAAAAGTAATGTGCTACTTTACTAGTTCCTTGAAAGTAGTCTGATTAGTACGTAACTCAAGTTACTAGTAATGCATGACTCCCAACACAGATGCCTGAAATGTATAAAACTGATCATTCAATTCTGATACACATGTTGAACAAACAGTGGTTATATAGATCTATATTGTGGATATATATTTCTCCAGGCTCTGAAGGTCTCATCACTGAATCTGTCCTCACCGAGGATCTGGAGGTCTGTTAACCGTGATTACCGGCTGAAAGAGAGTAGAATGAGAGAGTTGTCATCATATCTTTCAAAACAGCACCTTACAACATGATCTACAATTTGAATTTTCACAAGGTCTTACCATACTAGACGTGGGACAGCAGCACTGAATGACCTTGCAGCAGTATGCAGCTAAAGTGGCAGAAAGGGCAATCTGGACTGAAAGCACCAGCTTGTGTAATGCTAGGTAATTTTCAAAACCTGTCTGTAGGTGGGTGAAAAGATCAAAAAGTCAAGTCATTTATTCATATAGCGCTTTATACAATGAAATACAGACTGTAGCTTTACAGTAATGAAAATAACAGTACTGATTTTGCAAAATTCTTCAATTATGAAACAAATTCAATTTCAGCTGTAAAGCAGCTCTACAGAAAGAAATAGTGTTGTTATTCTGCTCAAGACAGATCAATGTTGATTCAGTTCAGTTTAATAAACTGTTGAAGCTGCAAACAAATATAAAACAGCTTTACAGAAGACAATCGTGTCATCATCCAGCTCAATTCAGTTTTGTTCTCATTCAATAGTGCAGTCAAATCGATAATTAAAGACAGCAATGTAAGTTGTTCTCACCTTAACATGGATTAAGAGAACTAACATTTAGCTGTTCCAATTTTGTGAGAGCATTCAATTATGAACTGTGTGCCAACCAACCCTGGCTTCCCCTACACAGAATACCATGTGAGAATTGTTACAAAAAATGTTTATGACTTACTTCTAAATTTCTACATATTGTCTTTTGGGAGGGTTCTAAATCAGGCATCCAACAATGAAATAGGGCAGTGAAAACACTTAGGTGCATTAAAATGCAGATCACAGAGGCTGTACAGGCCACGACTTGCATTCCTAAACAGGCCTTCAGCTGAAAAAAAAAGAAGAAAAAATCCAAACAGTGTTATTGGATGCACCAAAACAACAAAATTCTGCATGCTTGGTGACCAAAAGGTCATATTTCCTTTACTGAATTAAATAAAATTATGTGTCTGGCAAAATGTTATGATCTGAAAACTTACAGTTGGGAGGTGAAGATTCTGTGCAGCTATTGCCAACCTTCCAGCGATAATTATCTATAAAAGGGAAAGATCAGGACATGTTATACATTGTGTCTTCAGAAAACATTCAGATTTCAGCCCTTGGCTTTTCTCTCTTATCACACATTTTCAGGTTGACCTTATTTCAAAACAGATTTACTGACTGATCTGCTGTATTGGACATGATTTGGAAAGACACAGTTTTCTTTATAATATCCCATGGTGGTTCAGCAAAACAATGTCCAGGATAGACTTTGAGGCCCTTCAAAACAGCATTGTGTCAGTCTGTACATAACAGTATGTTACTTTTTTGCTGTTTAATGAATTGTTTTGTGTTTCAGAACTGTTTTACCTTTAAAAACCTACATTATATGATGTTGAGGCATGTTATCCTATAAGGTCACAGTATGTGTTCAGTTAACTTATTTTTATTTCCAGGGTTTTGGTTAAATGCCTGAAATAAGGTCTGTGGTTAACACAAGCTCTAGATATTTTCACATTTATTGTACGACATAAAATACACCAGTAATACCCCTTGTGATTTTTAAAGCTTTCGCTTATCTTGAAAATATAACTGCTAACAAATGGCTAAATGGGACAACAGAGGGGACATTAAATGTCATCACACACCAAACAGTAAAATCGCTCACTGCTCTTGACTGAATAACTTCTTTTGTAACTTTAATAAGGATTAATCTATATTTAATTTATACAAGAGATGAAGATATGAAAAGCAGTGTTACTTTACAGTTCAATTTCTGTACCTGGTTACTACTGTTAGACCTACCCGAAAAACCTCAAGCACTGTTTATTTCATTCTTTGTTCTATTACTTGTTTTTTGTGTATACAATATATAGCCTAAACAAACTAACAGACTATATATTTCTAAATAAACTCTCTTATTGATTTGTTCTTAATTTATTACTGACTATTTACTTGTCTTTAATAATGTTTGAACTTTAGTTTAGTTAGGTTAGTAGTTTTTGCTGTGGTATTGAAATTGGAATTGAGAATGGTGAAATTTCACTGTTATCTAAAATTAAAATGTTTAGTGTCATAACCTTATTTATTAGAATTTAAGGTCACATGGGTCAAAAACAATGGAAAATAATAAGTATGTATGTACAGTATGTATGTGTGTGTCTATCTATCTATCTATTTATCTACCTATTTTAATTTTTTTGTGGTGGTGCCAGTAAAAATTTGTCAGGGCAAGTAAAAATATGAGCTACTGGCCCAAAAGGGCTACAAAAACCCCTTAGCGTTGAGGTTTATTCACTGAAATGAAAAGTGTGACAACTAGCCCCAGTCTTCCCTTTTATCAAATATTGTATAATTTTCAGTGTTTTATTCATTCTGTTTTTTAGTTTTATCAAATAGGCCTACTTCATTTTTATCACGTAGCCTATGTATACACATGTTTAAACACTCATAATAATTATTTAATTAATTGATATCTCAATTTAACTTCTGTATTCAACTTACGAAAAAAGCGTAACTGCCGTCGCATCAGTTACGCTTGTTTCGTAAGTTGAATACGGAAGGCATAGGACATAGCGTAAGCATTTTGAACTGCTAGAGGCATTACTCTTTCTTCGTAAGTTGAATACGGAAGGCAGTCTGGCGAAAGCTAGTTATTTTACTTTATAACGTGTTAAATATGAATATTTTTCTTACACAAACATTTATAATGGATGGATAAACTTTTTTGAGTTTCAAACAGGCGGTTTCCGTGTAGACTACTGCCATTATAAAGCTTAGGGGCATCAGGGTGATTGTATTCGTCTGAAAGAAGAAAGTCATATACACCTAGGATGGCTTGAGGGTGAGTAAATCATGGGGTAATTTTCATTTTAAAGTGAACTAATCCTTTACGTTGACAAATGTTTCTGTTAAATGTGATACTTACGATCACGGAGGTACCGCCGCTCACTGCGTCTGAAATTGTGGACATGCCATTCACATAAAACAACAAGATCGCAAATGACAAAAACACAGCCAACGAAATCTGCGTTACCTGTAATGAACCACAAAACATTTACGAAAATTAACCATGGGTGTATTATATTAAATAGCTCCTTTAGCCTGACATGTGTACCAACTGTAAAAACACTATAACCACAAATTTGCGATTGTCACTAAACCATGCTTATAACAATAATCAATCTGCCAAAAAAAAAAAAAAAAATGGTTACTACAGTTAGCCTCTTCTGTACAGTCATTTTTCACATCCATGAACAAGAGTTTGTAAGAAAAAAAAAAAAAAAAGTATGTCAGCAGTTGAGCTGCAAGTACACGCACTCCTAGTATTTTGGGTTCAGCCTCCAGATATTTGAGTTTTTGGTTGGGGTTTTTCTGAAATCGGATGTCCAGAATCTCTCCGGGGTTCCGATCTTCCCAAGACTCAATCTGAGGTTCATCTGTCGACGACAGTTTCATGATTAAAGGGATTAATACACACTTACATTTATAAACACAAAAATTAAGCCACACTCATATTCGTTTCGATTCAATTCAGCAGCATAAACAAATCTATAAATCTGAATTTCATAGAGAGAGAGAGAGAGGAAACCCCTTTTCCTGGCATTCCTGAGCAATCCTAACAAAATGAAGCGGACAAATAACTCAGTTATACAAAAACAAACGTACCTGCCATTTTGCTGATCTCTGTAGCCTAAATTCTCTCGAAAATACTTTGAATGTTTTAAAATACTTTTTTTTCTCCACGCACTTCTATCTCCTGTTTTGGAGTGTATTTGTCCCGCCCCGTTATGAAATCGGGTTCAAGAACATCTGAAAACAGTTAGTCAGCTGACAGCAGCCCCGATACTGAATAAAAGCCCCAAATATCCACAGACTTTCTTATCGTCTCTTAGTTGGAGCTGTAGTCTGATGACCCTTACAAAAAAGAAGTTTACTCAAGTGTGCTATTATAGCCTGTACTTTTTTAAACTAAAAATAAGAAAGTCAACTTTTTATGTACTTTTTATGCCTACTCAATTAAGTTTTTGGCAGAATATGAGAAGTTGTGTGTGGAGTGACAGGAGTTACATGGTGATGCTGCAGAATGGTGTCTCGAAAATCTGCTGAGAAATATAATAATAAATGCATCTCTACCACAATGAAGCATGGAGGAAGAGGTGTCACTGTGTGGGGAGCCTATAGCTGCTGGTGTTGTTGAGCTGCTTCACTGTGAAAAGTCACTTAATGCGTTGGGGTAAAGGAGAATACTGCAGAATGGCTTGCTTCCAACAAATGAAGCAAGCTTGTTATCTAAAGAAGAATGATCAGATGTTATTTTTCACCTAGATGATGCTCCTGCCCACAATGAAAAGATAATCAAGAAGTGGCTTGAGAACAAGTTCATCAGGCTCATGTTTTGGCTTTGGCCAGAGTCCTGATTTGAACCCTATAGTGAATATTCAGGGAGACATTTTTCAACTACTCATGAAATGTTTGAACAAGTTACACCACTAACTCTTCTTCCTGTAAAAAGCTGTCTGCAAGCTGCGGAAGGCTATTCCATGCTAAGTTAATTTATCTACAGTATTTATGCAGTTTTTGCTAATTTCATGACAAGTGATTTGTGATTAAAATAGTTAATGGGTTAGTTCACCCCAAAATGAAATTTCTGTCATTAATTACTCACCCTCATGTTGGTCCAAACCCGTAAGACCTTTGTTCATCTTCGGAACACAAATTAAGATATTTTTGATGAAATCCGAGGGTATCTGATCTACACATAGGCAGCAACGTCATTGCACCTTTTGACATCCAGAAAGGTATAGTTAAAAACATGGTTAAAATAGTCAATGTGACTACATTCAACCTTAATGTTATGAAGTGACGAGAATACTTTTTGTGTGCAAAAACAAATAAAAAATAACGACTTTATTCAACAGTTTGAACCGTTGCCATATAGTAAACTCAGTGCAGCCTTCCTTGTTTACGTCCGAATGCCGGCTCATTATTGGCCAGATCCTATTTTGCCATTTTTTGGCCTGGCCCTCTCTCTTTTTTTTTGCCCAGGAGTGTATACTTGACTTATACTGAAAAGTCTAGGTATATATGGCATTTAGCCTACTTGTACTCAATCTTTTGATCGATATAAAAGTATAATTAAATATTCTAAGTATACTTGGCTTGTAGTTGTGTTTACTCTTTCGATTGAGTAGAAGACCAAATACTTTTTTCACACAGTTTTACTGCCTTATAAACTTACAAGTTTTGGCATCCAATAGCCTACAATATATTTGATGTTTAAAATATTGATTTATAAAGAAAATGTGTTGTATGTTCCTAATTCTGGGTATGTGAATTTTTGTGTAGCACATGGGAATTTACTTCAAATCTACTTAAAGTACAGTGAAAGGTACATTTCAAGTACAAATATTAATACCTAAACAAAAACAATATAATTTATATAATACAAATTATAATGTATTATATAACAAAACATATAGGCCTATATATAAATAGAAAACTATAAGTATGATGTTAAGTTCACTTAAAGAAAACTTATAAGTATGCAGTATAAAACTTCTAAACTAGTAGTTTACTGAGAGTATACTTCAAAGTGTACTTTCATAAACTAATAAATGGGACACAAGCATTTAACTAGTAAACTATTAGTATACTTATAAGTTCACTTGTAGTGCAATTGCAGTACAGTTACAGTACAACTAGTTGTGTACTCAAAGTTTACTATTGTTACACTTAAAGTATACTTTATACAGTAAAAGTGGGCCAATTTAGTCCCCAAATAGTATTAAAATAGTAGTATACTTCTAGTACATTAATATTAATATACTTAAAAATATTCTTGAACTTAATAAAATGAACTTATTTTTTGTAAGGGGACCCGCAGCACAGTTGTTTAGGCTGATGTCTTTCATGATCAAACTTTGTGTTCATTCAAATGAGGTATAGTAACAGCACTTCAACTGACTCATTATTAATTTTTTTTCATTCATGTGTATTTTGTAAAAAATAAAATCAATAAATAAAAATAAAAATTAAGAAAATGTATTAAAAATTAAGAAAAAATCATTGCATAAACTCAGAGACAAATGACTTAAACGCTGTCACTTGTAAAGTTGCACACTTTTTACAGAGCAAATCATCTGTATTATTAAAATAAAATATGTTGGTATGTTCAAACGAAATATACAGCAGGCTATTCTACAAACAATATCTTTCAATTTTTTTGTTAACTGTTTAAAAATGATCAAAAAACACCATCTTAAGAGGTAGTTTTTTTTATTTTATTCCAAATAGCATCACAAGGCATTCACACATACAGCCATTCACACACAAACACCTTCAATAAATGTTTCAAACACAAATGTACATTTATCTTCATCATATATAAATTATAAAAATAGAAACTTAGAATACAACATATCTGTACATCAATTAACATATTTATTTATTCAGAATAAACAACAAAAGGCATGTAACACTAACTGATCTGTTATTTTTATGATTATTAACATAAAACCATTGTGGACAAGTCTAACTACAGCAGATTTATTACGGTACATTAAGAGGGTGAAGGCATGTTATAAACTATCACCTTAAACTCAAGAGAAGATCAAGATTTTGTGAATGAGAAGTTTATAGGGTTAAATGTACCTGTTTTATTATTTTACTGAGTGCTGACAAAGAGATCTATTCAGAAGACAAGATATATTGTTACCTTCACTTTGCTTGACAATGTTACAAATATTTGTTTTACAAAAAAAAAAAAAAATAAAAAAAAAATAAAAAATAAATAAATGGAGCACATACAGTAGACCCAAGTTATTCTGATGGAAAATGGCAGTAAATGGCATTTAAATGTGCCATTAAGATGGCAGTTTTATACTTAGGAAGAACTCCCTCTAGTGGTGAAAAGAGAATAAAAAAAAAAAAACCACGTTTGAAAGATATTTCTCACATTTTCTTTTATATTCACAGATATTTACATACTCCTGAAACAGACATCATTATGGCTACATAAATATAACACTCTTTGTACGAGGAGTGCTTTAGGTTACACCGTAGCCCCTGATCTTCGTATTACAAATCTGGAGCTCTGTATTCATGGCTGCTTTGTCTCATGCACTTTACTGGGGCTAAACACACTTTCAAATGGCACATTCTCTGTCCTTAAAGGGAAACTCAAAACAATCAAACATTTCCTTCACTCTTCATTTCATCTGACAACTTCATGCTAAACAATTTAAAGTGACATCCATCATCTTGTGGTCATTTGTCTGTGCAGATTATTACGAACAGAACATGCTACATCTGGTCCCTATACGGATGGCAGTTGATGCACAAAACACAGCCAGCTCCATTCCAGAGAAGAATAACTGCCTTGCTCTGGAAATGTGGCTGGTTTATTTTGCAGTGGCCAAATTCTCACCATCTGCTATCAGTTCACAGGTTTGACATGCTCTCTCCTACTGAGAGAAGATTGCTAAATAGTTTTGCTACTCATTTTCTCTCTCCATTAAGACTTGGGCACTATAGGTCAGGACCGGCTCATGTTCCCATGAGGGCACACTCTTTGGAGGTCCATTTTAGTTATTACTTCCATATATCCTACACCAAGGGGCCCACTAAATCAGCTCGTAATGTATGCTCTGAGGGCCCCTACAATCCAGCCCTGCCATAGGCCACAGTACCTTCATTAGCAGTACATTAGCAGACCTCTTTATCTGTAAGGCAAAAAATCATGTTTCCAGTATCTCTGTCATTCGGTCATTAAATGCTGCTGTGAAGCATCAATCACAGAGCTATTTTTGGTGACAAATCAAATCATTTTATTTCTGTAATCGGCCCAGGATGAGCAGATTCTTCACAACTTTGCACTGCGGACCTTTTGGACTTTGAATCCTCAAAGAGGAAGCAGACTGAGCAACTACAGAATTACACACACAGATGCACAGACTATGTCCATGTGTGTGCGCACGGCTTTGAGGATGGTACGCAAAAGTGCTCGTGATTCCGCCCATTCCGTCTGATCAAACACATGCAAAAACAGTAGGATAGACACAGCATGTTATGTGCACAGGAGTGAATGGACTGGATGCTGTTGTAATGGAGTAGTAGAGGAGTCAGTTATGTATGTGCTTCTTTGTGTAACTGCGCATGTTAATCATATATTTGGAATGTGTATAATTTTCTTTGATTGTCTGCTTTCCTCTTCTCCTCCAGCCCTCCATCTGTGTTTATGAGCCTTTCACAGAATTTAGTTTCAAAAATCACGTGTTTGCCGGTCTTCAGATAGAGCTTTCTTCGCACAGTGCCAGTGGTGCTCCTCTTAGGCAAGGCATCTTAGACAACTCCTCCTCCATCTCACTAAGCACCTCCCCTAGCCCCTCCTCCTCTCCACCTGGCCCCGCCCTTTCTCTACCATCCAGCTCCTCTGCCAGGTTCACAGCTGACTCCTGCAGTTTCAGTTCACTTGAGTTGGTGTAAAAATGCCTGCCGTTGTGCCCACCCGGGTGCATACCGTGTCCGTGACCGTTTAGCGTTCCGTTCCTTTTCTCTGTCAAAGGAACAGCCTCCGACAACAGACTGGCGCTGCTTGGAGACTGCGGCGTGTCTGTAGAAGGAAGCAAATCCCGCCCTTTTTCCAATGTGGACGATGAGTGCCCGCCCCCTCTCATGCCACCTTGTCGTTTGTAAATTAGAAACAACAGGAAGCCACCCAATACAAAACCTATAATGAAAAATAACATGTGCGAGGCCACAAAATGTCGGCTACCCGCGATGGCCACGTTCCCCCCCATGCTGGGATTTTCGAGGGTCAGCTGGTACTCGGCTCTGCGACAGGGTGGCTGATCTCTGCCCATTTCATCACATAGGCACTTGTAGGTGCCCAGGCTCTTATTTGTGACCTGCACCTCCAGGTCATAGTTGTGGCGGCGGGTGTGAATATCAGAGGGATGCTCCCAGCGGCAAGGACGAGGAGACACTTGCACACAAGAAAGCAGGATGCGCAGACCCAGTACGACACGCCTTTCAATTACAGGTGGGGAACAAACACCTAAAGTTACAGAGAAAAAGTGGGACACAGATGATTAGGTCACAATTAGTTTTCAATGCAACAAAAATTTTTGCATGACCCCATTGCTACCCAATGCTGCAATTATTTGATCAAAAATACAATAAAAACTATAAAAAAAATATTATTTAAATGTTATTACAATTTATAATAACTTTTATATTTTAAAAATGTAATTTATTTCTGTCATGGCAAAGCTGAATTTTCAGAAGCCATTATTCAAGTATTTAGTGTCAATCAAGAAACATTTCTTATTATTATCACAGTTATATTATTATATACTTTTTGTGGAATTCAAGATACTTTTTTTTTTTTTTGGTCAGGATTCCTTGATGAATAGAAAACTCCAAAGTAGAGCATTTATTTTGAAACAGAAATCATTTGTAACATTATAAGTGCATTTATTGTCACTTTTGATCAATTTATCATTTATCTTTCTGAACAAAAGTAATTTAATTATATATATATATATATATATATATATATACATACATATACACACACACATTTATTATGTACACACATACACTATAATAATAATAATAATTCACTATAATTTCAAAGCAACAAAAGGTAATGTTGTGGAGAAGGTGGGGTATAAAGATACAACACAAATGCAAAATATTCTTTAAGAATGGAGAGATGAACATACATGAAATACATTTTTCTAAGAGTCGTTTCTGCTTTTACTCCATTTAGCCTGCTCATCTGATTTTATTGTAAGTGTATTTACTGTAAAAGTATGTATGCACACTGAGAAAATTATTGTCTGTGTTGCCACAGTGACAGATGGTATATAGACATTAATACCGTCAGACTTACCTTCGCCATTGTTGCATTGCCTGACTAAATCTTCTGCTTCAAACACTTCATGATGCCTGAAACATAAATGTAACTATGTGACGACAGCAAACAAATGAAGAGCGTGTCACGAGTTTCATTTTGGGGGTGGGGTTGTGGTGTTGTTTTAGCGGAATTTAATAATTAACAGATTAAAAGGGTTTTAAGGGAACAAGAAGGGAAAAAAAAGTTCTAGGGCTAATCTGATATGTCTTAATATGAACTACATGAATCAAATGTTTCAAATCAAAACAGCAAAATTTCATAAAAAGTTGAGTAGTTGCCTGTTGGTTGTTCAACATTCCTCTCGTAAAACAGTTGTCAAATATTACATGTTTAGCTACTTATATATTCCACACACTGCTAAATGTATGTATGTATTTCACTGCTAAGACTAAAGCGTCACGTTGGAATTCTCAGTTGTCTTCTGTGAACCATAAGACCTGCCTTCTTTGATTTGATTGGCCATCTTGCTCATTTTGACATTGACGAGCACTGTTAGACCTCTGAGACATCTAAAAATGTAACTTTTAAAACGTTTTGCAGCATCAGATATTGGGAGACAGTTTGGCTATTTCTAAAAAATTGTTCAATGAGAAGAAAGTCCACTTGTGTACCGCAATACTTAATTTGCGAGTTGCGAAAGAATGGGTCTTCTTGGTTTTTCAGTATAGTATTTAAAAAAAAAAAAAAAAATAGCCTTAACTTACTTATTCTACCCACTAAAATAATGGAATAAATAATAAATAATAAAATCATGGCTCAAAATCATATGTCTTTATGTGAATAAGTGTTTGTGTGTAACATACATAGGCATAGCACAAGTTTTATTTTCATGACTCCATATGCAGCCAAGGCCTCGGGCACGTGCACACATCTCGCAGGTAGAGTACCGAGGACAATTCACTGTGGGTAACTTCTTCAGAGAGCGAGGAGAGCCCACAAGAGTCTCATTCTACAGCAGAGAGACAGAGGGTCAGTTATGCATTCATTAGTCTTTAGGTTAAAGATACACTACTGTTTTATATCACAAAAAAACTACAATAAAACAATATGTGATTACTTTGTATAGCAATATGTTATTCACTGGCTCCTGTGCAGAAAACAGGGGGATTTCTTCAATAAGAGTTGCATTCGGACCAACTACAGCAACATTGTGTAGCTCTCCATGATCTATTAATACACACACATGTATATAAACCACAAATTATTAAACTGAATCAAGCATATCAATTCACACACGGATGACAATAAATGACACAATTACATTTTTTTTTCTGTTTAGTCTCTCTTACCTGTTCCAAGGTGCAAAACAGTGGCCATGTTTTGCTTTGTGCCATCGGAGGGCGTAACGGCAAGTTTAGTGTATGTGATGCCATTTCTGACCATTAATGGCGCTGCAACAACACTGTTCTCCATGAGCGGGTGATCACGCATGAATGTCAGCACTTTATCAGGCAGCTTCAGGGAGGACTCAAAGCCCTGCTCCTTCAGAGCACTATTCAAACACTGAGAGTGATAAAAGAAGAGAGGTAAGAAATTATTACAGATTTAAAGCAGACAGTAATGATACAAATACAAATACATAAATGTAAAGGCTGGAATACACTACGTGACTTGAAAAGCTGAACAGATATTAAAACACCAGACTTCATACACTTACTGACTTTGTAATTAGTTACAGAGAAAAACTGGGCATCATACACTAAACGACTGAGGATCACACACTATCAAGTCATTCCAAACACAACAAACTCACGCAGAAACATGCAGCTCATTGCTAGGAGATGCATGACAGATGAAAACAACCATGGATGTACAGTACAGGAACTGACCGCAGTATTTGTTATAGCGACTGTGCTCAAACAAAACAAATCAAGACAAAGGTAGGTCAGTATGGCCTGTACAGATTGCAACAGGAAACACAAGTGGCTTTATAGCCAATTGGGCATGTCATACACTACGATATGTGTTCTGAATATCAAACATAGATGAAATCATAGTCTGAGGCTGTGCCCATCATACACTACGTGAATTTCTGCAACTCTGTCAACTTCGGCTGCAGACTAGTTATGACTTTCGGCCTGGACTCCACCAGGCTGCAAATCAGGGCAAAAATCTGAGCTTTATTCCAGCCTCAAGATTACAATGTGTAGATTACATGCATTTTTGTATTATAGTATAGTAGAAAATTGCATTGTTTTGCATTGTATTGTATTATATGTATATGTTGTACAATATTACATTGTATGGTATTGTGCTGTAATCTATATATTGTAAAAGACTGCATTATATACACTATATTGCCAAAAATATTGGAACACCCCTCCAAATCATTGAATTCAAGTGTTCCAATCACTTCCATGGCCACATGTGTATAAAATCAAGCACCAAGGCATGCAGACTGCTTCTACAAACATTTGTGAAAGAATGGGTCGCTTTCAGGAGCTCAGTGAATTCAAGCGTGGTACCGTGATAGGTTGCCACCTGTGCAATAAGTCCATTTGTGAAATTTCCTCATTACTAAATATTCCACAGACAACCGTTAGTGGTATCATAAAGTGGAAGCAATTGGGAACAACAGCAACTCAGCCATGAAGTGGTAGGCCACGTAAAATCACAGAGTGGGGTCAGCGCATGCTGAGGCGCACAGTGCGCAGAAGTCACCAACTTTCTGCAGAGTCAATAGCTACAGACCTCCAAACTTCGTGTGGCCTTCAGATTAGCTCAAGAACAGTGCGTAGAGAGCTTCATGGAATGGGTTTCCATGGCCGAGCAGCTGCATCCAAGCCTTACATCACCAAGTGCAATGCAAAGCGTCGGATGCAGTGGTGTAAAGCACGCCACCACTAAGCAGTGGAGACGTGTTCTCTGGAGTGACGAATCACGCTTCTCTGTCCGGCAATCTGATGGACGAGTCTGGGTTTGGCGGTTGCCAGGAGAACGATACTTGTCTGACTGCATTTTGCCAAGTGTAAAGTTTGGTGGAGGGGGATTATGGTGTGGGGTTGTTTTTCAGGGGTTGGGCTTGGCCCCTTTGTTCCAGTGAAAGGAACGCTTAATGCTTCAACATACCAAGACATTTTGGACAATTTCATGCTTCCAACTTCGTGGGAACAGTTCGGGGATGGCCCCTTCCTGTTCCAACATGACTGCGCACCAGTGCACAAAGCAAGGTCCATAAAGACATAGATGAGTGAGTTTGGTGTGGAGGAACTTGACTGGCCTGCACAGAGTCCTGACCTCAACCCCACAGAACACCTTTGGGATGAATTAGAGCGGAGACTGTGAGCCAGGCCTTCTCGCCAACATCACTGCCTGACCTCACAAATGCGCTTCTAGAACAATGGTCAAAAATTCCCATTAACACTCCTAAACCTTGTGGAAAGCCTTCCCAGAAGAGTTGAGGCTGTTATAGCTGCAAAGGGTGGGTCAACTCCATATTAAACCCTACAGATTAATATTGGGATGTCATTAAAGTTCATGTGCCCGTAAAGGCAGGCGTCCCAAAACTTTTGGCAATATAGTGTAGTATAGTATAGAATAGCACAGTACAGTATAGACTGTACTATATTTTATAGAGTAAAATGGCACAGTACTGTATATAGTGTATCATATAATGTTGTATTTTGTGATATAGAATAGCATAGTATAGAATAGTACAGCATTGTACTATATGTGTTGTATCATCTAATATTAAACGATAAGGTACAATGTATAATATATTGTAATATTGTACCAAACAGTATTATATCCACCTTATTTTGCAACACGGAAGTATGGCAGTGTTACTAGTCAACATTGAAAGTCTTTGGGATGTGCTGGAATAGACTTTACAGAGTGCTCACCTCTTGCATCATCAATACAAGATCTTGACCAAAAATTGATGCACCTCTTGATGGAAATAACATCACAACATTTATTTCCATCAAGAGGTTGTGTCTTTCTACATGGCTGGTAAAATGAATAATAATAATCACTGCAATAATGATCCAATCATAGACTCTTAAGTATTTGCCTATTTAAATCCACATAGCAACCGTTTTTTTTTTTTTGGCCGGGCAGTGTAGTACTACATGTATCGTATAATATCATATGTTATGGTATGGTAGTGAGGGTGCAGTTGTATACCTGTCCTGGTCGTGGTGTTGGAATGGGCTCTGGGTTAATCCAGTTCTCACAACTCTTCTTCATCTCTTTAAAAGGTCCGTCCATCACCTTAGTGATCTCCTCCAGACTGTACATACACACGGCTGACAGCTCTTCTCTTTCCCTACACATTAAATATCAACACAACAGAACACACAACAACAAAAATCAATAGAGAAATGAAATGAAAAGCAAAGAACCGAAACGAAATGATTCAGAAGAGATGAGATCAGCTCAGAAGGTCAGAGGTGAAACCGATCAAAGTACCACTGTGAGGTGAATATGCCATAGAAGTGTGTGCTGCTGGGGTCTCCAGACTGGTGCTGTACAGTGAACACATCAGTAAGAACGTTAAATCGCTGTCCACTTGCTCGATCTTCACACACCAGCTGGGCCTTTAAAAACGTCGTCCACCGCCTCTGCAGAGTCTTCATACCACCTTTATCAGACTAGATAACAGAGCGAGAGACCAAAATAGATCAGACATAATATAAAATGGGTGAAGAAACACAGACAGATGGCAAAGAATAGAGGAACTTTATGACTCAAGAAATATGAACTTAAGTGGAACAGTACAATTACATAACATATCAACTGAGAGCAGAACTACTGTACAACATCTCTTCAGACATCACAAGCAAAGCCATAAAAAGACTAGAGAGACAAGAAAACACACTAGGTCTACTTCCTACCTTGCAGACCCTGGCAACTCTGGGCACTTTGACTTTGGTGAAGAGGTCATACTCTTTAGCCACCTCAGTGAAGAAGAAGTAAATTTTGTCATCTTCACCAGTAGGATTGTTCTTCTCATCCTCTTGGATGAAGGCAGAACTGACAAACTCTGGATCTGAGTTCAGAAACAAGGAGTCAAGAAGACTGTAGTTATAAACAATCTGGGTGTGAATTCACATTAAATGTTGCCTTTAATGTGTAAATGCCTGTGTCTGGATGGATGGATGGATGGATGAGTGTCTTACCACTAAGCCAGTTGATTGATTGCTCAGTCCGGATGCGTTCCTGCTCGATGCCCGTTGCCCTGGAAATGTCATACATTGTGCCAAGGAAGTTACTTGTTGCGGCAGTGTAAAGGATCTCCCCTGAAAGAGAGAGAGAGAGAGAGAGAGAGAGAAGGTGAGGAGTAAAACTGAAAAATAGATATTTTATTTTATTTTTTATTTTAATGTACTGTAAAAAATTATTGTATGCTATTATATGTATGTTATTTCACTGTTATTTTAGTGTTAAAACATTTTGCAAATGATGTTACCCTGAAAATCACCTATATTGTGAGCCAGTGGTCCCTATGAAGAAAACTGCTTCATAAATACACTAAATAATGTCTTAATGATGATCTAAATATGCAGAAAGGTTTCTGTAAAGCTTACATTTAGGGGAGAGAAAGCAAAAATTATTCATTCTCAAAAGAAAAAGGCAGTTTTAATTTAGGGTTTTGGTTAGCATATATAATTAGCTTTACAGTGTACAGCAACAATAGACGTCTACCGAATGCACTCATTTAGATAGCTAAGTAAACGTGTTTCATACCTGCCATGACAGCGGTGTAATGCTGGCTGGGCTCAAAGGGGCATTTCCCCTTCCCTGTCTCCATCCTTATGCTACCATCATCATTCTTCTCCAGAGAGAATGAAGAGATGTTCTAAATGAGGCAGAAAACACAGACAATGTAATAACTGTCTGTCATTTAATTGAAAAGAAATGAGCAAAAATGGGATGAAGAAGGGAGTAAGAGAGAGAGAGGAGTACACAGGTACACACTTATGGTCATATAGCCTACCGCAGGTGGAAAACTCTCAATCATTCTAGGGTAACAGGTTTATTGAAGTTCATCTGCCACAATCCGTACACACACAGCATATGTTTACTCGCTATATTTTGCACACGTTCACATTTCATCAAATGACACATTTCTTTTTAACTGTCCTACTTAATAGTATGACAATACTTGAGTCAGTGTAGTTGTGAAAACATGCAAACTTACAATAAAAACACACTGGGGATCAAAGGCGAAGGTCCCACAGGCATATATGCGTCCATTTCCCAAGAACTCCAGCAGACGGATGTAGTTCTTGCAGTCACCCTGTGAGGGGCAGCAGAGTAAAGCATGACTTACTGTAAGACAAATAACATATTCTCTTTTCCTGTTTTGTTATATTATATGCATGCGCTACTGTTCATAAATTTTGAGGTCAGTACATTTTTTTGGATACTTTTATTCATCAAGGATGCATTCATTTGATCAAAAGTGATATTAAAGACATATATAATGTTACAAAATAGTCTATTTTAAATAAATGCTGTTCTTTTAAACTATTCATCTATTTCAACATTGATAATAGTAAGAAATGCTTCTTGAGCACCAAATTAGAATGGCTTTTAAATGATCATGTGACTAGATTAATGACTGCTGTATATATATATATATATATATATATATATATATATATGAGTAAATAAATGAATAAAAATATTTATTATCACTTAAGTTACTAAATTATTAATTAATTATTTTATATACATATATAAATATATAGCAATTACAGTCAAAGCATAAAAGTAACTTGCAGTTTTCATTGTAATCACCTATTTGATTATTTTATTATTATAATTATAATTATTATTATTGTCAAGGTCAACAAGGTCAACTGTCTCTGTGCAGAACAAGAGAGTTTCTGTATCAATAACAGTGATTGGTAACCTGAACCCAACTGGGCTGTATCTGAGACCCCCAGACGTTTTCTACAGTGAGACCTCCCCCATCTTTTATCTTTTAAAGGGCACAGTTAATCAGTAATGATCGACATTTCACAGTAGGACAATTTATAAAGCACACAGAAGGTTTTCTCGTACAAATGCATCCTGACTATGATATACGGCTGGAATTTTGATGAAAACCAGTTGGCTTTACTTGAACAGTTTCCATTTCAGGACTAGACAGACTATTAAGTTCATCAATAAAGATTAATGAGAAACCAGTCTGTATCGATTCATAGTTTTCCATGTGTTGTACTCAAACGTGAATGTGCTGGAGAAAAACGTGAAAATGTATTCTAATGACCAGTCGCAGGTCTGTAAGGTCAATTAGCTCACTCTTTCAGATCTTTCTCTTCCGTTTCCTCTTTTTCCATTCTATCATGACATACCTTTTGTTTGCCTAATCACACCCTTTCTGACCCTCCCCCACTGTGGCCTCAGCCCACATGTCAATCATCCACAGGCCCCTCCCCCCAACATCACAGCACTGAATGCTAAACACAAATAAGTGAGCTCATTAGCTCTCTCTCACACTCACTCGCCCCATGTGCCGCCCTCAGCTGAGAGAAAGATGTAGAAAATGACATGCACACAGGGAACAATACTAAAGCCTGAATGAGTGCTCAGTATTGTTCTTTTTTAAATTAAAATTTAAACATGAAGAAATGAATATTACTTTAGGAAATCAGGTACTCAAATAAGACTCGCTTTATCTGTTTCTACCCTGGACACTTTCGCTAACAGAATAAATGAATCATTGCTGACTGTGAATTTGTGCATTTCTACAGTGGCATCTGTAACTGAGAATATTTGCTTTTGTGTGATGCTGTCAGTAACAGTTTGACGACTGTCATATCGGTCAGTTAAAACAAAGCAAAAGTGTTGAGGGCACCCTTAAGAATATTCTTAAAAATAAAGCAGGCAAATGATGGATTTTGGAATTACGAGCTTTTCCAACCCTTTCACAAGATTCATATTGTTTGTTTGCTTGCTATAGAGCTCTTTACATCCCCCCACCTAAAGCACACTACATACATACATACATACATACAAACAAACACATCACATGAGTTTACCTCGGTTTTTCCCTTAGCAACACAAGACTTCCTCCTGTCTTCTGGAACACTCCACTCAATCTACATAGATATTGCGAGAGATAGAGAGAGGGAGAGAGAGATCAGTATTTCAGATTCTTTCCTGGTTAAAAAGAAACTATGTCAGCCATGAATATGCAAAGCATGTTTGGCCTGTTAAATACAGAGGCTTATAACACATGAGAATGTGAATTCAGTACCTGCAAATGTTATTTACTTATTTAACCATAAAACATATTAATACATTCAGTCAGAATCCAAAATATATACCATTTGTGGTCATTTGAAACATTAATTCTTAAAAAAATAATTTTGATAATATTTTGATTTTGATAAAAAATAATTTGAGTAAATCTGTTGTGACATATTTTCCAAGATGTAAACTGACATCATATAATTTTTTTCATTCAAATATTGTGTTGGACAATAGAGGGAAATTAAAGTCTAAGTCTAATTAAAATTGAAGTCACATTAGACTCTTCATGGTCAAAAAGGTCCATTCTCATTGTCAAATGTAGCGATGTACGAATAACACCTCACACAGAACAGTCACTTTCAAACTAAGCAGCTTTGTGTTGGTTATTGTGGTGAATTCATGTGACCAAATTAGACCAATTGTCACTTCTGGAGTTTGTCAGACTATGTCCATATTGGACTGTATGTTTTCCTGCTCTTTACACAAAAACATAACAAGTATGAAATAATAAATATTGAAAATATTAAATATTGATGTGATATTAAAGAGGTAATAAAGTGGTATGAGACACATGAAACTAGCACAGTGCAGACACTGGTTGCCAGAGACAACAGTCAAATATACAGGTTAAAAAAACAAATATCATTATACAAAAATACATGTCTGCAAGTATTCCAGAGAGCCATATGAGAATTTTGTATATTGAGCTTCCTTCTTACACCCCTTTATGGCCCTGTTTCCACCTGGTATTAAGATGAGTTTTGGTCGATCAGATCAGAAGTGGACGAGTGAGACACATACCCATTCCGTCTCTTTTGACCACTTTCAACCACTTCTGTCCTGATTTCTTTGAGGGGAGGGTCTATGGGTGGGTAAATGTATTGTTTTTTTTTTTTTCAGATCTTTCAATATAATGGACGGCGGCGGCGGAAAAACACTGGGATCAGCAGCTTTCATTTCTGGTCTTCTGAACCACAAGACCGGCCAAACGTGGTGAGTTTGTACAGAAATCAGGAATGGTGAGAGAACATTGTGCTTGGTACATTTTTCATCTTCAAACCAAACCTGGGTCTTCAGCTGACAAAGTTTAAATCCCGCCTGGCTCATGTGCTTTCCATAATGTTTACGCATTAGTTCAGTTAGTAGGAGGAGAGTAGCCGGATTTAAGTGGCTGTTTGAACACATTCAACCACAAGAGCGTTTCCACTATGAAAGCAATCCGGTCTAATGCATTTTTGACTACCTCTGGAAGTGGTTGAAAGTGGACAAGCTCAAAACGTTTTACACCCTATTTACTCCTGTATTTGGCGTCATCCACCTGTGATCCGATCGACCAAAACACATCTTAAAACCAGGTGTAAACAGGGCTTAAGATACAGTACCTGACCACCTTGTCTGGGTTTATTTAGGGAGTTATTTAGTTTTTATTTTACCAACTGGCTGTCTGTACATTACCCTTCACATAGAAATAAGGTTAAAATCAAAATGCGTTTGTTCTCAATAAGCTGAAAAATATTTTAAAGAGAAATTCTAACCACAAAAATCTAAAAACTCTTTGCCTAGGGACAAGATCATTCCTTTTTAGCACAGAAAAGAAGATATTATGATTTCAGTGCAATGATCTCACCACAGTAGCTCTCCTTAATCTTATAGGCCTATCTAATATTACGTGACACTTAACCGAGTAATTTTGCTGTAGACGGAGGTATGGTGCAAGCATGTGCTGGGCTCTGACACACTCTGTGTGCTTGAGGGTAAATGGACGTGAAGCTACATTACAGTATGTGATGAATTTTGACTCTGATGACAGGAGACAGTGAGAGGCGACTGCTGGGAGAAAAGGGAGGGCCGTCGCGGAGGGATAATTTGGTTAGAGAGCTGCAGTAGTGACCAGGGATGAGATCATCTAGTTTAGCTTGATGAAAAGCTGTGTATTGAATCTTGTTGGGCTGTCTGTTATGACTATATGTGAGTATATTGGTGTGCAGTTGGATATTGTTATTTGGCACAAAGCATTTTATGTAATGATTTAGCTGATCATTCCATTTTAATTAAATCTTTTCTTTTTATTTGAATTAAACAAACACCCCCTACAATTAGCTTAAATAGTAACACTTGACAATAAGGTTAAATTTCTTAAAATTAGTAAATGCTTTAGCTAAGAGCTAACAATGAACAGCATTTATGGTATATATATACAGGGCTTGAAATTAAAGGGATAGTTCACCCAAAAATGAAAATTTTGTAATCACTCACTCAAATCAAAGCATTCATCGCGCTCTCCCAGCTAATTAGGTGCTGAGACCTATATATCGATATAAGAATACAAAAGAGGTCTGCACTCTGAAGCACTTTAATCATGGTACACAGGAGATAAGATGACAAACATTTCGGCTCTTCGCCTTTATCAGTGTAACAATTTCACTCACTCTCAATAATAATATCACTCACTCACCCTCATGTTGTTCCAAACCTGTATGAATTTCTTTCTTCTGTTGAACACGAAAGAAGATATTTTAAAGAATGTTGGTAACCAAACAGTTGACGGTAGCCATTGACTTCCATAGTATTTTTTTTCCTACTATGGAAGTCCGTGGCTACCGTCAACTGTTTGATTACCAACATTCTTTAAAATATCTTCTTTCGTGTTCAACAGAAGAAAGAAATTCATACAGGTTTGGAACAACGTGACGGAGAGTAAAGGATGGCTTGATGACTAAATGATGATTTTTGGGTGAACTATCCATTTAACGCCCGTCAACCCGCCAAATGCGGATGGATTTCAGCAGTGGCGTGTAATGCAGTCACTCCTACTAGCCACTTTAGCGGGATGAATTTTATATATAATATAACTCTAGAGGGGAGCATTTCACTAAACATATGCACTATATTAGCTTGTATATTCGTTATATTTATTTTACCTGTTAGTAATGTTAATTGTAACCTTTAATATTGTAGTAATGTATAAGAAAGGGCTCACTGTATATAGTTTAACCATCATTACATTACACACATACACACACACATATATATATTGATAGGTTGTGTACAAACAGAATGTTTCTGTTGGCTTTTGCATAACTGTCAAGCTGTGACATTCACTGCAAGAGAAAAGAGAGCTCACCAACTTCATCTTTGATAGGTTTGATAGGTCAGCAGTATCCACAGCAATGATTGCATCACACGCACCAACGTAGAGCATCCCAAACTCAGGGTCCAACAGAAAGGTGCTGAAGTTATATATGTCCCTAAATTCAAGGGAATCCGGCTTAGAAGTGACTGTTGAGGAAAAAAAAAAGAAAAGTTTGGATTAAATATCAAAAGATTTATCACAGCAAGTTTCAGTAAATTAATTAATATAAGTAACACGTATTAAAAATAAAAACAGACACTTTCTTCCTTGCATTCATGCACACGCATTCTAGGATAATGATATTTGCCACATCCTTTACACTAGCCCATCCACAAACCTATTAATATGATTAAATTTAAAGCTAAATATGATTTCAAATAGTGAAGACACTTTAAAAAGTCGGTGTTACTATATTTGTGAGGATATTTTCTTACAGGAATAACCAAACTCTTACACAGACACACACACACTATGAATGTCTGTTTAGCATGATGATTAATTCTGTTCATATATGTAAATCAGCATGTGGGTTGAGGCTCTTTTTAAGATGTGATATATCTGATGCCCTGGGCAAATTTAATACAGCATCTGCACTGCACTGCATTTAATCTGTTCCTCTTTATTTAAAATGTGAAACACTCATTTGCTCCATTACCCTAATCATAACCAAGTGTGTATTTAAGAGATTAGAGAAATATATATAGACACAGCGAAAGAAAGAGAAAAGTCCAGGAAAGAGGACAGATCACACTCATCTTGTAGTGTGATATGAGTGTCAGAGGGACAAATCCAGTACATGTAAGTGACACTAAGAAACAAACAAGTCTGATCTGTATGAGTTTGTTCTTGCCATGAAACCAAAAGAAATGTTATGTATTAAATGAATGCTCATTTCCTGAGCAGTGCAGACTGTTAATGTCTCGTCTGTTTAATGTCTGAACTCATTAGACAACATTAAACACAGATTTGATGTGAAACAGAAAGCCTGTCTGTGATCGGTGAACTGTATGCGTGTATGGATCTGTTTGCCTTTATATATGTGCTTGTTTGTACTGACTGCAGCCATTGGCTCTGGATCTGAGCACATGTGATTAGATTAATCACTTGTAATCGCTTTTCTGCCACTCTCATCTCAGTCAAACATCCTCCATTTCTTCTTCTTCTCATAATCTTTGTAATTCTAGCCTGGATAGACATCTTTGGACAAAACAATCAATCCCTAAACATCCCTAAACAAACAAAAAAAAAAAACAATCCCTATTCACACTAAGACGAAAATTTGTTTCGATAAATTTTGGAATTTGAATGAACGGAATATTAATGCGTCTGTATAGACCGACAAGAACATTCGCATACCATCAATGAGACCGTTGTTTTTTTTTTTTACGAAAAAGGTGTTGTAATCTCTTTTTCATTGGCCAAACAAAAAGATTCAGGTTTTGGTAATGTGCCCGAAGATCCAATGGTTGCTTAGGTGTTTGCTTTAGCATTATTAGTTGGTTGATTACTGGCATTTCTCTTGAAATTCTTCAAACGTTAGGCTTCTAATATTATATCCTATCATATCAAACAAGCACACACATTTATCTTCTTAAGAGGTGATGAACAGCCTTTAATACAGCAAGATAATCACCTCCTTCTAAAGCTAATATCTGACAGCTGCCAAGCCAAATGTGTCCTGTTATAATACCTCACTAATACTCTATAAAACACCAGCATGTGTGATAGTACATGGATACACACAGACCAGACCTGAGATAGAAGAACACTGAATAAACTGAACCACTTTACCTAACGAACACATGTGAGACACATACTCGCAAGCAGACATTTTTATATGAAATGTAACTATAAAACCCTCAGTATTGTTATATTTTTAAGTCTCTCTGCAGACAAAAATGCAAAATATCTTGTGCTATGTGATGACGCCAGAAGAAAGCCTCATTATTTTTCTTTGCAATCAGTCACCACACCTGCTGTTCACCTTCAAAATCAGTTTGAGTTCAGACTAACATACACAGTTTGATAAGTGTATGACTATTCTCAAATGAATTCACAGAATGGATTATCTGTGTGTTTGGTTGACAGCCAGAGAAAAAAAACCTGCTGTACTTTTCAAAGACAAATGGCTCACGTGAAACTGTTGAAATGCAAACAAGGCAAATAAATATGAACATGTTTTCTACAGTTTACAAAACACAATACACACATAGGCCTAATCCTAGATGCTGATTGGTTCTAGTTTAATTACACTATATAGTCTTAAAGTGTGCTAAAATACACAATATAGTTACAGTTATGATCTGAAACATATGTTCACCAGTTGCTGCGTATGCACAACCCCATGCAGCACCCATAGATGCCAATTATTAATCTGCCAAAGTTGCCAGGGACTGTAACTTTAGTCACTTTAATTCTTAAAGGGTTAGTTCACCCAAAAATGAAAATGATCCCATAATTTACTCACCCTCAAGCTAGGTGTATATGACTTTCTTCTTTCAGTCAACCACAATCAGAGTTATATAAAAAATTATTCTGGCTCTTCCAAGCTTTATAATGGGAGTGAATAGTAACCATCCATCATAAAAGTAATCCATACGGCTCCAGGGGGTTAATAAAGGCCTTCTGAAGCAACGATGTGTTTTTGTAAGAAAAATATCCATATTTATAACTTTATAGATTATAATCACTAGCTTCCGGTAACGTACGTCCACGCGTTCGACGTATGACGTAGGATGTAGGAGATAAGTAGCGAAAGCTTAGGTGAGAGTAGACGCCGCTCACGGTTTAAACAATCAGGGCTGGGCACTCATGTTCCTCCAACATTTCTCTTTAAAAATTCTCATTTAATGCTGCCTTCATGTGCTCTCGGAATTATCATAAATACCAGTTTTCTAGGTAAAAATTGCACATGGACACGCCCTCCCGTTTCGATGCACATGCGATGAGCTCGTAATCACAACTTTAGAAGTGGAAATTATCAAATTCCCGATAGTACGTGAAGGCAGCATTAGACTTCTAATTCGTGACTGGTGTTTTGTGTCCTCTGCACTTCCGCGTTCGTCAATACGTCATGTATTCACTCTTCCGCCGGAATCGACTGGCATACGGAAGCCAGTGATTCTAGTTTACAAAGTTATAAATATGGATATTATTCTTGTAAAAACGCATCGCTTTGCTTCAGAAGGCCTTTTTTAACCTCCTGGAGCCGTATGGATTACTTTTATGATGGATGGATGCATTTTTTTGGGCTTCAAAATATCGGTTACTATTTACTCCGAAATTATTCCAGCCAGAATATTTTTTAATATAACTCTAATTGTGTTTGACTGAAAGAAGAAAGTCATATACACCTAGGATGGCTTGAGGGTGAGTAAATTATGGGATAATTTAATTTTTGGGTGAATTAACTCTTTAAATAATTTGTATAATGTGCCAGGCATGGCTTAATACAATGTAAAATACTATTCAGAGCTCACTTAACCAATGCCAAACTGGCAAAAATCTTCCCAGACAAGAGTGCTGCTGCAACCGTTGCAAGCAGTCACCTGCCAACCATCTGCATATGTTTTGGACATGTCCACAGCTGGTAACCCTTTGGACCAATGTATTTGAGACACTTAAAAAAGCTCTCAACACTAATATTGAGCCTGACCCATTCATAGCCCTTTTTGGGGTCTCCCCTAGGCCTGATCTGGTGGCCCGAGATCGTAAAGTTATTGCTTTTACTACAATCTTGGCCTATATATATATATATATATATATATATATATATATATTTCATACATATTTACTTATTTCTTTTTATTTTATTTTATTTTTGACATTGATTTCGGGGAGGGGGATCAAGTAAGGGATTAATAATGGACAACATTTTAATGTTTACTGTTTTTATGATGTCCTATTCTATACTGTCCCTAAAAACCAATAAAAAAAGATTGGGAATAAATCATTTGTATAGAACAAGAAGAGTTTATCTAAATGGAATAAAACAAACCAATTCAAGACAATTCCAAGACGTGGCACCAAAAATCTTGTGTATAAAATGGTTATGGCTCTAAAATCTGATTGGACAAACCAAGTTTAATATATGTACATGTGACTGCACATCAAATGAATTATATGCTTATTGTGATAAAGAAAAAATTAATAATAATAATAACAACAATAATAACTGCAGTACTTATTATAATTATCATTATTGTTATTATTATTGCCATCAATAATAATAATAATAATAATATATTTTTATTTATTGTTATTATAATTATCACAATAAACATTCATCATTCATTTTTATAACAATATATACTATATATGTAATAACATAATACTTTTGCAACTTAAATTAAAAAACATGCCTTTATTAAATCATAATCTCAATATTCTTCTCATTGTCTCCTTCTCCATCCAACTCTCTCTCAATCTGTGCCTCACAACCTGCCAAAAACAAACCCCACCCTCTTCCATCATTTCTAGCTGTCATTCCCAATGAGTGACACAGAAAAGCGGAAAGCGAATGATGGAGGCAGTAGATGGAAACAGACAAAGACACTTGCTTCAGGCAAGGTCCTGCTAAATGTCATTGTGTCACACTCTATCCTCTCCCTCCAGGTCCTTCCAGAAATGTTCACCCCCCTGCTGCGCATACCGATGTGGTGTTGGTTCCTAGAGCTATACCATCTGCCCCTGATCCCCCAAACCAAATGCCAATCTCCTACAACTGTATGTCTGACCACTCATCTGTGAGGGAGTATGTACGTGTGAGGGAGAGATTGACTGAGACAGACAGAGAAGACACATTTAGAAATGCTCAGCAGGAATTGATGCAAGAACAAATGTTCAAAATTCTCTTGCAGTCCACAGGCAAGTTGAAATGGTAAAATACAGAGCAATGGATCTTGTCACTAAGGCTCCAGTGCCGCACTGTCATAGGCTGATACAGCAGCCAAAGCCAACCTCCCATCATTAATCATTCATTCAGTCTCAGCACATTAATCATGAATGACGAACGAGAGAGAAGGGGTAAAAGGGGGGAGAAGAGGGCAAGAGTGAGTTTGGTGTGTTTGGTCTCTCCTCATACTGCTCTGTAAAATATTTTCTTTCTTCTTTGCTGCCTTGTCATGCCCAAACTCCTAAAATCACATTGATTTTCATCATTCCCTTTCTCTGCCACGCTGTACGGCCACACAGAGTGTTGAGTGCACTGCATAAATGCTCTCTGATTGGCTCTGGCTGCTGAGGGATTTTGGGAATTGCCATTTTAGGGGGGTGGGGGGGTTCACTACTGCTGAATAATGTACTCTAAAACTGAATCTGTCAATCACAGTGAGAAATGCTGCAAGAGAACAGAGTGAAGCTAAACAAATTAGCAGTGCAGTTTGTTGTTTTTAAAGCTCTCTTTTTTATACACAAGCATTGAAGTTACACCAAATAAATGAAAATAAAAATATTAGAACATATTAAAATTTCTATTAAAAAAAAGCCTACAGTGTTAATATTCTTACAGGTACATCTACCGCAACCCAGGCTGGAAAAAGTGCCTATACCTATTAGTGTTGTCAAAAGTACCGACTTTGATACCAAGTGATTGGCCTTTGTGTTCATGCGTCTGTGATTGGCTACAATAATCAACGCTTCAAAAACATGTTGTAAATAGAAATCAATGACGCTCTTCACTGAGCGTTTACACAGATACACACGGGAGCGTTTGAAAGCAAGCATCTATCAGCGGACCGCTCCTGCTTTCAAAACGCTTTCAAATTCAAACACTTCCTTGTGCTTTCAAACGCAACTGTACGTTGATCATTGTAGCCAATCACAGACATATTATATGTTGAGCGCGTGAACACAATGGCCAATCAGAGGTGTTTACGAACAGCGCTCAAAGCATCACATTTTTAAAATTTCAGTACCGACTTGGTATCCAAGTAATAACAACAGTAATACTTATATTTTTTTCAAAACTCCAATAAACATCTAAAAGTACCTTCAAATTGGTTGTGAAGCAGTCGTTATCCTCTGCTTTTTCACCAAGGTAAAATGAATAAATAATCAATGTAGACTTTCTAATCTATTCAAAAAATCCACATACGCATGTGATTGAAACCATGTGCCAACAAGGAAAACCCCTGCATTGCTCATTCAAACACATATTACTAACACACTCATTCACCTGGTCTAATTTTCCATCAGCCCTTCAAGCTTGACTCATCCGAAAGGACCATTCCCACTGTGGTTTCCCCATTGGGAATTTTCTGAGGCTTATCTGCTGTGTCAGGAGTAACAGAGAGAATAAAACGCTGAAGCCATGATTTACTATTTATTGCACTTCACAAACTAGTCTAGATCTAAAATGCAAACAGACATTTAATAGATGTGTTTGAAATAGAACAGATGCGGATCAATCAAACATAAGAAACACGTCAAGTTATCTCAGGTAATGAAAAACTGTTTTGCTTTTGAATATGAGCTTTGAGATATCATCTCTCAAGCATCATTACAAAAGGCCATGTATTTGATTACATCATTGATAATGGATTTCCTTAGACAACAATGATGCAACTGACACCTATGAGTCACGGGAAATACTTTGTATTTACTCACTCAGGTAACTAACAAACACATATCAATGTCTTCCTGGGGTTAAAATGAAGATTTATTCCTACAGCTCATGTTTAAAAGTAAAGGGTTTTATTTCATTGCGCATCACAACAGAGCGTTGGGTTTATGTGACTAAGTGTGTGTATGTGTGAACTTGCTTCTCTACTATAGGGACTTTGAGTGTGATTGTTGTGGACAGGTTATATGACAACAGTCTGGTAATGGGTTGTGTATGTACACTCACTTAATCTCACTATCAGTCTCTTTCCCTTCATGTCAGATCACATTATTGTTACTTCTCACCTGTCAACAACTATAGAATGTAAATCGATTGTGTAGTTCACTGCAACCATTTACAGAAGGTTTTGAACGTTGTTACAACAGAGACAAACTGAATTGTGACTAAGCAGCATTTCATCTAGTCTTTTTAATATTTTCTGATATAAAATACAATTCAATTCAAAAGTTTGGATTGGTAAGATTTTTTAATGTTTTTGAAAGAAAACTACTGCTTATCAACACATTTTTATTTGATCAAAAAATACAAAAACAGTAATATTGTGAAATATTATTACAATTTAAAATAATAATTTCTATTTTAATATTTTTTAAAATGTAATTTATTCCAGTGATGGCAAAGCAAAATTTTCAGCAGTCATTGTGACACTAGTCTTCAGTGTCACATGCTGCTCAAGAAATGTATTAATATTATTATCAATGTGGAAACCCGCTGTGCTGCATAATTTTTGTGTAAACCGTGATACTGTATTTTCAGGATTTTTTAATGAAAAGAAAGTTTAAAAGAACTTTTTTTTATTTGAAATAGAAATATTTTGTAATGTTATAACTGTATATATTTTTATAAGTAAGCAATAAGGTACGAGAGGCTGTGCTGTATCGTGAATAAGTCACGGCTGAAGGGCGTTATTAGGCACGACGTGAAGCAATGCCCTTCAGCCGTGACTTATTCACGATACAGCACAGCCTCTCGTACCTTATTGCTTTTATAAAACGGTTACCACACAATACAAATATTAAAGCCAAAAATATGTATCAATGCAACTTTCATGAAGTAAACTTTCACTAAAAGCCTTCCTTCCGCCGGAAAAAATAGTCCCTGACTGTGAACAGCAACAGAAGTTACATTATTACGCCATTAGATGGTGGCAAAGACTGTCTTCATGAGTATGTCAGTCAGTAGCGAAGACTTTTACATTGAAAAGACTGAATTGTTGTGAACACAGAAAAAGACGCAACTGACAAATGCTTTGATTAGCGCTGTCAGTCACGGGAAAACCCCTTAACTGTTAAAAGGACAAGATAATACATTGGACATTTAAACAGATTTTTTATTATGAACATAGGACTGACCTGAAGGAAAATGCGAAATCTGAATGCAGGTAATAAACTCACTCACTCGATATTTTTCTCACTCACAATACTCTTCTACATAATACAGTAAGCTTAAATGAACAATATCAATTGAGAACATACAGTTTACGTTGCTAAGAGTGGTTGCTAAGGGTGGTGTGATACACAGAACCGTTGGGTGAAGCGGTCATACCTGTTTTATCGTGAATAAAACAGAGCTATTGACCAATCAGAATCAAGGACAGGAACTAACAGTTTTATAATTTTGATATAATACACTATAATTTGAAACATTATAAATCGCTTATTATCAATTTAATGCATCACTGCTGAAGGAAACTTTTTATTTATTTATTTAAAAAAAAAAAATTTACATAATCTTTACAAGACTGATTTCTCCCTCTCTGATTCTTTCATTCAAAGCGATTTACAGTGTATTCGGGATACATTTTATCAGTCTGTTTAACCCATGACACTGACTTGTTATACTAAATGAGCTAGGAAGAGAAAAACCTCCAAATGAGGCCTGACTTGACCACACACAAGGGTCTATTTGACATAATCTGTAATGACAGGTGGCCTGGAGGGAAGACTGTAAAAAAAATCAGGGTTAATTTGACTCGACTGCAGTGTTTTGAGTGTGTTGAGAGTCTGTTTATAACACTAACATTTAACAGCTCCACTGATTGAATTTCTCAGGCCCCACATTAACAAATAGAGAAAGGGAGGAAGTAAACTGCAAACACTAGTCACCTGAGAGTCTGTGATAAATAAGCTCAACAGCTGTACAGAAAAAAAAAAAACTAACAGCTGTGTCAAGGAGAACAATAACCATGAGCATTCTGTAGTTCCAACTAGGGCTGGACAATATATATAGTAGTTTCTTCTAGGGTGTGTATCTCTGTTTTGTTTCGATTAAAGTTTATATTTTGAACAATCAGCATAACACTGATCTGTAATCTATGGAGGACATAACATTACAGTGTGTGCTGTTCATACAGTAATTATCTTATCATCTTTCATCCATCCTTTCTCTAGTTCTCATCAGTCACTCTATACAGAATGGTTCATGTCTCTGACAAACCTGCTCTTTCAACCCACCCACATACACCGCGCACAGCGCACTCACAACAACAGAACACAGCTGGCAGATAGACGTTCACCAGCTGCACATACAGTATGGCTGCTGGTGTGTCTGCTGCACAGTTTGACAATGGAAGGTCACATTGTCTTGTATTCTTTTGTTATGTTAATTGTAATTAGCACAAGGACTAACCCTAACCTAATACTTTATTCTAACCTTTTTTTTTTTTTCTTTTTTTTTTGTAAAGAAAAATATATTGTTTAGGGTCTGTATGAACCATTTTCCAGTTGGAGATCTTTTGCATTTTACCTCCAAAAGAATGTCAAAAACAGGCACATGCACACAGTGTGCCATTTTGGTTTGTTTGGAATAGTTTTGTATAGTTTTTACATCATTTAAAAAGGTTTTTATAAGGTTTAGAATAATTGCACTAAATAATTTAAGTAACATATGTGCACATATATCATTCATAGATCAAACCATTGTTAAATTTAGCTGAATTACAAAAGACAGCCGTTTGGGAGCCAAAAGAGACGATTCTTATTGCTGAGCTGAGCCAAATGATCTGGCTCACTAAAAAGAGCACACTCACAGGTTGATCTGGCTGATATCAGATACACACATACTCACAAGATTTATGCAACAAACAGATACATTTGTCTTAAAGGGTAGGCTCACCCAAAAATGAAAATTTTGTCATTAATTACTCACCCTCATGTCATTCCACACCCGTAAGACTTCTGTTCATCTTTGGAACACAAATGAAGATCTTTTTAACCCTTAAATGCATACCTCGGGTCTTTAGCGACCCGGGACGTCATTCACTACCCTCCTCCTCATTCATTTTTAAAAGTTAGACATCAACCTTGTTAGTATTCCTCAATCAATTCATTATAAGGAATATAACAAGAAAAACAATCATAAAAGAATGTCCCTTCCCCTTGATGTTTGCAATAGCGACTGCCTGCTGACTTCTAAAACGTGTCTTAAGACATCTTTTTATACAGGCTTTTTTACAATGTGTTTTATCTTTATGTTTTATGTTTTAGTCTTTACTGCATATATATATATATATATATATATATATATATATATATGCGGAGTGTTCGTTGTGTGTTTTGTCTTGTGTAGTGATCTGTATTTTTATTTTATTTTTATCTTTGCTTGCTTGTGAGGTGACCTTGGGTGTTAGATGTCATTAAATAAAATGCATTATAATTATTATTATTATTTATTTATTTTAAATTTTTTGTTGTAAAAATTGTATAGGGTCGCTAATGACCCGAGGTGTGTATCAGTGTACATACATTTTTTTCTACACAACAATAACTGTATCTTTGATGACGGAATATTCCTTTATTCCACAAGGTGGCAATGTCTGATACACAATGAAGACGTGACGTTTCATTCTGACAGAAAACGAAAGAATAGGCAAAACATGAAATGGCTCAGCGATTTACTGCAGAGCAAGTACTGAATGCAATCAAATGAGTGTCACTGTCACTTGATGGAGGATCTGTTGAAGCTATCAGTGATCAAACTATTAATTTTCAAGATGTTGAAAATGATAGTTTTGAGAATATGTTTGAGATTGTAAATTGGCTCATATTCGCGATCTCAAACATATTCTCAAAACAATCATTTGATGGCATAAAAGCTGCTCAAAAGAACCCTTCCAAGCTCCAAAAGGTAACAAAATATGCTTTATTTTATTCTTCTGTAATAGTTATTCTAATAGGCTGTTAGGGGAGTTTTATATTATTGCGACATGTGGAGATCCATCTGTGTTAGATATAGATCTGGGTCGCTAAAGAAGGTGAATTGTTTTTTCCCGCAAAAAAACAATTCACCACTTTATTTACAAATTAATTTCTGACGCAAGTTCACGCAACAATGTCTACTCTTGCGTAAACAACACGCATGTGTTGTGGTGCTCTCGTGAACGCATTGGAGATTAATATTTTGTAATATTATATTGATAATATTATTTTGTAAATAAAGTGGCAAATTATGTTTTAAACAAAGCACCTGCATCGCCTCATAAAATTGAGGTTAAACCACTGGAGCCACATGGAGTACTTTAATGATGTTTTACTACCTTTATGGGGCTTGAAAGTTGTAGTTGTGTAGGCTGTCAGTTTTCATTAAAAAGATTATGTTACGAAGAGCAACAAAAGTCTTACTTTTGAGAAGAACTAACCCTTTAATAGAGAGTACTGTCCATTGTTCTCTCTGTGTGTGTGTGTGTGTGTGTGTGTGTGTGTGTGTGTGTGTGTGTGTATTTGACATTAGCTAACTGCTCGTATTGTTACACTGAAGTGCATTGTGTGTTTGATGATTGATGGTAGAGGTCAGTCACTGATCAACATCCTGTTCACAACAGAGCGTGTGTGCATGTGACAGTCGCAGAGAAAAGCAGGCACAACCCATGCGTACTTGTCCTACTGGGCCTAAAAAGGTTGCATTGTCTTCTAGTGATCTTTCCATTCTTCAAATGCTTCCAATGGACTAGTTATTTGTAACATTTCATTAATCACTGTATTTTTATGTAGTTTGTTGTCAATTAGCTTTATTTCATTTAAAGTAACATCTAATAGACTAATTGCAAAGACAGTGTCCTGGGAATAATCTAAGGTATGTCAAAAGCACAGCAATGATAGAGCAGGATGTGTAATATCTTATAATATGTGACATGCAGAAATGATAAATAACTGTAAAGAAGCCACTTGCATATTAATTTCCTGAAGGGTGTAATGACTCACATTCAGTATTGTGTGCGTTTCCCAAAAGCATCATTAGTCAACTAAGGTCGCAAGTTTAGTGTTTACCGAAACCACAGTTCCAACGAACATTCACTAACAGCATCACAAAGTTGTGTGGTTGAAAAAACAGCTCTCAAGCTCTGGTTGGAAGCATAGTTTCTTGTTTGCATGACACTTAATAAATCCTTATTTTGAGCAAAATAAGCAAGCTGATATTCAGTACAATCTATATCTTTTATTTTGAATATATACAAATGTCATTTACATCTTTTAGTTTGTCAAGAGATTTAAAGCACCGCTTTTGAAAAGTGCACATGTGCGTACAGTACGTGCTCTAGTACATAAGAATGAGATGAACAGAGTGTTTGGGATCATTATTTCTGCAATAACATTTAGTGCAGCTAGTGCTGGAGAAATTAACGAACTCACTTTTAAGCTATCTGGCTTCTTATCATTTACCACATTCTACAAATACGCATGTATATGTTATTGCCAACATTTATATTGCTGTCTCACAAACATCAACTGCAATCAGTGGGTATTGTCCATTGTAAACTGATACGGTCAGATACATTTTCACAGAGATGTTCTCAATAAGTATTTATTACACCAACAGTAGCCACTAAACCCACTCTAAACACTAATCTATGCTAAAGCTAAGATCGACTCTGTGCTTTCTTTGGCTTAGTGCTGGAGTCCTCAGAAGCTCAGCGCTTTGGCTTTGAGTGAAGCTCTTTGAAAGCGTCTTCAACAGAGACAGTTAGCAGCTCCTCCAGAGAGGTGAGATTACAAGACTTTAGACATGGGGAGAAACGGGACTAGAGCAGGACTGACAGAATTTTGACAAGTGGACAAGTATTTTTGAGGAAGGAGTTAGGTACTCTATCTATTCCTGACTTTTTTGTCTAATGTACTCCCAAAATCATATCAGTTAGGACCCCTTCATCAAAACCAAACCAGAAACATATATTTTTTTTGAAAATATATTATAGTGCATATATAATTTAGATTATCATTAATATTCTATAATGCCATAATTACAATGATTCACTTTTACACTAAAACAGTACAGGTGAAAAACAAACTTGCTGAGTACACTCTAAAAAAAAAATGCTGGGTTAAAAACAACCCAAGCTGGGTTGAAAAGGGACAAACCTAATAATTGGTTTGTTTTAACCCAACGGTTGGGTTAAATGTCTGCCCAACCTGCTGAGTAGTTTTATTTAACTCAACTATTGTTTAAAAATTACTGTATTGCTTGCTTAAAATTAACCCAAAGTATGTTGGAAATGGAGAGTTTACAGAATAAAAATTAAACATTTATTAAATTGCATATTAATAAATGTTCACCTTTTGATTATTATTGTTGCCTCCATAATTATGTGTCCGATTTTTAATTTTGGGTTCATTTTAAGTCAGCCATGTAGTAATTTTTAAACAATTGTTGGGTTAAATAAAACTGCCCAGCACATTGGTCAAACATTTAACCCAACCACTGGGTTAAAACAACCCAGTTGCCGGGTTTGTCCATTTTCAACCCAACTTGGGTTGTTTTTAACCAAGCATGTTTTATAGTGTAGCTTTCCTGAGACTGAAACTGAAAAATGTTCATATAATCTTTTGACTACAACTATTTGTCCTAATATTTTTATTTAATTTATTAAGTTGTTATTAATAAATTTAATAATGCAAACCGAAATCTCTCCAAATACCCCTTGAAACCTGTTTTAGCACCTTGTGCGGTACACGTGCTCCTAGTTGATAATCCTTACTTTATATTTCTGTTTTGTCTTATTTCTCTCCATACTTGTCTGTTTAGAGAACATGATAAGAGCGTGGGGCCGTCACTAATCGCACTTGCCCTAAATTCGCTCCTGCTCAAGAGGATTACAGAGAAGAGTGGAACCAAAGCTCAACTTAAAGCAAATGAACAGCAAAAACTAGCACAGTCTTTATAATTCATCAAGTACCGAGTTATCTTTGCAGATTATCAAGGTTTTTTTTCCTAGGCTAGAAGCAGAGTGAATTCACCAAGCATTGTACATCTTTTGCACAAAAACTACCTGCTATTCAGTTTAAACACTTCAGCTGATATTTTTATTATGACTGCAAGTAACTCGACTACCATGCACTCATTTAGAAGTCAGAATGAGTAATCCTTAAGTACTGTGAGAGTACAAGGGTACTCTGATCAGATGCTAACATCACTGAACATGACTGCCATTTTCATATACCATGGTACTCCAAGGTAGTTCAAAGAATAGAATGGCATCATTATGGTATGTGCTCCAAAAAAAAAGGTATATGTAAACAATGGTATTATAATCATGTCTCTAAAAACATAATATTGCCATGGTACATGTCCACAAATCATTGTACCATGGTAACCATTGATACAAAAAAGTGGTATTATCATGTTACATGTCCAGTCAACAATGGTATTATAAATACATGTCCAAAAACATGGTATTGCCAGGGTACATGTCCAAAAAAGCATGATATTATGATGGTACCATTTCCAAAAAGCAAAGTATTACCATGGTAAAATTTAAAAACATAATATTATTGTGGTACATGCATGCCAAACAACAATAGTATTATGTCCGAAAACATAGTTTTATCATTATACATTTCCAAAAATGTGGTATTTTCATGACACATGTCCATAGAACAATGGTATTATGATCATATGTCCAAAACATATGTGTTTTTATGTTTCTAATGTTTCTCCAATGATTCGTCAACAATTATATATGTTAAAAAACCAAACTGTAGTATAATGCTTGTGGTACATCTCCAAAAATATTAATCAAAGCTATACGAAACATTTAAAATGTGTTTAGATCTTGACTACGATAATGACTAATGGACTTGTGGTACTATCACATTATTAATCTAATGCAAATTATAAGAATCTGTAATGCATGAATCTTCATCAACCTTTTCATAATCCCCTCAGCACTATGTAATTCTGGACACATATCCAGCACAAACAGTCCAAGTGCTGGCCTTTCTGTGACCTGATTAGGACACTGGTATTAAAGCTGTATCCATAAGCACAGCGTGTCATTAGGCCACCAGGTCAGTTTTAAAGCTGTTCTTGGTACTTAAGACTGTGCCATAGGCTTTTAATCTTACTAAATGCTGGAAGCACCAAATACAATCTTCAGTCAGTCTTGAACACATGTGTCTGCCCGTCTGTCTGTGTGTCTATTACCTGCCAATCTGTTTCCATTTTTCTGTTAAATACAGATGGTGGCGTGGAACGACAGATGATTTTCAAAGAGAAAAACATGATATGATCACACAGCAGATGGAGCGATCCATGCAAGTCAATCTACACGTCTTCCTCAAAGGGGTGAGTTCATAGTTCAAAGGGCTGTTGCCATGGATTCAGCTTTCCAAAGTTCCAATGTTTCTCCAATCATCAATGTAAACTGCTACTGTAGCAGTCACTAAACATTTAGCTTCATGCTCATTGACAGTTTCTTAAACAGTGCTTGCAATTTCATTTAGATAAACAGAAAGAGAGAGGAAGAGAGAGAAAATAAGAGAAGCTGAATCTCAATATGCATAATTCTACCTCTTGATAAAAGTAGGCCTATACAGAACTGATAATGGTAAATATGTATTCTTACTTAAACTAAAAGGTTTTGGATACACCTAATCATTCTTGATTGCTACTAATTTCAAAAAAAAAAAAGACGTTAAAACATGACAAGACATGTTCAACACTAACTGAAATCTGGCATACTATGTAGTATGGATAGTATGCAAACTGGAATGCAGTAAATAGAGCTATTGGGACAGTCATGATATCACATGCATCTCACCCACCGAGAAGTGAACATTTCAAAAATTGGCTTTCTGAGCCTCGTCGTTTAAAATCACTATGGGCTGTTTGTGGCGCATAATCTCTCATGAAAGTCTAAAAGACAAGCTTTCATCCTGCAGCTCTTATAAGTCATCCTCTCTCCCCCAGTGCCGAGAGCGTTGGATATATATTCGATTGAGGATTATCATTGTGCGATTTACCACATAAGAACTGGATATGAAAAGTGATAGAAAGCAAGCTGCTAAATGCAAACATACAGTGAGGTACAAACATCTGAAACCATGCCTGAAAATGCTTCTATTAAATACTTTTCTAATATAATACATTTAAATAATGTAAAAGATTAGAAATATAGGCAACACTTCAGTATGTAGAACACATATTTACTAGTATTAACTACAACTTTTCAATAAACTCCTAATTTACTGCTTATTAATAGTAAGGTAGTTTTTGTAGCATTAAAGTTTAGGTTTTGGGTAAATTTTTGGGTAAATAAAGGGATGTAGAATAAGGTCATGCAGAATAAGGCATTAATATGTGCTTTAAAAGTACTAATAAACAGCCAATATCCTAGTAACATGCAAGCTAATAGGCAAATTGTTAAAGTAAGAATTGAACCCTAAAATAAAGAGTTACCGAAATATATGTACAATGTATCTTATAATGAATTAACTTATATATTACCACAATAGTTCGAGTGAAAAGTTATAAATTCGGTTTGTTCCCCTTTTGTAAGCATTGAAGCTGCATGAACTCCACAAATTTGTGTCAAGCTCGATGACCATGCTCCCCACTATGACTTAAGATCATCCAAAGAGCATCAACAACCACTAAACATAGTTTAGTTTTTCCACTAAAAACATCTATTTTCAGACAGTGCACATGATGTTTAATCAGAAACGCACAATGTTTGTCTCAACTTTGTTCCATCAATTTCATTGAAGAGTTGAACACATATCATAAATCGGAGGAAAAACAAAGCGCCTGTGGGGTTTCTAATCATTTCCGCTGTCAGTGTTAAATATTAACCTGCATGTGTTCTGCCCACCATCTTGAAATCAATGATGAGAGTGTTTCACAAATGTGCACACACACAGATAGCAGATGGTTTAGTGATGACTCAGCTTCAAGATCAGAATCCAAAATCACTTCTCCCTTACCCAAAATCCTCTACTTTGTCTGAGTGTCTCTCTCTCTCTCGTTCTCTCTCTGCCTCCCTCTGCTTTCACTCTTTGGATGACATACTGAAAGCCACTTGGCTAAAACTGAATTCTCATTTCCGGATACTTGTGCTCTACTTGGCACAGGAGTGAGATTATATAAAACTCCTTTTCTCTCCCATCATCCTCCTCTTCTCTGTTCCTTCCTTTTCTAATCATATACCCATTAATCATCGATCAGATGACCTCTGACCTCTCTTTATTGAATTAGACAGAGGATGTGTAGGTTTGCTAACTTCACTAAATGGAGATGTAGGCTCATGGGACTATGGCTCACAAATGTCAAATTCTTAAAAAGACAAAAAGAATGGTGAGGAGAGAGAGACTGAGAGATGTAAAATGGTAGGACTGATATGAAAGATGTGAACTCAAAGGGAGAGAGAAGACATTATCGCTTTGGCGTATCCATCCCCAGAGTGCAACGGTGGATTAAACTAATGAAACACTCTTGACAATCATCTCTCCCAGAACTACTGAAAAAACACACAGAGCCTGTTAACAAGAAGAGCTCTAAATCTCTCTCGCTCTACCAGTTTATCTTTACTTTCCTTCTCTCCTGTCATCACTCTTTCTAATATATATTTATCAATTATTATTGAGCATTGCTTTTAGCCTGTGAATGCCATTTATTGTATTCTCATTTCTCAGTAATTGTGTTGTTTCTCTCTCTCTCTCTCACACACACACACACACACACACATTAACTTACCTACAGAGTTCAGAATCCAAGAAGATACATGGAAACAAAAAAGAGAGAAAATTGACATTAGTCCAATTATTCAAACTACATTTGTCATTAAATTTTATTCTTTATCACAGCAAATTTCATACCAACAACTCACTGCAATGTGTGAAAAATCACAGTGGGATCTCTAATATCCCAAACAATGACTCAAACTTTGTTCAGATTTGCCAAGATTCAAAGACTTATTGATCACAAATATTAACTCAAACATTTCTCAACAAATTGCCCCAAACCCAAATGATCTAAGTTACACTCTTGACATCAATTTTAAAGCTCTATACTTTTTGCCATCAGTTTCAGTTGTGTCTAGTTTTATTTCTCGTAAGGAATTTTAGGAGAAAGACGCCGTTCACACCAAGGACGATAACTGTAACTAGAACATTTTCAGAGCTGATGAAAGATAAAAACATTGACAATTAGAATCCACCTGATTTTGAAGAGCTTGTACATTTAAAATGGCAGAGGACATGAGCTTAGATTACAATAAACAGAAAAAAGAAAGCTATTGTCCATTGGTGTGGATGCTAGTTGTTGTTATACATAGTTATTGTTCTTGATGTAAAAAAGATGCACTGAAATCTACATTTAATTCCATATTAAATATGAAAGAGCAACCTCTGAGCAATAGAACTTTACTCTGTTTGATATCCATATAACTCCGACCTGAAATTGTGAACGGCTGTGGAAAATCTGCTGTAAATGCCATGAGTGCAAATGGAGACGGCTTCCAAACATTCATATGGTGAATACTGGAGACTCAACACACACAGGAGAGCTACTGATGATCATTAGCGTATCTAAAGGCAGTTCTGGATGACTTGTTTTTCAGTAATATCACTGTGATTTATGAGACTGTTATATAAAGAATTTTTCCACCTGTGGCAAGTTAAAATAAGCAGGAATATGTCTAGAGACCTTGAGATGGAACATAACAATGGCATGCTTCACTGATAACCCAGAGGAATGAGCCAGTCAGACATAACAGACACGCACACACACTTACTATGCCTCTGTTTTTCTCCAATGAGAACAAATCTCTTTCTTACACATGTACAATATACCGTTCAATAGTTTAGGGGTTAGTAAGATTTTATAAATGTTTTTGAAACAAGTCTGTTATGCTCATCAAGGCTGCATTTCTTTGATCAAAAACAGCAATTATATATTAAGTACATGGTAATTAAACAAATATAAATTACATTATTACAATTTGAATTAAAATTTTCTATGCTAATATATTTTAAAATGTAATTTATTCCCTTGCAGCTATTACTCCAGTCTTCAGTGTTACATGATCCTTCAGAAACAAGAAATATTTTCTTAAATACATTTATTTCAGGATTCTTTGGTGAACAGAACGTTCAAAAGAACAGCATTTATTTGAAATAGAAATTGTTTGCAAACAAACAATCTTTACTGTAGTGTAACTGTACTGTTTAGATAAATTTAATGAATTCCTTATTAATTATTAAAGAAATTAAGTATTAATTTCTTTAAAAAAAAAAAAAAAGTCTTACTGACCTTGAACATTTAAAAAACGGTAGTGTACATATAACTCATGAAACCACTGTTCAGTCTGTTAACCCCCATATGCATATATATATATATATATATATATATATATATATATATATAGGCATACACATAAGAAGCTTTATGATTACAATAAAATCTTTGTCACATCTGCGACTCATTTCTTCTGGTCCGCCTCTGTGTGTGGTACAAAACATCTTTGAAGCACATGCCGTGTCCTCCAGAAGATCTGGGTTCAGGACAGCCACAAAGCAGCCAGTCAGAGTCACTTAGACAACAACAGGCCTGATGGACAAAACTACTGCACAAGTCTGAATCTATTTGTGGTAACCATTTTAAAACAAGAGTCGGGTGTTGATGTGTTTGACGGGAAGAGAAAGACTCAGAGCACTTAGATGCAATTTTGCATTGAGATAAAATTAGAGACGCATTTTTATAGGTTGCAGATTCATCAATACACACACACACACACATCACTTTCCAAAAGCTGGCAAAGTTACTCATTGTTCTTCATTTCATAAAAAATGACAGAGTGGAACAGAGACCTTCTGTCCATTATAGTGTGTGTCTGTGTGTCCCATGGGAAGAGAAACAGCCTGCCCATTAAGTACAATTTTCCAGAGATTTCACGGATCTTCTGTTCAGTGAGTTCGTATGGAGCTACATATCAACCAGAGCAAACTGACAGACGTATACATACGTATGTGTTCAACAAAGCACATTTTAATTCGTCCTGCGTCATAAAACGCCAACCAGCTAAACTAACCTCATGTAAGTTATGCTGTGTCCCCATTTACCCTCACATCCAGACACATTCATTTCAACAGAACGGCAGCCTATTTCATGTCTGCTGAGCATTGAGACCTCAGGCCAAGGGGGTTTAATCTACTGCATCTGCCATGTCTTTGCTTAAAAATGTGAGATGAGGTTTAGTTCAGTCGAGGTTATGATTAAAACTGTGTTTGTGTATCTGTGCATCTTTAAAGCTACTGTGTGTAATTTCTGTGTTGTTAGTGGCATCATTTAGAACTGGAAAAACAGATTTTCACATTTTCTGAAATGTAAGTGGTGCTTGCCCAAGTAAAACTCACTGTCACATTGCTGGGGTGTTCTAGATGGTTGCAGGGAATGGATGACTTTCTTACAGTTGTTTCGGTACAATGAACTGATAAATTTGAAAGTACTTTAACATCAAAAAGGTTATACACATCAACTTTAACACATTACTTTAGAATCCGTAATTAATGAATAACTACACGGGAACAAATGAGTAATCCAATATTAACACTCTAGTAACTCCTATTAAAGGGTTAGTTCACCCAAAAATGAAATTTCTGTCATGAATTACTCACCCTCATGTTGTTCCAAAAGACCTTCATTCATCTTCGGAATACAAATTAGGATATTTTTGATAAATTCCAAGAGTTTTTTTTATCTCCCATAGAAAGCAACGAAATTACCACATTCAAGGTCCAGAAAGGTAGTAAAGACATAGTTAAAATAGTCCATGTGACTACAGTGGTTCAACCTTAATGTTATGAAGCGACGAGAATACTTTTTGTGTGCAAAAACAAAACAAAAATAACGACTTTATTCAACAATTTCTTCTCTACCCTATCAGTCTCCTACACAGTTAATGCAGTGCAGCGCTTCTGTGTTTTCGTCCGAATGCCAGCTCAGTATTGGCCGTCGCTGTTCACCTGAACACCATGAAGAATATGTGTGATGCTGACGCAGGAGCCGGCCAATATTGAATCAGCGTTCTGACATCGAACACGGAGGCTCTGCAATGTGTCTTCAACGTAAACTGCATAGGAGACTGATAGGGTAGAGAGGAAATTGTTGAATAAAGTCATTATTTTTGTTTTGTTTTTGCGCACAAAAAGTATTCTTGTCGCTTCATAACATTAAGGTTGAACCACTGTAGTCACATCAACTGTTTTAACAATGTCTTTACTACTTTTCTGGACCTTGAATGTGGTAATTACATTGCTTTCTGTGGGGGATAGAAACACCTCTCAGATTCCATCAAAAATATATCATAATTTGTGTTCTGAAGATGAACAAAGGTCTTGCGGGTGTGGAACGATATGAGGGTGAGTACTTAATGACAAATTTAATTTTTGGGTGAACTAACCCTTTAACTAACAAGAAACTCTGATTAACAAATTAGTAAGTAATAGCGCTCAGTTGAATGAGGTAGTTTACTATTAGCTAATCAATAACTACTATGTTTTTTCATACCTCCCAGAGAACTACTAGAACTACTATATACAGGTTCATGATTAATGTGAATAATGCATAATGTATAATTAATTCTAAAGTAAAGGTCATGGTAACCCACCTTCGATGGATTTGGTAACACTTGAGTCATTACTAGTGGGTTACCATGACCTTTACTTTAGAATTAATGATACATTACTCACATTAATTATGAACCTGCATATAGTAGTTCTCAGTAGTCCTCTGGGAGGTATGAAAAAATAGTAGTTACCTGATTAGCTAATAGTGAACTACCTCATTCAACTGAGCAGTATTACTTACTAATTCATTAATCAGAGTTTCTTGTTAGTTAAAAGTAGTTACTAGAGTGTTAATAGTGCATTACTCATTTGTGCCTGTGTACTTATTCACTAATATTCTAAAGTGTTAACCTTTACTAAATATACTAAACATAGTATAAGGAACTGAACTGCCACTGTTCACCACTAAATTTGAATCTTAACTTCTCGTGTCTCTTCCTCGGTTCCTTTTTGTTTTTTTTAAGCATTCTGTGTGTCTGGTCAGCTTGCTATTTCACTATCTATTACCTATTTTCTTTCCTTATTCCAAAGCACAAGCCAGTCTATTCTGTGCTGTTTTACCATTGGATTCCCCTGACCTCCTCATTCCCTTTTTCTGCCACGTCTCCCTCGTCTGGGTTCACACAAATCTGACTGGCTCTATTATCCCAGTCCTATCCCATGCCAGCGGGAAGCCTCTCCTGGGAATCTCATCCCTGTTCCTCATTAGAGTTTCACACTCCAGAGACAAAAAGCTCAGGGACATTAGCAAAGCTGTGCAGGACTTTGCTATGGGCTGCAAACAAAATGCAGAAATTGTGAGGAAAAACTTTTGTCTTCTAGCTCCACAGGAGGTCGAAATCAAGCCAGTACTTCAGGAAAACAGCTTGGTGGAGAGAAGTCAAGTGTGGATGAGAAACAGAGAGAGTTGGAACTAGTGACTTTTGGAAAATAAAAACTGGACTGGGAAAGATAGTGATTATTAGTAAGTCATTGTACTGTATGTCTATGAACTGCCCACAGTCCGTTCACTGACCGCCTGATGCATATTGCACACAAAACTGGAATGAGTCAAGTTGCACAAGTTGTTATCAGTCTGTTGGGAATTGTATGCACTACCATTCAAAAGTTTGGGATTTTTTTTTTTTTTTTTAGAAATTAATTCTTTTATTCAGCAAGGACGCATTAAATTGATGAAAAGTGGCAGGTACTTCTTAAAATTGTGTAAGTACTTCCTAAAAACCACCATATGTATGGGTGTTAACATTTTTCTCTTCATTTCTATTACCAATATGACTGGGGAAAAAAAAAAAACCTGATGTCATCCTTTGTCAGGGACAGCAAGACTCACACAGCAAAGAGGATGTTACAATCCCCAAACTGTTTTTAGCAAGTGACTGCTTTTGACTTTAAAAGGAGATTTTGGAAGACGTAACAAACACAACAGTACCTTATCTATATTATTTATTGTCTGTTTTCAGTAAAAAGCAGGGAGAGGAAGACAATATTTTGTATATCACTACTGCTGGAGCAGTTGCCAGAGAGGGACAAACTAAATAAACAAATGAAAAAGATTGTGGAAAAAAATTAACGCAATGGAAAATCATTCTTTAACACAGCATGAGGCGGTTTATGATGAAATGCAAATAAGCCATCTGCAGGTGTAGAACATTGTTTTTTTCCGGTTGAGCAGATTCAGTCCACAGGAGACTGAAAACATGACCTGGGTCACAGTGAGAGGGAATGTCAGTAAAATTACAACTAAAATACAAATGAAAGGTTCTCACGGAGCACATGACGATTTGTGAAAGATAAACGTGTAACAATAACCCTTCCATGCTTCTACCGTTGAAGATCCAAGTGTAGCATAGCAGAGATAGCATGTAAGCATTTTATATTGTCAGTCATGTTCAAATCACATCTAAGGATATCAGGAAGTGCCAGGCTGAAAAGTTGACATTAAATTGCAGTAAATTTTCACTAAAGTCTACAAAACAGCACAGAAGGGGTAGAAAAACTATTCTCACACACTGAACAGTTCTGAAAGCAGGATGCTAGTCAAATATATGGAAGAACTGAGAAAGAGAGAAAAACTGTCCCCCTGACTGAGAAAAACCGCCCACCCTCCCCCCTCCATTCTGTCACTGATTGAGTTTGGGTTCTGTCACCTTTTGGCTTGCTTAGTTGTGAACAATTAATATTCTGCAATATTACTGACTTGACTGCACTGACACTATTGAATGAAAACGATGACATCACTGTTTTCTCCAGAGCTGCTTTATAGATGTGTTGAAGTCATTCCATAAATCAGTGGCCGGCAATAGGCGACCCACGGGCCAAAACTGGCCCGTTAGCAATAATGGTTCTGAAACAGATCTGTCTGGAGAGTGCGGTTCATGGTTGCATAGCAACGACAGATGCCATGGGAGCGCAAGCAATTAGCAAAGGAGGAGAAAACGGTGCGGTGCTTTTCATGCGTTTTTAGACGCGACATGTGAACGGCCCCTAATATTATATTCTTTGCAAACAGCAACATTTTCTCTCACCAGCTAGCTTAAATGTTAACATCACTCTGCACACGACGTAATAGCGTACCTCCAGCATGCAAACAATTTAAAAAAATTCAGTTTAGTACGTGAGAATGCCAAGGAATAATTCTGAGTGTAAAAGTAGGCTATGTCAAATAATTTTTACAATAAGTTAGGATCCATTGTGTAACAACAAGCAAATTAAAATGATACACATTTATTATTCACAACATGGAAAGAGGAAATAAAACATAGTTCGTTAAGAGCATGACTCAAACATTCCATTAATGGGCTTATTCTTCTATTTTTTGAGTTATTTTTATCCATTCCACATCTCACACGTGTGATTTAGCATTGCAAGTTGGTGAATGAAGATACCTGCCAGGTTATGTGTCACTACTCTGCTTTATTACTTTATCCAGTGTAAAACCCAGACACCGCCACACAAATGTGGCTTTTTGTTAATAACTGTCCTACTACAGGATTTAACACAGAGTACCAGCTCACTACCTGTTACAAAAGACACTGTAACAGTCTGTCACAGGCAATTCTAGTTGAATTTTTTCGCTTTTTTTTATCAATTATCCTTTGACTATGTTCTGGCCCGCCAACTAGTGGCAAATTTTTTTTTTGGCCCGATGTCAAACTTATTTGCCGACCCCTGCCATAAATGATGAACTTTACACAGTTATTGAACCGAAATGAATCAACACTGAACTGATTTCACCTGAATAATGAAACTCTATATAAATAAATGTGACTTGACTTGAGGGATGAATGAGAGGTGGTGGAAAGAAAAAAAACAAAGTTCAGAGGCCTTGAGAGGACCCTGAGAAAAACACTTCAGATAAATGAGGTCTTAAGGTTTTTCTCATGCACTCATCCACAAACAAAAAAAAGAGTCAAAGCATGAAAGCTCATGATAAGATACTGGAGAACTGGAGAAAGAAAACCCTGCTCTAACAGTCAGGTCCTTTTACAAACAGGACAAAAAACGCATCAAAAAAGTTGTTCAAATGACAATTTCAAGTTTGCATGAAAAACACACTTGGAGCTTAACAGCCATGGTCATTATAAACTATCATTACATAAACTAGGAGTTTGAAATTTCTCCTTTCTGTGTTCTATGAAAAAAATAACACCATACGGGTTTGGAACAACATGAGGGTGAGTAAATAAGGACAGAACGGGTGAACTATTCCATCTGGATGCTATCTAGACAGTAACACTGTCACTTCACCTCTGAACTGTGAACTATTTGAGGTCTGAGTTGGTTTGATCAGCTGATGCTCAACGGTCATGAGTTGTTTATAAACCACCTCATGAAAGGAGGGTTCATATCACATGATGCTACATATCAGGGCTGTTTTTCCTCAAGAAGGTCTAAACACAAAAGTCTTTGTGTGAGGGAACACAGGTGCTGAGCATGCACACTCTAGCGTCACAGACATAAGATCGGCCTTGTCATCAGATACTGGCCTAAAGTCTTATTACTCAGGGACCAATCTGTTCTTTCATCCGTCTCTTTATGACAACACACACACACACACCCAACCCCCTCCAACACTGACTTTTAGAAGCGACGCCAAGGGGACCATATGACGAGTTGGGAGTTAGAACAGTCTACACAGTAGGTTTTAGAACAGAGCTAGACACTAGGATTCTGACTATAGTTACATGGTCATGAATCAGGTAAGATTACAGCGTCTAGCTTATAAAATAGACCCAGTTTGTCCTTTGAGCTAGGAACATAACACCACATAACTCTTGTGGGCCTATATTCACATTTGAAGAACAAGTAAAGCATGCATCAACATTAAAAAGCAGCATGCAACATTTATGCTTGTATTCTTAGATCAATAGCTCCCAGACATGTTCATTGACAGTCAACAAAACCTTCTTTCATGATGTACTTTTCCATTACACTCAGTGATAGACTTTGAGGCTGTGGATATGTTGGACGCCTACATGTCATAAAAGCATCTTCAATGAATAATTCCTGCTTTTCCGGTCTCATCAAAGAGATTTAGAGCAGGGAAGATAATGGTCACAGTTGGGGAGGGGAAGAGAGTGGGTTAAAGTGAAAAAGTTCCCTCAAAACCGCACAAACAGTCAAATACGCTACTGCTGACTATCTCAGTTTTTCCGAGCAGATTAATTCCCTCAGTTAAAATGTGTGAAATGGTATCCTTACGGTGACAAGGCCTTCTCATCCTCCAAAGTATAACACAGGCTCAAATGCTTTTCCTGCCCAGCGGTTCTCTTAAACTGTGACCATTTATCACAGCCATGCCTATTTCAACTTCATGATCTTTGGCACTGCAAATTTCCATTTGTGTTTACCCATACAGAACATCCAGTAACTGAACCTATTTCTTATTTTTAAAGCATTTGACCCCAAAAGCAACAAAAGTTTCTGCAAAGAAACAAAACAATTTGGATCTCTATTTAGTATTTACTATTTTCTATGGTGTTCTCAAGGCAGCAGTATACTTCAGCATTCCACTCTATCTAGTGCACACTTGAGTGTGCAAGCCAAATCAGTAACTATGGCTGTGTCCGAAATCGCCCCCATAGCCTAAATAGGCACTATTTGAGATGACAGCCATTTGTAGTGGTGTCCAAAACCATAGTGGACCCATTCAATTCCACAATGCACCACAATAATGAGTGTACAACTGATGCATGCTCAACGGCTATATTTGTGGGGTAATATAGGGAATAGTGAATGAGGGTATAGGGGGCAATTTCGAACTCAGCATATGACAGATGAAACCCAGGAAACAAAGGGAACTAAAAAATACTCTAAATAAGAGTCCTTGAACAAAAACACAGAGAATCCATGACAATAGTTAGCATGGATGGACTAGTTTGGCACATGAGCAAAACATTGTGGACCTTTGTTTTTCAAGCACTCAAATACTTTGACCATTTGCTGTTACCCATGTACAATACTGGACAGACATCAGCGGGCTGTACTGATGACAAAAATTACGTCATGTGGACACGGGAATGGGTGCCCTAATGGCATTCTTCAGCAAAGATGAAACATCATTTATTCCAAATTTTGTTCTATTTGAGATGACACTACAATTCTACAATTCTTACACTCTATCACAGAGTGTAGTGTAAGTGCACAGTGTATAGTACATTATTTGAGATTTTTCCATCATCTCCCAGGAAAATTCATGAGTTCAATGCCTAATTATAAAAAAAAAATCAAATGGTGCCAAAAATGTATAACACTACTAATCTTTGCCTTAAATACAGACCTAATTACGGTTACAGCATTACACTTAAAATAAAGCAGAACTTTCCATAGATAATAATATTTAAATAGGGTTATGGTCAAACTGACATATGCTTATTATTAGAGCTACCAGTTTGTTTACTGTGACCACATCATATACAAAAAAAAACCCATATCCGCAGACACAATGACTAAAATTAAAGAAAAATCTTCCTCTTGCACACGCACACACACACATGAAAATCCATATGCAAAAGTCCAATGACTAATTCATGCAAATGAAAGACAGAAAGAAACGATGGAGGTTTATAGAACTCAGACAAAGCCACAAACATTTCCGAGACTTGATATGTTCCACACAGTTCTGAGAAAGGGCAAACTATATATATGTGAATGTATACATGAATGCTTTCTTGTACATTCTTTGTTGTTTTTTCATATTGTTTGTCAATGTATTGTCAGGCATAATTAGATGAAGATATTTGTGGTAAGAAGCGCAAAGGTAAATATGAATGTGGCAGCACTAAAATAAAGGGATGGAAAGGAAAGTGCAAGTATGAGGAGGTTTGCGTCTAAACGTACATTCCTCACAGGCCTGTTTGGGAGGAAACTTTTCTCCTTCCTGTTATTGTGCGGATTAGTTCTCACCTTTACACATACTAGACCTCAGGCACTGACAGTTCATACACACGCAAACAAAATGCATGCTAATTACACTCAGAGGATTTACCTGTGAAAGCTCATGTGTTTAGTGAGAGAGTACTTTCATTAAAAACACTCAAAGGCCATTCGCTCTTCTCTTTCAAACAGTCCCGCTCATTCATTCCCTCTGTTCTCATCAGCACATTCGAAAACACGAAACGTATGTGTCAGATCTGGTTCTTCAGAGCAGCAGGCATCTAAGGCCGTGCTGTAGGAGGGAGAATCCAGGGCCATGGCGCTGTGTGCTGGGGCAAACCCGCCCTGTCACGCACCGCCCCCACCACAGATGAGAGAGAAATTTGACTGAAGGTACCGCTGTCACAGTTCAAAGAGACTTACACACCTACACACCTCGAGAAGAGAAGAGAAGAGAAGAGAAGAGAAGAGAAGAGAAGAGAAGAGAAGAGAAGAGAAGAGAAGAGAAGAGAAGAGAAGAGAAGAGAAGAGAAGAGAAGAGAAGAGAAGAGAAGAGAAGAGAAGAGAAGAGAAGAGAAGAGAAGAGAAGAGAAGAGAAGAGAAGAGAAGTTGGCTTTTTAAAAGATGCTTATTAAAGAGAATGAGCTGGGGAGAGCTAGTTATTAAAAGTCTTCAAAAACAATATTCAACTCAGGTTTAAAATAGCATTAATCCGGGCCTTTGATGATGCTCTTGAAAAGGGTAATTCAGCATAAATAGAATCCACACGTCTTGTTAATGGCCTTTAATATGCAGAGCCGTTATAAGATGATTTTCCTGCATGGCCGTAATGAAATAAGAGCTGCTTTGATTCTAATTCATTTTCCCTTCATTGGTCAAAACAACATAGAGCACAGTTTTTATAGAGTGTGACTAGCCAAGAGTGCGTGTTCAATTTCTAAAATGAAGGGGAAACTTGATGAAGGGAATTATAGTGTTTTCTGTTTTTAATGCCAGTTTTTATGAACTAATTCACAGTTTGGGATAAAAGAACTATATAAAATGACTTCAGAAGGAGAAAAACAGATATTTTACAATGACATCATGTGTCAGAAACTGTTCTGAGTTTTTGTGTTTGCTGAGGAAGTGTTGGAAATCACATTAAATTGGGGATACACAATATCGGCATCATCAGCTATCAGTTTTTTTTTTATTTATCATATCATAAAGATTACTTCAGGTTCATTACTAGTTTTGGTCCATCCAAAAAATAAAAGCCAGAAAGCCAGAGCACAAAACTACGGCAGTTATGCAATGGCAAATTCATACACTTTTTAGAGGCTCAGGGAAGACAGTGCGAAAGAGAGGGAAAAATAAATAATTGAAATATAGAGATGGTTTATTTCTAAATGGATGAACTCGCAGGTTCACAGGAGGTTGATGATGTAGGTGATGATGATGGTCTTAATGAAAAGGACAGATGAATTTCTTCAAGATTCAGACTGAGCGGTTCAGTTATTCTGAGATCATACGGGGAACACTTAAAAATTTAACATAATGGCCCTCACATGAGAGACCACGGCACAGTGAATGTTAAGAGGAGCAGATTTTAAAAGTCTTTTCTTGTGGACACAGCGGCTCAAGCCCAACGCCTGTTTCACACTGCAAGCGTGAGCGGCGCGTGAGCGTAACTACATTGTCATTGCAGCTGCAGAGACGCGCGAGTATTCACACTGGAAGCGTTTGTACAGCGTCACAGCAGCGGCTCGAAGCTACATATAAAGTGAGCATTTCTTTACAAAGACAGCTATAAATTTGATTTTATAAGTTGGTCATTTATAAACTTGATAGTCTTAAAAGTTTGTTAACATGGGGAGGTATACAACATTCTCATATAAATGTAAATAAATAAATAAATAAAAGCCTCGTGTCATCCATTGCTGCACATGAATGAGGTAAGCTTTGTGTTTTACATCATCTGCCGTGTGCACATGTTTACACATGTGCACGTTTACATGTTGACCGCTGGGGCGGTCGTGGCCTAATGGATAGAGAGTCGGACTCGTAACCCAAAGGTCATGGGTTCGAGTCTCAGGTCCGGCAGGGATTGTCGGTGAGGGGAGTGAATGTCCAGCGCTCTCAATACCACGACTGAGGTGAGACCCTTGAGCAAGGCACCGTACCCCCAACTGCTCCCCAGGCGCCGCAGCAATGGCTGCCCACTGCTCCGGGTGTGTGTGTACACTTGGATGGGTTAAATGCAGAACACAAATTCCTAGTATGGGTCACCATACTTGGCCACATGTCACTTCACTTCACTTCACTTCACAAGACAGCAAACTCGGTGAAAAAAGCCAGCAAACTCGGGTTTGATTTGGGTATGCTGCAGCCTATAGATCTCTCTGTGTAATAACTAAAATAATGTTTATATATCATATTTTCTGGCTAGTTTACTTTAGTTTTTTATAATACACCATACTTTAACCCAAAATGAATAATTAAAAACAAGTTTAAATGGGTAAATCTTCTATAATTATTTTTTATTCTTAATTTTCTTTTCTGTCATACTCAAATTCTTGTTAAAACACATTAGACATGCTTCTTCTGTGCATTTTGAACACTTTTTGTGTGAAATTATATTTATTTTGTCCATCATAAATGTGCTTTCACTTTAATTGAGCGTCAGCAGCGCAGCAAAAATAGACTCGGCACCGAAACCCGCTTCACTGCTGCTCACGCGACGCTCCTGCTTGACGCTTACGTGCTGCTTCTGCTGCCTGTGTGAATGCATCCGTTGGTTAACATGCACGCCGAAAAAAAAAAACGCGCTGCTTACGCTTGCAGTGTGAAACCGGCGCAAGAGTTTTCAGGCATAAACTTTAGGCTAGTGGAAAGGCTTAACTTTATCACACTGCTTAAGCAGATACTTTATCAGCTAGAGCAAAATTATCATGCTCCACTTGAACAAGAGCTGTGCTTAAAAACATCCTGCCCTTGCAGCCATGATAACGCAGACCAAAACATCAAAGCTGGAGACAGCAAACAGGACCGTGAAATACTTTTATTAAACAATGATAAAATATATTAACCACATAACAGCAGCAATGAAAAAACTTAAAATGTACACTGGACTGTATACTGGAAATTCAACTGTAGTATTCATGTGCAAGTATGAGATTTTTTTACTTTTTTCCATTTGTTTCTTGTCACATTGTATGATATTAGGCGAATGAGATCTTGAAGTAAAAAACTGCACACTGTGCATTTGGTTTTATGGATGGTCTAGAGATGAACCAAGCCTAAACTTAAACAGACATCATAAAGAGAGAAACTTCAGAGGCTTTACAGCTGTGTGTGTGTTTGTGTGTGTGTGTGTGTGTGTGTGTGTGTGTGTGTGTGTGTAGGTAGACTGGTGTTTTCTGGAATCCTTCCCATCGATCAATAAAGCTTTCCTTCCACTTAAGTCCCTTGATCACATGACTCACTATTGTAGAGTATCCATCCAGAACAAAGGATTTGCAGAAAAAAAAAAAATAGACAAACTGAGAGAGAATGTAAAAGTGAGAGACAGAATGAGCAACTGAAACACTGACCATGTTACACTCATGAAAATTCAGATTAATAATATTATCATATTCTGGTTATTTATGTTTCATGTAAACACATGACCCCCATTGCAATAACCTGGATAGGGCAATAATATAATAACATTGTTTCTAGAAATTTTAATACAACAACTAGGATATGTTTGTGCTGTGTTAATCTGAATTCTGTGTCCCATAAATAGGCTAATTCAGAATATTGATTTATTTACATGTCTACATCTACATCTAATCCGCCATCCATATTCAAATTATGAAAAAAAAAAAAAAAAAAAAAACAGAACTGGCGTCGTGTTAGTTAAGCTTTTTCAGTTGAATAGGGAAGGTGTAGGACGTAGCGTAAGCGTTTTGAACTGCGAGAGTTTTACACTTTCTTCATAAGTTGAATACGGAAAGTGGTCTGGTGGAAGCTAGATAATTTACTTCACAACTTGTTAAAGCTGTGAGCCGTGTGGAGTAGGTTTATGATGGATGGATGTGGATGGAGGAACTTTCTTCAGCTCATAATCGTTGGTTTCACTCACTGCCATATAAAGCCCGGATGTGTCAGGATATTTATTAATATATCTCCAATTGTGTTCATCAGAAATAAGAAAGTCATATACACCTAGGATGGCTTGACGGTGAGTAAAGCTTGGGCTAATTTTCATTTGAAAGTGAACTAATCCTTTAGTCTAAAACTGTTTGTAAACATGGTCAACATGATCTCCATAAATGGGCAAAGCAACTGCATGATTCCAGAAGCCTGTAAGGCCATGCACACTGTATACAGTGTGTGTTTGTGTGTGTGTGTATGTGTGTGTTTGTGTGTGTGTGTGTGTGTGTGTGTGTGTGTGTGTGTGTGTGTGCTTGTGTGCGTGTGTGTGTGCACTTGTGTGCGTGTGTGTGTACGTCTCTTTTTGCCGAGCTCCTCAGTAGTGTGGTGGATATATATATTTTTGAGATGTATAATTACAGTGCCCATAACCAACAGTGAAAATTATGATATTCTCAGTGGGCAAAGAGCCAATAAAGCCAGTAGGCCTAAACTTACAGAGTAGGAGAAGTGAGCTGGCCTGCGGGTGATGACATAACGGTACGGACTGCAGTCGCCCTCACCCTCCCCCATGAATAATTTCTCTCAGTCCATTACAATGCATATAGCTACAACACAAACATGTCCATATTCTTACATGCATGCAGTAATGTTTTTCAGCCCATCCTGTTATCAATCTTATGTGACAAGCCATTATCTTACCACACACTTATATTAAATCAGACACAGAGAGCAAGAAATGCTGACAAAGCTCAACACAAACCACTCTCAGCAGATGTGAAGCACTGATTGAACACACCCCCCCTCTGGCCTGCCCTAGACGAACGCATCCTTCCCATGTTTGTCCAGTCATTACACCTTCCATTTGCCCACAGCAAAATGCAAAAAGGAAAAAAAGACGTGCTTCCGGACTGTAAACTGCACTTACAGTACCAATGAAAGCACTACATATTCCATCAGCTAAAAGCCCTATACACACACACACACAATAATCCTCATATGAGCTACAGAACATCAGTACCATTAAGGTGCAGTCAATTTAGTGAAATTTTGTGGGCAAAAAATGTCCATTGTCTATCATCAGTGCTATGCAGTACAGTACTTTCAAACCAAACAGATTTCTGTCGGTCAACACAGCAAATTCACGTGACCAACTTGAACCAGTTGCAAAACCTGTGAGGGGAAATATTTAGGCATTATGCTAATATCATGGATTTCTATTGAAATTACTGGATTTTGCCTGTGAAAATTAGCCAAACAACGATGTTTGTAACCGCACCTTTACAGCAATAGACCTTGGTCAGGGTAGCGCCATATTACATTTTTGACAGAATTAAAACAAGGCTGTGAGGGATAGAAGTGCAGTGCGTTCAACGGATTGTACCTTTCAATGGACAGAAACTCAATAATACAGTTTTAAAAGTTGTAAGTTGTGAAAATTATGTGATCTAGGATCTTTATACAGTGCACACTGTAAGTCTATCCCTTAAAGCCTCGTTTTCATCTGTGTTAAATTCAATATGCCGTCTAACCCAACTAAAGTGGAATTCGGTTCAATTCGATTCACATTTATTTGTATAGCGCTCAGACTTCATCAAAAATATCTTAATTTGTGTTCCAAAGATGAACGAAGGTCTTACAGATGTGGAACGACACAAGGGTGAGTAATAAATCACAATTTATATTTTTTGGGTCAACTAACCCTTTAAGTGCAAACCCGCCACTGATTCTAAAGTTTCCATTGCTCGTGTCAATCTCTGCTGATCGCCCCTAACCTAACCCCTAACCATAACCTTAGACTAGCTTTGGTGGCACAACTCCATATACAGCATTACTGTTTGTCGTGATCGGATCTATATATGGCTTCTCTGAGCTGTGAACTGAATTCATGAAATCTAAACTTTTGTTGACAGGTGACTGAGTAATTGAGCTGACCAATGATATCAGCAATGGGGCGGGGTTTCCCTTAACTGGTTTGACAGTGATGCAGAAATGACACACTTCTCCTTTAAGATCTTATCTACAGCATATCTCCATATGTGTTAGCATTAACAGCAGCAGCTAGATGTAAAACGTCTCACGTCCTCAGTGTACTGGTATGCAGTGGCAAAGTAGAGCAAAAGGTTAGAAGGCATTTCCCTCAATGGCATCGGCTCACTAGGTGGCGGGTCGGAAGCCAGGGGGCGGAGATTCTTCCTTCCTGGCTGCCTGTCAGCACAATAACAGGGTTTCCCAAATACAACAACACTGCTGGAGAATTGCTGAGAAACTGCCACACACAAATGAGGACTAACAGGAAGGTTTGAGTGAGGTGTGGAGTGGCCTGTGGCCTGTGTGTGACAGGGTGTCTATAAGCAACATTAGATCTCTTTTTCAGATGCACAAATACCGCCCATTCAGTGCTAGTGTATCATAATTTTAGCCTTCAGAATTACATTGTTCTGGCAAGAAACTCTGACGATGCAGGCTGATGGGTCTTTATTTCATTTGGTAGCGGTCACATCATTATCTACACAGCATGGCTGATTGGTTGCTGTTGCATGAGCAGCCAATGAGCTTGCTGCTCAAACATTCAAATATTTGGCATTGATGGCTGTTAGCAGTCTGCAGCGCGCTTTCAGATGGCATCTAAATCAACATCTAAGATAATTAAAAATGATCTTTTATTCCACATATGCGCTTTTGTGTGGTCCGGTTATCAATTCCTAAATGAGCTATCTTACGAGTTTTAAACTTGCGTCATGTCAAAAGATTCATGAGTTTATCACTGAAGCATATAAGCAGCAATATTACTGCATGGTTATGCAGCAGCGGTCTATTGTTGTTACCACTATTTTATACGCTGTTTAGCACGTTTATGAAAACTGGTAAAGTGATATAAGCATTGCACTTTATCAGCGTCCACCATATTTAGTGGCATTCCTCAATGATGCATTCATTTTCAAGAGCAATGTTTATTAGCAATGCTAAACGTGTGTGGTTGATTCAGATGCTTGTGTGTCTGACTCTGAGTCACTTAAAAGAACCATTAATACAGTTAATACTAAACTTCATGTTTGTTTATAATCTGGTGGCATCCAAGCATAAGCTGGATCGTTATGCAGTTTTGTCTATTCAGCAGCAAATGGTCTATTGTTGTATTTCTGTGAGTATGCTGTCTAAGCATTCACATACATGTTTAGATGTTTAGCTGCATAAAATGACATTGTTTATTCAAGGGTTATGTTTTCTTAGCTATGCTAACATGTTGATGCAGCTCAGTCATTCATTATCACTCCTAAAGGTTTTTAATATCAAATAAAAACATAAGGGTTATGTTATCATTATCAAATGACTAATTGATGATATTTGCTCAGGTGATTGCTGGGTTCCCATCTCTATCAGCTTGCAACGTTATATTTATTGCTCATGAGAACACAGCATGCATTTCTAGTGCTAAGCCGGTCGGCAAGGTAGCCAAGGTGCACATAGTCTTATGTCACTAGTGTTAAGCCAGCCGGCAATGTAGCCAACACGTACATAGCCTTAGGTCACTAGTGCTAAGCCAGTCAGCAAGGTAGCCAAGGCGCACATAGTGCAGCAGCAGCATGACTTACATGCTCACAGCAATGTCTGTAAATGTATTGGAAGTAGCAAGTCTCGGTACTCGGCAATCTACGTGTCTTCTAAAAACAAATGATGGTTTTCTCAGAACTAACTTCACTTTTCTAGGTAGGCTATTTTTGCAACTAGTTTTAAATGGCTTGTTAACCAACAATGCCATTTTTTGTGGATGTGCGAACTAGTTCCTCTCTCCTCCACATATGTGTCAACTTGAAAATACCCAACACTTTTTCTTAATTTTGAACAGCATATCATAGTACATACACTAATTTATTTATTTAAATAGTGCATTTTAAAATAAATGACAGTGGGTTTGGGGTTTTTTTAATTCAAAGAAGTTTGTGGATTTTTAGGCTTAGCAAAAGTTGAAAATTGAAAATTTGTGTCATCAGTTACTCAACCTCATGCTGAACAAGGACAAATCCCATTGGTTCGTGTGGAAGCTCAAAAGCGCTTGCGTGACATACAAGAACAAACCTCACTGTTTTTTGCTGTATATAAAACATACAATTCAAATGGTTATTCATATATGTAAATACGCACTACTTTAACGACAAGACAAGGTGATGTAGCTGTTGTGGAAAAAACTAATAAAGCATACCAGTCACATCAGCAATCGTTCTCCCCTCCTCCATGTTTAAAGTTTATGCCACACCCAACATGAGAACTTGGGTATCATCCCCGAGCTTTAAATAATGTAAGACTTGAGAGGGCATTCCGGTCCAATTTTTAACTAGGAAACTCACATTTACGATAATTCTGAAAGCACGTGAAGGCAGCATTTACCCTTCAAATCATAAGGATTACTTTTACGATGTCTTTATGAACATCTGAAGCTTTACCATTTTGGTGGAATAGACTGTCAATGGAGGGCTAGAAATCGCTCAGGTTTTAATAAAAATTTCTTCATTTGTGTTTCAAAGATGAACAAAAGTCTTAGGGGTTTTTAACAACATGAGGGTAAGTAAATGATGACATAATTTTCAATTTTAAATGAAGTATCCAAATTTGACACACTTTTGAGGGTTAAGTAAATGTTCTAAACCTTTTAGAGTGACGGTGTTAGATTTCATGTCATGAAAGAATTACATTTGATATGTATTATTAATATATCAAACATTTCATATGCATAGGTGCACTAGCCTAGCAAAACACAAAGCACACACATTTATGCACATACATCTGATCTTCTTTTCCTGGTGTCATGTTTACCATCAAACTGGTCAATCAGGTTCAGTAACTCATCTACAGTCTTTTCATTCTTTATTATGAAAACAAGAAACACCCCCACAAGCAGCAGCTGACTTCCATCTCTAAACCTTACACATTAAAGCTGTTAGACCAAATTCCTAAATATTTGACTATACACTCACAAACAAGTTTTAGTGGGTGGATGAATGCAGCGTGTAAGTTGTAGATTCTCCGTTGCATTTTGTACTAAGGTGATGATGACTGTGTGCTAAAGGTAGATTGATAAAAAAAAACCTCATCTGCCTATGAGTGTGTGTGTGTGTGTGTGTGTGTTAACAAAGCAACACAGGTTGACCATGAATAAACATCCCTCCATGTGGACCAGGGATGAGAAGAACGAAAGGACACAAGAAAGAGACACTATAAATGCTGGGAATGTAGGGTATAATCAGGGAATGATCAGTAATTCCATGAAATTTGTCTGAGCCTCACACACACACACACACACACAATTGTGAGCCACCTGCTGATTAAGATAAACAATGTTTTGCCAGCACACTCAGCTAACAAAAGCCAGTCAGAAGATGGATCACATGACAAAACACACCTGTAGCTATCCAAGAAGAGTCATTTGTGCATTAACAGCACAGCGTTATTCAGCGATATTTCAAAATATGAAAAAGTATGACAGAAATGTCCCCCCTCCTCTCCCCTCTCAATGACTTTCCCTTTGGTCACAGCACTGCCTGATCGGATCAGACCATTTACTGAATAGCAAGGGGTCTGTGGATCTTTATGCCTAATATGGTCCAGTCATAAAGGCCAGACGGAGAGGCTGAATTCACCCTTTTTCTTTATTCATACTGGGCTGGTCGTAATACCCAAGGGCAGCCAGGATTACTGCCAGCCCACTACTAATGTCCCTATGCTTTTGTGTACCAGCTGAAAGTACAATCATTCACATTCAGCCTCTTTCTCTCAGCATCTCACTTTGTCTTTTTCTTCCATTAAAGCTTTGAAAGTGAGGATCAGAGGACCTGCTACGCTCACAAAGACACCATCTTCAGCAGTTTTTAGACAGTAATTATTTCTAAATGTAACTATGTTACAGGTAATTACTTGTTTTGTTTCACTGTCTGATATGAATTTCATCTTGGCTATTATTATACATCTATATAACTATATATACATAAAATATAGCACAATATATACACGTATGAAGCCCATCAGCATGGAAGCCACAACAGCTTTCTGTAGAAATACCCTATTTGCAGGAGTATGTTACCAATGAAAAAAAACGTCACCATGCAGGGAACGTCTCCAATAACAGGGGGATTTCTGAGATAAAGTGAGTCGTTTTCATTCGGTCATATGATCTCAGCATGTCAACCTGTATTATTTGAAACCGTTTTTTCTGTAAGTTGTAAAAGTCTTTACTGTCACTTTTTACCAAATGCATGTAAAAGTTTGTTCTTGAACGTTATTCAGGTTCAGTTGAGCTTCTGCTTATGTTCGCTGATCAATGTTTACAAGCCTAAATTACTAAATCTGTTCATCATAAAAAGCGATCAAGTCACTTCAAAAAAGTTATGTACTTAATAACTCTCATCAGCCTCCTCTGTTTACTCTATGGGCTATTAGAATTCCCTCCCTCATTTTCTTGGCCTGCCCTCTTCAAGATGAACAGTAATCCTTGCAGTCTGGTTGCTAATCTTCTTTACCCTCCAAAACCAAGATGACCCAGACCTTAATCACCTGATCTCTCTACTGTAATTACATGATGAGGAGTGTTGGTGGTCTCGGTCCCTCTGCCCTCCACAAACATACAACACGCACACACACGCGCACACACACTAACCGGTGAGACGGATATTAAACTGGTCTCGTAGAAACTGGCAAGAATCAAAGGATGAGCAGATTATAATAAACAATACATCTGTTTGCCAAATATAATATTATATTTAATCAGGGAAGGATATTTATTTACACAGAATTGTCATATAAATGTCAGTAACGCACGTCCTGATTTTGCTGAGTTAGACGCGTTCCTGGGTCAACATATTTTGTTGACCCTGGAACAATGTTCCTTTATGAATATTTAGTCCTAACCATATCTCTACCCCTAACCCCACCCATAAATTATCCCTAAAATCAGAGGGAAATGATAGATGAATAACACTGATGTAGAAGCACCAATTCATGATTTTAAGCCTAAACTTGACATAATCTGTAAACTTGTCCCTCAAATCTGATTGGTTGATTTGAATGTTGTTCCAGGTTCAACAAAGATGTTGACCCAGGAACATGTTGAACTCGGCAAAATCAGGTTGTGCGTCAGGGCCAAAAGAATCCACAAACATCAGAGTAAATATCAGTGCAGCATTGTGTGAATGCAGAGAGACATCTCTAGTAAGTGTGTGCGTGTGTGTGTGTGTGTGTACAGACCAGTTTACACCCACAGTCTCTTTATGGCAAGATTAATGACAGTGAGGTCATCGCTATTTTGTTTGAATGCGGGTAGCATGATTCAAGTTTATAGTTTCTCATTTATTTCAATTCATGTGTACATAAGGGGTGACTTCATGTAATTATTTGTTAGCTTAAAACTCAAGACCAACACGGGTTTTCATGGCTAATTTCTACAGAACAGGGTGACTGATGGCAGATGTAATGCCGTTGTATACATAGCACCATGACAAAAGAAACATATAACTGTTAATAAACTGTCAAATAAACTCATATTTTACACAGTATTTATAACAGAATATCTATATTATGCCCTGAAAAGACTGAGCTCAACTACTGTTTTTAAGTTCAGTACTGTTCAGGGGGCAGTAAGATTTTTTTTATTATGTTTTTGAAAGAAGTCTCTTATGCTCACCAAGACTGTGTTTAGGTAATTAATAGATAATTAATTGGCCTTGCCTATATCCATCACTATTCAAGACAACTCAAACAACAGTGGGCCCATTTAGTGACCAAGGCCAAACTGCAGAGTGACCTAGAAATGCTCTAAGTGGCCTGTGTATGTGAATGTTTATGTACTCAGCAGCAGTCATTTTTACACTTTAGCCACGTTCCTGTTTGCACTTTATCACACACTGATAATGTTGAGCCAAAGGCTCACTTCCATTACTAACAATGGCACACAAACACACTCACACTGTGGCATTGTCTGGAGGTCGCATTAATCTCTATCACAACTCTAATTCAAGGAACACAAGCTTTTTCTCCAGTTATACTTCTGTAATCACAGTTAAAAGGCCCTTTTGAAAAATATTTGCTCATGAGGTTAGAGAAAGCGGAATGTGTGTTCATTTACTCATCCTTTAATTATTAATGATTATCTAAACGGAGGAGTGCCTGCAATCCTGTTTAGATCCTGCTTTCCTCCTGCATCTTTCTTTTTGCTCTTATTCTCTCTCTAAGACCCCTCAAGGGGAGATCACTTCACATCAGTGTGTGTCTCTCTGTCGCTGTGGAGCATGAATAGATGCACTTTCAGTGTAACACACACACACACACACACACACACACACACACAGCAGAATAGCAGGGAATAAATTTATCAGCAGTGCACTGACTTTCCCAGTTAGTGTCCTTGGACAAAACAATGGTACACATCTGAAAGCACAAACATAGTTGAGATAAACGCATTAACCACGGACCAACATCTGACCTCTCTCTCTTTTACTGTCTCTCGTCTTCTATCAGGCCTTATTCTCTCTCAGTATGTCTTGCATTTCACCTTCAAATGCCATTGCCATAGTTTGTGTGTGTGTGTCATAAAGGCAGGATGCGATGAATTAACTCTTCAGGGATATTATATGATTTTATCTATAGCATACACACCCTTTAACAATAATAAATATTTATCTACGTCACACATACAGGTAGACCAGAAAAAAGCTGGTTTTCATCTGGTCTTTCAACATTGACACTGAAAATGAAGCTGCTTTCATGCACACATTCATGTGTCATCATATGTGTAGATGGAAAACCTGTGTAGGGGAGACCAGGGATAGTTGTCACACTTTTCACTTCAGTGAATATTTCTCAGAGCAGGTTTATTTCTGAAACTGAATTTTTTGCATGGACACAGACCACAGTATATGGGTCTATCAGTTCGGCATGTGTACCAAACAAATACAGCATTTGTTTTAACCGCTACACTTGCGGAACTTCTCTGTGGGCAGAATGTAATTTCAAACTAAATGATACATAGACATAATAAGTATTTATAGGTCTATGAAATCATAAACCTACGTGGCTTGCCCATTCCGTCAGATGCGTGTTGTTTAATGCGTTTGATACGCATTTTCCTCAGTGCAAATCTTATATCTTACGATTGTACTTAAATGGTAAAAAGGTTATTATGACAGCAAGCGGGTCTACGTTTAACATCACAGATTTCAATGAACGATTGCAAGGGTTGTGCTGTATTCTGACTGTGTTTTTGTACGATGATATTGAGATTTTAGTTTGGAGGATAAACAATTATCATTTATGTGGGTTTTGATAAATATACCAACATACAAAAACCACTGTTAGAGAAAATATATTTGTATAACTGGACTTTTGATTCAAAACCTTATTTCTGGCATATATATTGCAACAACATTCTCATGTGACAACTACCCCCTATTTTAAAGTTGTGTGAAATTAAGCTCCTTCTCAAACGTGCGTCAGATGTAAACAAACGAAACATACATTTTTCAAGCAAACAAGCTGTGCCAAGTCTATATTTATAACACAAACAAACAAACAAACAAGCACAGAAACAAATCTCAGCTGACTGTTGTCAGGCATGGTTGCCTGGTACCTCTGGACATAAGCTCTTACGTCTTAGTCTGAGAGCCCTCAAGACTAATGAGAGAGAGCGAATGATGTAAAACACAGCTGCCTGTGTCCACTGTCAACACAGCCTTTGAAACTGTACATGTAAAACAAACACTATAGTCTGCATTCAGTCATTTCGAGCAGCTTAAGTCCTAACACTATATATGGTCAAAACTCTAATATGCTTTAGTGGCTAAAATGAAACGGCACTATTTAAAATGTTTGACTAAATGTCATAACAGAAGATACAGTCAAATTTTTACCTGGTTTATTTGAGACTTTCTACGTTGGTGTACATCTTTAGAGTGACATAATCACTGTTTATACACCACTGCTGCGCACATGCTTATAGACACCCACTATACATCTGTAAATTGATCTGCTATATATTTATAAACTGATGCTATCGACCTCTGTCTCTGTGTGCATATGATGTGTTCTGGTTACAGTCCATTAGCATGTGGTTTAATGTTTATTGAACAAATGTTACTTTGTGTCAGACAGTTTGTGATGGACGTTGAGGAGAGTCACTCACTTTATTAATATTAGGCAAACATAAGTTCCCTTACTATATATGATGAAAAACAGATCTTTTCATGAAATTTTACAGTAAAATACTGTAAAAAAGAAGAAAGAGGTCATCATATAATTTACAGTTAAAAAGGTAGTTACTAAACAAATTTTAGTAACAGTGTTGCTAATGGATTTACAAAATTTTTTTGTAAAGGACAACAGTCTGTAAAATTTAAGTTTGCTCTGTAAGTTGTTTATACATTTTTACTGTAACTGTTACAGAATTATGCTGGCAACCACAACTGCCAGTTATATTTAGTAAAAACATTTACTGAAAATCTCTTTGTGCTATGAAACTACCATTTAGCTAAATAATGAAGCGATGATTGTCTGCATTTCTGTAGAATATGATAGTGTGTCAGTTAACTGAAGTATTAATCTTTTCATTTTAAGTCTAATAACAGAACAGAGTCCACATTTCTCAATTCTCTGTTTGCGAATAGAGAAATATCACCATAGCCAAAATAAAGGTTCAAACATGCCTACGACCCTACTATATAGTAAGTGGAAAACAATATGTGAAAAAAGTAGTATGTTCACTTCTTTACTTTACTTAATAGCTATATAGCAAAAATATGATACTGACATTTTAGTTTGGATGATAAAATTCACAAAAACAATTATAATTTATGAGGGTTTTGACCAATATACCAACAAACAAAAACCACTGCTAGAGAAAACACTTTTGACTCAAAACTTTATTTCTGATATACAGATATATTGAAGTAAAGTAACAGCCATTTTTGATGCGGCACCCGGGGAGCGATTGGGGGTTGGGTGTCTTGCTCAAGGGTAATGAGAGTGGAAAAGAATTCACTCCCCCACCTACATTTCCTGCCGGTACTGGGACTCGAATTCGCTACCTTCGGGTTACAAAGGCTGACTCTCTAACCATTAGGCCATAACTGCCCCAAATTGCAACAACATTCTCAAGTGACAACCAAAATAAAGACATATCCTGCGTTCAAATATGCCTACCGCCCTATTATATATTATGTGAAAATGTCTGAATTCACAGTATTCATAAAACAGTAGACGAAAAGTACCCGGATCATCTACTACTTTTGCCAAAGTTTCGAATCCGCATCTGGTGGACACTTTACTATCCCAACAACAGCATGGTGGATATAGTACATCCAGATTTCATTCATCCTATACACATTCATACTTTATAGATCATATTTTAAACAGTCATAAAGTACGTTTCTCATCACATGTTGTACCTACTCAGACAGTATGCATGTTGTACCTACTCGTGGATCTGTTTGAACGGGGATCGTTTTGACAAGGTTGTCAACTATACAAATAAAAATCTTTTCCGTTTTTTCGTTCGTCGTTGTGTAAACGTACTCTAAACCACTGGGTGCTTTTTACAGAGAGGACTAACTGGAACAATGTATGATTATATGAAAACACACCTACACACTCAGACTAAGAGTGTTATATCTGATATTTTGTCTTAGATGTCTTAAACATCTATTGTATGGAGCTTGATACCATCCATGTCAATGTGTACAAATATTATGTGCAACATGTCTTTTGTTTTCTCTTCTGCAGAAGGTGAGATCTAAAATGATTTCCTGTTGTAAAAACACCCTGGATGCACTTCCTGTCTTCGAAAGACCGGATGAAAGGGACTGTGATAGAGTGAGTTATATAACTTATCTCCATTGGACAAATGTTTTTGAATGTTTAGTACATTTAAAATTTTAAATTTTTATAGTGACTTTTTTCTCGAATTTACAAATGACAATCTTCAAGCTTCTGTTATGCAAATCTACGCTCACTAAATGACTAACCAGTGAGCAGAGCGTCTGAATGAAACACTTGTTTTGTGCACCGAGGACAGACAAAAACAGGCTGTAGGAAATGCATAACAGGTGGTACGTGTCAAAGTAACATCCACATGGATGGCAGGACCCAAGGTTTCCCAGCAGAACATTGCCCAAAGCAATTAGCTATTAAGCCCAAAGCAGTTCTGATGCTCACGTGCCCACTGTTGCTGCTTTCGGCGGTGGACAGGGGTCAGCATGGGCACCCTGACAGGTCTGCGGATATGCAGCCCCATACGCAACAAACTGTGATGAACTGTGTATTCTGACACCTTTCTATCAGAACCAGCATTAACTTATTGAGCAATTTGAGCTACAGTAGCTCGTCTGTTGGATCAGACCACAAGGGCCAGCCTTAGTGAATTAGACCCGGTGTCACAATGAAAAAATCTTGATGGTCCTAAAAATAGGCTTACTTTTCTTTTAAGTAAATAAAATTTCTTATTCTTTCTTTTGAATTTGGGGTGAAATAATTTCTTGACAGGTTTCGTGGGATTCACATGAAAGAAGATCATTTTTGGTCAAAGACTGTATATATCACACTGAGACAGACCCCTCTAATGCAATCCTATTAGTGGATAATACACAACACTGAACCTCACACTATTAGAAGTCGCTTCTGGTGATGCTCTCATTCCTCTCCGTTACACTCATCTGCTCTATTCTGTTCTCTCTCTGTGTTCTTTACCTCCAGTCACTCTCATCATATCACAAAGCTTTCAGCCTGGTTAATATTTTCACTCAGTTAAGTCGAAGTATGAGATCAAAGGCTGTGTGCGCTTTTAGAGTTTCATCCTCTTTCTATGCATCTCTCGATCATGCCCGACTCAGAACCCCTTTTACGTTGCAAAAACACAACACTTGAATTACCATAATGGAACTAGGCAATAATGATTTTCTACCATGCTGCTTTTACCAAAACCAGGAGCACATTCACAAAAGGGAGGAGAGAGCGAAAGAGAGAGAGCAGGAAACATACACACTCTGCTTCCTGTAACACTCTTTCCTTGCCCTGCTTGGCTTCATTCCAAATCATTTCAATTTGTGAAAGAATCTCTCCAGAGAGACATGAATCAAAATCATTTCTTTGTCTGAGATTTATTCCTACTCGCTCGAAAGAGATAATTCTCAACCTTTTAGCTTGATTAGATAGAGAAAGAGAAAAAGAGGGCGGCATCTGTTGCACAGCCACCCAGAACATATGCAAAAAATCATTCCGCATCTTTTTCCCATTTCCCTCCTATGTTACAGCCACCGCACAGAAGATCAGGCTGCGTCTGGACTTCTCAGCATCCACTTCTTCCCATATGGCCACGACAGGGAGTCTTTAGTGCTTTTCTTTGCACTCTGATCAGATTGCAGGCTCAGGATTGGAAGGGCTGATCCTAGATCGGCATAAACAGGCAACCTGCAACGAGACCAGTCGGGGAAAACCTCTATTTGACAAATTAACCTTCCTCAGTGTTTCACAAGCCATCCCGTTTTAATTACCACCTCCAGTGGCCAATTACAGGCCAGCAATAAAGAAAGGGATGAAAGAGAGAATGGCATGGGTTTTACATCTTCTACCTTCACCTCCACAGCACAATCAGTGATTTCCATTAGTCAGGCCTTTTCTGATTGAAACAGGGGAGGGTCGTATACATGTTCGTGTGTATGTGTGTATCCATGTAGAGAGAACTCCAGTCTTCCTTTGTTCTCTCAAGGCTGCATCCTGCCATTAAGGGTTTGAATGGTTTGCTGGGTTTCCTTGCTGGCACAGTCATGGTTGGAGCAGACCCCGAAAATAACACTGCCAGAGTGTCGCTATATGGTTACCAATCTAGGTGAGGGTGTAAGACTTTATTGATACCATTTATTGATAACAAAATTCGGTAACACTTTATTTTACGGTGTTTTTGTTACATATGTTACATGTACTTACTATAGCAATAACTATAAATTACGCATAATAACAAGCAACTAACCCTAAACCAAACCCTAATCCTCCTAACCCTATAGTAAGTACATGTAGTTACTTAATATTACTCAGTACTTAAATGTATAATTACAGTGTAACAAAGACACCTTAAAATAACGTGTAACCGAAAATTCTTCCACTGAGCAATGTAGTTCTTCAGAAATGTTTAATAGAATTATTGCAAAGCAACACATAACCACAGCGACACATTAATACTGATGTAATTAGGTCACAGGTGTGTGTTTATAGAGTATTTTATAACAGCTTCCAATGTGGTTCAGCCAATCATAATCAAGGATATAGATTTAGCAGTAACATGCATAACCACTAAAAAAAGGGGGGGAGTTGGTGGAAGCACTAGCATAAAGACAAAAGATTGATCTCAGGATTTTAAGAATTGATATCAAAATATTCAAAAGAACATTGTGATTAATCAGAAAAAAAAAAAAAAAGATTTTTCCCCAGCCCTAATAAGACCACACTTCGCAGCATGCATCTTTGCTATCTTTGTAGAAACAGGTACAAAGATAGCAAACCAAAGTCTAATGGGTTATAAAAAAAAAAAAAAAAAAAAAATCACTATCCCCAAGTATGAATAGTCAGCACTCAACTAAAGAAAAAAATGGAGGTGAAAAAGTAACAGTATGCCAGAGAGTGCATCAAACAAACCAAAAGAAAGGGCTTAAATTCAGAACTAACTCAATATCTAAGATCAGATCAATATACACATATTCCTTGAACTGTGTCATCATGTCCCATCTTTCCTTCAGATCAATACTTTCCAATCAGTGCAGAGCTCAGCAGCTCTAGACTCTGTCCCCTCTCGCTGACCCACAGCATCTTCTTCATCAATCATGACGGCTTATCACATATTCATGAGCTGAGTCAGTCACTGGCCAATGAGAGAAGGTAACTAAATGTGTTCCATTGAGAAATATACAAGAAATATCAGTAAGAATTGTAAGAGCTTGAAGCTGTCTACACTAGACGCGACTGAGGCTATGTTCACACTGTCAGTCCAAATCTGATTATTTGTGTAACCAATTGGAATCTTATCGGATCTAAAATTATTGACTGTCCACATTGTGAATCGCAACTGTTCAGATACTATTATGTGTGTCCCATGTCGTTCTTTTGTTTTCCGCAAAATCTGCATTGGTTTCTATGGCAATGACTTTGCGTTGGTAGGCATATGCCAACAACAACAACAACAACAACAACTGCAACATGGAGGGGTTTGCAATACAGATGTTGTCTTATTTACAGCATAACAATGTGTAGCCACCACGTTGGACTATGTCTTAAGAGCATCAGAAATGTAGGAGGCTGGTATGAGTGGCTTTATTCCGTGCTGTCGGCTCCGCCGGTTTCAAAACATGTTTCCTTTATGTTGTCATTTTCTGCTCGTCTGGCACTTTGCAATAAACACAACTTTGTTTCTGTAGCGACTTTCAGCATGTTTCCTCTAACAACGTCTGACGTTTACATTTTACGCGGTGTGAGTAAGTCACATAAACCACCCAAAATCCGATCATAGCAGACTGAAACAGATTTCCAGAAATCAGATTTGAATAGGACTTTAAACCACATATGAATGTAGCTCGTAACGGATTTCATATGAATTTTTGCTGATCACATTTGCTAAATCTGATCGGATTTCAATTAGATTTGCACAAAAATCGCATTTGGACTGAAAGGCTGAACATAGCCAAAGCGACCGTTGCAAATAAATTTGTTCTTTGTGTCATAAGTAGCGTGAGTGATTAAATTATGTCAGAAATAGAAGGGGGTATCAGTTTACTGACGGGAATTTGTCATGTCGCATCGTGCCACATCCAGTGTAGACAGCATCAATGATTATAATGGGTTCTATTTGCTTTTGTCATGCCGCGTTGCACCGCTCGCAGCTGGTGAGGACTCAGTGTAAGGGTGTGTTCTGAGTCCGGTTCTCTTGGTTCTTTTGGTCCGGAGCAAAAAAGAAAATGATACATTTAGTCCTAGTTTGCTTAGTGTTCACACTGTCATTTTTAACACCGAACCTAAAGATACAACACAACAACAACAAAAAAGGCTTTTATGGCATGTACTTTGCGATAGAACTTACTGAACATCCAAAACAATGCTGTGTGCTGGGCTAAACACATGCGCTGTATGTGAGTACATAAGATGGTATTTTTAGAACTTGCGAAGAGCTTAGAAAATGTGTAAAGGAGTCAAAACAGTGGCAGGAATTCCTCCGTTACACACTCAAATGAAGATATGCTGCAATGAGATGTACGGAACTGTAATAGGCAACATCGTTTCTATGACGAGAAAAAAACAGGCATGCTTGAGCATTTTTTGTGCCTTTTAGGGTCGCATCTATTTCAGTCGAACCTTACCAGAGTTTGTTTGGAAGCGGACCGAGACCCCTGAAAAGGTGGGCTGTTTGGTGCACACCAGGGTTCGGATGGCAGCGTTCTCAACAGAGTTTGTTTTAATCTAGCTAAACCTGCCAAGTTGGAACACACCCTAAGAGTTTAATGCAAAACACACAACACAGACAAATAGGACCGTACTGCACATTTGTACCAGACAGATCCAGGCTGAGGAAAACAGATAGACACTCATTAAAAATAAGCACATGAAACATTTAATGAGACACAGAGAGCTGTTTCCTACCACCCTGCAGTGTGAGTTTTATTGAGGGTGAAGCAGTCTTTACTCAGCTCTTCTAGCGAAGGTTGCCACAGTAGGGACCGTCCCACCTCCCCCAGAGGGAGCACACACATAGTGTGTTATGTGTCACTCTTCACCAGAGAAACAGGTCGTTACATCTCCAGGTGTGGCACACAGAAGCTCAAAGGTCTGCTAATATAAACATCCAGTAGCTGCATTACTGCATAGCCTCGAGCTGCTGAAATCAAATCAGTTATTCCTCTGAATCAATTTGAAGAACTTTATTATAAGCTATAAAAAATTAAGCAATAATGTCAGCTGCTGCATCATAATACAAAGCATACCAATTACCTCAAAATTTGTGTTCTTTTGATTGGTTGATAGGAATGTTGTTCTAAGACTAACAAAGATTTTGATCCAGCACTATGTCCTACTTAGCGAAATCCCGGTAAGCTTAAAGGAGTCCGTGAGCACTCAACACATACTGATGAGTCAGGACACTGCATTACTGTCCACTCATCTTCTGCTGGGGACATTTAGCTGGGTATGCGTGACAGAGATCAGAGGGTGTGTGTAGCTGATACAGATATCTGTCTTTGTATTTCTGATATATCAAGACTGAAGATCTACTTGGAGCCTCCTGCAACACAAAACACTTTTGTACCAGAAAGTTGATCTGATTGTTAAGCTTGAGCACTAATGGATTAGAAGTACTATATGGCGTGTATCTTATTGGGTGTGAGCCTTTGTGAAGGATGTGTGCGTCAGCGCATTTAGTAAAAGGCACTGGGGTGAAGAGCAAAATATGACAATAATGAGAAAACAATGTATTTAAAAATGAGCATTCATGAGCTTTTACGGTCCTACTCGTATTAGTTTAAAAGGTGCATTCAGTAGTCCTTTAAAGGGATAGTTCACCCAAAAATGAAATTTCTGATAAAGATAATTAAGATATTCTTGATGAATTCCAAGAGGTTTCTGATCCCCCATAGAAAGCAACACAAGTACCACATTCAAGGTCCAGAAAGGTAGTAAAGACATTGTTAAAATAGTCCACGCGACTACAGTGGTTCAACCTTAATGTTATGAAGTGAAGAGAATTCTTGTTGTGCACAACAAAAATAACGACTTTATTCAAAAATTTCTTCCCTGTCATTCTCCTACGCAGTTGACGTAGTAAATGCAGTGCAGCGCTTCTAGGTTCTGCATCAGAATGCCGTCTCAGTATTGGCTAAAGCTGATCATGTGAGCAGCACGACGTATGTGTGTGATGCTGACGCAGGAGCCGGCCAATAACGAGTCGGCGTTCTGACGTAGAACCTGGAAGCTCTGCACTGTATAACGTCAACAGCGTAGGAGACTGACAGGGAAGAGAAGAAATTGTTGAATAAAGTCGTTATTTTTGTTTTGTTTTTGTGCACAAAAAGTATTCTCGTCACTTTATAACATTAAGGTTGAACCACTGTAGTCACATGGACTATGTCTTTACTACCTTTCTGGACCTTGAATGTGTTTATTACATTGCTTTCTATTGGGGATCAGAAACCTCTTGGATTTCATCAAAAATATCTTAATTTGTGTTCCGAAGATGAACGAAAGCCTTATGGGTGTTTAACGACATGAGCGTGAGTAATTAATGACAGAAATTTCATTTTTGGGTGAACTAACCCTTTAAGTACAGATACTACAATGGTGTTAGACGCTACACTGGATCAGTATTATTGTCTCTGGGTTTTATGTAAATTAAACTGACACTAGTGAGCTTTAGTGAGCGGTCTACGCAATAATTAATTCCCTTATCTGTCCAACAAAAAAAGAAGCAAGCATGGCATCACTACTCAGGGTTTTCTCCATCAAATCTTTACCTTGTGTATGAGGTACCAAGGCTTGCGCTCATTTTTTGTCTTTGTAGGTCTTTCTGGCTTCAGAACATTTCTGCTTCTTCAGGCATAGAGTTGATTCTCTCATTGTAACTGGTAAAGACAATAAGTGTGTCTAATTTCTAATTGTCTAATTTTTGAAACATCATGGGTCACATGATTTCAACATGATGAAACGCACTTAGGGGGATGACCCGCACCATACATACTCTTCACTAACTTGTGAAAGGTCAAATTTGAAAAAATGAAATTCTGAATAAAATACTTTATTCAGGTAGGTTTTTATATACTGAAAGAGTTAAAAAAAAAAAAAAAAAAATAGAACGCTTCATAGCTGGAAAATCTGGCTATTCCCAGACATATGTGTGTGCGAATTGATAGAGAAAAGTAAAGCCTGTGTGCATATAACTAAAAAATTTTTTTAGTTATATGCACACAGACATGCATCAAATATGGCTTCACTCACATTACAATCTACACCAGGTCTGTATTACAGAGTCAAGCAGACAGACAGCAAACACGTCGTTTTGGCTCTCAGTGACGGATTTAGCATCCCTGTCTGAGAATCGTTTGGGACAAGGCCGTGGATTTGTGTTGTCATGGCTAAAATTGTCAGTCTAGGTTGTTAGGTAATCTGTCTGACCCTTAACCAGTTCATAGTCATTTTGCAACATGGAGAAACAAGAGCAAGAGGAAGAGTGTAAGAGAAAAACAAGAAAGCTTAAGAAAAGCTTATACCCTTAAACAGACTAGACAACCTATTCACAAATGCAGCATGACCTTTGACATTTGACCTAAGCTGTCTGCCACACTGGTCTTACCCTCCAATGCCTGGAAGGACCTTTATTAGACCTTGTGTACCGTTAGCCTGCTGTGCTGTTTCTGTTATATTAAGTTTGCATAAATATACCCTTGAAAAGAGATAATCTAATCAACACTGCACTTTAAAGTGTTTCTAAAGACATGAAATTAAATTAGAGGGATTCCCAAGAGAGCCCCTTCTCAGACAGCTATAAAACATTAACATTGGCAAAATTCATGTTCAAGAAAATAGGATCAGATAAATTGTGCACCTTGTGTCAGAAAATATTCTGTATATTTATGGGGGACTAAGCAAAAGAATTTGCAAAATGCAGGACACAAACTCTTCACACAGAGTTAAACTGTTATACCACAAAATTAATACAGCTCTCATCAGTGTGCTTACGTTAGCTATGACATTTAACACAAAAAACCCATTGCTGCTTTGTTAGGAATGCAGCACAAAACGTCTGTGAGTTTTTCTGCTGATGCACGAAAGCCCATAACGCTGTAGGAGTGAGCTGTGAGAAGAATGCAAAAGTCATGACCATGTGTAGGTGGAAGAGAAATATCTGAAACCAACGCACAAGATTCACCTTATTAAACCTGTCTACTTATATATTCCTTTACTTATTACTGCTGTTCCTTCATGTTTCCTAACTGCTGCTCTGATGTTTGTTTTGAGACTCCTTTTCCACTAAAGACATGAATCTGCCCATTCCACGTCACCAAACAACCAGCCCTGAATGTTCAAATGGAAATCCTGAATTCTACAAATTGCACACCATTGTATGAAGATTTTGATTCAGTCATGCTTCATAACATCACATTAATGTGTGAAACGGTGACCATTGTGTTTGAGCTCCTAATCATGTTCATGTGAGTAGAATTAGAAACATGACTATTCGAGGGTACCCATATGAGGCAAGGATTTTCTCCACGCACTCAGGCAGAGAGGTCAGACGTACATAGGCTGCACTGGAGTAGCCTATATAACACATTTTGATTATCACAGGAGTAAAGATAAGTATTATGACCATGGCTACCCATATCTCCACAGTAGCTACAAACACATAAGAGAATAGAAAGATAAACATGTTCTCACTGCAGGTCTCAATGTACATTTCATACAACAGTGCTCTAATTTAATGGGTCAAAAGATGTTCCTGATATCTATAACATCACTCGGCTTGCCTGTGTTCATGGCATTCCCAAAAATGTTGTGTTGTGTGGATATCCAATACAACAGCACAACTGCAAGTGTAAGAAACCCTTTTAAACACAAGACACTTAAATGACTGTCAGAAATAACTGTATGGACAGAATAAGCTTGATGCAAAAAGGTGTCTGCAGTGTGACTGAGAGTTTAGTGTCATTTATAGTGTGGAGTTTCTGTTCAAACAGTGCTCAGGTGAAGATGGGTAATGAATTGGGTGCTTTGTTAAGTAGCTAAATCTTTCCTCTGAGTGGCATTTCACATAATTTCAGCACCAGCATGCTTATGGAAAGCGAAAATCACTGTCTAGTATTCATTATGCAGTCTGCCCCAAACTGTCAACCGCTGTTTCATGGTAGCCTACATATAAATGCGCAGGTCTGACTGCATCTGCACGAGGAGCGAACTGCTGAGTGAGAGAGCATCGCCAGAATAAAGTTAAACACGCGAGTGAAAACATCATTCACTTTCACAAATCCAGAAAAACAATGTTGGAGGGAACATGACTGCCCTCAGGAAGGATTTGTCTCACACAAATACATATATATAAATGTGTTTCTCCCTTCAAACTAGGCTTCATGACATTTAGCCTAGTGTGAATCATTACAGCCTATAGGACTCGTGAAGTATAGAACCACTGAAGATGCATAAAGCTTACGATTACACAGACACACACAAATAATACTGAATCGACAACTGCAACAAATTAAACTATACCGCTGTTGTGTTTTATTTCTATGGTTATCTTTTCCATAGCTTCCATGTGTGCGCGCGCACAGGTTGTCACCTGCCTCCCGCCTATTACGTTCACAGACTTTTCGTTGCTTTGCAAAATGCAAAAGCTCTCACACACACACACACACACACACACTAAAAGTGTCAAATAACACTTTAAATATTTGACTTTATGGGAGTACTTCTCTGCGTTTCAAACATTTCAAAGAGAGATGCCATTCTAATAGCGATTATTAGGCTATTTCTTGCATCAATTGAACTGAACTCACCTCCATGTATGTTGATAGTGGCGCTACAAGATGAGATCATGTAACACAGCAACACAGTTGAAGCAAACAGTCCAGTAACTGACTTCATGTTCCAACAACAGGAACTGCTCTTCTACTAGTTCGGAGACAGTCCTCTGTTTCCAGTCTCAGCTCCAGGTCATTATAACGAGGAAGATTGTAGATTTGGTTACGCACAGTTTAAATAGTTAAAATATGGATGCTATTTTTACTAAACTAATTTAAAGTCAGCATATTCTTGCTGTCCGCAACAGAACAGAAATTCAAAACGTCCACGTTGTCCTTTTTCTTTGAGTCTCGAAATAATCACCGGCACAATTCAGCGCATCGCACAATATGGGTAAACCAAATCTGCTTGCTTCCGAGAAAATGTTAAACTTTCCCGAAGTTTAATCCAATGTGAAATACATTCGCTGCCAGAAGCTTGAAGCACAAGAAGCGCGTGTCGCCTGCCCTGCCGTTCAAATCCTCCAGCTCTGGCTTGAACACAAATTCATTTGTCCCGTATGACCACCGGATATTCCCGTCCGAGTAAATGATATCTGAATATGTCCAACGTGGGATTTCAAAAACATGTACAACAGAAAAAGCCAAATGTACAAGCCTGAGAAAGAAAACCAAAAGCGTGAATTCGCTTTCCAGCCGTCTCAGTAATCTCTAATAGGCACAGAGGCAGAGTCAAGTGCTTGCGTGCCCGCCCCATTGTCTACGTCACAACACAGGTAAAGCGTCTTGATTTAAAAGGAATCGTGATGAATTTAACGATTCTGGAGCAAATTCTTATGCTATTAAACGATTCTGGTTCCGTTAACAATTATTGTAGGCTGCTGCCCTCAGCAGTCTGTTGCCAAATGATGAAATCAGCAGACTTCAACAAAACAGATATTAAATCAGAAATAAATTTAATGCAATTATTTCAAAATTTTGTATTTAAAGGGGCAGCATAAAAATGCAACTCAATATTTGTTCCTATAGCCTAGGCTAGGCCTATATATTGAATAGAAATATTAATAAAACAAAAAAGTAGGCATATGGGTATTTCATGCATTCATTCTTTATAAAAATAGGCACTGATTCATTTTGAAAAAAAAAAATCATTCGTTCTTGAATCAGGCTATAAAATGGAACCGGTTCTAAGCTCAGTAAGTAATTATAATAATCAGATCATTCATTTTCCCACAGTTCCGATTAAATAGACACATATTTCTATTAATTCTAATAAAATACTTAAAATTCAAACAACACCATACCCAATTAGTGATAGGCTTATATGACATGAGGAGCTGTCATATATTTCTATTATTTATGATTAATGCAAGTCGTTGTTGCGACGGGAACGTGCATGAGAAGGGCATAGGGGGAGTGCTTTGATAAATCTACTCTTATTCCCGACAAAAGCACGGGGGAGGGCGGATTTGCGCAGGCCACGACCCGCTGTCCATCTGCCTCTCTGTAATCCGCGCAAGAACAACGACATCTGAGGGCTTCAGCACTCTCTGGATTTCACGGGGCAGCAGGACAAAGGCCAGCGAATCTAAGAGGCGGCGAGCGGTCAAAGGTGACGGAGGAACAAGTTGCGGACTGAATAGATAAAGGTTTTCTGAGGAAATATGTTGAGCAACATCCAGGTTATGACTAAAAACAAACCATACTTGATGACTGTCGTTTTGGCATTATGTGCAAGTGTCGTAATGCGCAGTTTGTTTGTATAGGCTCTAATTACTGACATTCCTCACGACGCCCCCCTCTGGACAGGTGAGCATCCTGTTTTATTGGACAAGTATGTGCTTGATTTTTTGTTCTTTCTCTAATTAAAGGAACATTTTGGTAATATTACTTTAACTGGTGGCCATTTCAAATGTCTTTTCTGTGTCCGTTTTCTGTCCTTTTGTATGCTAAAAGGATATGTCATTTTGAACTAACAAAAGCCGGGTCATGAATGACATATCCTCCATAGTGACATCAGTTTTTGGTGAAAACAACACGAACAAGTAGTTCTGTTAGAAACAAAGTATAGAAATTTGGATGATAATAAAAGTAAAAAATATCCCTTTTAAAAAAGCAAAATTAACTTGTTGACACTTTCATATAAGCTAGGCTAATTCTCAATTCCACAATAAACAATGGCCAGTTATTCCAGTTTTCTTGCCATTGTGTAAATAACCAAGCTATAATTAATTACTCTGCCTTTATTATGTTCTTAAACTCTCATCTAGCTGGGCATGAGTTCCACTCAACCTTACTGAACTCCAAAAAAACTCTTTTATGGACCAAACAAAAGGACAGCATAGGTGAATTCCTGGAGGCCCAAATGTGCTGCATGCTTTTAATAGGCCTAACTGTTCTAATATCAGCTTCCCATACCTTCATCATCGCAGATTACATACAACAACTGATCTCTGATCAGCTTCTAAGGTCTTTTATAGAAAGGTCATTTATAGAAAGACCAATCAGCTATGGCATGTTGAAAAGACCTTAAAGGGATTGTCATGGAACTTATCTGGTGGAGGACATTATTATTCTTCCCCTGAGCTGAGCGAGTAACACACAGTGTGGGGCCTGAACCCTTGAAGTGAGGTCTCGCTGTCCCCTGAGCATAAAGAAAGAAGTGTCGCGGTTTACATTGAGACCCCTACAGAGACCTCTGATTGGGATATTTCTAAAGGGTCACATCAACAATGTAATATCTTAATGGGGGGAAGTGGAGGAATTATGTGTATGTGGTTCAGGTATACATTATGGGGACAAAATGTTTCCGCAAAGATCGTAATATCCGAAATCCTTGTCCTTCTGAGGACTTTTTTTGGTCCCCATGAGGAAAACAGCTTATAAATCATACTAATAATGTTTTTTGAAAATATAATGTAAAAATGCAGATAGTTTTCTGTGATGGGTGGGTTTAGGTTTTTTCAATATTCAATTTGCAGTATAAAAATCATTATATCTATGGAATGTCCCCATAAAACATGAAAAGCCAACATCCACCATTTTATGACTTTATTGCATTCACATCCAACAATGTGTGTGTGTGTGTGTGTGTTTGTGAAATGAGTTAACTCTTAAAATATAAAAATGTAGGCTATGTCAGTATCTGTCAATATCAATGGATATGTGCATAGGCGAGATTGAAACTATAGAGTTTATGACATAAAATCAGACTGAATGAATTGCTTGGTGATCAGTTAAATGGAAATCAGTTAGCAAGCTCTTTAATTATGTTCGTGTGTGTATCTGCTTGTCCCCATCAGTCCCAGACTAAAAGATGACCTTGCAGGAAAACATAAGCAGGCACAGCTATGGACAAACAGTATCATAATTGAATTAAGTGTTTGTCTGGATAGTCACAGCATACAAACCCTCATTAATTAGATGAGTGCATGTGTCTCATTAAAATGACCAGATAATGTATTAGTGCACTGAGGTCAGTGACACTGTGCAGCAAATGTTAATGAGTCATTTGTTATAAGGATAACAATTCACAGAGTTCAAAACTGTAAATGATCATAAAAAATATAGGAATATATGTCTTCGAAAATAGAGCAAGCTTTGCAAAAGTGAAAATTAATTTCTACTTGTCTAAAAAATGTTTACATCGATTTTTTTTTTTTTAAATTATAAGCTTCACATTTCTGCTTTTAAATCCTCCCAAAATTTGCCCCATTTACTTTCATAAGCGCCTCACCTATTTTTTTTATTTTATTTTTTTTTAAGAAAATGAGGGACGAGTCAAATTGAGTCATTATTTTTTTGTGTGTGTGTGGTAATAAACATTATGCCATAAATGTTATTAGGCTTAAAGGATTAGTTCACTTTCAAATAAAATTTTCCTGATAATTTACTCACCCCCATGTCATCCAAGATGTCCATGTCCTTCTTTCTTCAGTCAAAAAGAAATTAAGGTTTTTGATGAAAACATTCCAGGATTATTCTCCTTATAGTGGACTTCAATGGCCTCCAAATGGTTGAAGGTCAAAATTACAGTTTCAGTGCAGCTTCAAAGGGCTTTAAACGATTCTAGATGAGGAATAAGGGTCTTATCTAGGGAAACGATCGGTTATTTTTCGAAAAAAATGTAAATGTATATGCTTTATATAAACAAATGATCACCTTCCAAGTGGTTCTGCCAAAACCGCACTTTCGTATTCTTCAAAAAGCTTACGCTGTATGTCCTACGCCTTCCGTATTCTACTTACGGAAAAAATGGAACTGGCACTGCATTCGTTCCGTAAGTTCAATAGGGAAGGTGAAATGTTTTCATCAAAATTGCCATTGCCATTGCCATTGAAGTCCACTATAAGGAGAATAATCCTGAAATGTTTTCATCAAAAACCTTAATTTCTTTTCGACTGAAGAAAGAAAGACATGAACATCTTGGATGACATGGGGGTAAGTAAATTATCAGGAAAATTTCATTTGAAAGTGAACTAATCCTTTAAATGGGACCTATTATGCCCCTTTTCACAAGATGCAATATAAGTCTCTGGTGTCCCCAGAATGTGTCTGTGAAGTTTCAGCTCAAAATACCCCACAGATCATTTATTATAGCCTGTCAATTTTCCCCCTATTCGGGTGTGAGCATTTTTTGTGTGGGTGTCCCCTTAAATGCAAATGAGCTGCTGTTCCCGGCCCGCTTTCCAAAAGATGGCGGAGCTTTAACAGCTTGCACTTCGTTTGCTCAACAACAACAAAGCTGGAGAATCTCACGCAGCAAAAATGATGATTGCCAGTAACGGTGTTCAGCCTTACATTGTTCAAACCGGAGTCGGACACTGATGGAGAGGCTCAAGAAGAAGTTACAAATTTTTGAATGCAACTGGACGTTTCTGAATGGTTTGTGGATACATTTATGTAGTTGGTTGTGTAGTTGATTCAACTCATCGACTAACATGTGCCGTCATGTTAATCTTTTTTGCAAATCCAGTGTTGAATTCACCCTCGTTTGTAAAGCAGTCCGGCATAAAATGACGGCATGGCAACAACACTCTACCTCAGCAACTCTACCTCTTCTCCAAAGCAGCCCAACATGGCCTCACCCCCTTTGTTTTATGCTCCCGGGGGCAGGGTTTATGTAAATTTTGGGGTTTGTGATGCCACCAACCCGGGAAGAAGCTTGTTGTAGTCCCTACCAGCCATTTGTCATAGTCCTTAAAAAGCGATTTCTGTAAAAGAAAATATCTCCCTTTGCATTGAACTTTGAGCGTCGTAACTTTGCAGATGTTGTTTATGCTCAAATAGCAACATTAAGTCTGGAACACACTAAGCCGACGGTCGGCCGTCGGGCAATTTTTGTTTGTCGGCCGACTAAGTTTTCTCAGTGTGAAGTTGGCCCTCGTCTTTTTTTTGGCCGATTTGACATGTTGAATCGGAGTCGGAGCTCGTCAGTCAGGCCATCTGATCAATCTGATTGGCTGTTCAGCTACTGTAACCTGCTGGTACGGAAAGGCATTTCTTCTTACGCAGGCACAGAACGGACATGCTACTTGGCCGTCGGGTGTCGAGTGTCAGTTTGGTGTGTCAGGGCAACTTTGGACCCAGATGCTGCTGACGTGAGCCAACCCCACAGTCTGCTTTCGTCGCCACTAGTTCGTCAGCATCGGCTTGGTGTGTTTCAGGCTTTACACACTAACTAAAGTTAAAAAAGTCATAATCAAGGACCACTTTAACTTGTATTGAACCCAGAATATTCTGTAATTCTATAAAGCAGTGCTTCATGACGAAAAGCTGTCCAAGATGGCTTTGGCAGGTACCAGCCAACCCAGCGTGCACCAGGTCAAATCAAACTGACTTATAGTACAAACACGGAAAGAAATGTGCAGACTAATGCATATAATAATTCTGGAATATTCAACAACTGTGGAAAGAAAAGAGAAAATCAGAAAATCATCAAAACACAAATGAATGTGCACCAATCATAAGAGTTTTTCTTGCACCAATGTGGGCACACATTTTCAGAGCCAAATTTCATCAGTATGTGTATTCCAGTACATTGGCCACTTCTACCCCTCCCCCCAGCCCTTGCCTCTCACCTCCAATAAGTCCTCACCTTCCCCAGTCTGCCTCATTACTCCAACACTGCTCATTGACGGGCTGAGGGAGCGTGTTGAGTCATCAGCAGCAGAACTGCAGGTCATTAAGCGGTTCTGCCATTTACCCAGAGGTCTTCTCCACCCGTGTAATAACAGTATTACTCACTCCTTCACCTCAGGCAACTGGACCAGCACGACACAGGTGATGTGATACCATCTCTAGAGATATCTGTTCACTATCTCTGGGCCACATCTTCAAATGGCCAATCTGGTTAGTTGCCCCTGAGTAGACAGCCATGTAAGATGACTTTTAGCTCTGTGCTGGTGCTGGTGAGGGGGATGGTATGGTGTTACATGTACCATGGATGTTTTCCATCCCCCATCCTTGACAAGAAAAGGAATCACTGAGAATGTCAAGAGGAGATTTAATATCTTGTGAGTTCATGCAAACAAAGTTTAAGGGAGAAATCATATAATATCATTCAGAATTATTAATTAAAAATATGCTGTAGACATAAAAGGAAAAATTTACAGCATTATTCTCAGTTTGCATCATAATTTATAAAGTAAATGTAGGGGTCTTGATTTAGTGGATTTTTACAACTGAAACACTTACCTACTATATAGCAGGTTAAAAACTGAAAAGAGTAGTATGTCCGAATTCAAGGTTTTCATGAAAGAGAAGGTGAAAAGATCTTTTCTGGTGAGGTTCCGAAGTGCACATAACACATTATTATCCCATGAGGATTTGTGAATGGCAGCAAAGAGACACACTTGATGCTGGTAGGCAGTGTTTGGGGTTACACATTAGAAGTAACGTGAATTATGTAATCAGATTACTTTTTTCAAGTAACTAGTGAAGTAACTAGTGAACACATTACTTTTAAATTTACAACAAAATATCTGAGTTTCTTTTTCAAACAAGTAACGCAAGTTGTTTTTCTCATTTATTGGCTGACAGCTCTCTTGTCCCCATATTGAGAGAAATCGGGAGTAAGTGCAGAGGTACTGTGTGCGCTGTGTAAACATGATGGTTATAGCTGTTTAGACTGAATGTGAGAATGCATTTACTCATCTCACTTGCTCAAAAACAGATTCCGTATTCTTCAAAATGAATAAAAACAGTGAAATGCAAACTTAGAATATTATGCAAACCTGCAATAATTAAAGCTGCTGTCCGTAAGATTTGCATCTTAGTCGCCATCTCTGTTTGAAACCTGCAATTGCAGTTATATGCGGAATTATTATCTTTACGTGCATTGTGCATCGGCACAGCTCCTCAGCGCGGATTAATCTAATGTTTGCTGTCATCCATACCGGTGTGGATACTGTACTTCAGAATCACAGATTGTAGTCTTGAAGTATGACCAAAGTAGGAATTTTCACAGGAAAATGTCATCTGAACAAGTAAGTAACATGTCTGACACTTTTGTTCTGACCAACTGAGGGGAAAAAGCAGTAGCCTACAAAAAATCACGCTGCCAATGGTGATTAAATCTAACGATCGCTTAGCTCATATTGCATCAAACCGTGCAAATTATTGTTGTTATACTTTGATCTCAAATTGTTAATGTTAACAACATCAGCATTGAGTGACTATGTGTATTTAGTGTGTGTTAGCGTTACCTGTAGATTTCAATTTCTGTAGCCACTCCGCAGTCCGAAGTCTTTTGCTTTTGACCACGGCTGAATCTCCAGTTGTCACTGATGATTGTCATTTGGACCTTTCTGGATTACAATCCGCCATCAAAATGATAAGTTTAATTATTTCAGTTGCTGTGAGAAAAGGCTATAAATGATCTGCTATCAGCAGCATCCTATATGCAGGGACTCCTTCCTTCTGTTTACAGACGTGACGTAATGACACAAAAACGAACTGCTGCATGCTCGAATTTCCCGCGGAAATCCACCAGTATAATTTTATTATAAAACATTATTACAAGTTTACTGTTGTGAATCAGGCTAAAGTAAGGAGATTTTTGAACACTGGCTGGTTATGTACTTAATCAAAAATTGATTTTGGATCATTTTTAACCAAAAAACTTTGCAGTTGATATGCGCTCTCGATGTGCACTGAAGCGAGCTCCACAGCAGACTTCTTCCCGACAGTCAAAGGCTGAATCCCAAATGGCACAATTCTATGCACTTTCGGTCTTGTGGACTTACAATGGCTGCCGTGTACGCGTGTCCGTTAAGTCCACAAGACCGTAGGGTATCCCATTGATCATTTTAGGTTTCAGAAGGGTGCTCGCGAGCGCCCCCTTTGCAGCCGCTATGCGCCCTCAATGCGCACTTCAGCTGAGCCTGCAAGTTTGCGAGCTACGCAGAGGACTTTACCCGGCAGTCAAAGCGGCATTACGTCACAAAAGTGCGGACTCAGAGGAAGAATGTGAGGGTTTAGGGTGCCATTTACGATTCAGCCAAAGAGGCATTACGTCACGAAAGTGCGGACTCAGAGGAAGACCATGAAGGTTTAGGGTGCCATTTGGGACAGGGCCTAAGAGTGTTTAACTTTCTTCTCCTGTATCCTATTCTTCTACAGTCCAGAATAGCAGCACAGCTGAAAGGTTTGTTTGAGCTGCGCCCTCTACTGTATAGGTGTAAATTTACATTTCCTTCAGCCTGAGGCTTATTCATTTTACTTTTGGTGTGAAAAGGCCTTTACATTTGCCAAAAATAGAACTTTATTGTTATTTCAAAAAAAAGAAAAAAACAAGCAAGCCCATCCCAGGTGAGAAAAAGTAATGCAAAAGTAACATAAAGCATTACTTTCCATAAAAATGATTTGAATAACACAATTAGTTACTTTTTTAGGGAGTAATGCAATATTGTAACGCATTACATTTAAAAGTAACTTTACTAGTTCACATGACAATAACAGCATGACAAATGTAGTCTGTGTAGAATGTCATACTGTGTAGAACATACTTTCTATAATGGTTTAAAAGTAATTACTTCTTCAGAAAGAGCGATTTCAGATGCAGCCCTTCACTTGTTTCGTTACTTAGTGAATCAGTGTTTTGAATGAATCAGTTAAGTGAATTATTGAATAAAATCACACATAAAGACAGTTACTTGTCACCACCTGCTGCTGAGACACTGAAAACCCTCACCACCACTGCACAGACTGACAACACTCTTGAAAGTCTATCAAAGCTCTGTTTGGATAATCAAAATCGAGGACCTGAAGATGGTTGTATAATTAAGAATACAACAATATGCATACTTTTTATGACATGAATTGATAACAGTGACTTTGTTTTAGCAAATCAGCTGAAACTCAGTCAGATATAACAAGTAGTCAAAAATACATGGGTTTAAAAAAAGACAACCTTGGACTATCTACACCCACACACTCACAAACAAAGGAATGTCAAGCCATTCTGTGCCAACACAACTTCATCACCTCTAATGTTGGTTTATATCATTAGTGTACTGCAGTATGTTCTTATACTGAGAAGACTGTTTGATTTAATAAGCTCCTTTTGCTCAATTATTAAGATGAGCTTTCCATTAAAACTAATTAGCCTATTACTCAGACAGGTAGACACACTCACACCTAAAAAAAGACACACACTCGAACACATGCACTCATTTCCACTGAGTGTTCTCATATAAAAAGCTTGCTTTTACCCATTAAACATAATGCTCATGCTCTTTCTTTCAGTCTCCCCATCCATGCTGCCCACTCGAGCACATTTCTGCCTTTCAACCCCATTTAATTCAATTAGATTACAATGATGGACAGAAAAATGGAAGAAATCTGAGACAATGAAAGTAAGGTGGTAATGGAGTGAAATAGAGGAAAAACACTGAGAGACCAAGAGTAAACTTTTCCTGATTGAGTTTATGAAATGCACAAATGTGTAGAATAGATAATTAAATGAAACTAAAATGCCAAGAATCATTGTGCCAGCATTAATAATTAGGGCATGACTGAATGCAATAAAGTCATAAAATGCTTCAATCCGAGACATTTATTTCTTCTACCATTTGCAGGACAGACATCCACAGTAGGGGGTGCGATAAGGGGATTGTGGTAATCTCACGCCACACAAAATATCAAATCATCCACCAACAAATCACTGTCTGATTATTCCTGAGCAAACATCAGGGTCTTACAGGTCTCTAAGGAACTAATAAACATGCCCTCGCTAAACAAACCGGAATATTCATGACTAATCTGCATACCTTAAGGAAGGAAGGGTGACCTACAATCATTAAATGGAGGATGGGAAATTTTTGTTTAGCTTTTTATGTCAGGTCGTATTGGAAGAGGCTCAAAGATTAGCACATGAACTTTGAGTAAAATTTTATGGGATAGCTGAGTGTTGAAGGAAAGAGCACACTAAATATAAATATTAATATATAAACAAACATGTCTTAAGAGAATAAGATTATTTTATATAAAAAGTATTATTCATTATTTTCTCTGACATGTTCATAAAACATATAGGATTGATAAGTAGTCTCAGAAATCAGGTAGTGATGAATATGTATGAGCAGGCAGTATGCATAGATTAAGCAGTGCATTTAAAGAAGACAAGATGTCAGTGAGTGGTTTCGCCATACATACTCTTTACAATGAGTCATTAGTACTAATCCACCATGAAAGACCTAGAAATCCAAGGAAGGGCAGATATTATGCTTTCAGTCGACGCCCCACCTAATTAAGTAATGAATATGCATGATGCAGAACAGCTAGGGATGCCAAAGAAGCGGGTGGATAAGTTTATGGGCAATTTTGTTTACTGTTTTAGCCACTATAAAGAGAATCAGTGTCACGAGTGGTTATGAAGGATGATATACTCTGTATCTTGGATTAAATTTGAATGTGGCAAAAGATTGCCAGTAAACTAGAGCACAAGCATGAAATAAATAGGGGTTATGAATATATAATTATGCATCACATTTAAAAATAAATAAATAAATAACTTTCAAAAAACTGTTTTCACATAAGGAAGGGATTTGGGCAGATGGCTGCTTTTGGGATCATGTTTCCACAAATACACTCTCCAATGCTGCAAACACAAGATGACAGAACATTCCGGGAAAAAAAATTCTAGTCCTTCCCTGAAGCGGCTTTGGGAATGTTTCTCTCTGATTACAGGTCAAATGAAGCCAAACTAGGGCTCAGAAAAGTTCTGCAACTTCAGTCCAATAAACTACTGGTTTATGCATGATGTTATGCTGGCACTGTGCTAATGATGAATTCTATATGATGGATAATTATAAAATATGATTCATCTGGGATCATGAGGGAACTATATTCAAAAAAACAAGGATCATGTAAGAAACTATTTTAAAATTAGTATATATATATATATATAATTTTTCTTAAAAAAAAACAAAAAACAAATCTGGGTTACAGTGATGCAGTTACAATGAAAGTAAATGGTAAAAAATAGTAAAATCTGTAACATTAAAATACTCAATACAAATTTCAATAATACAGCCACAAAGCATAAACAATATGCATGTTAACATGATTTTTAGTGTTAAAAATCACTTACTAACATTTTCTGTGTTAAGTTAGACTACAGTAAATTCTATTTTATAACTTTGTTTTTGACAATGTGACAGCGTAAACCATGTAATGGCACAAAAATAGTGATTTAAACGATTTTACAGCTCAAGTTTTTGATGTAAGTGCTTTTATGAAATTATAAGATTCACATTTCCATCTTTAATCTCTCTAAAAATCGCCCCCCATTTACTTCCATTGTAACTGCCTCACTGTAACCTTAGATCAAGTACAATGATACTCCAAATAACATACTTTTTACACCATTTCAAAAGAGGAAGACATCAAGTGGGCCCAAAGCTTCATTATCTTTTGCCATGAGCAAATTTTTTGGGAAAAAGGAGACAGTGTGAAAAATGGATAAAGACAGCAAAAGACAAAGATAGGAATATGGTCAAATTCATGCCAGTCACCCTGCCTGACAAAACTGCAATTCAACTGGAGTAATGTTATTAGCAAGAATCTTATAAGGCTATAGATGCCAGACAAGCTATTTAATGTAAATCCATAAAGAAATACACTAATTAAACATGTAGAAATGGGAAGCAGATGTAGACTAAGTGGCTGCTTCAATATTATAAGTTCTAAATAATGACTAAAGCTGCTGGTTTAATTGAGAACCATCACCCTCACCACTTCCCTCAGAAAAAAAAAAAAAAAAAAAAAAAAATCCTAACAGCTGGTATAAACATTTTTATATATGTAGAGAAATCTTTTCTTTTTCTTCAGCATGGCTAATCTCTTGTTTGCCATGGCAACTGCATGTACACACTGTAAACTGAGACTAAGCTGTGAGTCCTTTAACCAGAGGCTGCTTGGCCTTGGATGTGTCAAATACAAGAGGCTTTAGGACCCTGAGGCCAGCAGCAAACAATCCATCTGCCACCATGTTGGCTCTAAGCCAATACTGCAGGCCACCCCCTGCAGAGCCAAGATGGCGGAATCGTACAAAAGGCATTGCAAATACACAGGTGGGGGGCATCAGGTGTTGCGTAGATGTGGCATCATATGGAGACTGTCTGGCTGTGAATGGGGCTGGGAGAGCAAGCTGCCGCTCAGTATGACAGGAGGATTGCATTAGCACATGTGGTAGCTGCTGATGTCTTGATTCTGTGGGGAATATTTTTGGGAATGTTGACCTCAAGGCATATGTTGTGAGATATGACGGAACGTATTCAAAGGAATTACAGTGAGAAGTGAAATTTTAAAAGAGATTAGCGCTTTGGAAGTAGGCTACATTAAAAAAGTGAAATAAATTAGCATTAGCATAACAACAACCAGCTAACTTTAGTATGTTAACGTTAATTACCCCTATTCTGGCTGCAAAATGTACAGTACACAAAGCAATGAACATCTAGCAAATGATAAATGGGACCGGGCTTAGACATGTGTGGTCAAATTATATAGCTGTGTAGTGTATGATATACTGTAAACCATTTCCCGCAGTATATGTTTACATACTAACAAAGATCTAACGTCCCTCTTTCCCCATCAACTTGACCTAATTTTTGTCTTTGTTTTTCTTGGTTCAGATCAAAGCAAATTACCGTGAGAGTAAAACACAGAAGGGTTGAATATGTGAGAACCTGCCTCATGTCTGGTTGCACAATAAGAACTCTTGAGTTCAGTTTTAACAACTTTTCGACTCTTTTAATAATTTGAAATTAAGTTAAATATTGAACTCAAGTTGTATTTTAACATTTGTGTTCTGTTTAGATTGACTGTACAGTATCGTGTTTGGGTTCGAGACCTAATGCTGTATTTGAGATTAACCTTTATTTTGCCTTTAAATTCTTTTATTAATCTACAGTCCTAGACTTCATAAAAACCTTAATCAGCTTTATTATTGAAGCTTTAATCTGTTTGTTATAGTACAAAGTAGTATGGTAGTACACATCCGGAAAGTGATTTTTATTCTCTGACAATGTAAAATGTTTCACAGAGGACATTGGATGCATATTTTCCATTAGAAATATTATTTATAATCAACTAGGATTAGGAAAGTCATGACAAATCAACTGCACATTTCAATGTTAAGGATGTCATTAGTGTTATTACTCTGTCTGTCTCTCAGACCCCAAACAGAACACCAGGGCTAATGGGGAAGTAAACAATGAATGCATGTTAACAGAATATTAAGGACATCAAAGATAACATTGAGTAAAGCTGTTATCATAGACAGAGATTAGACTAACAGACAGATATTCCACATTAAATCTAGTGTCTTGTTGGTGATCATGCAGCTTAAACTAAGATCTTCCTCAGCAGGGATCTCTAATCCCCATCATTGGAAAAATTAAAATATCACAAGATGATTGACAAAGAAAATAGAACAAGTATAGTGACAATAACCACAATTAATGGCACATTCAATTTTAAATGATTTCTGTTTATATACTTTTGTACTGATCGTTCTTGCTTCAGTCTTTATTTTTCCCATTGTCAGAAATGTTTGATGTCAACAGGAGCTTAATTTGTGCAGATGTGATTTGTTGGATTTTCAGATGCTCACTATTTAACAGAGACAGAAATAAAACCTAGAGTAGACAAGACACAAACAGTCTAGGCTATCCAGACAGGACTGATCAATTCTATGTTGGATTAAGACTAGTAAATCCTGGATTATAATTTAAACAAAGCCTAGATTAAAAAGTTAACCACATGGGTCATGTGTGTAAAGAAAAAGTTGATGTTTAATTCATTTCAACTTTGTTCAAATGTATACCTGAGCATTGCGACAAATACCTTTAAATTCTGTTTATAGCTCTTTCATCACTTCAATTCTGTTGTACACAATATTTATCTACAAATTCCCTGATATATACGAAATCTGTAAAGTACTACAGGCTGTTGTGAACAATCACACGATAAAAGCCTGTTGGCATTTATTGCTTTCAGACATTCTGAATGTGTTTAGAGATAGCGGATTCACTGCTGAAGGGAGGACAACACGCACAAAATATTGAGTGACCTATTCAGACGGTTGATGTTATGGTGCCCAAATCCATAACTCAGACAAAAAAAAAAAAAAAAAAAAAGTATATTGACAGACACAGGAAAAGTATTCCTGTTTTAGTTAATTTTACAGAGATTCATTTTAAAGGCATTTTCTTTTGTGCATTGTGATTGTATGTTGTTGTTTTTTGTTGAGGAATGTAATGGATTTGTTGACAATATTTGCATTCTAAAAAGAAGTATGTAAATAAAGTAAAATCTGAGTCTATTTAAGATCCCTTTAGGTTAGTCTTTCAATCAAATGGCTTCAAAACTCTTTCTCCACATTTGCTGTATCATACAGTCTCAGAGGTGGGATTTGTCTGATTAATTATGACATTTGAGTTGAAATGATGACTAAGTTATGGAGTTTGTTGTCTCCAAACAGTCTGTAGGAAATAATGCCAAAGCACTGACTGTGGATCAACATTATAGGATTAGTATGTATATTTCCTTCTAAACTTCCTTAAAATAGACACACAGATGGAACAATTATGAATAGTGCTAGTTATACAGCATCATTCTGTGCAACGTGATTGGCATTTACATAAATGTTTACATCCACAATATGAGGATGACAGACATTCATTAACAGAGTTGCCAAGCAAAACGTTTTATTTATGGTTGCCTATAAAAGTTTGTTTTATCACAATCAGATTCCTTCAGTGATGTGGTACTCTCACCTTAAATGAACAGCTTACCCTATAATTCTATCATCAACTGTCTCACTTTCCTTTTATTCTAAAGCCATACTATCTGAATTAATGTATCGCTGAATGTTTTGTTCATGAGTCAGACTGATCGGGTTCTTGAGTTCAACTCAGTTCAACTGACTCAAGAATCCAATCACAGCGGTTAACAGATCACTGAAGGGAAAGATTATTACTGAACTTTCAATCAATACAGCTCGAAACAACACAGGGGTGAGTAAATCATGATTTTTTAAAAATCTTTTTAACATAGTGTTTAGATAGAAAATCAGGTCAGTATGATGGCTTTGATCCATATGATAAATATAATTTCTTTCTTATCTCTTTACTGGCAAGATCGCCACAACATTATAATAAATACAGTATTTCTGTCAATGGAAAATGTTCCGTTCATTTGAAGTCATTTTAAGATGTAATTCTTCTCCCCATTGTGTTCATGAGAACATTGGTAACACTTTACAATAAGGTTCATTAGTTAACATTAGTTAACTACAGTAGTTAACATGAACTAATAATGAACTGCACTTATACATCATTTATTAATCTTTGTTAATGTTAATTTCAACATTTACTAATACATTATTAAAATCTTGTTAACATTAGTTAATGCACTGTGAACTAACATGAACAAACAATGAACAACTGTATTTTCATTAACTAACGTTAACGAAGATTAGTAAATACAGTAACAAATATATTGCTCATGGTTAGCTCATGTTAATTAATACATAAACTAATGTTTAACTAATGAACCTTATTGTAAAGTGTTACCAGAACATTTTTGCTTTTATGAAAGTTCATGAAAGCTGCGAGCAAAACAAGGGAAAGACATCTGTGGTTGTTGAATCACAGCAGAAAGAAAGCAGGAATCTGAAAAACACTTCTCTGGAGAGAAGAAATAATTGAACCACCCATAGAGGCATAATAATGGAAATCTTACTCTCACTCAAAAGCATTCCCACTCCTCATAACTCATAGGCAGAGACAGTGAAGTGCAGCACTTTTTTTCCTTGGAAAAGCTGACCTTCTCTATCTGATGGAGACACAAAGGCGCTCTCTCGTGCTTTCTTCTCCTTTCTTTCACTCCTCTTCTCGTACAATAGGATTAATGGCCTGATTTCTATTTCCCTTCTTTTACTCTTCCAAGTGGGGAGGTAACTAATCCACTTACTAAATGCTGAGTAAACCGAATGTCCATCAGGACCCTAAAACTGGGCCCTAGGTTTTTAATTGGCCAGGGAGAGTCTGAGCTGTTTTCTCACCTTGTACAGCTCCACCCACAGTAAAACCAAAAACTGAACATCAATATTTGTTGATTTCATGGTATAAATAAGAGATTATCCATGTGACCCAGAATAAACAATGTAAATATAGAGGAAAAAGAACACGACATTTCAGGTCCCAGGCAGCAGGTTCCATTGTGCAATATTCAATGGTAAAAAGCCAAAGCCTACAGGGAGAACTGAAATAATAGCACAGGACAATGACGCCATGGAGACGTATAGCTGGAACAGACACAAAAGCTTGAGCACTGCTGTGACTCTGTGATGTCACATCAGCAAGACTGGCTCCTGGCCATATGGGCTTAGAGATCCAAGCGATGCAATGCCTTCTTGCTGTTTCTGGCACTAATAGGCTAAATTTAATCAAAGCCAGCTCCCTCTGTTTGTTTTGTTCTATTTATACATTTTATGTATACTGAATTTGGGCATGAGATGGAATTAAAGCACCCCAAAATTACATTTTAAGAAACTGATTTCATAGTTTCCATTATGTTTGTGCACATGTTCTCCTCACTTTGGGTTTTCTTAGAAAAAGAGTTCAATTACAAGTGTCACTCTGGTTTAATGTTAGAGTACAACATGATTAACATCTCATGCTTTAAAGCCTGTGTGTGAGAAAGCAGGAAAAACTGAAGAGAGACAAAGAGACAAGGAAAAAGAGAAAAGAGATGCACTCGTTGACACTCAGTTATATGAATACACAGCTCTTTGGTTTGTAAATACTTATATTTAAGCCCCGTTCACACCGCCAGCGACTTTTTCGCAGCATGTCGCTAGTCTCTGTACTGTGAAGTCGCTTGTGGGCGTTCCTGGTGCTGTCGCTCTAATGTTATTGGTAGACTGCACGTCTGGCCATATCTATAGAAAATGCAATCACAAATGATATATAAAACTAAGAAATAATTCTAATTTGACTAGGAATTAGGCTTAAAAAATTAAAAGTAACATTCTGCTGCTGTAGAGTGTTGTGACTGCAGAGCTCAATGCATTAAATCATTAACTAGATTAACGATCGATCTACTCACTCATAATGTCAAAAAACACTAAAACGTCATTCGAATTTGACAAATAATCAATTTTCTTGTCCCTAATAATCAACACAATGCAGGGGAAACTGTAATGAACTGGAGCAGTGCTAAACTGCTCACAGCATCAAAAAATTAACAACACAAAATGTATGAATCAAACTCACAAGACAGTTCGAGCCGACAGTTTCTTTTCCACGCATCATTTTATTATATCCATGTAGGCTATGTACAGTCAAATCATATAGAACTATGTCCTGTCTGTCTTGCCTGTACTCCAGACGGTGACGTGAGCTCCAGAGAGCCTTCACTCCTATTGGTTGTCGCTCGCGAAATTCGCTCCTGATTTGCATAAAGTTGAAATATCACATTCTACATTCTGTCGCCAACGGTCACTGTCGCTCTTGTCGCCGGAAGTCTCCAGCGCTCCATTGAAATGAATGGGTGCCTGTCGCTTTGCCACTGCGTGTCGCTGGCGGTGTGAACGGGGCTTTACAGATGACTTACAGGTGAGTGCATCATCGCTGGCAATGTTAGTGACCTAGCAAACAATCTGTATTCCCAGTGGGAAGACATTTAAAAATACCTGTAACCTGACAATAGCTAAATATAAGCTATGATACTCTTATAGGGGTTAGTTCACCCAAAAATTACTCACCCTCATGTCGTTCCATTTCCGTAAGATCTTCGTTCATCTTCAGAACACAAATTAAGATATTTTTGATCAAATTCGAGAGCTTTCTGGCCTCCGATAGATTGCAATGTTATTACCACTTTCAAGATCCAGAAAGGTAGTAAAGACATTGTTAAAATAGTCCACGTGACTGCAGTGGTTCAACCCATAAGGCCCTTTCACGCCGGATGCGTAATGGAAACGCGAAACGAAAAAGCGAATAGTTCGTGTGCAAATAGTTTGCGTCAAAACCATTCACATCAGCCGCGATATGAATGAAAGATTCCAAAACATTCACGGTGACAGCTGCATGAAAAAAAAATATATTTCAACAAAATAATCTTCATCCTGTTGAAAAAGTTGGTCAGTTTAACTGCTCAGGACAAACAACATGGACACTTCATCATCCAGTGAAGACGAGCTTTTCATTTTTTTTCAAAGACCGAAAAGAAGGTTTTGGGTGCACCCAGTCTTAAAGAACAGAGAGTCTGAGGGGGAGTACGCTAATCTTGTACAGGAGCTAAAACTTTATCTTGGCCGGTTCCGGAGCAGCTTTTGGCAGTCTGCTTAAGGTGAGCTGTCCTCTTAATATCAAGTCACTGATTGTCATGTTCAAGTGTTGATATTACGATGTTTCCAGTCACAATGTAAACATTTAAGTGCCACAGTCGTACTGACGGCAACACATTCACTTTCCATAGTCACAGACACAATTAGATCAAGTTTTACCTCAAAAGGTTATGTTATCCTTGTCTATAGCCTACAGCAACTTGCATGTACTCCCACAGGAGCTGTAATCTCGTGAGAAATGCGTTACCTGTCAAAGGTTAATGTTGATTGAATAGCTAGTGACATCTACTGGACATTTCGTTTACAGAAATGAAACCCACTCACATATACTGTGAGTAGCCCAGGCTATAAATAGGCTTCTGTCTAAGATAAGAAAACCTTTATTTGTCCCACAGTGGGGAAATTGTATGCCTATGGACTGGACTATCAGATGATCCGTCATTGTTGCTGTGACGTCACCTTTGTTTCCTTGTATTTGATTGGTTGAAGCCTTTTCTGTCGCCTCGAAAGTGAAAAAAAAATCGACATCAAAGCAAAAAAAATAAACGTCGTTTTTTCGCAGCAGCACATTCGCGTTCGGTGTGGAAGCACTCATTACACAAACAGCTGATCAAAAAATAAAACCATCGCGCGAATAATTTGCGCGTCAAAATCACGTCCAGTGTGAAAGGACCTTTAATGTTATGAAGCGACGAGAATACTTTTTGTGCACAATAAACAAACAAAAATAATGACTTTATTCAACAATTTCTTCTCTTCCCTGTCAGTCTTCTACGTCGGCTCCTGCTTCAGCATCACACACATGCGTCTTGCTGCTCACGTGAACAGTGCTGCACTGTTTACTACGTGAACAGCATATGAGACTGACATGGAAGAGAAGAAATTTTTGAATAAAGTCGTTATTTTTGTTTGTTTTTTTGCACATAAAAAGTATTCTCGTTGCTTCATAACATTAAGGTTGAACCACTGTAGTCACGTGGACTATTTTAACGATGTCTTTACTACTTTTCTGGGCCTTGAAAGTGGTAATAACGCTGCAGTCTATCGGAGACCAGAAAGCTCTCGGATTAAATCAGAAATCCCTTAATTGGTAACACTTTATAACCACTTCGTGACAGCTATGAAATGACTGCACTGCTGTAGATCTTACTAAGCAGATACTCTTGAATTAGCTGCTTTCAATATCCAGGGTGTAGTCAGTAAATTAATTAAAGACTTCAGCAATTATAAACACAGAGTGAGAAATAATAACAGCATTGTATTTCACATCAAATACAATGTATTAGGGAAAAACAACATGGAAAAATCCACTCTCAAGCCTATGAATAAAATACTGCAATATTAAAAAGACCTCTCTAAATATATCTAGGGCAGGTAAAGTTGACAGACCCTTACAGAGAGACGTCTCGGTGAGAGTCAGTAGAGGAGGAGGAAGGAGAGGAAGCTCGACTGCCTCCCTCATCTGTGCAGCCAAGCCTGACCAGACACGTCCACAGTACCAGCATGCATCTCTCTGAAAGAGCCATAAGGCCTCACAGCTTGCTGGCAGAACGGTGCGATGTGACACTGCATTAGAATCCTTAGTACCAGTTGGCAGTCTCTCTCTCTCTCTCTCTCTCTCTCTGCCATTTCATTTCTGCGAGTGCAGAGTTACAGGAGTGAGAGCATAACTTCTGAAGTTTGTCATTCTTTCATGTTTTTAAGTTCATTTCCATAAAGAAAACATCTAAGTTTACCAGGCATGACTTTTTTTTCAATGATCCAGAGCACCACAGAGGCCCATCTGTTTTCTGTGGAAATAGTTGTTTGCCTGAAGCACAAGGCTAATGATGAGTCTTTTACAGTCAGTTTTGACTAAGATAACTTACCATGGGAATGGCGATTAAGAGTAACTAATAACATTTATAAGAGAAAAAAAATCTAACACCAAGCAACACATGCACATTATATTTGGACCATATTGGTTATCTGCTGATATCTGCATTTTAAAAATAAATAAAAAAATAAAAAATAAAACAAAAGATCATCTTCAGCACTATAATTTAGCAATAGATTATAGCAAAGGTAGGCTATTCTCTTTAAATGGTTAGTTCACCCAAAAATGAAAATTCTCATTAATTACTCACCCTCATGTCGTTCCAAACCGTTAAGACCTTTGTTCATCTTCAGAACACAAATTAAGATATTTTGATGAAATCCGAGAGGTATATGACTCATCCATAGACAGCAATATAATCAACACTTTTAAGGTCCAGAAAGGTATTAAAGACGTCATTAAAACAGTTGACATGACTGCAGTGGTTCAACCTTAATGTTATGAAGTGACGAGAATACTTTTTGTGCTCAAAAACAAAACAAAAATAATGACTTTATTCAACAATATCTTCTCTTCTGTGTCATTCTCATATGTTGTTTACGTTCAGTGCTTCCAGGTTCTACTTCAGAACGGCGACTCATTATTGGCTCCTGTGTCAGCATCACACGCATGCAACATGTACAGCTTTGGCCAAAACTGAGCCAGCATTCGGACGTAAACACGGAAGCCTTCACTGTGCTTACCGTGTCAACTGCTTAAGGATAATGACAGGGAAAAGAAGAGATTGAGGAATAAAATCGTTATTTTTTGTTTTGTTTTTATTCTCGTCGCTTCACAAAATTAAGGTTGAACCAATGCAGTCACATTGACTGTTTAACAATGTTTTTACTACTTTTTTATCCTCTTTTAAAAAGTGTACTTTCAAATGCTTATCCATCATAATGTGCATGTTTTAAAATGTCTAAATGCATGCCATAAAAAAGCCTGACAGAGGTGCAGTGAACACTTCTTCATCAGTCACTGTATATCACCTGTCAGTGCCTTAAAGCCACAACATGTAAGATTTTTGGATTAAAATATCCAAAAACCACTAGAACAGTGTCATATATTTTATTGACATGTGTACGTACATTATCCCAAATGTTTCCAAAAATGGTAAATTCAGAGAAATAAGCAATTATTTACCAGGACGTGGATGTGTCCAACTGTCCATGCTTGGCCTATCAGTGACGTTTATACCCGCGTTACCCTCAATTTCCGGTTTTATTAGAAACCATGGAAATACCAAAGACACTTTAATATATTACATGTTTTATTAGACAGGGAACAACTGTTTGGTTACATTTATAGACAGAAAGCGAATTATTGTTATATATTTAGCCTTATTGTTTAAATATAGTTTTCTTGATTTTCTGCAAGTACCATGCTTTTACCATGCCTCAGAAAAAAACACTATTTTGTCAAGTAGCTAACATAGCATAATCAGAAGCAGCTTTATTTTTAGTAACAGTATAATACAGCATTTTCTCCATCAAACGTTTGCATTTAATCGCATGCCATTTATCAGCACGAGCCATCCAGCATTTATTAATATAATATTCTAAAATCGATCTAGCTTACTGCAGTGTGCAACAAGTGTCTCACATCGTTCGCTCGGCAGCAACTTACTCAAATGTATCTAATATGATTAAACAGCGCTGTGTTACCTCATACGCTTGACCGGAAGAAGCAGAAGCAGTGACTGCGGCATAATAAGAGCTCCACTGCTCACGAGGCGTGTGTCGCGTTCGTCTCTTATTAGCAATCTCTCCAGCGGCCTCGTTCAGCTCCAACAGCACTCGCCCTGCTCTGCTTCATACTACAGAAACATTAATAATCTCATCCATGAACATGATTTCTGCCCGAGTCCCATCCCGATTCTTTTCCACCGTGAGGTGAAGACGACATCTCCCAAGATTCCGCACTCAAACTTGGCGTCATCAAGCTATGCCTTTGTTTTGAATAGGCGACATCTAGCGGTGAAAATTTTACATACTGTGCCTTTAATATTATTTAGCTTAATTAGCTTCCTGCGATAAAACTGTTCATGATGATCTTACACAAAGCACATTAAGTCCACTGGCCTGTAACCTTCTAGTGCTAGATTGACACATTTAGTGTTCCAAGCAGTACAGTATCGGTTCTTTCCACTGTTTTCACAGAGGGAAAAGTCCATCTTTGAGGACTTTACATCCTGTTCCTGTTCTTCCTGACCTAAGTCCCCACATCTCCGCTACTTGCTTCCTGTACCTCAAGCAACAGTAGATGTAACTGAGGAAACCAGCGCTGAGACTAGTGCCTTGCTCTTTAAAAATAGGGTGGGGGACAAGAAAGCCAGACAGAGAAACACACACACACACACACACAGATTTCTTTTCTCATTCACAAACAGAACTACTCATGCAATAGGCACTTAGAATTTTTTGAACACATTCCATATCTCTAGTTTGCATAATGTCTGTTTCAAATGTGCTTTGCATTGTGTTTTGTACCTGCAGTGCATTCAACACATGTCATGCCCTATTTCAGTAAAGAAATTAGTCATTAGCCATGCCCTGCTGCTCTCATTCTCCATACTTCAATCAGGAACACAGTTTGAACAAAAGAAGGACTTCAGAGGTCAGGTTCCCCAGCCAACATTTTCTTATCATCTCTTGAGACAGGCTGGTAGAGTCCTCAGGAGACATGACAGATAAGGCTGTGAATTATAGAGAACATTAAAGCAACACTTTTTGCAAAGTGATTCAACCATTGCACCCCAGAGCTGTTGGATGGTTGCTTTTAACCAGAACGAAAGTTAAGATAAGCAAAGCACATCATAAACCACTGAACTGATGATGCAATTCTGTTTTTCTCTTAAGAGGAAAAATGAACAATATATTTCAGTGAATAAAAACAAAAACATCAGTCTACGTCATGAGCAATGACTAGCACTTCCTGTGTCAACCATGTCACTTCCTGTCTACAGGGGTGATGTTCCATGTTGTGACTGGTTTGGGCCTGTTTAAAGAAACCAGGTTACCAGAAAAACAGCTGTGAAAAAAAAAATCACACACCCACTGATTTTTCCACAATTTCATGTAACGATAGTGGAAGTTCAAAGGAAACAGTGAGATCAAGGAAATAGTAGTAAATAGTAAATAGATAGTTCACCCAAAAACAAAATCATTTGCTCTCCTTTTTTTTGTCTCAACTCGATCTTTTTTCTGTGGAACACTGCAGAGGATATTATAAAGAAATTATATATACCATAAATATATATATAAAACTTTTTGTTTGTTTGTTTTTGATTTGTGAAATCAAACACTCTGGCAATGCACAAAAGATATGATATTTCTAATATAGTCTAAAATAAATTATCTCATGAGAATTCAAGTGATTATAATTTGAAAAGTACAGTATTTTAAGTAACATATTTCAGAATGACATTTTAGAGCTCAAGTGCCATTTCACTAAATTAAACACTTTTTGGGGGAAAATAGGCTTTTATATTCTGAGCGAGAACATAAAAATTCAGAATTTTAAAAATAAAGCACCAATCATCAGTCAGTTTTCCACCTTTTCTCACCGTCATTTTTTTTTCATGTGTGAGAAGATTACGACTCAAATCCAACCCCCTCAAAATCATCTTTCATGCAAGACTTTTCAAAAGCTATTTGAGAGGACCATTTCCATGACAACAGGACTGGATTAGGTTTAAAAAAAAAAATACTTGCACCAATTGCAATTGTGAAGACCCTTGATTCTCAAAAGCACTTGATGATTTCTGAGGGGAGTGAACAGAGAGCCTGAAAAAGAAACGCAAAGGAAAACCACTGAGCACTGCAATTTTGGGATAAAATCTGATCACTGTATTTACATTTCTTTTCCATTTAGACTATATATAAAAAGAGAAGTCTCAAAAGCTTTTGTCATACAGAAGAACTTTTTTTTTTTTTTTTTTTATTGGAAGAGGTGTGAAGATTTTCCATTTTCCTTTCGGTTCTGCCTTCTCACCTCCATTCTCTTACAACATAATCAAGCAGCATGCAACGGACTCATGAATAGGATAATGAGGGGAACCCCTTTAGCTGTCTAGCATCCCTGTTAGCGCTTCCTTTCACTCTGTAGAGAGCCATTCAATGCAGCAACATAACTGTCTAACATATATTTTTAATGCAGACACGTACACACATTTTTATGATTTATATCGATATCTGCATGCAGTATTCCATGTGTTCAGAAAAAAACAGGCACCACAACTACATAACTGATAGTTAAAGTAAAATGTAAAGCACTTTTGTTTCTTAATATATAATTTTTACACAGAAATCATTGACAAAGTAAAAAGGGCTGCACACACAGCATACCATTTAGGATCTAACATTTTTATGCCCTGTTTTTAATCTAAGATAACAAAATATGCCAAAAGTACTGTAAATCCACCCCAGACACCTGTACCCAGATGACACATCTTTGGTAAGGCCATGACCTTGTCAAAGAGAGACTCAATCTGGAGCTGATGCAATCACCCAGAAGGCCATCCAGTGGGCTAGAAAATTAGGTCAAAGAACAGTAAATCTTGTACTGAAGGGATACGTTCATGACTGAGTGGGGAGACAGGACTCAGATAGGATCCTGAAAGTGCATGATGACCCCATCAAGCAAGCTATACCACTAGTGATATCATCTCTGATGCTTTATACGACATCTTATTCTACTCTAAATGTTTAACAGCCATACATTGCATGCATTCTTATAACCAAGAACAAACAGCTCAGCAAAAAATGGAAACACAAAAAAGGCAGACAGCGAAACTTTTACTTGAGTCATGTGATTTAACGCCATAAAAAGCCACACCACACAATCCAAACATTTTGGCTAGGATATACTAAAATGGAAGTCATTTCATCTGCTTTGCTTCCTTGGTCAGAGGAGGTCTATAATACATTTTTATTCTAATCTATAATGAAACCATTACTCATCCCAGTGGCAGTTGCCTGGCTTGCGCAGGAAAAATTAAAAGTGCAAAAAATAAAGGTCAATTTCATGCAAAAAAAAAAAAGAAAAGAAAAGAGAAAAAAGGCATTGAACATGTACAATATTAGAATAATACAATGGGTTGCTACAGAAACAAATCAAGTGCGGGAACATGAGGAACAAAGGAAAAAGGAAACAAGGTGAAACAAACTAAGGGTAGATTTACACGACAATGATGTACTAAAAACGATGTTGTCAAAATGATCCCTGTTCACGCAGATCTGCAGAAACTACTAAAAACTCTGTATTATGCATGCCAGGCCAGTAGTTGGCGATGTCACTTTGTAAAGAAACACTACACACCTATAGACTGAACACGTAATTCGCATGTATGATGTTTTCTCAAATGTACATTTTGGTGGTTTACACTGAGAAAACTTTGAAACCCGTTTTCAAAAGTTTGAATTTTCAGGCCGCCATTGTTGTGTAAATGAATAGCCAAAATGCATTAAAAGTTTTCTCTTACGGTGTCATGTAAACATCCATAAAACAGTACACCTGACAATCATATGTTTAACTTTACTTAAATATTTTCTATGAAATATCACCTGCAGGGCAGTGACAGAAATTAACTTTCCCATTAAGGCCCAATATTTGCTCCCTTAAACTAATGTCCAGGGGCATTTTTTTCTAACCTTTAATAATAATTTTAATCTATTGGCAGACTTAAAATACATTTGGAAACATAATTTTATATAAAGAAGTATGCTTTTTTTTAATGCACATTTTTCTAGACATTATTCAAATTAATTATAACAAACAGGTTAGCTTACATAACTTTCCTGAATGAAGTTCGAGGTTGTGATGGTCGTGTCCGATATCCTGGCTTTGCAAATTGTTCATACAGCAAATTTCCTTTTATGAATACACTACTTTCTAAGTGTTTATGCTGCCTTGACGTGCTATTGGAATACCGTAAATACGAGTTTCCTAGTTAAAATTGGACATGAAGGCCCTCTTAAGTCGTATTTACCACTTGGAAGCTCAGGGATAATTATGATACCCAAGTTCTCGAGTTGGGTGGGCCCTAAACTTTAAACATGTTGGAGGGGAGAAGAATTGCTGTTGTGACTGGTATACTTTATTTGTTTTTGTTTTTTTCACAACAGCTACATCGCCTTGTCATTAACATAGTGCATATTTACATATATGAATAATCATTTGAAATGTATTGTATGTTTTATACAGCGAAAATAGCCTGTATTTGACCGAAATTCTAGAACAAAATTCTAGTCACAAGTCCTTAAATGTGCAACTCGAGTCAAGTCTCAAACTAACTCAAATCTCCCACCTCTGTTCTGAAGGGAGACTTTAATACTGCTTAGTGGGGATCAACCGTTTATTCTCTATACATCAACATGAGAACAAGAAGCATTTACCTAATCCTGGGGCAAGAATTATTTTAATGTGAATCTAGTGATTGAGTTCATGGCTGAACAGATTTCAAATTAAGAAACTTGTGAGTACCGAGAAAGAGCTAATCAAACCTTGATCATTTGAAAATGGAGAAGGTAATATAGGTTATGCAAAATAATTCTCCCCTCTAAAGTAACTTGAAAGAAACAGTTTAACAAATAATGTTTTATATGACCCCTTTAGTCTAATAATGCATAATTGGGCTGCCAAGGTGGTGAATAAGTATCTTATTGTTTAAAAATATCTTTATAGTGAGACTATTTTATGCTTCCACGACAATTTCTGGGGCACTACAGAGTCGTGGACTTACTAAGAAGGTAAGAAAATCAATATGCAAAATTTAAAGAGTAACTACTTGCAACTTTTACTAAAAAACCATAATAGTTTTTCATTGCATGGTTTCACTTTTACCATGCTTGTGCATATTTAACAATGATTGACAGTGTGGATAATATCACCTTCCACTCTACCAAACATAACAATTAAATTTTGAATTTGCATAAAAAGATTAATTGCATATTGGGCCAATTAAAAAAAAAAAATGTAGTAAAATTGTAGTGTAACTTCTGAGCATGATGTTGTAATCCCCTGCTCTGAAATAATAATGGTTGCATAAGAAATAATCACTGGAAATAACATGGGTAAAGCTTTTATTCTGATGTGTTGTAAACAGGTTCAGACTTTGCAATCGTCAGGTTGAGGTGAGTAGTCATGGAGTTCTCTGGGAACACTGTTGACCCTAGAGGATGTTCATCTGAATAAGTGAGATATGTGCTTGTATATGAAAAAAAAAAAATAGTACTGGTTAAAGTCATTGGAACCTGAGTTCGTCTCTGGTGGGATTTAAAGAGAGGCGTCTGGAATGCTTAGTGAGATGTTAAATTGTTTCTGGTAATTGCTCACATGTTACAGTGGCAAAGTAAGTCCCAGTGTGCAAAACATCTAAACAAACTCCATCTTTAAATGGCTTACATTCCCATTTCCTTCTTAACTTGTAGACACACACTGTTTTGAGATGAAATGTCCCCCAAGCATTCTAAAGCTTGGATTTCCGTTTTGCCAATTTCGGCAACAACGTCACTACTGGGATTGAAGCCTCTGCCTGCTTATCTCCAATGAACAGATGTGGGAGTTTCACGCTGATTCCTGCCTATAACGAAGAGGTGATGTGTCTTCATGTGTCAGTACTGATTTCACAATACAGCCTTCAGCTAAAGCCTCTTAAAGGCTTCAGTAAGTGAGTCTGCAACCATCCCTGTACAAATCACTGATTTTATTCATGCAGAAAACTGAACATCACAGATTAGATTTCATAATTTGACTATCCCCATTACATGGAAGTTGTGAAACTGCACCTGGGGAATAGTGATGAGAATTTTTAAAGTTTCTTCAGTAAATTTAAAAAGTAAGGGATTGATGGATATAAGCTTTGTCCACTTTTCTGCTAATTATATTAAATTATTATATTATATTATATTAATTATAGTGGAGTTCTTGATATCAATGAACCGGTTCAAAATAACGATTCACTTGAGAACCGATAGCACCAATTCAATCAAAACAATTAAACTGATTCATTTACAAGATCCGACTCAATAGAACGATTTGTTCACGAATCGATATCATTATGAGCGAGCGGCGGGGGGAGGGGATTCAGGAAAGCCAACGGTTAAAATGGATTATATCGTGTCGTTCGTTGTATAGTTTTTCTCTGCAGTCTGTAACAAGTGGAAGGTAAATATAAAGTATTTGTAGACAATTTAACCACTCTACGAGTCAGAATAATAACAAGGCCTATATTTTGGTGCATACGTTTTTGAAATTCGGTCAAAATTAACCAAGCTGGCGCGAGATTTAGGTCACATTAGTGAAGACAGGTAAATGTTTGTAACATACAGCCCTTAAAAATAAACAAATATACATATATTTAAATTAAAATAGTTATTTGTTACTTCACAGTGCTTGTAAACAAACGAAGCCCCTATTGAAATCCACTGACCGAGAGAGGGAGCGGGAGAGTGGCCGTATCACTGAATCTTACTAGTACTTGTAGTGACTGTACATGAATACTGAAGTAACACCTGCTTTGCTCTTTCGTCATACTTCCTCAGCTTTCTCATCAGCACTATCTGCTGCTCATCTCGGGGCAGCGAGTCTGTGGAGCTGTTTTTAGAGCAGACAAAGTGTCTTTTGTCGCCTGTGTCGTGCTTAAGCGGCGGGAAAGGCCTGAGGCGCAGCATTAGTGCGCTCAAAGAACTCTCTTGTCAAGTGGGATAGCATTGATGAGTCCTTAGATTGCAGAGAGCTGCTGCCTTATTTAACCAATTTGCCCCATCTGCCCTGGTATGGTTAACAATATCACTCATTGTGTTTTACAGCTTTGGAAAAAGAACTTATAAGGAGTCTCTTTTTTCACAGTCTTTCTTCTTTTCTCAGAAGAACATTTTTGTTCATACTTAATGTGATTATGGCTAATGTTCCCTATTAAGTTATTGTGATGACATTACAGGACATTTTGTTCTGTTGAAGTATTCGATTTGTGTTCTAGTATGAAATGTGATTGCATTATGGGTATCAGTCACTCTTTTTTCCCCACATGGAGAAATTAATGAAGGATTTCCAAACACTTCCTTGATCCGATTTTGAAATCTCAGCTGTTACAAGTGGAAGCGGGTCTTGGTTTTGATGGGCAAAGTTAGTCTGCTCTTATTTAGGTTTCTACCTAGGCGTGTGGGGAAAGATTTAGTGATTTCATCACCAAAAAAACACCCACATACACTGTTCATCACAGACAACTAACCTGGAAAAGTTGTAAATTAGGCAATCAGTGAATGAACATTACCTGAACTGTACCTTTTTTTGGATTTTCCCAGATTTGATTTTAGTTCAGTAAAATTACATCCATATTCATGTTCCTGTATAGGAGAACCATGAGTGCCAGAAACAGATCCTCCATCCTCCAAGCATGCAGTTCATCATCCTTTACCAGACAGCCTTCTCGTGTGCTGATTGTAGATGCATCGCCGCCCTGGTGGTCAGAGACATGCACTGTTTTGTGTCAGGCCCTGGAGGATTTCTTTTTTCTGGCCAGTAGTCTGGCAGGACCTGTTCGACTGCCACTGCTTAGCGTGTTTGCCATCAGTGTACAGCTGGAGTGCCTCCTTCCCTTTGTGGTGAGAATGAGTATATGTGTATTTGTATCCATGTTTGACTAGGTGCGATACAGTATGTAGGTGTTTAATAGACTAAAAAATGAGGTATCTCTCCTTTAATGTCTTCCAACCTGTCAATTCCTTCATCTCATTCTCTTCACCAGCAAGTTAAGGGCAATTTGACACGTCTGCTGTCCTGTGTAGAGGAGCTGCGTTCTCTGCCTCAGGAGGGCTGTGTTCGGCAACGGGGGTCACTCCTTAAACAGGCAGTGCTGGACAGCCTGCAGCAGTTTAAACAATACATGTGCCATATAACTCATGGGGACTTCAACAGCAACTTTGTGGAGGTTAGAATTTCCACAGCTAAAACTAAAAGTGCTTTCAGTTGTGTATTTGTAAGGAAGATGATTTTAGCAAAGCACTTAATTTCCTATTAAATATGGGTAAATCTCATCAAAAAAAAAAAAAAAAAAAAAAATGGTATTTTGCAGAAACGAAAGATAAGGTCCCTTTTTGCATTGTAAGAGAGATCTTGATATTTTAGCTAATGTTATCTCCTAGTTTTTAGCACTGTAACATGAAAAAAACAAACAAATATCTAAATGCATGGTGGTACCACCAGTTATTGTACTGTCTGTACTATAAAATGAATTTTAAAAAATCATTGTAGTCATTGCAAAATTATGTAATACTCTAATATAATACACAGTAAAAAAAAAAATGACTATTTGGGGCGCTATGTTTTCCACAATGTAGAAAATTGTGGAAACCAGTCATAAAAATGAAATTTATTGTATTACGTGGAATATCAAGGAATTGGGTAAAATTTGGAGAAACATCACTTATGGAACATCACACAATATCACACTACTTTTTTGCCAAAAAAGGAGTTGTTCAAATTTAATTTAATTTAATGAATTACAATTTAAAAGATGAATTCAATTGAAAAATTAAAATAAGTTTTATGCATTCATTTGATTACCACCATTTATATGATAAATTTGTATTAGAAATCAAAAAACACAGAATGCATACAAATTTTAACATACAATTTTATGAATTCAATTGATTTACATCCTTTTTCTGGGGGGAAAAAATAAAACGTATTTCATGAGGGCTCTCTGTATTACAGTAAAGAAAACCATTAAAAAGTTACAAAACCAAATGCATTACACTAATGAAAAATGGGGGGTAAAACGTTCTCGGTTGTCCTAAAAATAATGTCACAATAACGAGTTCTTTTGATTTTCACCCATAAATGCCTTAATCTCTTATAAAGTAATTGTCCTATAATTTTTGCCCTGGTAACTCATCCTTCAAGTCAACATTCACTGCCTTTCGAACTATGCATCTGCTCCCTGGCGTCATTTTCGAGTAATTCAGCCCACTGCTTTGTTTAAACCTCACATCACAAGTAAAGAAATGGTCTCGTCTGTATTGGGCCTCTTCAAAGCACGGTCATTCACATTCAGATTTCCTACCAATGAATCCAAAGCTCATTTACCCTCTACTATTAGCCTTGAATGAAGATGTTGGCGCACTAACACAGACCACATGGCCCTCAGCAGCCACTCTCCCCTCAGCAGGCTCCATTAAAACCCAGCACTAATGTCCCACCACAGGAAGCACAGCAGAGGACAAGTGCATTTAATCAGATTATACAGAATATTTTTTGTGCCCTAAATGGGATTATATGGTGTATATGGATTTGGTCTCACTTTGCAGTGACATAGACACAACAGAGCTATTGTAATTATGCCACAGATGTCTATCATAAGATGAGAGAGATGGCAGAAGCTTTGATGTATGCGATTGTAGCACTCTCTTTGTGACTCTCTCTGTTCAAAATGCAACAGATCATGTAGCAATGATTTGTACAAGTTATTTATGTGGCACAGGGCACAGCTTTGATGACTGATTTATTTGTATCTTTAAATATGTTCTACAGTCTCATATTCTACACACAAACCTCAGAGTAGATGTTTTTGTGCTGTGTAGTTTGTGAGAGATATCTCCCTAACATTCTGAGTAGGAATGTATATCAACAAGAGAGACAGCTAATGACCATAATCTGTTTTCATCCGTGCAATCATAAAAACAGGGCCAGCTTTGTAGCCTTTTGGGTCCACTGTGTGAGTATTGTTTGGAAATGTCAGCAGAAATTTGCGATTTACAGAGAAACAAATGTAGCATATTTTCTCAAAATCGCTTTCTGTTGGCTATTTAAATCTTGAATCCATTCACCAAAACTTGGGTTGATACATTATAAAGTGAATTATTACAAACAGACTTGCCTGCTTAGCTGATTTTTGACTTATCAACTGCATTCTAACTGATGAATTTACATTTTTCAAGGTGACTGTATTAACCTGTCAGTCAGGACAGACAGTCCTCAGACAGCTGGAGCAGGACCTGAAAAACTCAGATCTGATGAGTCTGCGCAGGCTTCTGGTGGTTCACATCACATTACAGCAGAGTCTCTCAGACAGATCACCAGCCTGTAGCCTTGAGACACCATCATCAGAAGATGACCATGAAGGTTGGAAGACATATTTAGTCATGACATATTCTTACTCACTGAGAAAGTAGGTGAGCATTGGCCTTTGTACTTATCAAATATGGTCATTATGGTCTGCAACATCTGCCAACCATTGGATTTATGGAGAGTTCAACAGGCATTTTTAATACTTTCAGTATTAAGAAAAAAAGAGACAGAAATCAGCTATATAACACAACAAATCTCAATTCAAAAGGGGTTTTGGGTGATGCTTTGTACTGTGTGCATGTTTCTGCCAAAACTCTGAGCCCTCTCTTGTTTTCTGCATAATTACCTTAATTAAGGTTTTGCGGTCGACAGTCTCAGGATTTCATACCACAGATTGAGTAAAATGAGATTCCCAGGGTAAAAGAGCAAACTAGACATCAATTCAAGAAACCGAGCCAAACATTAAAATCTCTGTGTGATCTGATAGGTAGTAATTTAGAAATCAAGGGAGGGCAGAGGAAGATGACTCAAATATAGGGGATGATGGGGCAAGTTTACGTCTGCACATTTATAAACAACTTGAAATTATGTCTTTGCTTAAAATTAAGGAATCTCTCTTTCTCCTCCTGTTTAAAGTAAATCGACTAGTAAGTGGGTTGCCTGAACTCTGCACTCTCATTTACATTAACTTTTTCCAAATAGTACTTTATAGTCTATTGGTTTCATTTTATGACTTCTAAAATTTGGGTGGCACATACTTAACACTGCAATAATTTATAGACTGTCAACAGTGAGGAATGTAAGATTGTTCATTTAAATTCTAGTTGGTGTGAGGCAGCTTTGGATCTCAGAAGGCCTGTTCAATTTAAATGTCTCAATGTTTTCCACTTCTTCAAGCTGAATATTTACCTGAGTGCCTTGAGTGTGTTAAAAGGGTGGAGTGCTCTTTGTATTTCCTTAACAGAGTAAATCTAGAGCAAATCTCTTGGCTGTCGCCAAAGAGGATACAACCCTGGAAAGTGGGATGGGCTAGAGATTGCATAATATCTGCCCTTGTAAAAAAAAAGTCTGCTTATTTGTAATATTACTGAAATAAAAGGCCACTTAAGTGTACTTAAAGAGAGTCATTTTCATGACTGTTTCTTAACACACTTAAAGGGTTAGTTCACCCCAAAATGAACATTATCCCATAATTTACTCACCCTCAAGCCATCCTAGGTGTATATGACTTTCTTCTTTCAGCCAAACACAAGCGGAGTTACATCAAAAATTTCCTGGCTCTTCCAAGTTTTATAATGGGATTGAATGTAGGGCTGGGCGGTTTTTCTGATTTTTTCGATTAATTCGAATTTATGTTTTGCCTCGATTTTATTATTTTTGGAACCGAGAAATCGCGATTTTGAATAAAATGTTAGCAAGCGTTCAATTAGACATGTTGACAATACAGCAATGATATATTAGGAGAAGAAAATGATCCGACCTCAGGATGGCGCCGGCGCGCCTGATTAACCGCTCTCATGTGATGCTCTATGAACGTAGAACACATCACTGTTCTTAAGCGGCTGTTCATTCAGAAATCCGTTATTGCGTCATAAAAATGAGATGCAGGCAGTGGAATGAGAAAAAAAGGCAAAGTTATTAAACGCGAGTTGATCTTTTTTTTTTAACTTGATCGCCGGGTTTTTAGAATGCCATTTCATGGGCGAGACGCTGCAAAAGACACGAGACAAGTGCAACACCTAAACATGTCCGTCATAAAAACAATAGGACAATGTAACACTGTTCGTATGTACGGGAAGAAGGAGGCGGGAACCAGTGAACGTTAAACACAAACTTTAATATATAAAATAAACAAATACAAAAGGAAAGTAATGCCGGCAGACCCTCACGGACGTCTGCCGGCCACACAAACATAATAAAACATAAAGTAAAGTCCAAGCCTGGTCCTCTCTCGTCTTTCACTGTCGTCGCTCCCCTTTTATGCTTCCGGAGCTCCTCCGTGAGAGATTCGAGGCCGGTGCAACGCGCCTCAAGGCTCTCGCCCGCCCTGCTCGTCACAGACAAATAGCGCAATGGAATGCAAAAACCTGTAAACCTGTTTGATATTTCATGTTTGCATGATGGTGACAAGCTGCTGTTGTTTTTTGTTTTTACAATGCATTTGCTGTTAATAATAGCCTATTACTGGTGTTATTTATTGCTATTTTTGGCTAAGAAATATTTAGCATTTTCTTATTTTATATTATTTCTGAGTAGGATGTGTTTAAGATAAGTTTGTACAACATTTGTCTTCATATTTCAGGCATATTTCTGCAAAGATATTTAACAAATTGTTTTACATTTACACCATGTTGATCACTTCATGCGTGGTGCACTTGGAACGGAACTTTTTTTAACCAGATTGTTAATAAAGAGAATGTTACTTTCGAAATCAAAATCGTGAATCAGTCAATCGTTCTGAAAAATCGAGATTTTATTTTTTTGCCATTTTGCCCAGCCCTAATTGAATGGTACCTTAGATTTTGAAGCCCAAAAAAGCACATCCATCCATCATAAAAGTATTCCATATGGCTCCAGGGTATTAATAAAGGCCTTTTGAAGCAAAGCGATGCATTTTTGTAAGAAAAATATTCATATTTATAACTTTATAAACTATAATAACTGGCTTCCGTTAATGGTCGTAGGGTGAGTAAATTATGAGATACTTTTCATTTTTGGGTGAACTAACCCTTTAAAGTCTCAACTTCCATTGGAATGAATTAAAAACACTCTCTCTGCTCTGCGGCAGTGGATGTGGAGCTCGTATGGAGAAAGAGAGAACGTGCACAGAGCTAAAAGTGCTTAAATGAAGGGTGTTTGGCTTTAGATAAAACTACTAGAGGATATAGCGCTGAAATATCATTATCACAAACGATCCTGAGTGCTTGTGGTGTGATCCGCACCGCTGTTTTGATGCACTGCTCACTTCAACTAGAAACAGAAAAATGGTGCTACCTTTCTCTTGGTCCAGATGGAAACATGCCGGGAAACACTAACCTGCTGCGTAGCAGTAACCAGACAGACTCCAAACAATGCCTTGAAATCCTTCAATAACGGCCAGGAGGACCTCATGTCAATCACAGAGAATCCCCACAACAAAAAGAGTACAACAGTTTATATAGAATAAGTGCATGGCAAAGGTGACATGATTCATTGAATCATTTTTCTCTAATATGATTGGTTCTTCATATGTGTAATTCAGCAAACCCTCCTCTTTTACTAGGTAAATGCAAATATGGATTTCTTGATTACTTCAGCTTGTTATTCAAGTCATGAAGTTATATATTTACACAGCTGTGTAGTCTTATCCATCTGCATCTGATATTTCAACACACACTAACTTTGGCCCAAGTGTTGGGGGCATTTAGTTTTCAAAAGCATATAAATGTCAATCTTGCAAGAAAAAGGAATGTTAGTTATGATTAATTAAAAGTTTCCTTCACAAGGGCAAACATGTTGAAGCTGATAGGCTGTCAAGTCATTTAAATGATCAGCTGTTTTCCCACAGAAGCATATTATTCTGTGTAGTAAAGCCTCTCTTCCATTGACATCCTTTCAAAAAAACAGCCTCTGTCTCCTTCCCTGTGTACTGCAGCATTACTCTTTTTTGGCTATCCTTGGAGTCTTCTCTTAAAGCGGCTTTGTTACTAGTAAAGCTGAAGATCTTGATTAGCTGGAAAGTGGATCTCGAGGGCCAGAGCTGCCCACCCTTGTTCTATATAGTCATAGACGGTTCACTAATCTGACTGGACTGTTGTAGTCTGACAGATATGTCTAGTAAAGGGAAGTTTGAGGTCCATTGTGTTTTGCTGGATCAAGTCCATACCAGCTTTATTATTGATTGTTCTGATGAGAGCAGCTAATGGGATAAGAACCTCTTGTCAGTTCACCCATACACACACGCATATGCTGAAACACAAACTTACTTTGTTTTGATATAGCTGCCCTACAAAATTAGGTGTGAGCAGTTAGACCGACATTGCGGTCTAGCATCCCTCCCTGTCTGACATCCTGTTTTTAACTTCCAACGGACAAACTGAAGTGTTAGGAGGACCTCACAATTAATATTTTGTGTGCCTGCGGAAGGAAATAAGACTGTGTGTGTGTGTGTGTGTGAGCGAGAGAGATACTGTACAGTTGGCTGAGATTATGTTTCTGTTTGTATCTTGGTTATGTTCTGGATTCAGACCACTTAATTCCTTCCATTGATTTGATTGTTTGAAATGAAATTGAATTGTAATTTTTTATTAATGTTAACAGTAAAGGGGCATTTGAGCTCAAAATGATTTTCAGTGCCGTTTAATCACTGTAACTATGAACACTTGTGACTCCCTATTGTAACACATCCAAGTAAAATCAACTTCTCGAATGAGAAAAATTTAGGACGAGACTTGATTTTGACGAGCGGGAATTGATTGGATCGTTGACGGGTTGCTGGAGGGTGGGGACTATTGCCCAGTCCTTGCGACAGTGTACATATTATCAAAGAAGAGATATCATTGCGAGGGGGAGGGGAAGTCAATGTTTTTGTTTAAAGATTACGAGGGCACATACATTTAAAGAAAATAATGATGTGTAGTGCACTAATAAATCATTTATAATAAAACTTGAAAAAATAATAATTTTGATTTCATGGTGACTAATGGTGCGTTCACACCAGATGCGAATGAAGCGTTAAGCAAAGACGCAAATTGACATCCTGCGGCGCGAATTGAGCATTTCGAGCGTTTGACGCGCATAACACGTGATTTGCGCAAGGTGAAAAATCTGAACTTTGGCGAAAATTATAGTGCGATTTATTCACGCAAGTCGCGTCTGGTGTGAATGCCCCATAAGAATGCATGTTTTTTAAATGTTTGCAAAAAAGAAAGTGCTGATATATCATTTATTTTATTTAAGTATTCAACTTCTATCAAAATGTTCAGATGATGAATGACTCTAGAGCCATTTTCAAAATCTCTCACTGGCTCATGCATTTTCTATGCACTACATAGTGAAACCACATAGCTCATTATATGAGGAACCAATGAATGAAAACAAGTTTGCGAATTCAGACATTGATTAGACACTTTGGAGGTGACACAAACATTTTCGATTCATAAAAACATATATTAATTTTGTCATATATTTTTGACTATTTGTCATGTTTAATTTATGTGTTCATAATTATTTAAAGGTTACAAGCATAAAATTCTCTGCAACCATTTCCATGTTGAATTATGGTTGAAGGAATAGATCAATATGAGAGCAGTTCCTTTCTCAATTCACTTTCACTGCATGGACAGGAATATCATGAACATTCTGCCCAGTGTGTCTTTACTGGTTTGGAGCAACATGAATGATGACAGAATTTTTCATTTTTGGGTGAAATATCCTTTTAATTGAGTTCCAAAATGTTGATGGAAAAATTTGTGGGATGAAAAACCATCTGTGTAGCACTCCATCAAATAAATCTCAGTGGTAGAGTGGCTAAATGGAGGCCACTCCTGTGTAAAATTCACATGACAACGCTTTCCTTCTGTTGACAAAACCAGCTACCTCTCATTATCAGGCTAACACATGCAGTAGAACGCCAGAATACCATACCTATAGTAAAGGATAGTGGTGACAGCAGTATCATATATTATTATTTATTGAGATAAAACGTCTCAGGTTACGCATGTAACCATGGTTCCCTGAGAACAGGGAACGAGACACTGCGTCTTAACGCATTTGGGGGAACGCCTTAGCGGGAACCGGTGTCTGAAACGCTATCAAATCACGGCAATCGTACTGGCCGGCGACAGCCTATGACGTCACTACTAGTGCGACCCGAACGCACATAAGGAGCGCCTAGAGAACAAGTCATCCACTTATTGTCTGAAGGGACTGTTCAGCAGGCGGCCCCTAGGCATGGCAGGGAGACGCAGCGTCGTTCCCTGTTCTCTTTCGAAAGGTAACTCGCACTGTGTCTTAACGCATTTGGGGAACGAATACCCATGCCGCCATGCTGAGGGGAGTGCATGCCAAAGAATGGCTGTGACAAATATCAGAAACCATTTCAACTGAAATGCCAAAAAACACTCCTCCAAAGGGTCACAAAGGCTGTCTGTGACAGCATTCCCTACAGCCACCACCCAAGCTATAAGCCTCAAAGAGGCCTCCAGAAACATCTAGAGGCCTACCAAGACCGCTCAAAGGCTTGGAACCAACAACTTCAAACAGAAGGGGTCCCTTTAAGGGAATGTGGCCAGGGAGCCGAAAGAAGCCCCGGTCAGTCACTTCTCAGGGGAGCATAGTCTACCCTGACTGCCACCAGGGAGGCCGACCTGGTCCTACTTAGTAGAAACCTAGTCTGACCAGCAACCTGTCTGTTACCAAAACAGAATCTCTAACACACTAGCCTCCAGAGGAGGGGTCCAGAAAGAGGGACTGCAAACTGGCAGTAACTGGAAGTAACCAACTGAGACCGGACGTAGAGACGGGCATCCTGGGGAGCAGAACTCGGCATAGCGCTTAGAACCCTTGCAATCGAGGGGAGTTACTCTGCTCAACCTAGGATCTACAGAGCGCTTCTTAATAAGCACTCTGGAGGCTGAATACTCTAAATAGAGTCCCTAAAGAGAGACGTACCTCCAGCTCCAACAGGAGCTGATCGATCAAGGGAGTTCTTACTAAAAGAACCCTTTAAACCTCAATGACCAACTCAGGGGCGAGGTTTCCTCAACCTTCAATACTGACCTCCCAGGGAGGTCTCACGAGAGACCTTCAACCTTCCGATCAGACCTCGGGAGCGCAGTACTCTAAAGAATGACCCTCATTGCGAGTATTGACCAAGCTCAATGCAAGTACCAGGGAGGTTCCTAAAGAGACTACACTCTGATATAACTCTAGGGAGTCAGAATGCTATCTTAGCTGGAAGTGCTAAGGACCTCCTCGACCCAGAGGATCTCCTTCAAGGTGGCCTGCTCGAGGGCCAACTACTTGGTAAAGATTTAGACCTCCAGGGCTAGTATCAGGGAGGCTCAAATGGAGCCTGAGCTACCTGATAACCATCTGCTCAATTCTAGGGAACTAGGACACTCAGGAACCTAGCTCAACCCAGAGGATCGCTTTCAAGGTGACCCAAGGAGGGCCAACTACTTGGTAGCAAATCTAACTCCAGCAAAGATAGCCACTAGAGGTATGCAGGCTTGGAATACTCGTTCGCATTGCCATAACAAGCCGTGTACTCAGCATATCACTTTCTACCCTTAAAACAAGGGGAGTACAAACTATGCGACCGGGCTGACGAGGAGGCCTCAGTCAGGGTCTACTACTCTAGCATAACACGGCCACAGGCCCGAGGGTAATGCTTGAGTTCTAAGGGAGCGTGCTCAACTCGCCCTGAAAAGGGGGAGTACTTCGACACGCTCGACCTGAGCATCACTGGTGTTGGGCACATATGGGGCACAGAGCTCTGGGAGCAAAGTGAGCTAACCCGAGAAAAGCTCAAAGGTAAAACATGAGCAAAAACTCTCACTCCAAGATGAGAAAGGCCGTCTGAGCTCAGCTCTGGAGGAATGGAGGTCCCAACAGGAAGAAATTCCACAGGAGGGGCCTGCAACACTCGACTCCGCGACTTGATAATAATCAAGGAGCTTCTGGTGGAGAGATGCTCCAAGCTCAAACTAGCTACTACCAAAGCTCTGGAGAGCGGAGACTTCAGCATAGTGCTTTCCACTCTCTAAACGAGAGGAAGTCTAACAGCACTCAAGGACAACCACAGGGGAGGTTTCCAATGAAAGCCTACAACACCTGGCTATTTGTCTGTGCCTAACACCACCAGGGAACTGAAGCTCAGCATATCGCTTATACACTAATATCAAGAGGAGTTTCAGCTCAACCTAGATACATTGAGGAGGCCGTAAGGCCTGCCACTTGCATTAATAGCCTAATGCAGAAGGCGGGCCCCGGCCGGGAGGACGTGTACTAGGATCACTAGCTGCTAGTCTTAAGCTGGAGAGGCTCTCTAAGGAGTAGCCTACTCAGGGCTACTGCATGCTAGGAGGCGGAAAGCTACAGCTGAACCGCCTCTGTCAAACAAGACGTATTCCTGAGTACAAGCCTAGGCCGGATGTCGGGGCGGCCCAAAAGAAAGGCCGGCACACACGCACTCATGACCTTCCTGGAGCTCAATGAAGCGGAGACTTCAGCCTAACAACTCTAAAGAAAGGAGGCCAGCTCACACAACACTCAGGGGAACTGACCACCTGGAGCTCAATGGAGCAGTTGCTTCAACAAAACGACTTTCCAAGTGAGAGGAAACCAACACACTCACCACAGGGAATGTCAAGGTGGCCTTAACAGGCCATCACTTGAGAACATCAACTACCTGGAGCTCAGTGGAGCAGAGGCTTCAATAAACACTCTCTAAATGAGAGGAAGCCAACATTCTCATCATAGGGTGATGTCAAGGGTGGCCCAGAGAGGGCCAACACCTACCGTCATGATCTATCTGGAGCTCGGGGGAGCGGAGGCTTCAGCATATCGCCTTCTACTCTGGGAAAGGAAACCGCTTCACTCGACCTAGGGAAGATATCAAGGGGGCCTAACAAAGGCCAAACACCTCAAATCGTGATATTACCTGGAGCTCAGCAGAGCGGTGGCTTCGACAAACGACTCTCTTTAACGAGAGGAAGCCAGCCCACTCAACCCAGGAGGATTATCAGGGCCTGAGGGCCGAACACCTGACATATCAACTACCTGAAGCTTGGATGAGCAGCAGCCTAAAAAACCAACTCTCAGATCGCCACCGCAAATGTTGGAGCACAGCATAATCTGCCACCGTGTATGTCCTGCCATATACAGACAGGACCGTTTTCTGCTTCGTAACGCATAAACGCAAGAGCTGAAAGGAAACACGCAACTAGGGCTGCCAAGGGAAGCACTCAAGTGCGAGAAAAACAGCCTTATACAGGCGAACGCGTGTGCTCCTAGTCCAAACAAACAATGCACAAGTAATGTGTGTGATAGATGTAAAACTTGCACACAAACCTACACATCGCTCGTCCAAACGTAAATAGAGCATAGCTTACTGATATAGAGGACGCATCCTAAATCAGCTAAACACTCTCATAACAAAAAACCCGTCCTGTTTCTCTCGAGAAGAGACAGACAAACGAGAGTGGAGCTTTCCTCGGCGGGAAACGCTCACAACACGTGCCGACAGAACTCTCAAGCACTGGGCATGCATGCTCTAACAAAGATGCACGAGTCAAGTGTGTTACCAGGTAACTATACATGGATGTGCACACTGACTGAAACGTCTGTAAACAGCCGTTCTCACCTTTGAATAGCGCTTCAAACAAAACAGTCCGTGAAAGACGAAAGAGGATGACTTGTGCTCTAGGTGCTCCTTATGTGCGTTCGGGTCGCACTAGTAGTGACGTCATAGGCTGTTGCCGGCCAATACGATTGCCGTGATTTGATAGTATTTCAGACACCGGTTCCCGCTAAGGCGTTCCCCAAACGCGTTAAGATGCAGTGCGAGTTCCCTTTCAAAAGGGAACTTACCTTATGCATAAATTACATTTAATGCATACACTTCTTAAGACCCCATTAAATATCTTGACGAACGTGGTTTTCTATGTTGACATTACCTGGAAGTTGGGGTGGGCCATGCCAAAGGAAAATTTGGATAACAATACTTGCATTTTTCCCATGACAGATGCTGCATATAAATCTCAGTTCAGGTTAGTAATTCAACCCTGTTTTGATACCCTATGCTGGAGAACTGTAGCTATTGTTGATGTTATCATGATGAATGCTTTCGTAACCACACTCTGGAGTCTTTTTGCAGTATGTGGTTAAACTCTTGAGCTGAAGAGATTTCAATTGCTCTCTCAAGTGACTACATTACCATAACATTAAAGTCTATGTATATTCAATGAACGCACTCTGAGACTGTTGGAGCCACTGGATACTTGACCTCTGATTTTATGGTACAGCAGTTTAAGTGTATAATGTGCAAAAAGAAGAATGCATCTTTAATGCATAATAAATATGCTTCTCACGGTGTTGTTAGTACATTGCTTTAACTTAACTTTTACAAAGAAACAAAATTAAATCAGGGAGTCTTAGAAATGTACATTCTGTTACATCACTACAAAGCATGTCTGTTAGAGCTGTGTTGCAGTGGACTGTGCACATGCTCATGATGGCTCATGGAGACCCAAGTTTCAAGTCATCATCATTGTTCACACCTGATCTCTTTAAAATTTGTAAGAAATGGGAACAGTAGGATGGTTCTTGTGCATATATTTTGTGATGGTCTTTTTCCCGGCTGCCATATTAATCTAGCAGGTAGGGATTTTTTTCTGTGGTATATTCCCCACTTATAAACAGAAAATGCTGAAAATGCAGAATCATTCCATTGTAAAAATCATTAGTTGTTAATTTAGTTCATTTATCTATACAGCAGCTCTGGAGAAAACAGTGATGTCATCGTCCAGCTCAGTTCAGTCCACATACATTGGTGTCAATGCAAGCAGATCAAAAACACTGTTGAATATTAAGAGCCCTATCATACATCCGGCGCAAGGCGGCGCCAGGCACAACGCAAGTGTTTTTTGCTAATTTCAGCTTGACGGAGTTATCATTTTCACGTCCTGCACCACATTGTTTAAATAACAAATGCATATGTGCCTATGGGCGTGCTGGTCTGAAAACAAGGCGTGTTCAGGTGCATCGTTGGCGCGTTGCTATTTTGAGGCAAGTGAAATAGAATGCGCCATTGACCAACTGAAACCTGGTCTAAAATATATATATTTTTAGTTATTTTAAGAGCGCGTTAGTAATATGCGACTCTAGGCATGCGTACACTCTGCTTATTACACACACAGGGACGCACAGCAGCACACAAACATGCTAAATATTAAAAATAAAAGGATTACTATGTAAAAGATTATTATTGTGGGCATAAAGAGAAAAATGCTTTGGTGGAATACGGCTTGTCCCGTAAGATGGTCTTCTTGCGCGCTTTAACCTTGCGCACGAGCAGATCCGTTTCTTCGCTAGAGAAGTGTTCAGTTTTTCCACTTGCAAATTCCGCCATCTAAATAGTGAATCCGGCATGATGCGAGCGCAACTGGGAGATGAGACTCTGATTGGTTTATTGCACATTATGCCCAAAACACACCCATTACTCATTAAGAGAGTAGGGACAACCCTTTAGACCATGCGCCGGGTGCACCGACCATTTTTCCCGTCATTAAATTAGCAAAAGTGGATTCAGACATGCCCTAAGTGCACTTGCGCCATGCGCTTTAGACCATGCACTTAGATCGTTACAATAGGGCACTGTGTGTCCCCAACTAAGCAAGCCAGAGGCGACAGCGGCAAGGAACCCAAAAATGGAGAAAAAAAAAACCTTGGGAGAAACCAGGCTCAGTCGGGCGGCCAGTTGTCCTCTGGCCAACAACAAACGGTGCATGATTATGATTGAGGCAGCATTACAGGTCATACTAGGTTACTAGGTTAAAACAGGTTCAGTACAACACTGCAGAATTTCTAGTTTGTACAAAGTGATTTGATTGATACCAACATTTTGGCTTTGGTATGTTACTAAACTGTAGTACTGTACCTTTTATTGTAGGCAACAGATAAACCACCTTAGATGACTGGTGACATGAAACTGAAAATGATTTTATTAGCAATCCTTTATAAAACCTTACGTTAAACATAAAAGCTGCTTCAACTTCAACTTCAAGTCCAAACAAGATCATGTGTAAATTTGTGTATCACTGGTGCAACAAGGCACAACAGTTAAAACAAAGCAATAAATTCAAACGTATTAGGAGAACACAGTAGATTAACTTTTGATTTATATATTTACTAAAATAATAAATACTTTTGGTAACACTTTACAATAAGGTTCATTAGTTAACATTAGTTAACATGAACTAATAATGAACTGCACTTTCCAAATTCAAAATATTGTTTGCCCCGCCCCCTCCTTCAAAGACGCGGGTGGCCAGCTTGAGGACACGCATCAAGAGGGAGCGCAATTGACAATAAAAGCTGAGGAGACTTACACACTGTAAGCTGATGAGATGATTTGTCTGTGTTTTAATATGCTGTCGTTCTTACAGAGATTATTAGATGGATGCAGAGGCTTTTTAGGTCAGGTAGAATCTGCGATTCTCTGACCCAGTTTGTTTGCTGGTTTCCATGGCTGCAATACGCGGTGTTTTCCGCCAACTGGCAACCTGTGCAGGGCTCAATGCTAAGGATTTTTTCTACTGGCCCAGTCGGGCCAGTGGTTCAAATTTTTACTTGCCCCGCCAAAATTTTCACTGGCCCCACAACAAAAAATTAATAAAAGTAAAAGACAAGAAAATGGGCCTATAAAATAAGCATAGTTATTGTTTTCGTTGTCTTTGTTACATTTAACCTCAATAAATAGGGTTATGACAGCAAAAGCTACTAGATTACCTCACTTATATTTTAAATATTGTTAGACAAATAAACAGTAAGTAATAAAATAGTAACAAATAATCAAATTACGAGTAATAGCACAAATAAATACAACAGAACAAACATAAATGAAATAAATGGTGCTTTTCAAGTTTTTCATGTAGGTTTAAACAGGAGATTTTCAGGTACAGAAATTGTAATCTAATGTATAACTATATAACTATAGAATAGATTAAACTTTATTAAAGTTAATCAATCAAGAGCAGTTACAGATGCATAAAAACGTTTTTAATGTTGAAAATATAAAACGTTAAATACTGTTATTTGAAATTATTTTAAAAAAATGACACTTTAAATGTGAAATTAAACCCGCCAGTAGGTGGCAGCGAATCACTGTTAATGAGCGAATCATTGAGATTCAACCGATTCATTCAACGGCTGATTCATTCAGGAAGTGCTGCTCAGAGACGCAAAACAATTCTGTGGACTTTGGAACTATTTTCGTTGGAGAAATACAGCGAAACAGACGACTTAAATGTAAGTCACTTGATATTAAGTTCTTGTTCATTAAACTGCACGCTGAATAAAATCAACATCACATTTGTAATCATGCTATTGGAGAAAAACGGCGCTCTTTGTGTAATATTGGTTAACTATATTAAATTAGGCCTATATAAATATGAAATATATACAGGGGCATTTTTGCCCCTTATCTTGAATTCTGGGGGCATTCTAAAGGCATTTTAATAGACTTAATCACGCAGTGAATGCATACACTCTAAATATGCAAGCGCACTAGTCTAACCTAGTAGACTATGTCACGTAGTGCTTGCGTGCACTCAATGGGTGTGTTTTTGTTTGTCCCTCACTTTACAAAAAACATACTCGATAATATCAGATCATTAAATCAACAATTACAATATCATAGACGATATATAACGCACACCCTACAGCACTGGCCCGATTGGGCAAGTGACCGTTCCGTCTACTGTCCCGAGCGTCGTTCACACTGGCCCCGGGCCATCGGGCAGTCCTTATTGTCGAGCCCTGCTGTGATGTCGAAATACTATTGGATAAACTGGCAGCACACGGTTTCGCACAGACCAAAACAAAGACAGACATTCCGACACGGAAAAAAGTAGAATATCTTTCCAAAAAATAAGGTGTTATCCTAAAAATGCAAATGTGAATATCTCTTTCACATATGGAAAAGACAACCTCTTTCACTTTGTTGAAGTCATGGTTTCACCACTGGTTAGCTAGAAGACAACATAAAATGTCTAGACTGTCTCTGTGTCTGTCACTATCTCCCTGTAAACTTCTTCATCTCATCTACTCTTTTTCTCATATATTCCATGCCTCATTTTCTCCCCCTCTCAGTCTGCAACCCTGTTTTTATTCATTTCAGAAGTGACAGATTTAGCGATGTGGTTTGGGAGAGTCATGGGAGCAGAAGGGTCCTGCCGTACCACCCATACCCATCTCGCTCTCTCCAACTCACCCCTCCTTTGGGTCTGTAGTGTTGCCATGGTAATTTCATGGCGTGATTAGGGTAACATGCTGATGTGAAAAGCAGGACCTATGTTAATGTCACTCAGGCTGTTGTTTAGTAAGATAAAGTGTAAGTGGGTGTGATTGTTTGGAACTTTTGGGATATATTGGCAGTTGTTAGGAAGCTCACAGCAAAATAGGTCTGTAGATTAGCCCCATGTGGCTGGACTGGCCTCGACAACAGACAGAATGAACCATTTTTTTTAATTTGTGAATTGTGCTGAAAGGCTTTGCTCTCTGTGTGTGCACCAACCATCTGTTGCCATTGCAAGTTTTCTCATTTTTAGTTTCATCTTGTTCATTTTCAATTATGCTATCTCATTCATCACACCGCAGCCAAAAATTCATAGCATAGCAAATCATAATCTCTTTTCTTACACTTACATTTATTCATTTAACAGATGCTTTTATCCAAAGTGACTTCAAATGAGCAATACAACAAAGCGATTCATCCTAAGAAGGCAGTAACATGACAGATGCATTGACAGGATTCAATAAGTTCCTCTATAAATAGAAAAGATAAGTCTGTAGTCGTTTCTTGAAATTGCAAGTGACTCAGGGAAGATCATTCGACCAGCACAGAGCAGTGAAAGTAAAATTTCCCTAAACTGATTTTGTGCCCCTCTGTGAATGTACCACTTGAACACGAAGGGCCCTATTTTAACGATCAAAGCGCATGGTCTAAAGTGCACGCTGCAGGTGCACTTAGGGCGTGTCTGAATCCTCTTTTGCTAGTTTAATGATGGAAAAAATGGTTGGCTCACCAGGCGCATGGTCCAAAAGTGTTTTACCTAGTCTCTTAATGAGTCATGGGTGTGTTTTGGGCGTAACGTGCAATAAACCAATCAGAGTCTCATCTCCCATTCCCTTTAAAAGCTAGTTGCGCTTGCACCATGAAGGATTCTCTATTTACATGGCAGAATTTGCAAGCAGAAAGACTGAATGCTTCTCCAGAGAAGAATCCTTTTATTTTTAATATTTAAAAATGTTTGTGTACTGCTGCTGTGTACTGTACTGCTGCGTCCCTGTGTGTGTAACAAGCAGAGTGTATGCAAGTTGTGCACCCGCCTATAGGCGCATATTACTAACGCGCTCTTTAAATAAAAAAATAAAAAATACTGACCAACTGAAACCTGGTCTAAAGTCAATGGCTCAGTCATTTTCAGTTGCCTCAAAATAGCAACGCGCCAACAATGCACCTGAACACCTCGTTTTCAGACCAGCACGCCCATGGGTGAACAGATGGGCGTGAGTGCATTTGCAATTTAAACAACGTGGGCGCTGGACGTGACAATAATAACTGCGTCGGGATGAAACTAGCAAAAAACACTTGCATCATGTCTGGTGTCGCATTGCGCCAGGTGTATGATAGGGCTCAAAGAGACTCCTGAATTAGAGCTTACATACAATTAACATTCCATATATCGAGTAGGTGCTTGTACATATTTCAAAAGTTCAAAACTACTGTTCAAAAGCTTGTGGTCAGTATGATTTTTTTTTTTTTTTGAAAGGAGTGCTTTTTATTTAACATGGATGCATTAAATTGCTCAAAAGTGACAGTAAACACATTTATAATGTTACAAAAGATATCTATTTAAAATAAATGCTGAATTGTGCTGAAAAATGCTGATATACATTTATCAAAGAATCCTGAAAAAAGTATTATGGTTTCCACAAAAATATTAAGCAGCACAATTGTTTTAACATTGATAATAATCAGAAATGTTACTTGTGCACCAAATCAGCATATTACAATGATTTCTGAAGGATCATGTGACACTGAAGACTGATGATGCTGAAAATTCTGCTTTGGCATTGCAGGAATATATATTTCAATATATTAAAATAGAAAACAATTGTTTTAAATTGTAGTACTATTTCACAATATTATAATATTTATTTTTGATCAAATAAATGCAATTAATGAGCATAAGAGACTTCTTTCAAAAACATTACCAACAGTAGTGAAATTAAGGCAGCTTAAATTTTCTTTATGTGCATGTAACATCTTCAGATTTTTGTATACTGCATAGTATACTACATGCTACATATTTTACTATCTGACTGTAGTGGTTAGTGAGTTTTGTGAGTCCTCACTTTTGTGTCTATGGATTCTTTGGTGTCACTTTGGAGTCTAAATATGAGTGTCTGATATAAGTTATATCAGGTGAAACAGACTCTCCCATACACATTTTCTCTAACGCACACATGCACACAGACTCCTGACGCAACTTGCCATCAGTAGAGAGTAATGAAGACAACCTTGTAATCTTTTAGAGGCCAGGCAAACACTTTATCCAAGTTCTGGAAACACCATGTTTCATCAATCAAATATAATTTCGTCAATCCACAGGGATCGAATGTTGTTTTCATTGCTCAGTCAGGGCTGGTCTCAGATATACTTCTTAGAGATATCCTCATATGAATTCATTAGTGGTTAGTTTCTTGTTGTAGAAACAAGTTCTCGGTAATATCTAATTTGCTTGTTTAAATCAGCAGCATTTTGCTTCATCTATTGGTCCATAGTTTCTCAATCTGAGCCTTTCCTTTTCTGTGAATGTGTGATAGTTCTGATTCATTAGGCACTATAGGTAAATAACTTGCTCAGTAAATGGTAAAACTATTTGAACTAAAAACCAGTGTGTTTTTGAATATGATAATGAATTAAAATAATATGATAACAGATAGCAGTTTGCAATATCAAGCAGCATAATGGACTGTTTTTATACAGCTAAAATAACTGGCCTCGCAAATTCAAGTTACAAATGGCTGCACCCGCTCTTAAGTTAAAAATAAAGCGGATAAGCTCTGGTTTTAGAGGGCTAGTTAATTAATGTATTATTTAGTTCACAAACCTGAATATGTTCCTCTGTTCCTAGAGCTCAAAAGCCAAGGTCAAGGGTTTGATTCCCAGAGAATACACATACAGTACTTTGTGAATGCACTATAAGCCGCTTTGAATACTGTAAATGTTAATGTGGGATTAATAGGTGAGACAAATCAGATTATTAGAGGACATAAACCATAGAGCAGAAACACTTATAAGGTGAAACGGAAACAATGGAGGAAGTGTAGACGAAGGAGAGTAGATGAAACTGGGAAAAGGGAAACTGGAGGAAAAAAGGGGGATTAAAGATGTAGGGCTGAAAAACAATAAGGTGCACAATTAAAGAATTAAGAAATTGAAGAAAGAAAGATGTCAGACACAGAAAAACAAGATCCTAAGTGTGAGCTTGAAGGACGGTGCACTAACTTGCCTGGGAACAGAATGTGGTAAGGAGGATGATGTCAAAAACATATTTTGCCTGCAGCGAATGTGCAGAACAAAGAATAACCATAAATTCTCATTCATCCATGACAGATTAACTGTGACTCATCAGTAGGAGTCTTTTTTTGAGGATGTACACATTCAGCTGGCTCTTCTCTTGGATCATGTAGAATCGGTGTCCTCTGCCCACATGCCAAAACATCAGAAGGACATTTCATATGAAACTTACTACAAGCATGTCTGTAAATCATTTGTAGTCATGGATGAAGGCTTTTTCTTGCATTGCCCTGAGAGGCAGATTAAAAAGGCATGTGCCCTTGAAACTAATTGGGGTTTTCTCTTGCATGTTGTTTTTATGTGCTAGTATAACATTTCAAGGACCTAAAATCTCATTTTGCCCTCATATGATTGAAGGCGAGAGACTCATTTTTGTTTTTTTTGTAGAGCAACAGAAGCATTTCGGATATTTAGATTTGCCTCTCTATCTCTGTTTTCGTCCCTTTCCCAAAATGGAGAAAATGTAGCTCTTAGAAATGAGATGATGGATTTGTGTAGGAGTGTGTGGGGGTGTGTGTGTGTGTGTACGGGAGTGTCTGGCTGGCATGGTGGTCTGTCCTCACACTCAGTTTCATCACTTAGTGTGCATTTCCCATGAGAATATGACTATGGTGATGATTCTGTTTGTAGAGGATTTAAAAGTAAAATGTTCTCTCTCCCTTTCTGTGCTTTTGATCTTGGTCTGTCTTTGACTCTCTCTCTTCTTAAAAACAGGAGAGCTATTTTGAGTTTGCAGTCTTTCATTTTGCGTCTTACCTTTTTAATGCAGCGATGAAAGAGCGAGGGGGTTTATGCTTGGCTCCGCTTGTTGACTCTTTCAGTTTGATGTGTCTGTACCTGTAATGTAAATGACAATTGATGAAATTGTTACTTAACAAAGAGACATCTTTGTTAAATTTGGTACAGTAAATGCCATGCTTACCCTGAGCAGGCAGTTTATGCCAGTAACTGATTTGTTTAACCCAAATTTCTGATTTCTGAGTATCTGTCAGTATTGTCATATATTTTCTAATACACTGCCCTTCAGAAGTTTGGGGTCGGTAGTGTAAAAACACTAATATTGTAAAATATTATTATAATATAATATTGTAATATTACCAATATTATTATAATATATAATATAATAATAATAATGTAAAAATATTATAATTTAAAATAACCAATTTAATTTTTTTGATTAATGGAAATTTAAAACGACAAACATTTATTTGAAATATAAATATATTGTAACATTATAAATGTATTTACTGTCCCTTTCGATCAATTTAATAAATCCTTGCTGCATAAAAATACTAATTTCTAAAAAATAAAATCTTACTGAATCTTACTAAAACTGCTATTGGCGATTTCAGTGTTTGTTACAGGTATGACGAATACAAAACTTATGTTCGGAATATCTCATCAGCACACACAAGCTTAGCATTCAGTATGCAATGTTAATAACTTGACATGTATGAAGACAAATCTTCAAAAAGTACCCAAGACTTATTTCTTAGTTCACCCCATATATTTTGTCATCATTTACTCACCCTTGTGTCTTTCCAAACCTATAAAACTTTCTTTCTTCTGTAAAAAATTAAAGATTATGTTCTAAAAATTTCTCCATACATTGTCAGTGAGATCTAATGCTGTTTTGGAAATGCAAAAAAATATGGTGTGCATGTGTTTGTGTGTGTTGGCGCATATATTGCCTGTGTATTTCAACATGCTTATCAAAAAAAAAAAAAAAGTTTTTCTCCTCGATGCAGTGTCAGATGTTTTACTTTTCTTGATAAGAGTAGCTTCAACTGAAATTTTTCATATCGTTGTTTTTCCATGCGTGCTGAGCTGGAAGATAATCCATCCTGTACAGTGGCTGAACTCAGCAGTCTGTATTTCAGGAAATTACCCTCAGTGTGACAGTGGAAAAGGTCACAGCAAGTCATAGCTGGTATGGCAGTGATTCCATCAAAATATTAACAGGTGTGTGTACAGGTGATGGCTACTCATCACCCTTTAATATTCATTTTGTACATGCTGACACTGTATTTCCCATTTGTAATCAGTTATTGTGATAATAGACGCAAAGAAATAATCTTTTCAGAAAAAAATCCAACACCCAACACTTTAATTTTTGTTACATCAGAGATAAAGGCAATTTGTTCAGTTATCACAAAGACTAATTAACTCTGTACTTAGTTGGGGCATTATGCATTTTAAGTCAAAACTTGCCTGATCTCGCTTTGATTTCAAATGATAAATTACCCCCCATTAGTATTCACCAATGAATGAGTTGTCCAGAGTTGTCCAGATTGTTATCTTCACTGAAAGCTATTAGAGAGGTCTGAGGATATGGATGTTTCACAGTTTGCGTAAATGGATTTGGGGTGATCTATCTGTTACACACTTAGGGAAACATTCCCTAAACTGAAAAAGAAAAAAAAAAGGAAAAAGAAAAAGAAAAAAAAAACATCTGTTTGCATTACATTGATGAATGACTCTCTTCTCATCTTGACATCATGTTTCTACTTTACAGAGCAAAATATACTTTGTAAAAGTTTCAAGCTTGTTTTTTAAACTTGGTATCCTAACACTTCTGTCAAAATAAGTAAACTAAGCCACTAAAATGTTATGAAGCTGTAGTTTAATGTATTCGTTTCAGATTATATTTCTAAAACTGCAAAGTGATTTTATTTTAAACAGTTTTTGCCTCATTGTCTCAAATTGATACAGACGGCAAGGGTTTGTCAGGCCATAGACACTAAGCTGTCAGTACAACAGCACCCCCTGGTTAAAGGCGTAGCCTTATAGGCACAGCAGCACTTCTCAAAAACATTGATTTAAGCAGAGCTCTTACAGCTGCATGAATCAGTTTATAAACTTGGAAATGAAAGGATCTGAAAGAGGGGAAAAAAGGGGCAAAAGTGGTGTTTAAACAGTAAAGCAGCAAGCACATTTGAATGGGATGGTAATGAAATTGAAAAGGGGTAGTTTGATATGAAAAAATAATTATAATGACAGAAGTGGCATCAGGAGATGTAATCTATGTGTCAAAAGGAAGCGATATGGGGGATGTATGTCATTTGCCTTTTACACTAAGCCTTTTACACTCTCCATTCACACTTGTGTTTTCCTCACCCTCTCCATCTGGGCCACATCTACTGCATATGAGCAAGAGCACTGAGATGCACAGTAATAGGCTGTATTTATTCAGTACTGCTGACCTAAACTGTTCTGCACCTCATTAGAGCACATTTGACTCAATGATACAGTGGAAACTGAATCCAATGTAGGCTGACAGTTTGTTTGGAGGCATAGGAATAAGCAATTGCTTTTAATAAACTGTATCTAATTGATTTAAATGGTGCTGCTATTTGACCCTGAGAGTTTAACCTTCTGTGCAGAATATGTTCACCAGAACTGTACAGTTTTGCCCCAGTGATTGTGGTCATATCATGGTCAAGATGGTCTATCATGGTTGAGATGGATTTCATTGTTCTCCTTCTCTTACTCCAGCTATCAGGGTTTTCTCCCACTTATTGAGTTTGTTTGGGAATGAAAGATTAAAGATGTACTGTGAAACCCCATTACCCTCTTAAGACCCTATAGCACTCTAGAGAACAAATGAATAATTTAGAGGGACTCCGAGTCCAGAGAGAGTGGCCATGATTGTTCACATACATTTCAGTTTCCACTTTAACTGTTGTAGCACATTACATGTACAGTCAGCATAAATTCCGTTTTTCATTTTAAATTTCAAGTATTTTTCCAATTCCTATTTTCTAAATGCATGTTATAGATCTTGTTGTGAACAATTCATGCATGCGTTTTTTGTTAGGTTTTTTTTTTTTGACCTCGTAATGTGTAATCAAAATGTCATAAGTGGGCCTTCCAGTGACGTATGCAGTACTTCTCCAGTCATTTTGTCTGCTTGAAATTTGCCCTTGCAAGCTCATGTCCATCTGCCTGTGCTTTGGTGTGAAATGCCCACATTTCAAAATCCAATCAATAACCAATGCATAGAACTAAGTCACAATCACAATACAGAATAAAAGATCTGACACTACTTCAGTTTCATCGCAGTTATGTCGATACAGCACGGACGTGACAATTTTACAATGTTTTGTTAAAAGGAATAAGCGTTTTTTAAATTTCGGTTCATCACATAAAGCTATCATGTAGCTTCAGAGGACTTGGAATATAGCGCCCAAGTCACTTGGATCACTTTTATGATACACTTTTACTTTTACGGAGTGTCTTTTTACATTGTGCAAATAGCCCACCTCACTGGCAGATGCTATTTACACTAACTGTGCCTACCATTTTCTGATTGAGCCAGACAAAATTACAAAAGAAATACTGCTGATGACAGGATCAGTGGCATAGAGAGTAAGGCGGGTGGCGTTGGCATCCAACTACTATTTATACTTTATGTGAACAAAATACTTTTTGTTGCTATTTACACTTAGTTTTATTTAGACATGTAAATGGCATCCATCATTATTTGTATTCAGTGCAAATAGAGGTTCCCTTACTTTTATGATGCTTTGCATCCTTTTGATGCTTCTGTTCTTAAAAAATTTTCCTTCTGTGTTTCACTTAAGAAAGTTCACAGTAGTAAATGAGTAGATAATGCCAGAATTTTTAAAGAAATTTAAGACATTTAACTGACATTTATGTTAGGGTCAGAAATATAAATATTTGTAATGTGAGACTTTAAATGATCATTCATAATCTGTGTACAACCAGTCATTTTAATTAGAAATTATAGTTTTAGCGCAGTGAAACTGGATTCTGGTTTACATTACAAATTTACTGAGCCTAAAACAGCTAACATAGCAAGAATTTATTATGTAAATATTTGCAAGATGAAATATCACACAGCACAAGCACGTTTTGAGGTATTTCAAGCTGTCTTTGGAATGTTTAGTCTTGATGAGATACAGAATTTGTTTAACAGTGTCCTCTACTGGTTGTTTTGAGTACTGCAATCTTTGTCTCACAGGACATAGGGTGCTTCTCAAATGGAAGGCTGCATCCTATTAAGGCTGCATATCTTGGCTGCCACGTTATCAAGTGACACCAAAGGCTGTCTCTCAATCTGAAGTACCCTTAGAAGGCAGTCTTTGTTTCACGTCATTTAATTAGCTCATTTTCAAGGATCCATCTAGTGTATGCTTTGCGTTCTTCAGTCACCCACAATCCTTTGCACACATTCGAATTAATAAAAAAGAACTAACAGAAAAGGAGTCAGACTCATCTCTGAGCTTGTAAGACAAAAATAATGTTTTCGGAGATGAAGGCATACATGTTATCTTTTGTTTTGGTGTAAATGAATCAAGTCAAGTCACCTTTATTTATATAGCGCTTTACACAATACAGTTTGTTTCACAGCAGCTTTAATGTGATAACAGGAAAAATTATGCATTTCAGCTGTTGTTCAGCTGAAGTCAGTTCAGTGTTGATTCAGTTACATTGTAAAGATCATCAATTAATAAATCAGTTCATTTAATCTATAAAGCAGTTCTGCAGAAAACAGTGATGTCATTGTCCAGCTCAGTTCAGTTCTCATCCAATAGTGTTAGTGCAGTCAAATCAATAATATTGTTAAATATTAAATATGCCAACTAAGCAAGCCAGAGGCGACAGTGGCAAGGAACCAAAATTCCATCAGGTGACAGAATGGAGAGAAAAGAACCTTGAAAGAAACCAATTCTCCTCTGGCCAACGAACGAACATAGTGTCATTATGATTCAGGCTGCATCACAGCACTAAACCGCCAATAATGTAAGCCATTGGGAGACCACAGACAGTTATCATTCACTGTATTGCATTAATAGAAAGCCAGTTAATATAAATATTTTTCCAGAATTAAGTTTTAATAGTATTTTCGTGCTGTGACAGTATGGACAGGAACGTGTGATGTAGCCATGTGCAATTACTACCATTTTATTCTAGTGTTTAAATGCTGAGGAGGACTCTGTGCTGCCTTCCATTTGAGAAGCACCCATTTGCCAGATGTTGTTTTATCTATAAAATGAAGTTCAGGGTTTAAACGTCATAAAAGAGCCATAATAATGAAAGTTGGAGTAATAAAGAAATAAGGAAGGTTATGGATTAACACTGCTTCGATTTGAACAGTCTTTTTATTATGAACCCCTGAACAATTACAGTATGCTACTAGTTATCTTGCAGTTCCAAAATGAATTTAAATATATTCCTATTATTAATTTATTTTATTATTAATGCATTAAATTGAAAATTAGTTCGTTCGTTTGAGTGTTAAGCTCAACTTCCATTGGAATGAATTAAAAACGTTCACTTGGAATGAATTAAAAATGCCAGTTTGGTAGACATCGCCCAGTGGACATGCGCTGTTTAATGTGCTGCACGTCTGGAGAAAGAGAGAACACACACGGAGCTGAAAGGGCTTAAATAAAGTGCATTTGGCTTTAGATAAAACTACTAGAGGATATAGCGCTGAAATATCATTACCACAAACTGTGGTGTGATCCGCACCACTGTTTTGACGCGCTGCTCACTTCAACTAGAAACAGTAAAATGGTGTTACTGTTCTGTCTCGCGGTCCGGATGGATGGAAACATGTGGGGTCCGGATGCGATCATGTGGACCGTGGTCCGCCATTTGAATAGTAGCCTAAAATTCGTTTGCCGTTTTTTTGCACAATAAAATCTTTACTGTTTAAATTGTGTTGTATTGTAATCGGGAACATCACGATGCCAGCTCAACATCGTGATATCTGTCAGCCATTGGCGATGGACGGTGGCATCGTCTATCAGCCCAACCCTTGTAGTAATATCTGTATTATGTAACATACGTTGCCTTAATCAAAAATTTTCATTAACTTCAGTATTGTGTGATACTATTTCAAAGTGATTTCCGTCATTTTGACAGATAATAAATTGTATTTACCTGTGAAACAAACCTGTAAAGAGACTTGAGGATTTGAGAAGAAAAACGAGAGATTCTTTGTGCATTCCAGTGAATTATTAGTGGGATTTATTGTAAATTAAATCGGGAGAAGAGACCACAGATGTGCAGTATATGTTGTCCTTTTTCATACTATTACAGCGGAATGCAAAGGGAAAAAAGAAAATAATCAGGAGGAAAAGAATGCAGCAACTGAAAAGAGCTCTTGCCTTAGATATTTTTGTCGTGTTAAAATACCAAGCGTTAACGTTAGTCTCATGATGCCTGAAAATAAAACATGAAGGAAAATTGACAGCTCATTCAGTCAAAATGACGGATAAGCTTTATTTGTAGGGCAACCTTATTATTTGAAATGATTAGTTTCAGTCTTTTAGAATGGAAGTTCCCCAAACCGGAAGTGCCACCCATAATTCAAAACGCAGTAGGCTCCTCAAGAATAAGGTGAATAGGAAATGTCAAGCTTCTTAGGGGGTCTTGCAGTATTGATTTAGAGAAGGAGGGGGCTTTGGTGTAAAAAAGGTTGCCCCACTGCTATAGGGGCTACTGAATCAGAAGTCTTGCACATTCACAAAAAATAGCTTAATTCTGTTTTAAAAACTAAGGTGGATAACTTTATTTTTTTGCTCATAAATTCAAAGGTGTAATGTCTTTCCCTTCATCTTGTAGAAAGTCCATTGCTGGGGACAGAGATGGAACTCCAGCTGGTGGAGGGCACAGTTGTGGCCTTAGAGAATGCTCTGAAAATGTGGCTTCATGACCAGGGCGGAGACAGAGAACAACTGCACTTGTTGTTACCCCCTTCTCTCACAGCACAGGGTTCTACACCACACCCTGCCAACAGGCCAAGCCCAGGTATACACAGCTTGTAAACACATTTTAAGAATTTATTTTAGACTTATGTTGGTTTATCCACTAAAATATTTATTCGAAAATGAATTTCTTGCTGTACGCAGCTCCAAAATGAATATTTTAGTGAAGCTTGTGTTGTGTATTGTGTGTCTGCTTATTATGTATGTGTATGTGATGTTGCTTATGCTCATGCTCTCTGCAGTCTGTTTGAAGTGTGACATGCAGGAGAGACTTCTCAGTCCAGCCCTGCTTCCCAGCACTCCTGACCTTGGAGTGAAGACTGAGAGCATGCACGATTTCCAGCCTCCAAACAAGAGTCTGCCCAACCCCTCAGCACAGTGCCTACGAGTTGTCAAGTACAGTCAGATCTGTAGTTAGATTTTGTTTTAGGAGCTAAGATTTTAGATTTTGTAAGCAAATGACAGTAGATTAGCCGTAAGCGTGATTTTGGCTTCTTTTTTTTTTTTATGAATAGTGTTTTGCCACAAAGCTCCCAAAGTGCTGTGATAACATCACAGACCTGGGAAAGTCCATAATAGTGGTTTTGATGGCTAATAATGTTCATATATATTCAGTAGGAACACAAAAACTCAGTATGTATGTGGCCTCTGAAACATAATTAATGTACAAGTATGCTGTGTGAGGGAGATGAGGATAAAAAAAAGTCTATGCAAAAGCCAATATGATGGAGAGCGCTCTGTTTGAGTCCTCTGTTTCCAACACACAGTCATACATTGTATTCCCCTTGAGTGTTTTGCATATGATTTTCATGCACATGAGGTCATTCTTTCGGGCACTGTGATACAATCATACCACTTGTCCCCACCTAGTCATTATGGGCCAATTTGACATACACTTGCATAATTCCCTTTCACACATTTTTCCCTTTCACATGTTGTTTTTTTTTTTTTTTTTTTTTTTAACTCATCCACATTTTGTTTTTTACAGGGTTTGTGAGAGGCTTACACTTTTTAAGAAATAATTTTTTTTTAGCAGGCATGCATTTAATTGATCAAAAGTAACAGTAAAACAATTATAATGTTACAAAAGATTTCTATTTCAAATAATTGCTGTTCTTTTCTGAACTTTATTTATCAAATAATCCTAAAAAATATCAAAATTAAAAAAAAAAAAAGCACAACTGTTTTCAACATTGATAATAAAAAGCACCAATTCAGTATATTAGAATGATTTCTGAAGGATCATGTGGCACTGAAGACTGGAGTTTTAAATTTTTTAATGAATTAAAATATAAAACATTTAAAAAAAAAAATGTATTTACTGTATTTTTGATCAAATAAATGCAGTCATGGTGGCAAAAGAGACACTTAAAAAAAATTGCATTTTGTTTTTTTAATAGTACTCTGATTAAACTATTTCACACAACAACATAAGTATTAACATATATGCCACAAGATTAACTTACAAAATTTATAGTAATAATATATTTTTAATAATTATTAATAATTCTATAATTAAGCATTAATTTAAAGATATACACTTTCAGATCTAGCTGTTGTGTGTGTGACAGAGTTCTTCATGCCGATGGAGTGTGTCAGTCTGTGCTGTATGGACTACCGCTCGTCATCAGACCAACCTCATGCTGGCAGCTGGACTGGGATGAAATGGAAACAAACCACCAAACATTTCATGCTCTCTGCCACATACTAAAAGTCAGTGCTTGACTGTGTGTTTCTTTATGTGTGTGTGTTCATAGAGCACAGCTGTGTGATAATTAGTTATGTAAGGGATGTGAAAATGTTTTAAAGTAAAAAAAGAAAGAGAGGAAAAAAAAGCTACACCATATATAAATCTGTTTGTCAGACCCGTGACTGGTTCCTGTTGGTGCGCTCAGACCCGGGGTCAGGATCAGGCTCAGGTTCTGGTGTGTTCTCCTACTATGTACTTCAGTCCTCTGGTTCACTCTCTCTGCTTTTGAAACCTGTGCTGACACGAGAACTGATGCTGCCCTGCTCTCTGCCTGTCTCAATGGAGGACCCACCACTTCCTGCACTCGCCACTGTGGAGGTGCCGTTACATAAAGGCAGACATCTAATGTGTTTTTTTTTTTCTTTTTTAAAGAAGATATTTTGAAGAATGTTGGGGTCCAAACAACATTGGACCCCACTGACTTTCATTGTATGGTAAAAAATATCTTTTTCCAGAATATCTTCTTATCTGTTATCTGTTTTCCACCATTGGTTTAGAATGACTTGAAGAGTAAATGATGACAGAATTGTATCCCTGTAAAAGGATAGTTCACCCAAAAATGAAAATTATCCCATGATTTACTCACCCTCAAGGGGGGGTTTAAAGCTCCCAAAAAGTGCATGGGTTTTTGTACGAAAAATATTCATATTTAAAACTAAAACATATTTAATAACTAGCGTTCTGCAGACGGCCGTACGTATCGATTTGTGGCGGAAGAGTAAACCCTTGACTTGACGCATGACGAACGTGGAAGCTCAGAGGATAGAGCAAAACAAAACACCGGTCATAAATTAGAAGTCTAAAATGAGAAATTGTAAAGAGAAATGTTGAGAAGAGGTGCTTCAGTTTGTTGCACAGCCCTATTTGTTTAATCCACGAGAGGCGTCTAAGCTTATGCTACTCCTACATCCTGCGTCATACGTCACTTTAGGGGTTACTCATTTACTCATTTAGGGGTTACTCAGTCGACTTGGGCAGTATGCGTACGGTCGTCTGGCAGAAGCCAGTTATTGAATAGTTTTGAATATGGATATTTTTCATACAAAATTGCATCGCTTTGCTTCAGAAGGCCTTTATTAACCCCCTGGAGCTGTATGGATTATATTTATGATGGATGGAGGCAAATTGAGGGATGCGATTCCCATTCACTACCATTATAAAGCTTGGTAAAGCCAGGATATTTTTAAATATATTTCTGATTGTGTTCGTCTGAAAGAAGATCATATACAGAAGTCATAGGATGGATTGAAGGTGAGTAAATCATGGGATAATTTTCATTTTTGGGTGAACTATCCCTTTAAGAGAGTTCACTAACACTTTACAAAATATCATAATCTTTAATCATGTTTAATCACGTTACACCTCCATGATGATCATGTGATCACTGTGTCCAGAGCTCCCTAGAGCAGCTTGAGAAGGACCCTGTTTTTAACCCTCTCTGTCTGGACTCCAACCTTTACCTGCACCTGAGATTCAAAGGTTTGCTCACCCGCTCATCGCAACCATTTGGAGCACAAGGCCAGGGCAGAGGCCATCGCAGGGGCGCCAATCGACCACCAGAGGGCTCCACACAGCGTCAGGTTAGAGGAGTACAATGAAACAAAACCTGATATTGTGCCAGTAGTGTTGACTTAAGTTGACCTAAATAGATTAAATGTAGTCAGGATAAAGCAAAGAAGAGGCATGTGTCAAACTTCAGCAACTTTCAAACTGAAATACCAACATGGTGTCATTTTAGTTCAGCTCTAAATCTGACATTTTAGAAAACCATCTAAACAATGCAAATAGAGAGGAAGTATCTTTAACCATCTATCAACAAAGACTATGGCAAATGGTTGAATTGAGTAATTCTTTGTGTGTGTGATGTTGGAAGGGGAAATTTATTGCCCCAGAGAGCAAAAACGAAACCAGGCACTGGCCTAATATTGAAACACCCACGCAAGGGGAAGACAAAAAAAAGAGAGAATGAGAGAGATAAAGAGCAATAAAAATAAATGGGTTCCTTTTTTTTAATCTGTCCACAATCCGATTCAATATGACCAATTTTCCAACCTCAAGCCCTTTGTGATGTCACACGTTGTAAATAGAAGAAAGATATACTGCAAATTCAAAACAAAAATGTAGTCATTCTTATAGTGCACTGAAAAACAGATGTAACAAACGGATCTTATATTCTAAATTAAGCCTGTTAGTTCCATCAGTTGATAGAGAGTTTTATGTCAAACTTGATCATTATATTCTCCAGCATGTATTTGAGATTCAGTAGAAATGAAGCATCTGACTCTTTCGTGCAAAGAGTCACGTGATCAATGTAGCAAATTTACTTATTTAATTAGTGACCTACATCATAATGTTGTTTGTTTCAAAATCCTTCTGTGCAATACAGGAAATTTTTGCCTAAAAGGGCTAAAGCTGCATATACAGAGAAGTGTTAGAAGTCACAATGACACTTAAAGCTCTGCTTGGAGGGGGAGGAGCAAAAATTACATTTTCCATTCTTCCATTTCTTGGCAAGCAGAAATTCTAGTCATTGCTTTGGTTGAGTCTTGAATAAGATTTTCTTTTAAAATGTGCAGCCAAACTTGAAGCCTGTGGTAGACAGTTAGACATGCTTGCTCTTGTTCATTCTCTAATTTTTTCTGTGCTGTCATTTTTGGTCGCAGGGTCGGCAGTCTCAGAGTCGTGCGCGAGCCACAGTGGCCCCTCTGCCGTCCATTCCTCTAAACAAGATGCCTCGCCCTTCACTAAACCTCAGCCACTCCCGACCCTGTGCCCCTGCCCTCTTTTTCCAGGACAGCTATGAGGAGGAAGACCCTCTGATCATCCAGTAAGATGAGAGAGAGAGCATAATACTTTCACTGTGAGAGGAAATCGCACTTTCAAACTCACATTGACTTACACTAACTGCTGTGCACAGCCAGAATTCAGAGCAGTCGTTTCTAAACTCCCACAGACAGGATGTTACATACTTGCACATGACCGGAAATATTCTATTATATGTACAGCTAATTTGAAATATATATGTGCTATACAAATTTGCTTTACTATTCAGAGAACACTGTACTGTTTTGTGCATCTGTTTCTCTCATCTAACACAAAGCATGTTTTAAAAACTCAGTATACACCTTCAGTTAGCTATAAAAAGAAAACAAAAACCTTTTTTTCTTTAGAAAAAAGTAAATTATTCCTCGGTTATTAGATACAATTTAATAGTGCAACATCACAGCTTCATTTATCTCCTTACATCTGAAAAACATTACACCTTAAATTAAATAACCTCATTACTTCTCCACAAAAAATGTCTTCGATCAAAAAAAGTCACTGACACTGCATTATCAGTCCTCATACCTCAGACGCCAAGTATGCAAAAAACAAGCCGTTTTGTTACCCAAATGTTTGCAATTAAAACAGTCCTCATAGTAACAGCATGATTTCGCTCTTTTGGAGGAGTAATTAAACTAACCGTTTAACAAAGGCTACACCGCAACTGGGAAAATCTTGACAAAAAATAATAGTTGTGAGCTGCTGAGGCTGCTGAAAAGAAATAAAATACAAAACCACAGCATTGTAAAAAGACAAGAAGAAAGGCTGTTTAAAGAGAGCGAACTGCCTTCTCAGTGTAAATGCTGTGGCTAAAAGGCTCTGTAGAGAGTTGAGGAAGAAGAGGGCCAGAGTAGTGGAAAAGTAGAGGCATTGTCTTCCTTTTTGGAAGCTGCCAGTACAGCCTCAAGGGAAACACACTGTACTCAGCTGAGCAGGAATTCAAGGCCTTCAGTGAGTTACAGAGAGCAAAGAGAGGGGGAAAGACAAGAAAGAGGTCACTCTGTGAAGCTCCGCGACCTCGCGGAACAAGGTTCAGCGTTGGAGGCAGTGGTTTAGATTTGTGAGAGCTGAGGGATGCGATTCTGAAAGCAGACTGAGGTCAGAGCTCTGATGTTACTCAATGGGCCTCTCTTACTAGAGCCCATCATGTATTGCCTCATTAAGCTTTCCGCCATTCCACCCACCTGGCACCGCCTACGCTTTTATGACATTGTGGTGAGGTTTGGCGTTGTGCAAAAGGCAGAAAAAGCAGACATAGAAAGATGTCTCGCGTCATTCTCCCCTTTTTTCATATTTTACGTTCACAGTTTCCTAACTTGTTCAGTAGTTACGAAAGAGATTCAGAGTTGTTGTTTTTTTTCCCAAATGTCTCTTTACTTCTGATTGACTAATGTATTTAGCATGTGTTGTTTTAGGGACCAGTGCCCAAATCACTTAAGTTAAGAAAAAACATTGTAATAATTTTTGGAGTATTACTGCTAAGGATTTTCTTAATGTAGGGGGTTTATAATATTTTCACAGTATTGTTAAAAATACAGATCTAAACAGAATCTCTGATTCAGTTCATTAATTCTAAACTGTTAAATGAAGTAGTTCTCTGTTTCTATACCTTTTTAATTTCAATTTTCTTAATATTGTACTTTCTTTATAAACCAATACACTAAACTAATACTGATAAAAAAAAATATATATATATAAACTGTTTATTTATATATTACATTCTATATTTTTATTAACACTATGTATATTATTACGTGGATAAATGTTTTTAAAAATATTCATTGCTGTTGTTTAATGTTTTTCTTTTGTACTTTTAAAAATAAAAAACCTTAAAAATTGGCATTTTACATGAATAATCAAATAATCAAGTATAATCAAATAATATATTTTAGTGTCAGAATAAGGTATAAAAGGTATCCATTAAAAAGAACTGTTAAAATTTGACTATATTTTATGTTTTTATAGAAGAACGATCTTAGTGATCTCAATTTTCCAAAATCAATATATTATTGGTTATAAATCAATGTATTATTGATTATATTGATTATATATTGATATTTAATGATAGAATTAATATTTACTATATATTAATGCTGCTTAAACATATATTGATTATATTATTAATTACAGTAAGAATCAGTAATAAGGTTTTTCAAAAAATGTTAAATAATCATTTGCCAATATGCACGCATTCCAGGAGTATATTTTATGTATACAGTAATGCACATATTGACATGATTAATATTAACACAGAAATCATGTTCATTGTTGTGTACTTTAAGTATGGTATAGATTTTATTTCAATCAGCGAGTTTCTTTTAATTGAACTTTAGTTGAAAGACATAGCATTTTCAAGAAACAGCTGCACTTCCCCATCATTTGCTTCACACTTCAGAGAACAACAGCTCAGTTCTGTTTTCCGTTTGGTTATCCAAGCATTAAGTGGCCAGCGGAACGAAAACATAAACGGAACATTCAAGAAAAAAGGAACTAGTACAACATGAGAAGTGCATCCAAACTGAACCAGTGTGCACCTTTTTTATCCATATGATGCCAAAACTGAAACTGATAACTTGACCTCTTTAACACATACACTATTTAAAGTTTTGGTGGTAACGTGGGTCTTTAAATAGAAAGCATCAATGTGTAGCATGATGAACCGAGTTTACACCAAATTTAGCTCATCTCAAATATTTACTCAGTATGTTTGGATTACATCCAACAACAAGTAATTCAATAGACAAATAACCGTCAAAGTCAAACTAAATTAAAAAATGATACTGATTGCAAACGACAATGATAAGAAGACAGAGGAAAAAAAAATGCAAGTCCACTTCCTTTTTAATACCTATGAGTAATCCACTGTTAAAATGTACCACTGCAACCCAGTATGATGGTAAACTAAGCTTAGCCAGACCTTGGACCAAATGAATGCATTCTTTTTAGATGAAAGACTCTGCTCTGTCAACACATTCACTGCTTTTCTGCTTAAGAGCACCAAACATTGAAAAAATACAGCAGAATGTGATGAATAGATCAGATTTTGGCGGTCCAATTAAAAGAAAAAAAAAAAACGTTAGCAGTGGAAGAAAAGACTGGGGGAGACTGGAGAGAGGACAAAAGGAAATGAGTGAGAGGGCCAATGAGAAAGAAAACAGGACAGGGAACAGTCTGTACCTTCACACACTGCCAGGCAGACACACATTAACTCAGCCAACTCCTATCTGAAGTAAGGCCACTGTTTTACACAGATGGTTAATATTCACTTTGCATCAGGATTATCCCTCAGATGTCAGACACTTTTCAGGACGACAGAGGACTAAATGAATAAGGGACTGAGAGTGAAGGATAGGGCATTCAGGGTAATTTTCATGCCCCCTTAACAAACCAAGTCCAGATTTTTCCTAGGATGTGCACATACTTGTACATTTTCAGAAATGGAAAAAGTATTCTCTTGTACTATAATTTTTATTATCATCACCATGATCATGTTGAACAACAGCACAGCTGCTGACTCCGCATACACTCATACATATAAAACACACACACACACACACACACACACGGCAGTGGATTAGTATCCTTTTGCTACAATCTCCATGCAAAACAATGCAAGGTTTGTATGTGCAATAACTGACCTGCCAGTGAAGTCTCTGCACTTCAACAATTAAATTGGATTTGTCAGATAAGGTTTGGACAACAACACCAAGTGTTATGACAAATGCTTCATAATCTCTTCCGTTACGCAAGTCACAGACTCAGATTTACAAAACATGACTACTTTGCCCAAGAAGTGCAAAACTCTGGCATATGCCAATACAAGCCCTTTCAGAGGGCATTATCCACACAAACGTTTTGTATAGTCTTAGTTCTCAGACAGTTTGTCAGTCAGTGACTACATGACTAAGGTTTCAGTCTGAGCCCTGACACAGAGCACTCCCTTCTTAACGTGGACGGATTTCCTTTATCCGTGACTGCCTAAATGTCGACAAAGTTTAAGTCAAATATCTCCTAAGTTGTCGTAGATGATGTCTGGAGACTGTGTGGTAGGATGCCACGCATTTGGAGGCGGCTGATGTCTAGATACTTTGCTGTAAATCTCCATGATGTTTCCAGCACCAGCACCTCTTCTACCAACTTCCATGCTGTTGTCATGGCTGTTGCTACTGTTATTGTTGTTCAGGTTAGCACTGGCTTTATTTTGAGGCAGCAGAAGAGGGTCTTTCTTGGGCAGTGCTACTTTGCTTGGTTTAGGTGCTGTGACAGGTTTGGGGCCTTTTGGTCTGGGCATTGGCACAGGTTGTTGAGCCACCTCGTGACCTTGAGGCTCCTCCATTCCCCTGGTTTTCCAGGGTTGCATTTCAAACCGTGCTTCATCATAAAGCGTGATGATAGGCAGTGCAGATCCGGCGCGTCCCTCTGGCTCATCATAGATGTGCTCTGTTGGACCTCCATCTGCAGGGTGCCTGCTTCGCCCATCAAATCCCAATGACATTGTCCTCTGCACCTCCAGACTGATCTGATCATAGATGTCTGAGTAGAACGGCTCAGGCTTGATTCCTGAGCCCTGGCGGCTACCCCCCTCTTCGCCTGTTGGCCTGAGGCGTGGGATAGGAGTGGGCATGACTTTGATACTGTCCACCGGGTCTGAGTACAAACAGTCTCCTAGACAGGGCGGTGCACGTACAGAGTCAGCAGGCTCCGAGTACAGACTCCCTTGGTCCTCTAACAGATTTTTGGACCCACGAGGCATGGGAGATCGTGGTGGGGTCCCACCAACTGGAGGCGGCGGCTCTGGAAGGCTTCGGCCCTTTAAGTTTTTCCCATCCTCCTTTCGACCAAAGATACCATCCGCAGACCCAGGCTTGCTACCACCAGAATCTCCATCTGGCTCACGACTATTTGCTTCTGAGATGGCAGCACGGATCTGCTGGAGAGCTGGGCAGTCAGCGTCTAATGATGGAAAGCTTTGACGTCGTTCTTCAGCTTGGGCTTTCTGCTCCCGAATGGATTCCTCAACAATGTGAAATATCTCATTCCCCTGCTTTGTCTCAAAGGTGAAGTTCCCTGGCCCAGATTCACAGCGTCGACCGGCTTCAAAAGAGAACATAACCTGCAGAGCATGTCGGAAATGTGACATGTTTGTGACATTTCTTCACTTTTATTCTAATTCTCTTTTAGGATAATTCTGTGTCAAATCAACCAAATTTCAGAAACTGGGGAAGGGGGGCATTTTTACCCCCCTGTAAAGTGACTCCAAATCTCAAGTTAAAATTGTCATTTTGACCCTCCTCTACAAAATAGTGATTACTCAGTAAATATACATCAATACATTTAATATTTTGGCTTTCTCCTTCATTTATGCATTTCTTCCACCATAATAAAACAAAATTATCAAAATCAAAAATTTTAGCCGGGGACCTCTGGTTGAGTTGACATGAAATTACCGTATACACAAATACTTGCTATTTGAATGAACCTTCTTTAAATGAACATATCAGCAAAAACCAACAAATATGGACCGAACACACTGGACTTATTGATCTTTTTGGACCTACTTTATATTAGGTGTCTTTAACTACTATATAATAACATTAAATTAATAATTTGATATAATGCACTTTTTGTCTAAATGCATGTTTTTACATTTACTTATATTTAAAATACCTGCATTTAATTAAATCTGTACTTAATTTTTCTGTTGACCTGACTCTTACCCAAAGTAAACCTGTCCCTAATCTTACCTATACCCGTTTCGCAATACAGCATGAACACAATAAGTGTGTTGTACCTAGCAATTTTTTTTGACGTTAGTACATAGCAGTTAAACACACCTAATATAAAGTAGGGCCATCTTTTCAAACCATCATGACCTGCATTCAATAGTTATTCACCGCATTAGCTCTGCCTTCCGCCCACTCATAAGGGATAGAGGAAGGCCAACTTCCTGTACCAAGGCAGTTTCTATAGTAATGACAGGAAGCAGAGTTGGAAACAACAGTGGCTTAAGTTCCTGCTTTATATGTCATCTGTAGTATGAGGCCAGCTGTCTGCAACAATGCTGGGTTAATGTAAACAGCGGTTAGATAATTTTAGACATGATGTGTGCTGTCTACATGCTAATGTGTGTGTCTATTGGCTATGTATATACAAAGTCAAGGCTAAGTCCATTTTGAAGGTCCTCTATCACTTGTTACCCTCCTACAGATGACATTCAGTGGCATTGAATGTCATGCAACTGAACATTTTTAGCAATCCACACTGATTTTGTATTGGTTTGAAATCTTTGTATGCTTTAATTTAGGACAGTTCAAAATCAGAAAATGACACTTACCCTATCTCTTCCATAGCGACGGAGAAGTTTGTAGGGCCATATGAGTAAATCCTTTTTAGTCTTGGGGTCCTTCAGAATAAGGTTGTCCACATTAGCCCTGAGCCAGTAATTACCAGAGAGACCACAGCGCTCTGATGCTTCTGTCCTCTGGACACTCACCCAAAATTCGTTAACTGCAAAATGGAAAATGGAATGTTCTGTGTTCACTTCAAATATATCGCAAGTCAGGTATAATTTGTATGTGGGTCAATGGCAAAAAGAAAAATCCATAATAAAGGAAAAAGAAACCTTTAAAATCAAGTTTAAAAACAAAAGTCTTTAGTAATGTACTCCTTCAATTCATGCTGGTTTTGAAAAACTTTTTTTTTTTTTTTTTTACAATTTTCAAGAACAGGTTCGATTTATTAATTCTAAAAATGTGATATGATGTAAAAGTGAAAACATATTTTCCTTAGATCTTTAATACATCTGAATATAAATGTGTCAATTTTTCAAATTTTTGAAATTTATTTTTCAAGGTATAATGTTTTTTTTTAATATAACAAATTACATTTTTGGAGAGTTGCATCACATTTTTACTAACTTTGTGTTTTATAAAAAGGCCAAATCGGATCATTTATTGACCTTGAGGATCTGCAGGGGTCCTCTCTCTATAATATAATTTCCTGTTTTGTTTGTTCTCCATGTTTCTGCATGTTGGTTGCACCACCTGTCTTTGATTTGGCGTACAAAAGTTTTTAAAATATTTTTAAAAAAAATTTTAATGAATAATTATAAAGATGAAAGAAAGAATGCCAAACTATTTATTAGGCTTTTAGGCATTGATCACCTAAAGCGCACAAGCGCTGGTGCGGCACTCTTCAAATTGAAAGCACAAACATTGTTTAAATCACCATATTGTGTTTTTAGTTTTAGTAGTATGATGATTCAAAGCGTTTCTTCTTATCATATAAGTGCATTAATAGAGGGAGAGACAGTGTATTGCATTAGGAAAAAATGAAAGTTTACAGAGTTTTAGTGACAGTACTACATTAAACTACTATATACAGTATAATGTCAAATTTAATGTATAATAATGCAATGTATTTGTGGGTGCTGATAATGCCAAATGTCTGATTTTAAAAAGGGGCCTACATTATTTTAAACATATGTAGTCAGTGCAAGCATATGTGTCTAACATAATTCTTTATTTTTAGCTTTAGCATTGAGAACCAGGACCAATTCTATTCAAGTCAGTCAAGTCCTGATGTAATACCAAATTTAGCATTTTAATCAACAGCACATTTTGTTAACTTTTTACCATATGTCTTAAAATAATAATAATTATAATAAACTTCATTTTGGCTTAAAGTACCACAATAGTATTGTATCGTGAGTTCAGTATCGTGAATTGTATTGAATTGTGACATGAGTACAGAAGTAGGTTCTGTGACTTATAAGTAAAACTAAAAATTCTTTGAATCACAGGAAATTAGCCAACACTGGTCTTTTTCAAAACACATAGGAACAGTCCACAATATAAAAAGTAAAACCAGGATGTTTTTCATTTGATGGGTACCTTACACTATTTCCCTGCTAAATTCAGCACAGATATGCTTCTGCTTATCAGAGACTAAAGGCCATGACCGATTACCCTACTTTCCTCTGCTTCTCTAAATGCTCCCATGCAAACTGATAACACATATAATAAGTTGCTCCATTGTAATCTACATTCATTGTCTTGTCTATCTCTGGATTGGCTTTTAACCAAAATACCCCTGGACAGGGCACCAACCATCATTATTCAATACACTCTGATGCCCACTGTCATACACTATCACTATCATGCCAGAAAAGGTCTATATAAAGGCGATAATTGAGTCAGAGTGCTAAGACTGTATTGTTGCAAAGGCTTTTAAATGTCAGCTCCCACACTCTTTGAGGAAGTCAGTGCTGCCCTTACTAAAAACAGAAGTGTTCACAAACTATTTCCCTAGAAACACTCAAGAATGCACAGCAGGAGAAGAGGTAGTTTGTGCATTAAGTGGACTTAACAGTGGCTCCTTAACTGTTTACCTTGCATAGCACTGGATGAAGCGAGTGCCAGCAATAAAGGAGGGGGTAGGGGAAATGCCTGAGATTCTGCTCTACTTTCTGTCTTCCTCCATTTCGCTTGTTAGCCCTTTGCGTCTTTTACTCTGTGACTATTCAAATAAAATGAGTGACACAACCAACTATGTCTTTCTGGAAACAGCTATTGAATGTGTAACCACATTCAAGAGCTCTAGTATTTTGGGCTTTGTGACTAACATGAACAGGGAATTTGCATGCAGTCCATTTGCATCTAACAACATTTCTGTCTATTCACTGATCTCAGATCAGTTTTGCTGGTCTAGATTTACATATAACTTCAATCTAGCAACCAAAAAGTAACTGAATTGACAGTAGAGATGACGTCAAGTCCTATGTTTTGAGAAACTCGTTGCACATTATGGAAATAACACTTGGAGTTGTATAGCTCAATTGAAAAACCGACTGACTCACACAACCAACAAGTTGAGTAAATTCATACTGTGCCTTCCAATGTCCCTTCTTACCTTCCTCTCTGGAGTAATAAATGAGATTCTCTGCCATTTGAAGCTCTTGCTGTCCATTTGAGTCAAAACTACCTAGAGAACCACTTCCTCCCTTTAAGTGATAGAGAGAGAGAGAGAAAGTGAGACAGAAAGAAAGAGATGCTGAGTTAGTATAGGTGCAGCTGTGTTATTCCCAACATATCTGGAATTAATTTTAATGTTCCAGTTACATCCATAACCTTGTTATAATATGGTTGAAAGGTTATCACACTTGTCATATAATTTAACAGAATTCATTCATTGTTAAACTGGTAAAACTACTATCAGTTATTGTAAAATTGTAAAAAAAAAAAAAAAAATCAGATCTCTCGTTCTTCTTCAGATTCCAGGGCAAAGTTACAAACGTTAACCACATAGACCCTTTAACCATTAAAAAGTCTCCATGATGTCATCTCACCTGAAAAGCAATCTCGCACATCTTCTCCACCCACTCATTGGTAATATATTTCTCAGCTGCAAAGACGTACGTCTTGTCATTGGTCTCCACACAGAAGGCTGCCATGTTTTCTTTGGGGCAGGTTTCAGTGACAGCAGGGAGTATGCTGATGCATTCTGACAGACGGATTATCTTCTTGTCCATTTTCTTAGTGCTAGGTTTATCACTGGCGCTGCCCGAGCAATCATAAAACTCAAGCCGTGCGATGCCATTTTGACTGGCTGGGTACAGTACGAACCAGTTCTTTTTCCATTTCTAAAAAGGAGAGAGGGAGAAGAGGAAGTTTGTACTCTTCTATGAAGATCTGGCAGTGTCTTAGGCAAAATCAACTATTATTCACTCATGGGTCTAAAAATACATACACAAAACTATTTCTGTTAGTTTAATACTAAACAGACACATTCACAGAATCTAGGCCATGTCAACTTGTGTTGCCTCAAGTTGCTATCCATTAAATGAAAATCTATTTTATAAAAAAAAAATATTATTATTATTTTGAGCTTGTCATTTTTAATCAAAATATCATAATTAGACAATGGCAGACTTTTCACTGGTGATGTATACTGGAATCCTCCAATTATTTAGTCTGGTTAAACGCCACCCTGTTGTTAAAAATCAACTGCATGTTCAGATCTGCCTCCATCCAATTAACAACCAATGGATAGAACCAGGTCCCTGCCGTACATTTTTCTTTTTCAATAATTAGTTACACTTGCATATATGGAATATGGAAGAAAAGATCTGTCGCTACTTCAGCTACATTGCGACTTTACTTCCATGTAGCTGCAAATCATTGTTAAAATCAAGGCCATAAAATCTGGAATTTTGTACAAGAGGACTGTCAAACTTGCATCACTTTCTTTATTAAGCATGTGGGGTCATAATGCTGAGGTCAACTAGAGGAACTTGACAATGACTTCTAAGCCCCTTCCTCCAGATGGACAACAAAAAGCATACTCTGCAGCAAACAAAAGACATCTATGTGTGTATGGGTGTGTGTAAGAGGGTGAGTGTGGGTCAGTTCCTCATATTGTTTGTAACGTAACTAGAAAAGACAATGATCTTCAAACACAAGTATTTCAAGCTGATTCAATATTGTGATGCAGATGTGTAGTTGCTTGAATTAACTAATGCAGTGTACAGTACACACTACCAAAGTCAGTCTAATAGATGAAAAGGAACGAACCATTGTAATATTTGGAGTCATGAATTAAATTTTTTTTATAATGTTCCCTAAGGTCTACTAATAATGTTGGTAAAATTTTTACATCAAAACAGCAGTCATAATTGAAATAATTTTCTACCCTGTTTTTGACATTTTGGTTTAAAGTTGCATGTCTCCTTTAAGACCTCATGTAAACAGCTATGATTGGGTAACATCTTTGCATGAAATATGAATATTATACATGTGGAACTAGAGATGTTCATTTAGTTTTTTTTTTCCCAACCGACAACTGACGCTTGTTAACTGATCATTAACTGTTAACCAACAACATTGTCAAATTAGAATTAAATTAGATTAGAATGAATAGGTGTCTGTGACTGCGACCCATTATAAATATCAAAATTTGTTTTCCGGGGGTTTGTGCAAATAGCAGCATAAACAACAGAACATGAGGATTCACACATTGTCACATCATGCACATGCAGCGCTTCTGTGAAAGGAAAAAAAGCAGAATATACTTTTGTTTTTATTGTGAGTAAACAAATTTAGAGTTTTGAATAATGTCTTACTCTTATCTGTATGAATTTTAAGTTGTTTCCTCTGTTATAAGGAAGAAATTCTGTGATCACGCCAGCGCCTCACGCACACACACACACACAACATATCAGTTCTAGCACTGCTAACAGGCTGTGATAATGAACACAGCCTGTTCATTATCAAAATAAAATACAGTGATACGAACATATAAAAAGTTACACTGCTCAATTGAAATAGTCCGTATAAATAGTAAACTGAAAAAATGTTTTGGAGTGAGGGGAACTAAACTGGCCTATAACTATGTTTATAGTGTTTATAATATTTGTAAACATTTCACTTTATTTACTGGTATTTTACATTATTTCTAAATGTAATAATAAAATGTGAATTATCTGTTTTTTTTTTCTCTCAAAAACCAAGATAGTAGTGTACCAAGCAGCAAACATTTTATATCTTGAAAAATTACTTTAAAAATTATTTCATTTACTTTTTAAACCGTTTAACTGATAGTATTAATTGGTCAAAATACTGTCGTTAATGGTTAACCAGTTGATTATGAGCATACCTATGTGGAACTATAAAAATGCAATTATGATTACAGTTGCTGGGTAATGGAACGTGGGTTTTGGCAAGAGAGCAGAACTTGCGATGAACTAAAAAGATTAACAGCTCCAGGATTATAAAGGAAGTGATCTTTGATTACTTTCTGTATATAATTTAATCACAATTTGAATAACAGTTGTTTTCATGGTACTAAAAAGAACAATGTGAAGTTGACATTTCAGTAAACAGCTGACTACATGAGTCATTACATATCAAGACAATCATTTATCATAGATCAAGCTTTAGAATTAACATAATTACGTGTTATGGCATTAAATCATGTTAAATCAAACACAATCAGGCACTGTTAAAATAAAAAGCTACTTCCCAAATGTTATAATGCTTTGGAAGGTATGCAAAAAAGATGCTCTTCCACAACAAAGGACTGCATAGCATTTGGAAAAAGTTTCAGGAATCTAAATCTATTTTTATTCCAAGTGATCCTGTTGTAATATCTGTCCCTTCACTAAGATTAGAAAAGAACCAGTCGACCAGCCATCATTTCCCAAAATATCATTTGTGTGGAAATATTACAAAGTCTGTAAACAGGACGCTAACACAGGCCAGAGATGGAAAACAAAGAGGACGCAAAGAGGAGAGGAGAGCACAGATGAACTGGCAGAGAAAATATACCAGTAGCAAGCTGACTGTTCGTTAATGCGTGAGATACTGTAAGGAAAATAAAAATATTGAACTGGGGGTTGGGGTTTATATGAATGTATCTCTGAAGGGAACTGATTATCTTCAGAAAAGTTTTTATGGCATTTTCTTTTCCTCTGCCTCTGTATAATGCCTATTAAAATAGTGTTTATAAGCGAAGAGCTTCTTTGTGTACAGTGGTAACAAAGGAAATGATATACCGCTGCTGTTCCATAAGCGCCACCTACTGTCAGGGAGTAAATTTGCATTTTAAGCCTTATAAGCTATCCGTTTGGGATGTATACTCAGGATGTTGGGGTCTCCAGAGAACCCAGACAATAAAATGTGATTGTGTATCAAATGAATGTTTTTTTTTTTTTTTTTTTTAAACAAATGTAATTTTACTCATTTTATTAATATTTTTACTCTACGTTTGTACAGTTTTGGGGGGATTTATGCCATGTTTTAAATTTATATCAAATTTAAAAAGTTTTTTTTTTATTTCAAAATAACCATTTATGTCAAATTCACTTTAAAAAAAAGACAATTTTTATTCATGGAGATAACATGGACAATTTGCCATGGTGTAGTGTAAGATTTGTTGGAAAATACAGTTTTAAAAGTAAAATAATTATCACTATAACCAGTTTTGGATGACTTTATTTCACAAATTATAACAGCACTTTTTATAGTCTGACTAATATATTTGGTTGTGGTTCTCCATCTTGGATGTGTCATGACATGGTGTCTCTACTTTATTTTTGTAGTGCTTCTGCATTTTGGCTGATTTTATTTGAGTTTGTGTCTGAGAGCATTTTGCATTGTGGCTGTTTTAAAGTGTTGCCACTTAATTTCTGTCTATGCGTGTTCTGCTGTGTGTTCTGTTGTGTCTGATTTTCAGGAGCAATTTTATCAATTTTCTAAGCAGGGTCTCGAATGTGTGTGATTTTTTTTTTTTTTCTCACACTAACATAAAACCAGATATATATTCCAATTTATTTATTTATTTATTTTTGTATATCTAGAAAGTATTGACAACATTGCAAAGTCTCATGCTATTTGTATCAAGGGAAAAAAAAAATTCAGCAAACGTCATTTGGGGTCAAAAAGACCCCGAATAGCTTATAAGGGTTAATTCAGTACATCTGCTGTTTTTGTTTTGTGCAGGTATGTTTTAGCATAAGAACAAAATGAGTTTACTGTAAGCCATTTGAAATGAAACTATATGAAATTTTATGCTTTCACTCTAATGGCAACTTCCCTCACCACAGATTCTATTCACAAATCCACATTCCTCAATATAGTAACTCAGCGCACTGAATAAGAGTCTTGTTGGGTCATTCAAGTATCTATCTGCCTTACATTAGAGTTACTAATGATTTGCTCTTATCATCAGATCGTGGTTGTATCTCTCTATTAGTGTTACTGGATCTTAGTGCTGCATTTGACACTATCGATCACAACATTCTTTTAAATAGACTCGAAAATTATGTTGCCATTAGTGGAACTGCATTGACATGGTTCAAATCTTACTTATCTGACCGTTATCAGTTTGTAGTAGTAAACGGAGATGTCATATCGATCACAAGTTCAATATGGAGTACCACAAGGCTCAGTACTAGGACCGTTGCTTTTCACTCTGTACATGCTACCCTTGGGAGATATCATTAGGAAGCATGGCATTAGTTTTCACTGTTACGCTGATGATACTCAGCTCTATATTTCTTCGCGCCCTGAAGAAACTTACCAATTCACAAAATTAACGAAATGCATAGCTGATATAAAAAATTGGATGACCAGTAATTTCCTACTACTAAATTCAGAAAAAAACAGAGATTCTAATTTTTGGACCAAAAACTTCTTCACGTAATAACCTAGAATACTGTCTAACACTTGATGGCTGCTCTGTTAAGTCTTCGTCGTCAGTTAGGAACTTGGGTGTGCTCTTTGATACCAATCTCTCATTTGAAAGCCATGTTTCTAGCATCTGTAAAACCGCATTCTTCCATCTTAAAAATATATCTAAACTACGACATATGCTCTCAATGAAAAATGCAGAACAGTTAGTTCATGCGTTCATGACCTCAAGGCTAGATTACTGTAACGCTCTACTGGGTGGTTGTTCCGCTCGCCTGATAAATAAACTACAGCTCGTACAAAATGCAGCAGCTAGAGTTCTTACTAGAACTAGGAAGTATGACCATATTAGCCCAGTTCTGTCAACACTGCATTGGCTTCCTGTTAAATACTGTATAGATTTTAAAATCTTGCTAATTACTTACAAAGCACTAAATGGTTTAGCTCCCCAGTACCTGAGCGAGCTCTTAAAGCATTATAGTCCTTCACGTCTACTGCGATCTCAGAATTCAGGCCAGCTGATAATACCTAGAATATCAAAATCAACCGCAGGCGGTAGATCCTTGTCCTATTTGGCACCTAAACTCTGGAACAATCTTCCTAGCATCGTTCGGGAAGCAGACACACTCTGTCAGTTTAAATCTAGACTAAAAATGCATCTCTTTAACCTGGCATACACATAACACATTATCAATTTATGTTTTCAAATCCGTTAAAGGATTATTAGGCTGCATAAATTAGGTCAGCCGGAACCGGGAACACTTCCTATAACACCAGATGTACTCGTTACATCAGAAGAAGAATGGCATCTACGCTAATATTAGTCTTTCTGTTTATCCCGAGGTTTACCGTAGTCAGCCGGATCCGGTCCGTATCCAGGTGAGATCGAGGACCTGCACCTTGACACGACCACAACGCAGCCCTGAAGACTGAGTCAACTAGATCATCCACTGTGAAAGCCTCATCGACACGACAGCCAGTGGCACAGTTCCTCAACAAACCATCCATACCGGCGTGATGAATACGATCCTCCACTGGATGGAACTGGAATAAATACTTTGACTGTTGCGATCCCATCGGACTTATGATGGCTGCCTGAATCATAATAAAGCACTGTTCGCTGTTGGCCAGAGGAGAACTGGCCCCCCAACTGAGCCTGGTTTCTCCCAAGGTTTTTTTCTCCATTTTAACACCTGTTTGCCACCTGATGTCACCTGTTGGAGTCTGGATTCCTTGCCGCTGTCGCCTTTGGCTTGCTTAGTTGGGGACACTTGACATTTGATATTCAACAGTGTTTTGATCTGCCTGCATTGACACCACTGTATGCGAACTGAACTGAGCTGGATGATGACATCACTGTTTACTCCAGTGCTGATATAGATAAATTAACTAAATTAATAACTATTGATTCTTACAACGGAATGAATCATTATCCATCTTAAGTAAATTCAGTATTGACACCATTTTCTTTAAGAGCTGCTGTGCAGCCAAAATTATATACCAGTTATCACTGTAAAGTTGCTTTGACACAATCTGCATTGTTAAAAGCGCTATATAAATAAAGGTGACTTGACTTAATCAACCTCTTTTACACAACAAGACAGTCACGAGAGTTCACAGCACATATAGCACCCATCAAGGGAAGGGTCACCTGCCCCCTTTAGTTACTGTTGCTATGTCCGACAAGCCATGCCGATCTCTTGCCACACATCATGTTTTCATGCAGTGAAAAATACATTGCGGAGCAAAGAGGACACTGACAACGCATCGACAGACAAGACACAGAGCAGGTTACTTTTGATATGAAACAAAGTCTCAAATTTTGTCATTATTAAAGAAATTTAAACAATAAATACCGTTTTGTGGCTCTTTAATGTGTCGTGAGTGACAGATCGCTGCAGCGCCCTCAGCTCAAGCGGCTCGTGAACCAATCATTTCTTCCTACTAGTTCATTTATAGCATCAAATAAACATGAATGAACGTCATAAAGAATGTTGTTTCAATCGTGGAAAGATGTCAGTACACACAATTTTTCAAGTTCAAGTCCACCTAAGTTATTTTGCTAACTCCCCTGAATGCTTTGTCGGACAAAATGGCGGATTCAGCGTTATGATTGGTTAGATCGCCTGTCAATCAGACTCCTGGCGAAGGGTCAATTACCACAATGCCACACGCTTTAAAATACAGCACACCTGAGCACATGGTGAACTGACTTCTGTCATGCAAAAATCAGATAAACTGAAAATAAATCACAAATGCGTCTACCTTTTAGACAGACTCCAACACTTGACCATTGCGCAATGTCATCAGATACTGTACAGACAGCAGATGTCAATGTGGTAAGGATGACGTGTGGGATTACCCAGCATGCTCCGTTTCCTCCACCACTCTGCAGGTGTTTGTGCAGCCATGTTCCTTTAAAAAAAAAACTTTTCCTTTTGACTGACTGACTGCATTTAATGAGGAATTAGGACTATACTAATGCCATTGGATACAAATACAAACATTGGTGTAACTGAACACTTTACACAGTACATATCACATTACATATCATATTAATTAATGCCACAATCAAATTAGTCAGAATGGGGTGGTGTGGCATTATTTTATTTATACAGATCTTGTATAGCCATATAAGGCAACACTTGAGGAATATACTGTGCAGGATGGAAATAATGCAAATGATCAGAAAGAAAGAGAGTGACTGATAACTTGATCAAATCTTCACATTTGCTGCACTTTCTATAGGCTAAATAATTATGTAAAAGAACATATATAGCTTGCTTATATGAAAATATGCTCGCAGTAAAAATATATATACAGGCTTTAACCCAAAAATATTAATTTCCTGTTGGTAACAGCCTGTTGCTTGCAAAGCACAAACCTGTGAAACAGTAAAAGTTAACAGAAATGCTGATAAATATGCACAGACACAGTCACACTGTGTGATTTCATCTTGTTAATAAGTAGACAATGTCATAGTAAGATGTGAAAGATAAACTGTGAAAGCAACTTTAAAGTTCAAACTTTAATAATATATATATATTTTTTACATACATAAAACATTAACTTGATCCCCAACACTGGCACCAAAATAAATGACTCCTTTAGAAAATATTCACCTGTTACCATTACCAAATAGATATTCTGACACGAGGTAGGCGATATACCAGTAGACATGATTAACGGGTAGAAATTTGTACCATGTGACTGCTGCAGATTCATTTAGCCGTCGATAATGTTTCAAGTAAGATATTATATGCGCTCCAAAATAAAAGATAACCAGTCTGTTCTCAGGTGTGTAAATCAAGAAAAGTTAGATCAACCAAAAAGCCAAAATTGTCTGCACACTGAAAAACACAGAATTAGACCAAAGCAAGGGTCTATCACAAAAATTACTTTAATAATCAATATGTTGATAATGTTGCCATAGAAACACATAATAAACACATACTGTCTGCATGAGAGATGGTTTCTGAGCGCTGTGATATCAGTAATGATTATAGTAATGATATCAGATTTTGGTCATAGTGCCCACCCCTATTCTGACATGCATTTCCATTCATGAAATTGGAAATGAACGTGAACATTTAAAAAACAGTTGGATTTGACTAATATTTTGCATGATCAAACTCTCATTGTGGTCCAAATACTGATATGAAGGTAAAGTACGGTTCAATAACATGAATTATTATTAAAATAATTCTCAAAAGCTCTTTTAAAACAAATGTGACTGTTGCTCAGTGACATGCTTAGAGATGACGAGAGAAAAAATAAATAGATTTAAAATAGATAATAAATTTTATTCACTGCACAAAGTGTGAGCAGTTGCCTTCCCACTTGCCAATAAAAGTAACAAGAGACCAGAGTTAAAAAAAAGAGAACATGACAGTGGTAAAACAAATTTTCCACTTTGTGTATTTGAGTATGTCTCAAAAAAAGAAAGCTAAAAGACTGACACTTGACTACAAAAGAAAAAAGTGCATATAGCATATATTGCTTTCACACATTCCCAGGGGTTTCCAAACTTTTCCCCCACCCCTACGAACTCATACTAAGTCATAACCCTACTACGTCAGAATTTTGTTATCGTGACAACACTATATTCAGTAGTGTTTTATATTGGTTGTTTATTAAATAGAGTGCTCAGGTACTCTAAAGTTCCTTGAAATGTAGTAAAAGTAAGAGCAAAGTCCAATGTGGGCCAGGCAAAAGATATCACTCCTCCATACACAAACGAGTCTAAGGAGTATAAACTGTTTGCCCTGTCACAATATATGCCTCACACAATTACGCCATGCATAAGGCCATGTTTCAAACAATATAGATACCGTTTTTCTCCAGAGCTATGTGATATGAAATTCCATCGTTACTCCAAAAGGGTTTTTAAACTACACTCATCTTAATTTAGCCCTATTTCACAATTTTTTGAAAGGGTTTAGTTCTACATTGGGTTATGAAAGTGCAGTTTTTGTAATGTTAAAGCAAGTTGTTAAGCAACTGTCAACCAATTATAAACCGCCTCAGTGCTCAATGAATATTCATGCGTTTTGTACAGTAGCACAAATTGATGTTTAGTCTTGAAGGAAAGAGTTTGAAAATGTCAAAAAGAAATGTGTTAGAGTGACACACCATTATGTTACATAAGAGATCTACGTGATAACATTTCCATATATGGACAAGCAGTTACTAAAACAGGTTATGTGCTTGTTGCATGCTGTATTTAGCAATGTTATTGACCTCGTAAATATGAAAATAAAAACATTTATGCAGGTCTTACAAATGTAGTGTGTGAAATATTGAAACCTGACTACCATGGATAAAGCTCTTGTTAGTTCAGAGAATAGAGAAACTGTTCAATCATGTCTGTGCTCATGCTAATGTTGGGCGTGTAATGAAAAGAGCTCTCTATGGTAAGGCAAATTAAATAAACAATTGATAATACTAAGAAAAAGAAAAAAAAACAATTCCTTTGTTTGGTCAAATGTTTTACTTTGCACACCTTGCACAGAGTTGTCAAACATGGTACATGTACTTTCATACAACATTGTCATGTTATTTTTATAGTCCAACCTTGCATTTCCGTTTTTTTGTTTTTTTTTTGTTTTTTTGACAGTGCAGAATACAAATTTTCGGTAAATTACAATTGTAATCATACATTTCTTATTCACTCTTTTGCATTTGTTATGTTGAACTTGTATCTATAGTAGTCAACATTTGAAGTGGATCAAAAAAGTCAATCAAAGTTGTCCTAAGAATTAGTTTTAGGACAACTTTGATGAAAGGTTTTGATCCACTTTGAATGTTGACTACTATAGATACAAGTTTTTCTGCTGATACAAGTTTTTCTGTAGATACAAGTTTTTCTGCTGATACAAGTTTTTCTGTAGATACAAGTTTTTCTGACTATGGTATTATATGTATACTGTATTTCTGCTGCATCTATAGATAGCACCATTAATCTGTAGACCAAAAAAAAAAAAAACAACTCTCACAACAGCATGATCGTGTGATTCAGCCATCACACTATGAGTCTATCATCAGCCTCTAAAGAGGCATCACCAAGCACACAAGGTTACTTTTAGTCATGGAAAAGTAGTTTATTGTTGACAAGATACCTTGTATTTGGCTATTTAGTTGTAAACTAAGCTATAACCTTCTTACAACGCTCTTGTGCTCCTGATCTGAGAAAAACCTGCACAAATGAATGGCAGCATTAATGTATTATCCTCAGTTTGCTGTTGCCTGAGGCTAAATACATGTAGCTGTGCTGTGTGCTCGTAATTTGCTTACTTCCATATAACAAAGACGTTTCAGACAGAGATAGACAGAGGAAGTAGTGAATAATGAATTAATGACAAGCCAATGCTCCAGCAAGATGTTTTTGATCCAACGCAGGTCTGACTGAAGACATATGACTCATATCAATGTCTAAAGAATGACAAAAATACATGCCTAACATATTCAGTGAGAGAAAAAACAAAACAGAGCCTTTTGTGGTCATGTGTCTGTGATGTAGCATTTTCCACTGCACGTGGACAGAGAAGAGAGACACAGCTGGCCGCATGTATGTAGGCTATAACCTACTCTTGTTTAGTGGTTAGATATCACTTATGAAAAAGAAAAGGAATATATGTCTATGTTACTGACCCAAAAACACAGAATATGCATGAAGTCAGTTTAAAGTTGAAGATGCATTGTAGCACAGGATCTGATGTACTCATTCATGTGACAATCTCATGACAGAAGAGGAATAGATAAGTCATTCTTTCTTACTGTTAAAGAAACTACTTAAATTGTCTTCAGTGTTAATTTAGATTCTTTCTTTTTTGAATTGTTGACATTTAAAACATTTTGGTTGATGTTGTAGGACCTCTTTCTACTGTCACTCTCTATATGATTGGATACATTTGAATTTGTAAATAGTAAAACACTGGTATTAAAACATTGGCACATCAGTAATGTAATGCACTTTTAAAGTTACTTAAAAGTACATATTATATATTTTGAGACTGGAAGTCTGTGCGATCACAAAATTGTATGGTTACGCATACTTTTTCATTATTGTTTCTTTAAACAAAAAAGCTGTTATGCAATTTTGTTTTAAAATAATAGTAATATTTGAAAAAAAAAAAAAAAACTTGTCCACCAAAGTCAGTGTTGCACAAAATCAATGCAACTTTTTTTCAGCAGGCCTATCATATTTTGACATTTCATAGAAAAGACTAATCTTAAAAAAGTCTTGATATTAATGATTCAAAATTGTGTTACATTTGTTAAAAATGTTTAAAAGAATACTTTTTAACTTGATAAATGTGTGCACACTCAAGTGTATTGAAGGTGCAAAGAATTTTTTTTATTTTTTTATTATTTATTTATTTATTTTACTTGATGGTTACCCCACATAAGTCACCGAATCAAAATTTGTGAGGAGAAAAAAATGTATAAAAAGTTTTTCAAACAAGAATACAAAGATGACATGTCTAAGAAGTTGGCACGTGTTTAAACTAGTAAGATACTCCTGTTTATCATGTCAGACATCGTCATGTCATTGCCTCTCAAATCAAACACTATATGAAACAAGCTCTTACCTTTCCAAACTTCTGATGCTGGACGTACAGTTGTCCCTCCTTAACGTGAGTGTCCATTTTTAAAACACTCTACCGCGGCACAGCAAGATAAAGGATAAATATATATTTCTCAGTCTTTAGACTTTTTTCCGATTTCCTACCGCGCGAACTTCCGCTTGGCAAACTTTTGCTTCAGGGGCGTTTCGACGGGAAATCATTAAGATTAATCTAACGGTTAAATGAATGTTTGGAGGGAAAAAGCGAAATGTTATAACAGAGTGTTTTCATGCTGCTGGTCCTGAGTTTTGAGACGCTGCTCTGCTGCTGAACTCTCTCTCTCTCTCTCTCTCTCTCTCTCTCTTCTCCTCGCGATAGAGGAAGCGCGCGCGCGCCTACAGCCTTTCCTCCCACCTACTCCTCAACCCAAACAGGCAAAGCATGACGCCTGAAACCATCTCTTTTCACTTGCAGTTATTATAGCTTGCGTAATGTATGTGTTATAATGCCTGTTATAATGTTGTCAGCGAAACAAAAACATCACAAGACAGGTGCAGCACCTGTCTTGTGATTTTTCACTGACAACATATTCAGGTGATGTTGCTAATTTATGACTGCCAGTTGTTATGCTGAGGTGCTGTTACTGCTAATTTATTCTGTATTTACATCCACTGATTTGATTTCTCAACCATTAACAGCATTCATTTAGCACTGAAATAATGAGGGAAAAATCCAGGGTGTCCTATTGACTTATATGATTAGTCTTTTTATTTTTAGAGAGGAATGCACTGTTTTGTCTAAGCATTTGATCCATATATATATAGTTGAAATCTGAAATCCTGACCCCAGCCAGGGAAAAACAGAAGAAATTTATATTGTTCAACCTGAATGGTTAAAAACCTAGATCATTATCAGAGTTAAGATTAGAATCAAAAGCAAACCAAATTAGTCAACCAAATTTTGAAAATATTTTTCATTTCTGTAGCTGTATTTTAGTTATTGTCGTGTATCCATCAACATTTTGAAGAATGCAATTGTAAGTTTATAATGCAAATAATAAAAATTAATTGGATAAAACAAAAATATTTAATTTTTTCATAGTACATCTGCGGTCGTGTGTGACTACAGAAGGGATTCGTTCAATAATGCTGCCATCTATTGGTCAGAGTTTGTGATGTATGGATGTTTTTTTATTATTATTTAGTAATTATTTTCAATTGTTTGTTCATTGTTTAATTATGTTTATAATGATTGTTTTAATACAAACAAACCTTTACTTAAATAATTCTGGAAAAAATAAAACTTAAATATGATAGAAAAACATATTATCTTATCTTCACTTAGATATAAAGAGATGATAAAAATGGGTGTGAATAGAAATTTTATGTGAATTTAGGTAATAAAAAGCTATCTGTCAAAGTCCTTGTGTTATGCGCTGAAAGTTGTTTGAAGCAGCTGACTGTGATCGGTCATGTGACTAAAGAGGAAGCAGTCGAGATGAGCGTTGTGTACGGAGGAGTGGAGGGGTGAGTTTATGACAAAAAACATTATTATGAAAACGAATATAATCCATTTTATTGACATTTTAAAATAAAAACCGTTGTATTAAAAAGCATTATGATGGGCGTTGCTCTAAGCGCGTTCCTCCTGCCAGTCGTTTGCGAATGAATAAATGAAAGTGACAGTAGCTTCAGAGTAATGAATGAGAGAATTTGATTGACAGTGGTGGGACACACTCTAAAGCAGTGCTGGTTTCTGCTGAGGGACATATCCTCGCTGAGACAGATGGACCATGTACAAACCACTGGGTGAGATCAGACTCAGAGAACATCGTTCAGTATATTGTGTAACTTACTTGAGTCTGTCTACAGTATTTTCTGTTCATTTATAGTTGGTTGGTGTTGACAATTGTATCAGTGGTATCAACGACATGGTCCAGAAGGCTAAAATCAAGGCAGGGCTGGACCCGGACACACCACTTTGTTCATTGGTGAGGCGATGCATCAGTCATTAATCCTCAACATATTCACCTTCATCAGGTTGCTTTGACATTGTCTACATTGTGTGTTGACAGGGTATGTCTTTGAGTGGTGGAGAGCAGAAGGCTGCTATCCAGAAGCTGATTGATGACATGAGGGAGAGATACCCTAAACTGAGTCAAAGTTATTTCATTACCACCGATGCCATTGGTGCTATGGCAACTGCCAGTGACTATGGTATTATATGTAGCGTATTTGCAACCAGAAGTAGTAAAGAATCTCAGAACACAACTGTCCTCTTAACTTTTTCTCTCTGTCTCTTTGTCATAGGAGGAATAGTAGTGATATCAGGCACTGGTTCGAACTGCAAGCTGGTGAATTCAGATGGCACACAGGTTGGCTGTGGGGGCTGGGGTCACATGATGGGAGACGAGGGCTCAGGTAACCATGTGGAAAGAGAAACCGACTGACGTTACAGCACTGTTATCACACACACCCAGTCTTATCTTAGAAAGATTATCTTTTATCTTATCTTAATCTTACAAATGAATTCCTTGCAAAGGCTCAGGCACACATTCAAACCAAATTCGAGGTGGTCATATTTACACTTGGTCGCTTCATGCATTTGTTACTGATGAGATTGCAGTCCGTGGAAGTTTGGGAGCTCTGTAATCCACATACCTTTTAGGACAGTAGCGTAAATAAGCTCAGAGACACAAATTTGTCCTGTGCAATAGCTAAGGATTAACTACTTACTTATTGGGTAATCATTGTACTAAAACAAGGGTTTTACACTACTGTTGAAAAGTTGGGGTCGGCTTTTTAAATGTTTTTGAACATCCATGCATTCATTTAATCAAAAATACAGTAAAAACGGTTATATTGTGAAATAATATTACAATTTAAAACAACTGTTTTAATATATTTTATTCCTGAATTTTCAGCATCATTGCTCCAGTCTTCAGACACATGATCCTTCAGAAATCATTCTAATATGCTGATTTGGTGCTTAAGAATGTTGAAAACAATTGTGCTGCTTAACATTTTTGTGGAAACCATGATACAATTTTTTTCTAGTGTTCTTTGATGAATAGAAAGTTCAAAAGAACCACCTTTATTTGAAATATAAATCTTTTGTAACTTTAAAAATATGTTTTCTGTCACATTTAATGAAATGAATGTGTCCTTGCTGAATTAAAAGTATTTATAAAATACTGACCCCAGACTTTTACTGTACATGCATTGTCTGATGTCAGGCTAAATGGTGTTTTATTAAGAATGTTCGGGAGGAGCAACGTTCAAATAATCTGACTAATCATCATGTCATTTTCAGCCAGCTGTCAATAATCAGTAATCAACATATCTACCCAATCAGCATGAGTGAAGGCCTATATATAAACATAGTCGACTCACCCATATTCCTTGACAGTTTTTTCATCATCCCTCCACCACCCCGTCTCCTCACACTCGCCTGGTTACTTTCCTAACCAGAAATACGGGGGAGTACTCTGGGTTCGGGCAAAATACCGAGCTCGGAGCCCTCTACTCGGACAGCACGCTAAACACGCATACTATTATGCATACTATTTACTATCCGATTATTTGTAAGTGTGAACTCGTAAAACAGCAATATGTATCGGCCCTTTCTGAACTGATCTGATGATCCAAGATGGATGTTTTTAGCAAACATTAACAGGGCCTAAGATTTTCTTTTTCTCTGTCTTTATCTTCCTGTAGCATACTGGATTTCTCACATGGCTGTTAAAACAGTCTTTGATGCCAGAGATAACCTCGTCAAATCTCCTCATGATATCACCTATGTTAAGGAGGCCATGGAAGAATATTTCCAGGTTAGGACTTGTTCATCTGATTCAATTTTGTGCTTAAATTGATACTTGAATAGAAATAATGATGTTTCCTTGTCATGTTCATCTCCAGGTGTCGGATTTGATGGGAATGCTTCCTCATTTGTACAGAAACTTTCAGAAGTCGCACTTCGCAGGGTTCTGTAGGAAAATAGCTGAAGGTATGCTACTAATGTACTGTATGTAGTAAGGCTGTGTGTGCATTATGCCAAACATTATGAATCTTTGTGTTTGTGTGTGCATCAGGTGGCAGTGCTGGTGATGCTTTGTGCCAACACGTGTTCACGGAGGCTGGAAAAGCCCTCGCGCAGCACATTGTAGCTGTCCTGCCCAAAGTACACCAGGTAAAATAAAAATAAAAAAACCACCCACAGTAATAGAGCCATTCTCACTCACTTCTTTTTCTGATCATTTGTCACTGTCATCTCTCATTCATTCAGGATTTGTTTTCTGGTGAGCTTGGCTTGCCTGTTCTGTGTGTCGGTTCTGTGTGGCACAGCTGGGACCTGATGAAATCAGGTGTGTAATAATGTATTTATAGAGCTTTTCATCTTGCCTGCAGTCTCATAATTAATCTCACATCAGAGAATGTTCAAATTTGTCATGTAGAAAGTATGTAGTGATACAGAAATTGTGGCTGGTAATTTTTTATGGCCTTTAACCAGTATGATTTTCAATATTATATTGTAAATTCAAATTGTTTTGCCCCGCATAAAAAGCCAGCAAAAAAAAAAAAAGCTCAGATCTTTTGGTCAGGAATCAAAACATTTCAATGTACAGTAGAAAGGCTTTGAAATGTAGAGTGTTGAATTTAAAAATAAATAAATAAATAATAATAATAGTCATAATAATTAAAAAAAAAAAAAAAAATGATGATATCGGCCGATATGGTCACCAGCAGTGTTGGGGGTAATGCATTACAAGTAAGGGTGAGTTACATAATCAGATTACAGTATATTTCATTATTTCAGATATTTTTTATTTTATTTTTTTATGAAAAACAAACAAACAAGCAAGCCTAGCCGAGATTAGAAAAAGTAACATAACACAGTACTTCCCATTAAAAGGAAATTATTATAACGGAATTAATTACTTATTTAGGGAGTGAAGCAATATTTTAATGCATTACTTTCGAAAGTAGCTTTCCCCAACACCGGTATATTGTGCATCCCTATTTGAAATAAAATCTGTTTGAGAAGAAATGTCACCTACACAAGGCTTGCTTGTTTCTTGTAAACAGCATGACTATGTTGTATGTTTGCTGCCAAATTACTGTTGTTTTGAGACACCCACCCACTTGTGTAGGAATTTGCGCATTACTCAGGACCATAAAAGACAGACTTGTTAAGACCACAAACACATTAGGGCTGTTTGGTTTTGGCAAAAATCATAATCGCAATTATTTTTGTCAATAATGAGATCACGATTATGTAACAGTACCTACTGCAGACTACTACATTTTTAGGGAAGTGCGGAATCTGGGAAAAGGGTGTGCTGAAATTATAACACAAGATAAAGCAAAAACATCATTGTGAAACAGAATGCAGCACAATAATCTTGATTATCCTGTTTTCATAATCGTTGGAACCCAAGAAATTGTAATTGAAAATAAAATTTGTTTAATCGCCCAGCCCTAATTCACATGAACTAAACATTGTGATGTGAATGTGGTGTTTTTATGCTGCAGGTTTCACTCAGGTCCTCTCACAGGCTCAGGCTCATGGTTTCAGTCACTTCCGTAAGTACAGCCTGCTTACTTTACGTCAGTCCTCTGCTCTAGGTGGCGCTAAAATGGGGGCACAGAATGCAGGAGCCAGCCTCCCTATGGACTACTCAGCCAACGCTAATGTGTTTTTCAGCCACACCTTCAATGAGTGATTGGGAAGAAACAGACCTGAGATGAGAGTTGCCACTACAGTTTTATGTCGATCTGAAATGAGAACTTCCTGTTTTTAAACTGACAGAGAAATGTTTCCAGACTTTCCTCTTGGTGGTGCTGTGTCTTAAACACCCATATCTTACCAATCAACTCATATGTATCTATAATATAAATAATCTCCCCCAAATTTTGAAGGCTTCCAATTAAATGCACGTATATATGTACCTTTTGTTTTTTTTTTTTTTTAAATAAAAAAAAAAGCAATTTCTGAACATAAAGTGGTATAAATATGGTAAAATTTTGGTAAATATGGTGGAATAATTTTGTTAATAAACATTTACAAAAGCACTTTCTTGTCATTAAAAACTTGTTTTGCTATAGGTAATTTGAAAATAAAATTGTATAATTTTTATTTAAATATAAAATCGAAATATGTAAATTTTTAGTGTAGCAAAGATGTTTGTTTCTGAATGGACAGTCTTTTGGCTGAAGTAAAAAAAGATTATTTACAGGGAATAGTAGAGTTGGGGGGGCTTCGACTTGGACTCGAGTGCAATTATGAACTCAGATGCACTCGGGTGGACTTGTACTCAAACTTGACAATGACTAAAATTTTGGACTCAAAAGTTTTCAGTGTTAACATGAGAGATAAAAGAAACAAGTAACAACATAAATTAAAATAACATGACATTAATAAATGTCTCCCAATCAAACTCAGTTGGTTAATGACTTTGACTTGACAAGGTGGACTCGGACCCAAAACTACGGTATAGTCTAAGACCTTCCTCCTCTGCTGATAGCAAAAATCATAGCTCAACCAAAATAGTTTTGTCTCAGTTCAGCTTTACCTCTAACCGTGACTACACACAGCTGCTGGTGTACCCAATATTCAAATTCAAATAAGCTTTAGGCCAAAAAGATGTGATGTAAATGTAATGAACTTGATTATTGGTGCAGGCTAATGACTGTCAGCAAGCATCAATGTTCCTAACCCCAAAAACCCACTCCTCTTTCTTTTAACCACATCCTGTTCGTGACCATATAAACAGATGTAAAAGATCTGCAACTGTTTGTCCTCGTTACAGGATGTACTGACAGTAAGATTGTGCTGATTGTCATGAGACTTATTTAGACGTATTTTAGGCAAGTTGGTCCCGAAGTTAAGCAATGAACAGTGAAAAGCGGATCAAAAGATCCATGATTAATGCATCAGTTAACATTCAGCATTCACGAGTAGCTATGAAAATGAACAAGCAACGCTGTAACTTTCAAAAACATTAAAAATCTTTCCGCATACTTTTGAATGTTCGTTTATCAAAAGCAAATGTTCGAGGTTGATAACAATAACACACTGGGTTTAGACATGATATATACAGAGTAATAAATGTTTATGTCTGTGGTAATTCAGTGAAAACCACAGTAAAAGCACATAGACAGTATATAATTCAAATTGAAAAGCTGTCAAGCACAGGTTGTGTTCATAATCTTCACACGGTCTGGAGAATCACTGTGTTCTCCCACAGTGGTACTTCTGTGTCCTTTTGCCTTCATTCTGCTGATGTCCATCTATATCGTCTTCACTGCACATACTGAGATCCCCTGTCAAGTTTGCAGACAACCATGTTGCACAATTACACTGTGGATGAAGATGAGTGGCGTCAAGCGTACATGGCCAATAAAATGTAACCTGTTATCTGAACAGTGTATACATAATCAATACGGTACGAGTGATCTCACAGTTTGGGACCTTGTTTGTCTAAAGAATAAAAACTATTGTTCACAATTTTTAATTCATTATTTTTTTTAATTCATATTCACTGATTCGAAACAAAAGAGTCGCAAAGCTTCGAAGCTTCATAACATTAAGGTTGAACCACTGTAGTCACTGTTTTAAATATGTAGTAACTTTTTGGGCATCTGAAAGTGTTAATTATCTTGCCGTCAATGCAGACCTCACTGAGCCATCGGATTTTATCAAAAATATCTTAATTTGTGTTCTGAAGATGAACAAAGGTCTTACTGGTTTGGAACGACATGAGGATGAGTAATTAATGACAGAATTTTCATTTTTAGGTGAACTAACCCTTTAAATGTAATTATGAATTTACCATTCTAAAGAAAATCAGGACAGTTTTGCTGATGAGAAACCAGATGTTTCCAAGCAATTTCCTGGAAATAAATAAATGGATGATGTTACGTGACGATTTCTGAATTCTCGATTAAATCAGTTCCCAACTTCCCATCCACATGCATATGTTAATTGATTCACACATATGCATATGTTAAATGGATAGTATTTATTGGGAATGCTACATTAAATGTGAGAATACCAAGTTTCAGTACACATTTTACTGAAAGATTTAAGATGCAGCCAAACACAAGAAATGGTCCAATTGGGTACGAACCTTTCTTCTTTATTTGCCTTTTTCTTCCATTTTTTTTTAAATGAAATTCAGTCCTGCGTGTAACAATTTCAATTCAAAACCAAAAGTTGAATTCATGCGAATTCCCCAACATCCTTTCCTCAGCATCCAACTCAAACCAAGGGGCTCCACCCACCACCAGACACACCCCCAGCATTTATGGCCACACCCCTTAAAATCAGGAATGTGAACAGATGCATCAAAACTTCCCACTACAAAAGATCAATAACAAAAAAAAAAAAAAAGAAAGAAAAAGAAAACACAACCGGGAGGGAAAGCAAAGACCTGATCAGGCACAAACTGTGAAACAATGACAAGAACAGCCCTTTCAGCAAGGGTAGAAGAACATAAAACAGCCTGGTAATGAGTATGATATTAGCTAGTCACAGCACCTCCTAGAGGTCGTGTTTCAACTTAATACCCTTGGTTTATACATAACAGAAATATAAAGCTTATAGACAATCACCCCCTACCTCCCTCCCACCCCAAAAAAAAAAAAAAAAAATCTGTATTCCTGCCCCTTCGAAATTGAGTGCGTAGAAGAGTGCGTTTATGTGACCATCCTAAAACATGGGCACAACAGTCTCTGAGTATATGATCAGATGTTTGTATGAGAGTGGAAGAACGATGATCACTAGTATTTCACCCCTGGCACAAACTCCTTGGCTTCAGGGTTTAAGATGCTCTTTCGCTGGGGACAAAGAAAAGAGAAGATATCTGAGTGACATAACAAATTAGTGCTTTATTTTAAAATATTATTTACTGTGTAATATAAAAGAAAACTAATGTCCATACAATGAAAGTCAATGAGTGCAATAGAGTGCAGCAGTGCCTGACCACTTTTTCGGCTTGGTATCAGAAGCATTTGTCCCATTGGGATTTTTTTTTAAAGTTATAACCACTGAACCAAACCAGCCAGCTACATGGTGAATCACAACATTACAAATGTTGATTTGAAGCAAAAAGTATTTGAAAAAACAAACAAAAAGACAAAAGATACAAGACTGTGTACTTCACGGTTTTAATGAGGGAAGAACTACAATTTACATATATAAAAAAAAAAAGAAATTGAGCGTAGGGACTTGGAATACTGACTACATTGTCATTTGAAGTGCTTCATGGGAGTGGGCGGGGCTTACAGAACTCTTTTGGCACGAACTGTTTGTTGTGATTCTCTGATTAATGGAGATTTCTCTGCAGAATCTTCAGTAATGTAGTTTTTCCACCTGGAATTCCGCTGTTAAATATAATAATTTAAAAAATATGATGGCCTTAACAAAAGCATTTACCATCCATTACAACAACCTTGTAGCTTACAGCAGGTTTATAACTTATTGTTTAAAATCAGTTGATCAAATGAATGGCTTTTTTACTTCAGTAACTCAATTGTTGCACTCTATGACTTAAAACGGACTTCAAAAAAATCTTCTTTTGTGTTTCACAGAACAAAAAGTCGTACAGGTTTGGAACGACATGAGGGTGAGTAAATGATAATTTTAATTTTGGGTGTACTACACTCTTAAGATTATTTTACCATTTTATACACTAAATGTCTATGAGGACTTAAAGCTCACCAAGATTTCCTCTGCATTGCCGTCGCTGACAGAAAGTCCGTTGAGCTGTTGCTGAATCTGTCCAACTGATGGGAGATCTCTCTCAGGAATGAACCAATCCTGATCCTCCTCATCCAACATCTCTTGGAAACAGCGCTCCAAAAACTCTTGCTCAAGCAATTCCTCCTCCACCTGAGATATAAACAAATTGACAATAAGGTAAAAGTTCACTTCCAAGCTGATTTAAAATAATAATAATACTGTAAAGCCTTACAATTTAGTGTTTCAAGAGCCACAGAACTCTATCCAAAAATGGTCCTAAAACATAAAACTATGAACTGAACTATGCTGAACGCTAACACACACCTCAGTCAATCTGATCAACTGCTGAGTTTGTGTTTTTAATGGGCTGTGAGTGGGTGTATGTACAGACCTGCCGATTGTATTCCTCCTCGTTCTCCATCCACATGTACTCTGCAAAGGGGTTGGACTCATTCTCTGCATGCCCATTGGCTACTGGGTCCTTTCCCTCACTTCCTGAAACCCCGCTGCCCGGCATCTTTGCTACGTCAGGCCCGTTCATTTCTGTTGGCTCTGAAAAAGATAAACGTACATATCATGGATGCACCAACACAAAAATCATGTCTGATTTTCATAGCAATAACATTATAAAGAATATATATAATATTTTGTTTTGTCAACCAATATGAGCAGCTATTTTAGATGTATACTTCTTTCTTTGTTTCAAGAAAAGCAAAATAAAACCACCACATGAAATTTAACTTTTCAAAATGTGGCATACAAAGAGAGCAAACTGTTTGAACTGACTAAGAATATGACCGACCTAATTAGCACGCACACAGAGATGTAGTGGACGACACCGATATATCATGCGTTCCAAATACAAATTCAGTATTTTTAAACACACACACACACACACACACACACACACACACACACACACACACTACCGTTCAACTTCAAAAGGTTTGGGTTCAGTAAGATATTTTTGAAAATATCTTATGCTCAACAAGGCTGCATTTATTTAATCAAAATTACAATAAAAACAGTAATATTGTTAGAAGAAAAAAAATTAACAACTGTTTTCAGTTCCGTGAAACAACTTTGTTTCAGAGTTCCTTTTTTTTTTTAATCAATAAAAAGTTAAAAAGAACAGCATTTATTTGAAATAGATTTTTGTAGTAATGTATAGCCAAGTCTTTACTGTCACTTTTGATCCTTTTAATCAGTCCTTCCTGAATAAAAAGTAAATCCATCTAAATGTTTGAATAGCAAATCTAAAAATTAAGAATTAGAGAAATATTTCATAATAATTTGTTAAATTAAAATTAAGAGTTGACCCACTTGTCACGACTGAAAGGAGTCACGGCTGCTGAGGAGGCATGAGGCGAGGATCTGTTTATATAGTATAACGCTAGTGACTATAACATAAGGCTTGTCTTAACACTTAAACAACCACACCTACTTATTGTGTACATGGACAAGATCACATTCCATGATGCAGTATGTAACACGGCTGAACATATGAGGGGCCGTTTACAATCACTAGTGAAACAAAAAAAAACATTGATCAGCCTTAGTGAAAATCATTCATGTAAGAGACTTTTCAATAATTATGGCCTATACAGCCCCTCTAATGAACACTCAACCTGTTTGTCTGTTATAGATGATCATAAACTAAATTATACACCAAATTAACTAAATTAATAAAAGAGCACACACTAATAAAGTACATTCTCAAATAAAACCTGATAGTTTCATTTGGTTGGGTTTCTTTTTTTCAGATTTTTTTTGGCTATTCTTGCATACTTCTTAAACTATGTTCTAAGTTCTTAAACTTAATTCTTAAACACTGTAGAAGGCATAAAAAAATCTGAACAAACAGAAACACATAAGCAACTCAAAACATGCAGGTTTCCTCCCAGCTGCAGGCGTCAACAGTAATGCCTGCTGTAAACACTAGAGGGAACAATGAACCTGATACATAATAAAAGGACTGAAGAATCTCAGCAACACCTTAATTTCAGTATTCAAAAGGTGTGGTTACTGTGTGTACAAACGTTCTATGTCAACTCAGGTTTGAACCAGAGTTTGTGATTACACCTGAAAGTGAGACACGTGCAGTAAACTGCCAGTTCAGTTTGATTCACTTCTCACGAGAGCGCCGCACAATTGACTTCTCTGCTGAAGATTAAGAAATCCTTGTGAAAAAAATATATATACACATTTAAATGCATTTGCAATGCAAGAATAAACTGCTGCTGCAGTGAAAGTTTGAGAAGGCAGCTGAATGAAAATATCTGACTATATCAATGCAAGTGAATCAACTGAATTTAAATAATTTATATAGGTTCACAAAGAGCTCAAAAGAAAATACATTAGTCATATTAAAAGCTTTATATATATATATATTTATATGAATTTAAATGCAAAGTTTAATTGTCAATTTATATAATATTTATATAATAATTTGATTTATAAAAATATATAATAATTTGACCATATGAATTATAAATAATTATAATTCATATAATAGAAACCTATAAAAATATAACTTAGAAAATTTTCTGTTTTACTCAAATTAGGGTGATGCAAAAATGAATACACCCCATAACAAAAACTACTACATCTAGTACTTTGTATGGCCTCCATGATGTTTAATGACAGCACCAAGTCTTCTAGGCATGGAATGAACAAGTTGGCAACATTTTGCAACATCTATCTTTTTCCATCAAGAATGACCTCTTTTAGAGACTGGATGCTGGATGGAGAGTGATGCTCAACTTGTCTCTTCAGAATTCCCCATAGGTGTTCGATTGGGTTCAGATCAGAAGCCACTGAATCACTTTCACCCCGTTCTTCTTCAGAAATCCAACAGTGGCCTTAGATGTGCGTTTAGGATCATTGTCATGTTGGAAAAGTGCATGACGACCGAGGGCACGGAGTGATGGTAGCATCTTCTCTTTCAGTATAGAGCAGTACATCTGTGAATTCATGATGCCATCAATGAAATGCAGCTCCCCGACACCAGCAGCACTCATGCAGCCCCACATAAGGACACTGCCACCACCATGTTTCACTGTAGGCACCATGCATTTTTCTTTGTATTCCTCACCTTTGCGACGCCATACAGGTTTGAAGCCATCAGTTCCAAAAACATTTATCTTGGTCTCATCACTCCAGAGTATAGAGTCCCAGTAGTCTTCATCTTTGTCAGCATGGGCCCTGGCAAACTCTAGGCAGGCTTTTTTGTGCCTGGGCTTTAGGAGAGGCTTCTTTCGTGGACGGCACCCATGCATGCCATTCCTCTGCAGTGTGCGCCATATTGTGCCACGGGAAATAGTCACCCCAGTTTGGCTTTCTACTTCTTTAGATAACTGCAGTGAACTTGCATGCCGATTTTCTGCAACCCTTCTCTCACCTGTCGAGGTGTTAACTTCCGTGGACAACCTGGACGTCTCTGTGAGAGGGTTGCAGTTCCATCTTTTTAAAATTTTTGTACAACTTTTGCTACAGTATTCTGACTGATAAGTAAAGCTTTGCTGATCTTCTTTTAGCCTTCACCTTTCTGGTGTAAAGAAATTATTTTCTTTCTCGGGTCTTGTGACATTTCTCTTCCATGTGGTGCCATTGCTGACAGCATGAAATGTGAAGGGGTTTTAACACCCTTTTATAGTCAACTCTCTGCTGGACACCTGTGTAATGAATAATTAGACTCACCTGTAATTGAATTCTTGTTAAATTAGTAGTCTAAAATCATTTGTAGTCTAAAATTTAGCTTTGCTCCAGAGACTTTCAGTGGGGTGTACTCATTTTTGCATCACCCTAATTTGAGTAAAACTGAAAATTTTGATTCATGTTATAAGATTCATGTTACATGATTCAAAATCATGTTATAAGTTAAACAGATGTTATATAAAACTTAGTCTTGTTGTATTCCTCTTGTAGTCTTGTTGTATTCCTCACTTCTAAGTCGCTTTGGATAAAAGCGTCTGCCAAATGAATAAATGTAAATGTAGTCTTGTCAACATTTTGGAAATTGTTTTTGTGTTCATTGAGATTTTGTTTAAAATGTTACTTTCCAAAGGGACACCCCCTCATTTACTCTGAGCACTGTATATCACTTTGCTCACATCTGATTATTCCAGTTTTAGTTTGTGATCTCTAACCCAGAATAAAACCTGCTCTGGAGCAGGTTGGCCGTGTAGTGCAAGTTACCATGGCAATAAACACCACAAGACTCAAATTTCCAAACCTCTCTGTAGATTTTCAAACCATATTTAACATTAATGATTTATACAGCATTATTTTCAGCTTTATATTTGGTATATAGAACAGTCATCAGTAAATATTTTCTCAGGGTTTTTTTCTTTGATTTTCTCAAAAGGACAACATACAGAGGCTCTAAAATAATAAAAAATAAAACACATACAGACTTTGCATGCACACAAGAAACTTTTCCGTGCCCTCGAGAAACTATTCACATGCGCACTGGAATTTTTTTGCGTGCCTGTGCATTACAATGTCTAGTTTTATATACAATAATATTTCCTTTGTGCGTCACTGCCAACTTACCATGAAGAAAATGAGAGCATGGATGCACATGAATTAACAGATCTGTTTGCTCAAAATGTGGCTTTTTTTTTAGGTTAATACCTCTATTATCAAGGCCTAATGTCCAATTTAACGCATCCTCTGTGGCGGCGGAAAAACCATGACACTAATGGGCTGATGGCACAATACGGCTGTGTGTATTGTCCTGTTTGCCAAGTTCAAGGGTCTATTTAAAAAAAAAAAAAAAAAAAAAAAAAAAAAAAAAAAGAAAAATTGTATTGTAAAAAAAAAAAATAAGTGTTCAAAATTTGTCTTTCGTTAGGGCATTTACGCCATATTTCAAGGCCTTAGGTATGCTTTAACGCATACACTTTGGTGGCCAAGAAAGGACACCGCAAAATGGGCTGATGATGGCACAATAGGCGGCTCAGTGTGCATTGTCCTAGATGCCAAGCTAAACTCTGCAGGACAGTGGAAGACACCCCTGGTCTAACCTGTTACAGCACAGTGAAAAAAAGCAGGTTTGAAAATTGATGTCACCTGCTTACACACATTGACTGAAACCTGAAGCTGAATGCTGCCTCCATAGGCACTGTTTTAAAATAATAATAATAATAATAAAAAAATAAAAATAAAAAAAACAATTGTTTAACATTTTTCTTGACTCATCATTTGATCAAACTTAAGAGACAATTTTGCACAAAATGTAATTAAAACTGCAAACTAGCTTTTATTTCAAATAAGTAGATGCAACTTCCTGAATTAGACACACACTCATGTGACTAATGTGTAGTGAGGTGTAGAATGCTGTTGTTGGTTTATTGTGACATTAATGCCTAGATTTAAAAATAGACATTAGCCAACATGCAGTGCATACTGTGCAGCATGGCCGTAGCCAGCTATGAGGTCACCCCGGTCCGGACCTCGGTATTTTTCCGAGGTGGTGCATAAGAAACGATGTGAAATAATTGCCTAATATGGTATTAAGTCTTCTTGGGTGCTGCAAAGGTAATGCACAACACCAACACCGAACTTCTCATCTGAGCTGTTTTAGCGGTGAGGTCTGTCACTGCTTGTAAATGTCAAAAAATTTGAGATGACCAATTAAATCAAAGTAGGCGGGCTTTATGTTCACAGAAGTTGCTCAGCACGAATTCCAGCATGACACGGACAAAGTGCGAGAAAAGATGTAAGTAGCTAAACTAAACTGAACGTTAATTTCACCATTTTGAATTGAAAATAGGCAAGTCCTATATTGACGCGATTCATGCAATTCCAAACTATCAATGTGAGGGGACAAGAAACATTAACAAAGCCATTTTCATCATATTAGGCATAAGATTAATAATGAATGTGTACATATTGTGAAAGAATTTATTAAGCTTAGTTACCTGGCTTTACTGGTAGCCTTTAGTTAACTTGTAAGAAAATGATTTATAAAACAAATATCAGTTGAACATATGTTTAGTTCACTGACAGAAGAAAATGAAAAGACTATCAGTCAGCTCTGCTTTAGGAGGGGAAGAGAAAGGGCAAGATAAGGAGACAGAGAAAAAAAAAATAAGATGGAGATGGTCAGGTATTGACAAATATTATACTGCCTACTGACATGGTTTTTAAGCAATTTTGTCACCTTCAAACATCTTAAAATGCACATCATTCTTGGGGGAGAAACCCCCCTAACTAGTGCAAATTTGTGACCTCGTAATTATAAAACCCTGGCTAAGGCCCTGTTGTGCAGTATTGTTTGTAGTAAGGTAGCAGAATTTTCATTCGCTACAACCACAAACTAACAGAGCATTTGTGGCTGTCTGTCTAATGTGTGTTAAGTTGGTGTATGAGAGATCAGAGACTTAAGGCTTAATAATAGCAGTGACATCACTGGAGGAAATAAGCTCATCTGCGAGTGATGACATGAGAGGATGAGCTACTGAGAAGGCTGGGGGCTTTAAACACACACCTGACAGGTGATAGATAGCAAGCAGAGACACACACCTTGAACAAGCTAGCAGAGTACGACTTCACTGATACAAGGGTTCTGACAAAACATTCATCTGTAATGCTGAACCCACTGTTATGTTATAATACACATTTTGGATTAATCCATCAACATTTTGCAGCCTCAATCACTGATTAAAAAACAAACAAACAGAATATTATACCACAGTCTGCCGCCTCTCCAATAGCTGGTTTCAGACAGACATGTCTACACTAGTTGGCAGAGCTGGTGATCATGGCTGTAGTGAGTATTAACAAACGCATGCATTGCTTCACTAGTGTACCAGGGCAATACAAATCAGTGTTGCAGTCTCTGATGTTTGACCATATAAGGAAACATGTTTGTACAAACAAGCTGTTTCAATGCATTACATACATGGTAGGGATGGAAATCTAGGCCCAATATTAGGCCACATGACACAATATAATTGTGATTTTAAATATTTTGTGATATGCTGAGTATTGCAATAACATATACTGCAATATATTTGCGTCTGTGTATCGATACAATATCCCCACGCAAAATATCGCAATACTATGTGGTTTCGATTTTTTTCCTTTACCCCTAAAATATATTATACAGTTAATACAATAAAAATGGGTGCAAGTGATAAGCCTGAGGTAGGTACAGGCTCCAGGACATGGATAAAGCCTATATGAAATATTTACGAAGAGGAAAATGATTGACACTGAATCAATACTGAACTGACTTCAGCTAAACAATGACACCAATGATCTGTATTAGATGAAGCACTATAAAAATAAAGGGGACTTGACAATGACTCAAAATTGTTTATTTAGCTAAAACTTGTTTTTTTTTTTTCTTTCAAAAACAAATCTCACTTTAATTTCCCAAATCTTGGATTTACCCCACAGTTTGTGATAATACAAAATTATAGTTCAATCTAAATGACTTATTTGACCTAGTATGTGTGTATCTTATGCATCATAAAACTCTATTGGAATCGACTGCAAGTGAAGTTTGTCTTGTGGAGTGCTATTTAGAGTTGCCTATGTACAGCACTCAAAATCAGTCAATTATAAAGTCCAATCTGTGTTAGGATGCTACGTTGTGGAAACAAACCGTTACTCCAAAAGTACCTTTACAAACCCCTAGTAACTAAGCCAGCAGTGACAGCAGCCACATTTAGGCCTGTCACGATAACTACTTTTTGTTGTGCGATATATAGCCCCAGAAATAATTGTGATATGCGATATTATTGTCGCCACTGAATATATAATCATAATATAACAGCATAATAATGCAAGTAGGCCTACACACTTTCAAATGTCAATGAACTTAACTCTTAAGAATATTTAGATACTGGAATTGAAGCGTTCAAAAAAAAAATAATGTTGAATTAATAATAAATAAACCTTTGCTAACAAAAACTGCAAAATAACAAGTAGAAAAAAAAACACTTGCAAATGCACAAAAGGCACTTATATGGAAATTTTCCATCTACAGGTTTTTTCCCTGACCTTGTTTTCTCAGTAAAGTAAGGGTGCACGCTTTTGTCAGATGTCCATATGAACAAAGACACAGATTTAGCAGTCAGATATGCAGTAGGGGTTCAATCTTCAGCTGGCTGGCAGGAGCAGCCACTGACAGGTCACGTGACCTGGTGGCAGCTACCAGTCTGATTCTGGCAGGTCTGTCAGTGGTGGGCTGGTGGCTGGCAGAGTGTAACGGGTTCCCTATCACTCTTGCTGCACGGAAATACACAATTTTATTGTTATGAATATAATATTATGACTCTATTCTTTTGTATGATTGACATTTTAGATGGGTTAATCTCAATTAAAGCAGTCAAATGACCGTGATCTCAACTGGTTGAAACTGACATGAGGGTGAGTAAGTAATGAAATGACAGAATTTTCATTTTTGGGTGAAATAACCCTTTAATATGGTTGCATTCACACAGCTTGGTCATTTACTGAACTGAAAACTGCATTCTGCAACTGAACTCACAGCTGTACATTTTCAGGACTCACAACTGCATTTTATGCAAACACTGTGCTGTGTGAACTGAACCGTCCTGGACAACTAGTCATGTCATGTTATGCAGCACAAGAAAGACACTCTGTGCTGCACATGCGTTTCCCTACAGAGTGTAGCAGGTTTTTATACACTACCAGTCAAAAGTTTGGAATCGGTAAGATTTTTGATGTTTTTAAAAGAAGTTTCGTCTGCTCACCAAGGCTGCATTTATTTAATTAAAAATACAGTAAAAAACAGTAATATTGTGAAATATTATTACAATTTAAAATAACTGTTTTCTGTTTGAATATATTTTATAAAGTAATTTATTCCTGTGATCAAAGCTGAATTTTCAGCATCATTACTCCAGTCTTCAGTGTCACATGATCCTTCAGAAATCATTCTAATATGCTGATCTGCTGCTCAAGAAACATTTATTGTGTACAATTGTACAAAATATTTGTGTACCATATTTTTTTTTCCAGGATTCTTTGATGAATAGAAAGTTCAAAAGAACAGCCGATTTAATGCATCCTTGCTGAATAAAAGTATTCATTTCTTTTAAAAAAAAAAATAAAATAATTCTTACTGACCCCAAACTTTTGAACGGTAGTGTATAATGTTACAAAAGCTTTGTATTTCAGATAAATGCTGTTCTTTTGAACTTTCTATTCATCAAGGAATCCTGAAAAGTACACAACTGTTTTCAACATTGATAATAATCATAAATGTTTCTTGAGCAGCAGATCAGCATATTAGAATGATTTCTGAAGGATCATGTGACACTGAAGACTGGAGTAATGATGCTGAAAATTCAGCTTTGATCACAGGAATAAATTGCTTTATAAAATATATTCAAACAGAAAACAGTTATTTTAAATTGTAATAATATTATTTCACAATATTACTGTTTTTACTGTATTTTTAATTAAATAAATGTAGCCTTGGTGAGCAGACGAAACTTCTTTTAAAAACATTAAAAATCTTACCGATTCCAAACTTTTGACTGGTAGTGTATGTTATGTGTGTTATATTTTGATAGGTTTTTTATATTTTTATGTGTGATTTTGGAGCCATATATATGAGCTGTTCCATTTGAAGGTTTTAGATCCAATCACTGTCTTCCTCTGAAGTTGTTCCCGTTAGTTTTGTGGTCTGTGTGCGACTCAAATGCTGCGTTCTGCACTCAGGTATAAAAGCTGTTGTCGGTTAATAAAGATTTGATGGATGAACTCGCACCTCAGCTGGACTCTTGTCACGTCAAATGTAATTAGACTTTTCAGTTTTATGGTCGTCACCATGTTTGATTTTACTTTAGTCACTTTCACTATAGTTTACAGTTGATAGTCACAAATATAATGAGCTTAACTCTTGTTACTTGTTCATACAGACTGTTCTCGAGCAGCTATTGTAAGCAGCTGTGTGAACAGTATGTTTTGAGATTCACACTTGTAAGTAAATGCAGTTGTCAATCCCAAACAGTGACGGTGTAAACATAGCCAGTGACAAGGAGAAAAAAAAAACACTCCCTAATGTATACTGTAAGTAGCATCTTCCTCACAGTGCCACAAATATTAATACACACATAGATGTTAATTAAGCCAGCAAATGTAATCCAGCCACAGAGAGCATTTATAATATTGACAAACTAGACTCTTTTCTCCAAACACTCAGCGTCACTCCCAAAACTGTGCTACAATGCTTATGTGAAAAGAAAAATCTGTTTTCACTCTCTTTTGAATCTGTCCGCCCTCATTTTAAAATATAGGACAAGGCCAAATCACAGACATCTACATATCATAGTCCATTGTCATAAACATGAGCTCACTAAAACTAGTCTACAACAACAAATTATTATAGACTGTTTTATGGCTTTTTATGGTTCCAATGCAATAGAATATACAGCTATATTAGGTCAACAAAATAACACCTTGGTCGAGTTCAGAGAGTAAATGTTTATCAGCTCACTTGTCAAACTATACCATAAACAAAGAGTCACAGATTCAGGATTTCTCTTTCACCCCTACAAGACAAGCAGCTCAGGACAACTGGGTCGATGTAAGAAGCTAATAATGGCATTGGTTATACAAGTTATATTTTTTTCAAACACATAGTGATGTGTAGCATGTATGACAGACTGCAGAAAACCTGGAGCTTATGCAACAACACGCCACAGCATGTTTACACAGACACCAGTGTCAGAAATATCAAAACAATAACCTGAACACACAGATAGCCTTTCCTTCTTTAACACAAACTAGACAAGCGCTCTGATATTGGGCGAATAAATATAACATAGTAAACAAACTCATTAAATCTTTGGCAAAAAAAAAAAAAAAACACGTCCAAACTAATAAATGAGCTAAAACACGAAACACGACGAAGTTCTCCAACCACACAGACTGATTTATCCGTTAGACCGCTTCCTGCACGAGCTTTATAAACACTCAAAAGCCAATTATGTAATCCACTTTTACAGTTTAAAGCGTAATAACTTATTTAGATGACAAATAGCTCTCAGTAACGCGAAAATACCTCCATGGCATTTCTGAATAGGATAAGGCTCATAACAAATGAGAGTAAACTGACATAAAGGTCGTGTTGAGAAATGCCGTGACAGCGCAAGTGGGCCTCAACACCCCCTGACATGACATGAGAGTTTCTGTTCATCTAGATAGAAGAACTTCATACACAAATACTAGTTTCAAATAACGCAATGTGAAACGTGTAGGAGTAAAGCACTCCAAATTGACGCACAATCAAACAAGAGTCTGTTTGCACGGCCATATTTGCTGTCGGAACCGCTTTTTACACAATTAGCCACAGTGTCCAGTCAATGACAGACACAGACAGACGCAGTGAAGTCAGGTCGAGACGTGCAAATACACACACCGAGAGGAAGACAGTGCAAGCTATAGAGAGCTACGAATACCGTGCAGATATCATACCTGGCATCGCTGGCGCTTGTAATGTCCGTCAGATCTCTTGAAAAGCTTGAGTTAACACTGTACGGAACGATTAATCCTTAATTTGCAAGGTAGTTGAGCTGAGATGAGATGGCTGACTGCCATTAGAGAAACACAACACATTACGAGCAAGATGGTCATGTGGTTCCTGCTTAAACAAACACGTATCCACCCACCTCCCTCTGTGTTTGTGTCTCTCTCAAACACAAAAACATAAATAAAAATGCACTTATTTCATATGCATCTTATATTTTGATCATTTATACACTAATGTTATCTGGAACACAGTTATCAAGTTCAAGAATGCATGTTGTTATTAAATAAACACCGTTGACTTTGTGATTAAAATTTACAAAGTGAACTTTTTCTGTAAAGCTGCTATGCGTGAAACGCGTTATAATAACATTCAGGGTACTTGATAAAGTAAAAATAGTAGGAAATGCAGTAAAATAGTAATGCATGAGCATGCCAAAGTAATGATAGTAAGCCAGAATCATTTAAACGAATCGGTTCTTTATAGTGGTTTATTTCAAAGAACTAGTTAAAACACAAAACAGTTCAGTTATTTTTGTACTGTACGTCGTTACGTGATTACGTCATAACGTGGCTTCTGACATGCCAGCGTGGGATATAATATTAGCCTACGTTATGTTTTTCTTGTTTATGCAGCCAAAATATATAGTCTCACTTACAGTTACAATAGTGAGACTAATATTCATTGAATGTTTTGCACGTTTTAATAAAAATTATACATTTATTAGACCAACTATTGTGTTGATTAAACTGTCATATTAAATCGAGTTGTCGGCTCAATACGAATCACGAACGAATCGTTTTGTGAACATATGGTTCATTGAAAAGATTTGACTCTAAAGGAAGATTCATTCACTTAAGGGACATCGAAAACACGCATAGAGCGTCCTCTCCCTGTTTCTCTCACAAACACAAACACACGCATATGAAGTACTTTTCATTTTATTTAACTGAGCGTTTGATCATGTTCTGTATTTAAGAAATAGGCTATGTAGCCTATAGGCACGAATGTTTTCTGGAATAGTTTTATAGTTAAAAAAAAAAAAAGGGCATATCATTGTTTAAAAATAAAGAACTGTTTGAAACGAGTTGGTGGAGGAAAACAAAATGCTTTCATGGAGAGAGAAAAAAAAAAAACGTTTTTTTGTTTTCCCAAAATGTCAATATGATGCTTAACAAGGAAGGGATGGAATTCCCCAATGTCAGTATAGTCACATTATAGCCTATGCATTCAAATTCCATTCAAAACTGAGTAATGTAACACAAAAAAAGGTTTATAACACGGTTCATTCTGCCCCATATATCTGATTATGTAATGTTTAATAACTGTTGTTTGCTACTTACTTTGAGTAAATTCCTCCGATGCCCGATAACTACATCAAACACACAGACCAGAGGAAATATTTCTGTAGACAGAAAGATAATCAGGACGCGGGCCAGTCTCTGATCGGATATTGACTTGTGAAAATGAGAGGACACACTGGAAAAGTGCTGACAGAGGAACCGTGTCGCTTTGTCTTGATGTTTCCTATGTGCTGCGTAAATCACTAAATGTGCTAGTCACGTGACCACAGCTGATCACACTCACATTTCAATTAATTGGAGATGTTTTGTATTTTGCTGCATTTTATAACGTTGCATTTTATAAGTAACGTTGTTTGCGAATTGCAGTGACATGCAGCGGACTTTCTGTAACCATCAACAATGATCAGGCACCAATTTATCATCAGTAGCCTAGATCATTTTACTGGCTGATCCAGTGGAATTTATTTATTAACTTGATGTAACGTCATACTTCTTTCGTAAAGTGTTCATATTTTCGGTAACATTTGTTGAGATTGTTTATCGTTGTCTGATGTGTTTGGTGTTTTTTTTTTAATGTTTCTGTAATGAGTTGAGGGTTAGGGATATAGGCCTATAAAGTCTGTATAAAAATCATTATGAAGAATCCTCATAAAATACAAAAATCCAGCGAGTGTGTGTAAAATGTAGGCATACAACCTGACCAAAATTTCGTAGTTTAAGTATACGAGTTTCTTGAGATGTCCAGTAGGTGGCGTAATAAAGCTGTTTACAATTATACTTCATAATCGTTTTACACAACAGTATAAAGATCCCTGCTGTGGGAAAAAAAAAAAATATCTTAAAATTGGCTAAGCTGGTTTGCTGGTCTAAGATGGTTTAAACATTTCTCACAGTTTGGTTAAACTATTATTTGCCTGATTTAGCTTCCTGACCAGCATGTCTCCCAGCCTGACTTGCTGAAAAGTGCCCTAACTCTTATCTTAGGCTTGTTTAAGATGTTTTAAGGTTTTTTCTTCTAACATAAAACATTAGTTTTAACACATCTTTTTATTTCCAGATATTTAAAAATGCATAATTCTAGTGAAACGTCACCTTTCCAGAGAGACAAATGCGTATGCCTCAGCAATAGTAAGTTTACATGACAACAATGTAGGGTACAACAGGGCTAAAGGCACACCCTGTGCTTCTCACTACTTCCATAGTGTATGATTGCAGAAAAAATATATATGTTTTTATTTAACATTGATGGAGCAACATATTTTGTGTGAAAATAAATCATAAATTATGGTTTGTTTGTTTAAAAATCTTATAAATGTATGAGGTGGCAAAGTGGGCCAAAAGGCACAAAGTATTGATACAAATACTTTAGCTAAAATAATGTTTTTAATAATGTCTAAGTTAATACTTGTTCAAAACAATCACTTTGGCAAAGTTTGTACTATTTTCTGATTATTTTGATAAATAAAATAATTAATTTTTGTTCAGTAAATATACTGTCATTAAAATATGTTCATTTTAAAAATACAGAAACAAAATTATTTTTAAAAAAAAGTAAATATTCTGAAAGCATTGAATGAGATCCCATAATAATTTAATATAGCTTTACAGTAGTAACAAATAAATATGATGTTTTATTATATAATATGATTAAAGGGTTAGTTCACCCAAAAATGAAAATTATGTCATTAATTACTCACCCTCATGCCATTCCACACCCGTAAGACTTTCGTTCATCTTCGGAACACAAAGAAGATCTTTTTGATGAAGTCTGAGAGATTTCTCTCCCTCCATTGACAGCTACGCAACTGACACTTTGACGCTTCAAAAAGCTCATAAAGAGATCGTAAAACTAATCCGTATGAATTTTAGCGGTTTAGTCCAAATTTTCTGAAGAGACACGTTTCTGAAGAGAAACAGTTTGAAATTAGGCTTGAATTTATCGATTCTCATTTGCTACATAAATCTACAACGTTTAAAAAAACCCATTAAATATCAAATTAGCACAGAATAAACTTTGCGTTGCTGTCCACGGTTGTGTCAAGGACCAGCCAAGTTCTCACATGTATCATCAAAAGCGGTTGTTAAGAAAAGTGCTGAGCTGAATTTTTGTGCCATCTAGTGGTTTAAAAGAGAATAAAGTCAAATGCGCCTTTTACCCCGGAGCACCTTTAGCCCTGTTGTACCCTGCTAAAAATGGAAAAAGTTTTTCGTTTGCGTCTTTCACACACAGGTGACAACGTTGTCAAAATCTACGTTCACACGTATCCGTGAAAATGACTAAAAACGCTGACTATGCATGCCAGGCCAGTAGTTGGCGATGTCACTGTAAATAAGCACTATGCACCTATATACGTAATACGCGTGCACATGGTGACACAGTTTACATAAATTCACGTTTTTGTAATTTACACTGAGTCATGTCCAAAAACTTGCACTTTGAAGTCCTTCTTCAAAAGTTTGCATTTTCAGACCCCCAAAGCGCCGTTGTTGTGTAAATAAACGCCCGGAACGCTTAAAAAGTTTTCTGTTTTTAGTTGAAAACAGAGTCATGTAAACGGCCCCTAAATAATTCCGCATGAGGAGCAGTGCTTACTGGACTCTCTTGCACGCCTAGTGCAATTGCATTTTATGTTTGGTTTGGTTTGTATTAGAAGTGGGACTTGGTGACAACTTAAACATAATTTGATTATGAAACAATTACCTTCAACATCTCCAGTGAGTTTTCACTATTACATCAGTACTGACATTATTTAACCTGCTTGAACCATTAAACATATCTGGATCCTATTGTATGTGTCATTTGTTTCTGCCTACAATTAAGGTACAGTTGAGCTTGAAATCCTCCTCTTATCGAATCATAAAGCACCACTGCTCAATGCTTATTTGTTGGAAGAAGACTGCACATTGTAGTCAATTAGTGAGGTTTTTAGTTTGCATTAAGAGTCCTTACACTTACACCAGCTTCTCATCGCACAAATAAACTTCTTTTGTTGTTATCTAAAACTCTCACCAGTCCATAAAAGAGTATGTACACCAAATGCTGCTTCTCTCAGAGACTTGATCCAATTATACAACTGCTTTCCTGACAGTATCACATTATCATTATTTATGAAAACCACCCTAACACTGGGTTCCCAAGGTCCTCATATCTTGTTCTCATATGGGCCAGGGGTGGGTGGATTTTGATGGTGAGGCTGTAGTCATCTAGTAATTCTAGCATTACAATAGAGTTAAAGTGGGAGTCTCATTGAAAATAGCTATGTGTGTGACTATGTGTGTGACTGAGGTCAGAGGAGTGGACCCACCTTTTCCTCAAGTACAGACAACAGTCACAGGAAAGGCAAGGCTGGAAGGCATACATTCATGTGCACATAGTATACATGCATAGAATATACACATACATGCTCATAATATGACATGTTTGGTGATAAAAAATTAATTTAGATGAGTTGCAGAACTGATAGGGATCATATCTATCAATTAATTTAAGAGGAGAACAGGTGTAATAAGTTGCAAAATGACTATTTGCCATTCTGATTGCTAAAGAAAGGCTGACGCTTATGGGCAGCCCTCCTGAAAGCGGAAGGGTGGTGTGTAAAAGAGGAAGCTTTAGGGTGTGTTTGTGATCAGAGCCAAAGCACTTCCTGGTTCAGTGTGCAGCACGAGTAGCTTAGTCGGGGGTTGTTCACTTCCTCTCAACTCACTTGGTTGCTTCCTGTCTGACCAAGAAAGCAATGTGTGGTCTGGAGTGTTTATACACAGACTGGTCAGAACATGCTGGAGTGGGTCGGCTGATAGTTGTGAATGGATATGGCATGAACTTACAGTTAAATATGGAACAGAGAAGATGTGAGTGTCTCTGTCAGTAAACAAAGGATAAAAAACAATTGGTCAGAGGAAAAATAGAAAGACTTTCTCTTTTTTGTTGGCCTGGCTAATGACCTTTGTGAGATTGGCCTTGGTGACTCAGGGAGGTAAATGCCATTGGTAATATGTTCCAGACTCAGTCAAATTAAATTTGAGAAAACTGGAAATATATGGATCCATGAAAAGTTTTCTTGTTCAAGAGAAATGGATAAGGGGAAAGAGTATTTATGAGTGCATTTGAACAATCCTTTCAACTACCACCTGAGCGCCACTAAAATTTACAAATGTTACTGTTGGCAGCAAGCAACAGTATATTTTGCTTAAAGTGCAGTATGGACTTCATATGCCTGCATAAGTCTGTTTGGGAAATTACAGTATAATGGAGAACTACAGCCAGGAACATTGCATACATTTGGTACATGCAATTTTATTTGACTTTTATTATTTTTATTTATTTTGACAGTTTTATTTTTTTAATTATTAAGTGAAAGGTATGAATTACCTTATACATTTACAGTGAATATACATATTTAACAATCGACTTACATTTTTTTGCTCAAGTCGGAAAAAAGGCACCTCTGTCATAATTATTTGTTTATAAAAAAAAAAACCTATAAAACATTTATTTAAAAAAACTGTTGAACATCTTTTAATTACCTCTACACATGGCTGTTACCAATAAAATGCCAGCGGTAGGTGGTGTCAAGTCTTGATAAGTGAATCATTCATTCAACAGATTCGTTCAGACCGCCTGATTCATTCATGAACGGAAAAGTGACCACTGTCTTTATGAAGATGTCATTGAATCATTGGTTCACCCAATTTGCTAAAAAAACACTGAATCATTCAAGATCAAAACTGTGTTGCTGGAACTGTTCTGCTTTGTTTGGAACTATTTTGTTGGCGAAATAGAGCAAAAACAGTCAAAACTGGAAATGTTTAAGTAAAAATGGTCAATTAATGTAATTAACTTATTGTTTATTGAACTGTTGTATAAAATAAATCACATTTGCAGTCATGCTGATATTCAGGAAAATAGTACTCTTGATCATGTGATATTGCTTAAATAGGCCTGTTATAAATGTCATAAACAAAAAATAAGAACTTATTTAGGGGAAATTCACATCTTAAAATTTGGGGGCATTTTTATTAATTTTTGTGGCATTTCCAACCCTGCACCAGATTTTACACCAACGCCAGACTAGCTTACTTGTTGTGAAGCTTAAGGGCTAGGCTGGCTGTATTAAGATAATTTAATAGTGGTTTAATTTATAGTAGTGATAAACAGTGCCGAAGTTTAGGACAAACACGATCGTTACCTGGTTATCAACAATGAGGGCAGGACTGGAAGACGTGGTTGCTGCTCTCTCTGCAAGGCACACTTTTTGCATGCGCAAAGTGTGGTGATGTCAAAGAGGGGGAGGGGCGGGGCTTGCACAGACTTGCAGAATTAGAACTTAAATGCTATTGTTTGACACACACTTAACTGAGAATTAAAACCATGGGCCAAATTAAAATAAAAACTAAAATATAAAATAAAAAAGTCTTGCAAAAGGGCACTTATCTAGTGAGATGCCAAAAGGGCAGGTGTTTGAGTACCACTTAGGGTATATCTGTGCACATGCAGGGGAGGACAGACAAAAGAAAGCCAAGAAGAGCCAAAGGGACTGGGTGACACTGAAGGTCCTGGAGACCAAGATGGAGCCACAGGGATGAGCGGCTGAGGTGAAGCCAAGGTACTGGAGAACTGAGGCGCCCAACAGAGCTGAAGGGGTGGAAGGCAAAGGTGCAGATGAAGGCCCAGATGTCCATGGCGAAGGCAGAGCAACGACTGACCAAGGCTGAGCCAGAGGGACAAGGAAGCCCGATGGAGCCATAAGAACAATGGTCTAAGGTGGAGTCGAGGGAGCAAGGAGCCAAGGTGGAGCCGACTGGTCGATGGGCTGAGGTGGAGCTAGAGGGTCAACACACCAGGGCGGAGCTGGCGAACTGGAAGCCCAAGGCGCATCCAAGCTGCTAGGTGGAGCCAGTGAAAGATGAGTCGAAGGGCTAAAGGGAGCCCATGGAGACAGGGCTGAAGAACTGGATAGCACAGGCAGATTCAAATTTAATAACAGCCTCCTTGGGTGACACGGGACAGGCGGAGAGTTCAATAATGGCTTCCTCGGCTGATATGGAACAGGCAGAGAGTTCAATAACAGCCTCCTTGGCTGATATGGGACAGGCAGAGGAGGTAGTGGGAGGTAGGGTGGGAGCATCGGCGATAAAACAGGCTTAATGCTAGGCGACATAACAGGCTTGGTGCTGGGTGGGACCAGCAGCGATGGGAGATCCTGGGAACCAACCTCCTCCAATTCCTCATCCAATTTGTTATGAGTTAGTGTTCAGCATTAGGAGCGTATGGGCAGGGCTCCACGTCATGCCTACGTACTTAATGAAAATGCCCACCTGAATGGACACTGGGACTTGCTCACACACCTGCTTAGACTCCTTTTTTGGCTCGTGCTCCAGGATGATGGTAGTCTTAGAGTTATGCTCCTTGGTTGAAGTGAGGGCCGGTTTACACTATTGGTAAAACACTTTTTAGGCAATTGGTAGGCACTTTTTGGCTTTGGGTCTGCGGTGGGCTCTGGTTCCATCTTCACAGTAGGTTCGATGATAGGATGGGTGGGTGGGACTGCAGGTGGGTAAAGATCCACACTGATGTTAAACCTATTCAACAAATTTGTGGAACCTCCCTTGAGGGCTATCTCCAGGCAGGGGCACCTTGGTGTGTTGATTTAGACCTGTCCAGACAAGCTGAGGCTTATGTCATTGTAGTCCACAAAGGGGAAAAGATCAAGAAACCTCTGTGTGTGCTCCTGGAGGGACTGATCCCCCTGTCCCCCTGGGAGAGGAGGAGGATCTGAACTGGTGCTAGATCCATTTGTTTTGGTCAGATCTTCTGTCAACAAGGGGTTGCAAAAAGGTGGAAATAAAAGAGCCTGATCTATTTGCAAACAGTTTTCATTAATCAAAATGAACTCAAAATTACATTTCTTCAGGCTATCTGGAAACAAAACACAGGAAGCAGAACAACACCTATAGTAAGACGAGATCTGACAAACAACAACTGAAAATGAGTAGATAGCAATAGATAGGTAGATAACAAGACACAGGTGAGCCACATGAGGGCAAATAAAAAAACATGGTAACTGATGAACTAAGACAAGAACAAATCCTTATACACTGCATAGCATATAAAAATGAATGGCAAGTAAAGGATAAGCTGCAGGAAATGAAAAATAAAACATTGTCAATAGAAAATCTGTGCCGGTAATGCACCAAAAGCTGGTCTGCCAACCGCCAATAAACTGAAAAGAAGAAGAGGAAGAAGAAGAACTAAGACAAAGGAAACTGAACTAGGAACAGTGCAAAACCAACTCAAAGTCCAACTCAAGCAAAATTCTAATCCAGAACAGACGTGACATTATCAAACATCTGTGAGTGTAATTTTTTACACGTTTGTGCTATAGGAGAGCAAGTAAGCAAGCACCTATAGCAGCTCCATAGAACCATAGAAATATATAAGTAGATGTCCGATTCGACCACTCAATACATGTTGACACGTCCGCCACATTGGAAAGGTTAACACTTCAGATGCTGTCGTCAGTAAAATGACAGTAAAATGAGTTTTTACTCAAAGTAAAACTCCATGAGTTTTCCAAGATGCCACAACATTGTGCAGCCTCTAGTCAAAAAAAAAAACCAGAGATTTAAATTTCCAAAGAAACTGGATAACCTTTCACATATAGTGCACTTGTTAGAAATGCAGCCTCAAGTGAGAATTGTTGTTTTAAACTGTTTTAAAATGATTGTTAGTTAGGGAAGAGCTTTGTTAGAGAGAGAAAGGGGAGTAAGACTGAAATGAAACAGAGAGTGAAGAGAAGACAGGAAAGACAAGAAAAAAGATCGAGCTGGAAGAGAAGCTGAGAGGGAAGAAAGAGTTGGATGCAGGGGGTGGGCAGAAGGAAAAGAGGGGAAACACGAGGAGGGGGGATCGGATGACTTAATCAGTGCACGCTGCCACTCCAAATACTCTCCACCCTCTCTCTCTCTCTCACTCCAACAAACACACCGATACACAGTGATTGAATCTGTGTCAGAATGAAGTCAGATCCCCTCCCTTTCCCCCTTCACTACAGCAACCTTCATATTCAGCCCCTGTACATGTGTGTGTGCGGCTCTCTCAACCATTCCTCCCTGACATTCCTCAGCAGATGAAGGATTGACTGCTTGGATACAGAAACAGAGAAAGTCAGAGGAATAATCTTTGGATCTGAGCACTTTTGAAACTTTTTTCAACTTCAGCACCTTCAGTGCTTTTCTTCTTTCAGACATTTGGCTGGAACTTCTGTTGTGAAACAGCATCATTACGCAGACTCTGCTACTGAAACCTCCAATTCCTTTTGGGATTTTGGACTTTGATGAGGGACTAAACAACCCCAGGCAAGGGACAACAGAACATTCTAAACAAAAGGGTGAGTACAAATTTAACATGCTAAAAAGTGAGATGTTTAATGGGACCAGCATCAGGTGCAGGGCTTTGTCTTCTTTGTGTGCTGCGGTGACTGACAGAAGTGGGATTGATGTGGGCGTTCAAGAGAGATGGATGACTTAATCATGCTCTAGTGTAACATAAAAAGACAGCTGGTATTTTAGTGGACATTCTGACCATAATTACCTGACGGACATTGAAATACGACTTTGTACATCCTCTAAAATGACTATAATTGTAACGTAGTAGGAAAGGGGTTGGTAATTCATCATGCTTGACCTCAGCTTCTGCAAAGTGTCGCTGTGTCACAAGTAGCTATTGGGTGGAAATTAATAGGAAGATTTTCCTAGAAAACTCTCAGAGGAAACAAGATGTTTGTTTGTGGCTTTAACAAACTGAGGTACAAGCTGAAATTATTTTCAGTGGCAGTTGACAATATGCCAAGCTGCTTATACATGGTTAAATATAAAGAGGGACTGATGTACATTACTTGACACATTGATGTTTTAATATCATTGATATACTATTATAGTTTTTAATGTTTTGATTTAGATTTTAAATATATCTAAATATTAAATGTTTAGATTTTAAATATTTTGGTTTGACTGTACATATATATATTCCTGTGATGGCAAAGCTGAATTTTCAGCATCATTACTCCAGTCTTCAGTGTCACATGGTCCTTCAGAAATCATTCTAATATGCTGATTTGCTGCTCAAGAAACATTTATGATTATTATCAATGTTGAAAACAGTTGTGTACTTTTTTTTCAGGATTCCTTGATGAATAGAAAGTTCAAAAGAACAGCATTTATCTGAAATACAAAGCTTTTGTAACATTATACACTACCGTTCAAAAGTTTGGGGTCAGTAAGAATTTTTATTTTATTTTATTTTTAAAGAAATTAATACTTTTATTCAGCAAGGATGCATTAAATCGATCAAAAGTGACAGTAAAGACATTTATAATGTTACAAAATATTATATTTCAAATAAATGCTGTTCTTTTGAACTTTCTATTCATCAAAGAATCCTAAAAAAGAAATGTACACAAATATTTTGTACAATTGTACACAATAAATGTTTCTTGAGCAGCAGATCAGCATATTAGAATGATTTCTGAAGGATCATGTGACACTGAAGACTGGAGTAATGATGCTGAAAATTCAGCTTTGATCACAGGAATAAATTACTTTATAAAATATATTCAAACAGAAAACAGTTATTTTAAATTGTAATAATATTTCACAATATTACTGTTTTTACTGTAGTTTTAATTAAATAAATGCAGCCTTGGTGAGCAGACGAAACTTCTTTTAAAAATCTTACCGTGTCCAAACTTTTGACTGGTAGTGTACATATATATATATATATATATATATATATATATGTATGTATGTATGTATATATGTGTATATATATATATATATATATATATACAGTATATACTAAAATGGTAATAAAATATGACAAGATCTCTGAGTTAAACTGCGTCAGAAAAAAATAATCTTAATTATGTCAGATAACACTTAAGCAAAACATGGTCAGGTCAAAGTGTCTGAATAATTTTTGGTTCCAAATTTTTATCAATTTTACTGGTAGTCCACTGTATGAAGAATTTTTGGGTGTAATATGTCACAGTTTATTTTGCTATCCTCACTTACATAAATGAACTATAGTGTCCTGCACCCACTAGTAAAAATATACCAAAAATATCAAAAACATCTGAATAATTTTTGGTTTGACTGTATATATACATAAAATCTAGAGCACTTTAAGTACATTATGGAAGTGTACTTCTTTTCACCTGGGACAACAAAACAACCTGTGCAAAGCAAAAGTATACCATGAAGAAACAGTGTTTCTTTGTTCAAATGACTCAGCCTCAGTGGCAGAAAGCCTCTTTGATGTTATTTGTAATCTGTATGAAGTGTGTCTGAAACCATATGGAGGGGCAGTGATAAATCATATCATCTGAAGGCAATCAAGTTCAATGGGCTTGTATCATTTTATAGTTTTTAATGTTTAAATTTACAAATGTCTTTATCTTTCACGCACACACACACACACACACACACACACACACACACACACACTGCTTCCCTCAAAACCTACAACCTTTGAGAGCGTTTGAAACTAACAGTGAAAGAAAAAAAATGGGAAAGAGTCCAAAGAAAAGATTAAGGCAAGAGGCATGGGGAAAATAGGGGGGAAAGGGGAACACTTTGGGGGTAGGGGGACATGAGGTTGAATTTCAGAAAGAACCAGTTAATTTTTTTCAGATAAAATCCATTGTATTGTAAACTAAACAAACTAAACTAATAAATTAGTTTTCTTGTATTATGTCATACTAGCATTTCACAGCATTTACTTAACACATTTCTGTGTTTATTGTGTTTCTCTCCTGTTTCAGATCATTTGGTCTGGAAACACAGCCCAACAAGAGCTTTGGGAGACAGCATGACTAATACACACCCACTAACACATCATGTCATGCTTTTGTTGTTGCAGCTGGGACATCCTAATATGATGTTTTAAAAAGAGAAAGAGAGGAAAAAATATAGATCTGTATTCAACGAAATTATAGAATTTATTCTGTATGTATGAAATGTTCTCTATAAAGGTCAATGACAAAATCTTTTTAAAAATTTAGTTTAAAACATGTGCCACATTCTAAGAAACTCAGTCTAAGATGAATTCATGTTGATTTCTTATGGTTATTTTAAAGAACTTTTACTGACCCCCTAAAAATCTGGGATATTCTTGAAGTAAAATCAATTAACATATTTTCCTAAAACCTTGAATTCATATACATATCTTAATCGTCATTTTCATTCATTACATTTAAATTACGTTACATGTAAATTTTTCTTGAGTCTATTTGACTATCATGAAAGAAAAATGTTCAAATATTAATAAAACCCTGCTTCTCTGCTTCAAAGCTATTCTTTCCCTGTTAGGCTGTAAAAGCCCTGTGACCTCTACAATGGCAGACGTCCTGCAGCTCAGTACCAACAGTCTACAAGTGCCAGGTAACTTTTTATTAAAATTATTCTGTGGGATATGATGCTAAAATTAAGACTTGGATGAAAAAAAAATCATATCTGTAGAATATCCTAAGGAACCTAGATTATAATAGTTGAACAAATAGGCTACTTTTGCAGTATACAACCAGAATTTATATACAGCAGACTTGGAGTCCAAAATGTAAAGTTGAATTGAAACCTGTGATCATCCACATATTTCCACAGGAATTATGCTGTAATTCCTGTCTATGCCGTCAACAATACTGGACAGGGGTGTGACCCTCTCTTATCTACGCTTTGCACTCTTGAGAATATCTGTACATGTCGATAACATTCCTATCTCACTCTTGAGTGAATTCCACCCATTTTTGAATGTGTGCACGTTTGAAGGCATATTAGAGTGACCTTGCTGGAAGGGGTCAATCCATGTTGATAGTGCTTGCCATGGAATTAATTTTGATCTGAAAAATGTCATACGCACACTTTTGACCATATTAGGAATTATGGAATGTTTGGAATTCTGCTCCTGAAATTCCTTGCTGCCAGCGTTGCCAGAGATATGACACACCAAACAATCAAACTGTTAATGCTGAGTAATGCTGAGCTTTTAAATGATGTATTTGTATTTTTAAAGTCTATCATCTATTTTCTAAATGCATGTTATTGATCTCATAGTAAAGTCGTTCCTGTATATGTTTCATTGTAATTTACTGTATTACTGTATTTTAATGGTGACATAAGTCCACAATCGACTACAAGCCCGGATTCAGATCTGCCTCCATCACATCTCAAAATCTAATCAATAGCTAATATATAGAACCAAATCCCTGCCCTGCTTTTTTTCTTTTTCGATAAGCCGTTAAACTTGGATGTACAGCATAATATAGAGGAAAAGATCTGTCGCTACTTCTGTTTCATTGCAACTTTAAATACTTCTGAAAGGAAGGCTAGATGTATTTCCACATCTTTTATAAAGGTATAAGGTCATTCAGCACATAAGGTGCTATGAAATCTAAAATGATCCACAGTGGAGTATTTTTCCAACAAAACCATCCATTGAAAATTCTGATGTCACCAAACACATGCCAGTTGGGCTTAAAAGCTCAGGCAACCAATATGGAATTTTGAATCCTCTTAATAGACCCGCCCCCCTTAGTTACTGTTGCTTTGTCCGACAAGCCATGGCGCTGTCACACCACACGCAGTGAAAAATACATCGCGGAGCAAAGAGGATACTGACAACATGTCGACAGACAAGACAGAGCAGGTTACTTATAATATTAAATGTCCCAGCTTTCAAATTGTGTATTTTTTTTTAAGAAATTCGAACAATAAAAAACGTTTTGTGGTTCTTTAATGTCAATCATCTCTTCCTACTAGTTAATTTATAGCATCAAACAAACATGAATGAACATGAGAAGGAATGTTGTTTAAAACGCGGAAAGACGTAAATACACACCATTTTTCAAGTTCAAGTCCACTGAGGTTAATCTTCTAACTCCTGACTGCTTTGTCGGACAAAATGGCGGATTTGGCGTTATGATTGGTTAGATCGCTTGTCAATCAAACTCCCAGCGAAGGGTCAATTGCTCAGTCACTCTGGGGTTTTCGTAACTCCTAACCCTCCTATTCAAACTGCCGAGCTCTAAGTGGGACTCTAACCCGGGTCTGCTGGCATGGGAGTCGGGCACTCTAACAAGGAGGCTAAAGACCACAGTCTCTATCATCAGTCGCTAGAGCACTTCTTGAGATCAGGGGAGTGAGGTTTACATGCACAGCTCTTACTAGCCTACGTCTGTTACATTTTCACATACAGAGAGTCTTGATCTTGTTTTTCAAATTCAATGCATGAGCAACTCACTCATTTAAATATTTCTAGGATTTCTCCAGTCATCCCTCATTCTTTCTTTCATTTTATCTTCTTCAGGTGAAGACAGATCAGCCTCTACATCTCCATCTTGTTCTCCATCTCCTTCCAGAAATGAGTGCAGTATCACTCCTCTTACTCCCTCTCCCTCTCCGGTAAGATCATGACAGACACAGTGCTGTACTATGCACCCTCTTTAGCGTTTTATACGATAAACCTGGATTAAATGCCAAGATCAGATGCTTCAAACTACCGTAATGTTGAAAGAGGATGTGGTACCGCCAGAAATATGCAATTATGCTTCTTTACTTAGCACTCAGTCAGTTGGTTTAAAACAGCACTATCATTAGCTAATCCTCCAGTCAAAGTGCACTGCAATCTGTGGTACCACAAAAATGTTGTGTCATTTCTTCACCACTAGTGTCATAAAAGGGAATTGCAAAAATATGTAAAGGTTTCTCAAACACTCACCCTGTCTGCCGTTGGGTGGACAAACACATAGTCCCGCCTCAAACTCACACCACTGGTTGAGCCAATGACCCTGTCCCTTGTGGTCTTGCAGACTTACAGAATGGCTGCATCCGAAATCGCATACTTCTCTACTATAGTTGGCGAAAAACATTCTATATGATAAAAGAAGTATGTCCAAATTCACAGTATTCCTAAAAGAGTAGGCAAAAAGTACCCGGATGACCTACTTCTTCCGTCGAGATTCTGAAGTGTATATACGATGGACACTTTATTATCCCATGAGGCCACGGGAGAGGATTTATGAATGGTAGTGAAGCGACGTAACTGACGCTGGTAGGTCACGTGATAAAGGTAACATGGCATAATATACAAGTTCATACGATATAGAACATACTTTTTTAGCGGTCATGAATAATAACTTATTCAAAATAAGTACCTCTCAAGAGACTGTGCGATTTTTGCTAGACGAACATGTTTAACCGTTGTACATGCCTCTTGTAGCTCTTTGCTCATGTCACAGCATTCGAAATGCTTCTCTAGACCTTGAGTTTTTTTCGTTCCACTGCCCTGCGTCTCACGTTTTTAAACACATGTGTTTAAAAACGTGAGACGCAGGGCAGTGGAACGAAAAACATAAATCACCTTGAAAATACTGGTATGAACATAAGCTGCAAGTGATTCACGATACACCCCTCTCTTGAGGTGTTTGGTCAATGTAACACTCAGGTCAGGGAAATGATCTAGAGATAAGATAGGGAGAAGGCAAAGTCAGTTACTCTCCGTACCAGGAAGATCTTTGTGTAAAGTCACCCCTCTGAAAAAGTGATAAGGCAACAGCTTTATTTTCTTTCTGTTCACCTTGTTTTTTTCTTTCTTTCTCTCTTTAGAGGACAGAACTGAGGCCGCGTGTGGCTCGACCATTTTCTGTGGTTGTTGCAATAGATTTTGGCACCACCTCCAGTGGCTATGCCTTCAGTTTCACAGAAGATCCTGAGACCATTCACATGATGAGGTATGATATCTGCACAAAACTGTCTCTAATCTGAAGTTATTATAAGTTCTTATAAATCCCCAGCCCATTTCTTACCCTAAATTTCTCCCTGTTTTTCTAACAGACGGTGGGAGGGTGGCGATCCTGGTGTAGCCAATCAGAAGAGTCCAACCTGTCTGCTTCTGACCCCTGACCTCCGGTTCCACAGTTTTGGCTTTGCAGCTCGAGACTGCTACCATGACCTTGACCCAGAGGAAGCCAGGCATTGGCTCTACTTTGACAAATTCAAAATGAAAATCCACAGCACCAGTGTAAACAGAGCTAACTTTTTATTGACTGTGTTTTTTATAGTAGAATTTATTCAGGTAGAGTAAGTGCTCAGCTTAGGGACATCAAGCATTGTTGATAGAGTACCACAACACTGTCTAAAAAAGAAGCTAGATCTACTGTCTGTCTAAAGCAAAGCATAAGGGGAGTGTATTATTTATGACACTTCTGTGAGCATTTCTGCATCAGATTTTCTTGGTTTTTAATAGGATCTCACTATGGAGACTGAACTGGAGTCAGTTAGTGGAAGAAGAGTTCGGGCCATTGAGGTGTTTGCTCATGCCTTGAGGTTCTTCAGAGAACATGCTTTAAAGGTGAAAACACACACACACAAAGCAGTGAGTAGTACAAAGACTATTAACTAATCAAGGAGTCATATTAGTACACTAAGGATTCATATTAAAACCTAAAGTGTACTTATCTAAAGAGTACATATTAGGTACTGCTCCAGCGACAAGCTGTTGCACCCCTAAAAGTTACTAATCACAACATTAACGTGTCTGAGACGTGATCTGTTCTTTTTTACTCCGAATATTGTTGTAAAATGCATCACCAGTTACTCACATGTTACCTACTCTTCTAAAACTAGTGATCTGGACCATTATTTTAAAGTGAAAAAAATGTTTTGGTCAAGATCACTAATAGTTCCTGCAGAGTGACTAGTAATTAATTGGTTGTGATTAGTAAGTAATTGTTAATTCTTTATAATTTGTCATAGTTAGTTGATAGCTATTAATGAGGCTAATCTCATTCGGTAATTATTGATTACCTAATAAGGAACTATCTCAGTCCTAAATTACTGATTAGTTCAGCTTGTTTCCATATATGTTAATAGTAGTAAGTGAAGTATTAATGTAGTACTACTCATTTGTCCTGAATTACTTCCTGCATAGTTACCTAATGATGACCGACCATTATTTGAAAGTGTTTACCAAAATTATATATTAAATACAGCCTTTGGCCCAACATTCTGTTATGGACTCCACACTGTAAAAAATAATTTTTGGTTTAACTTAAAAAAGTAAGTTACCTGGTTGCCTTAAAATTTTGAGTTCATTTAAATTAAAAATTTGAGTTAATACAATGAAGGCGATTGGTTTAATAAACAGAAACTTAAAATATTATGTTATCTGAACCACATTAATTATCTAAGTTGATTCGACAAAATAAAAAATGTGATAACAAATCATGAAAATATATATATATATATTTTTACAGTGCAGCATACCCATGATCCTACATAGGACAAGTGGTTTAGAGAATGGATGGCTATTAATTATGTCTGAAATATAATTTTTAAAATGTATTTTATCATAAAAATATATATATAATTTCTTTGTACTTGCATTTGACTTACTAATTATTTGAACATTTAGTCTGTGAAACACATTTTTCCAGTGCTGTTATTGTCTTGGTTATTTTTTTACTTGATTAGGCTTTTGTTGCTTATTTTAGTTGTGCAATATAAATCTCCATCTAGGGCCAGACTGAACATGAACCACCAGTGTAATGTAGAGCAGTAGTGTGCTGTGGCTTTGGTTCAAATCTTTCAGGATGTACTTTTCCTTCACTCAAATAAGAACACATCCAGTCTCTATGAACAGCGGGGGTGGTGGAGGTTCTGGGCCAATCTGTAGTCAGTCTTGGCTGGACCCAAACCTTCTTCCTCCTGCTTCCTGGAGTCCCTGAAGGCTTGTGGGAAAACACTAACATGGAGATTTCTACCAAACTCCGGCCATGTACCCTGAGGGTCATGCACATCTCGGTACATTTTAGAGTGAAACGGAAATAAGGGATATCAATAACTAATAGAAGTATGAAAACGTTATCTGTGGAATGTAGTTTAGATAACAGTAGGAAAAGTAGTAATGTGTGTGTGTGTGTGTGTGTGTGTGTGTGCTTTTCAGGAGGTGAAGGACCAGTCCTCCTCTGTGCTGGAAAGTAATGAAGTACGATGGGTCATCACTGTTCCTGCAGTGTGGAGGCAGCCAGCCAAGCAATTCATGCGAGAAGCTGCGTATTTGGTAATGTAGCATAACTGATCTAAGATCAGTTTCCACTACGTATATTACACATATTAAACACACACTTTGTCTTTCTTCCTCTTACTTTTTCTTTCCCTTTCCCTTTCTCTTTCTTTTTTTCTTTCTCTTTCTCTTTCTCTTTCTCTCTTTCTTCTCTCATGCACACATACACAGATGCACACTCCCACATTAAATGTGATGTCCTTCAGCCCCCCAGTGCAGGAAATGTGCGTATATGAAAAGGAATGCAATAGTCACTGCACACATAAAGTAAATGGGAATGTTGAAAGACTTTTGTATGAGTGGAGAGAAATAGTGTGCCAAGAGGGGACTATAACCTGACATCCATTATACTGTATATATATATGTGTGTGTGTGAATGTGTGTGTGTATGTGTTTGCCTGTATGAAATGCACAGTATTGCAGACCTGTACATTTCCCTATGAGCAAAACACTAAGAAATCAATCACAGAGATTATTTTTACATACAGCAATCAACAGTACAGGGATCGCCGTTAAAGAACAAAGACTGTTGATTCGATCACTACCAGCTGCCCAGACTCTAAGACCACTGAAATCCCCCTCTACATATTAAATAGGCCTGAACTGTATTTGTTCCAGTAGCCCTGGACCTTTCGCTCTCACTACCTTACTAGAGGTAAGGCAGGTTAAGGTTAATTTCCTCTTTGCAATGTCACAAAGGTTAAACAATGCAAGGGACCAGCACACAAACACAGGAAACCACGCCTGTCCCAGCCAAGCAAGAGAGGGGGAACGAGGCAGCCTACACCTCCCATCATAACTCCATGACCAACTGGGGAAGTGTACTGACACTTTCACAATGTACTGAAACCTTCTTTCCGATTATTTTGGTTACCAGTGATCATTGTACAGTAAACGTGGTGTTTATATTCTGTAGTAACATTTGATGTTGTGAAACATAATGTTTATATTAAGTTTTCTGAAGAAAATTTGAGCAGTGCATGCTCATAAAATTTGTCAATTGATGTTAGGGTGTAGTTGTTAAGGTGTTCTTATTAAATTCTTATTGAGAGTTCTTATTAAATTACTGGTCGCTAAAGTGTTCTGGGTGGTTGCTAGGGCATTGCTATGGTGTTTGACTGTCTCAAGTCAAAAGAACCCAATGCGCCATACAGTTCAACAGCACTGGTACGTTTTTGTATCAGTTTGATTTTCTCCAGACCAAGGCCGGCCGTTACATATCGTTACATATGCCAGTAGGTGGGAACAAGTGTCTCTTTGAGTGAATTATTCACAGATTTATTCAAAACATTCATCCAGGAGCAAAACAAATTACTGTCTATACGAGAGAGTCATTGAATCATTCACTCAAATGATTTGTTCAAAAACTGATTCATTCAGGAACTAAACAAATTACTGTCTGTATGAGTGAGTCGTTGAATTGTTCACTCAACCAGTTCATTCAGGAATGAAACAAGTGGCTGTCTATACAAGTGAGTCATTGAAATATTAACTTAACTGATTTGTTCAAAACACTGATTTATTTAGGACCTAAACACCACTCTGTGTGAAAAACTGTTGATTAGTGTAAATTACTCAGTATTAACTCAAACTCTACTAATTAGGGCTCATTTTGTTTATCTTATTGCAGGCAGGTTTGGTGACTCCAGACTCTCCTGAACAGCTCCTTATAGCTCTTGAACCAGAGGCTGCATCCATCTACTGCAGGAAGCTCCGGCTACACCAGGTCATTGACCTCAGCCAACGACCAGTAACCAATGGTTTAGATGTAGATGGCTCCCGCCCTTTCGATTCCAGTTTTAGGCAGGGTAAGAAAAGTTTTCTTCTTCTTCTTCTTCTTCTTTTTCTAAATCAATTAGCATTATACAATATCACTTGCTCCTGGGATCCTGGAAAGGAGTCCAAATTTCTTGCTTTAAGTGTATCACATTTCTCTATAAATATTAAATGGGAACCATGCTTAAAGCATGGGGAGTACAGGACTGTCTTTCATCCCTTGAAAATAGAGTACTGTTTTTGTTTTGTGTGGGTATGTGTGGGTTTCTGCATGGAGGACAGTTAGATTTGGGGGCAGATTAATCCAGAACCAAGTGGGTCTTAGTGACTGTGAGAGCATGTGGTTTGGGTTAAGACAGAAAGTACGAGATGACATTTTCTCGAAGGTTAGAGTGTCCCCTGAGGTCACTGAAAAACTCTTTGAAAGATTGACAGTGTTTTTGTTATCAGTGCTTGAAACAAAATGGGTCTCTTTTACAAACGCTCTTTTCACATTTATATACAAGAAAAAATAAAGCACTGTAGACACCATCATTCATTCCTGCTTTTACACTCAAACAAAATATACTTACAATTATACACACACATTTCACATTATAATTGGAACAAGGTGCTGTGGACCATGAGCTCACCCTCCTCTAGACCCTCTGCTTACACTAGTTTCCTTGGATGATTCCTTTTGTTCTTTCAGTCTTTCTTGCATTTTTGCTTGCTTGCTAATCAAAGGTATGTGAGCATATGTATGTTCCAAAGGGTAATCTCCCAAAACATGTTTTACAATTGGTCAATGTTCATGTACATACAGAAATCAAGGAACACACACACTTCAACTTCGTCACTTTTATGTTCCAAGGGATTTTTCTTTTTATTATTTACACCAATACGCCTGTGTTTTTTCCTTTATGAAGGTGACAAACTTTCCTAAAAACCTTTGTTATGTTTTTGATCTTTCTGAAATTGGTTTAAATGCGTTTTATGCACTGATTGTGTTGTTTTACTCATCGCATACAGAGACTTAGGAACTAGTCCAAATAATTTAGTCCATCATTGTCTGTCCTCTCATCTATATTAAGACCATGGACACATTATTCATCTCTGTTTCTGTTCTACGAAACCACATGGGTTTTAGAGTAATTAAAGTACAAATCAGTTTATTTTTATGTTTTCCTTTTCCCTCTTTGTCTTGTTTCAAATGTTGTTTCATATTGTAACGGGTTCCAGATTATCCCTAAAGTGTAGTTTTTTTTCTCTGTGTATTTCTGCAAGCTGTGGGATTGTTCAGCAGCATGTCTGTGTTCACAGACTGTACCTGAAAAAAAAAAAAAAAATGTTTGAAGTAATGCATTCCATAAAAAGAGTTCCTCAGGAAATATGGCATCCAGTATAGCCTTACTATCCCCAAAAGTGAAACAGAGATCATTCTTAGTTTAGCAGGTCATTATTCACTAAAAGCACCCACTATAAAACTCCAGCCATGAAACAAGCTTGTTTTATTAGGTATAAGAGCAAGACTTGAAGTAAATTGAGCTCACATCTCAAATATCATGTTTTACAAACAAAAGCTTTAGGTTCATTAAATCAGGGTCTGTTTAGCAGGTTGCCTTAAAGATCTAGGCATCTGCAATCTCTCCCTCTCTCTTTTGCTTTCTCTGTGAATTTTATTGATTCTAATGTGATAAGGCTTTGATTAATGCATCCCATGTGTGAGTGATTCATAAAGGAAGTCAATGTGTCTTTCAGCCCGTGAGCAGCTCCGCAGATCCAGACATAGCCGAACTTTTCTGGTGGAGAGTGGTACTGGAGAATTGTGGTCTGAGATGCAGACAGGTAAGAGATGGAAACACACACACACACATTTATTTAGCTATAAAAAAAATGGCAATGGCGGCAATAAATAAATATAATAAACAGTAATTTTGACCTCAGACACACAAAGTACATTGGAAACTGACATCTTGTTGCCTTGAGGCCATATAAAGTGCCGACACTAACAAATTAAACATGATGATGCTTTAATAAAACACTTGAATGTCTTTTTTTATTTGTGATTCTTTTATCATAATACAAGTAACCACAAATAGACCATAACAATACTCTCCAGGGTAATAATTCCCAGAGTATTGTATTCTTCTTCATTTTTCATGTAAGATGGAACGTTACTATTTTAAAACATGATTTCCTCTAGCCAAGCTTTCTTGTTCTCTATGTGCATATAATGTTTATATGACTGTAATAGCTGTGCATATGTGTAAGAGACCCTCATTATGGAGCAATCATTGGTGTGTTATTACTGGCTGCACAGTCTGAGCGCATGGCTGCAGTGTGTGTGCGTGCAGTTCTCTCTGCATGACTGGCACAATGACAAGGTGCAGGGTCAAAATAATCAGATCTTTAGCTCCAGATGTTTCCTGAAGAGAGAGAGGGATCGAGAAGGAGAGTTTATTAAGATCTAACTCATACAATACTCAAAATACAGATCTCCTTCAATCTGTCATAGTCTCCTGCGATTCTTAATAGTGCACACATGCTTATGGGTTCACAAAGATTATTACACCACAGTAAACAAACAAGAAACACACTTTCCTGTGTAGTTAAGTCAATTGGCAGGAGCCAAGCTAAGCCACTTTTATCTCTGATTGCATCATAAATGTCTGAAGGCTGTTTGCTAGAAGATCTTCCTGATTGCAGTAGGTCTGGGAGAAAAGAAAGGGGGTGTTATTTAAACAAGTCTTGTTGATTAGAAAAATCTGGTAACAATTATTAAGCAGGTAACGAGGCAGGGGTGTCCATACTCGGTCCTGGAGGGCCACTATCCTGCCAGTGCCCGCCGTTCAAAGCTCTTTCTCTGCGTACCGCCAGAGCCGAGCGTTAGCATTACTGTGTGTTCATACCGCCGCCAGCGAGAGCGTCAATATTCGCCTTGGCTGCCCTGCCAACAACACTGTACTGTGTGTTCAAACTGCCGGCGGGAGGGTCAAAGTAAACGACAAGTTGTGGCAACCAATCGGAATCCTCTCAAGTGAGGACCTCTATGTTCCGATTGGTTGCCGCTGAACTGCGTCATAGATCATTACCATAAAGTTGACCTGACTTATCCTCGACGCTCTCACCATCCAAAACGCGCCGTGCCGCTCTCGCTGGGGCTCGCTGCCGGCTCACATTGAAAATGAATGACTTCCTGTCACTTTGACGCTCTCGCCAGCGGCGGTGTGAACGCACGCTTTTTTGGCTAAAGGTTGCAGGCTTGCCTTCCAGTGGTTTTGATGAGAGGGTCTGTATCTCTTACCATTGGAGAAAGTGTAACGGCTAACTTAATCATGTGCGGCACCTCTCAGCCTATTGTGTAATGGCAGTGACATCAGTGTCCGCCATTCAAAACTCCGTCCCTGCGTACCGCCAGGGCCGGAGCGTTAGCATTAGCCGTTACGCTTTTTTGGCTAAAGGTAACAGGCTTGCCTTCCACTGGCTTTGGTTTAGCTCCAACCCCAATTAAACACACCTGAACCAGATAATCAAGGTCTAATTAGGCATACTAGAAACTTTCAGGCAGGTGTGTTGAGGCAAGTTGGAGCTAAACTCTGCAGAACAGTGCTTGGCGACCCCTGGACTAAGGTCAAGATTAAATAACCATGTGTATTCTCAAAGGTGATCGGTACATTGTGGCAGACTGTGGTGGTGGGACGGTGGATCTAACGGTGCATCAGATTGAGCAGCCACAGGGCACTCTGAAGGAGCTTTACAAAGCCTCAGGTTAGTTGAAGACCAAAGCCAACTTCTTCATCACACTTAGAACTACCTCCCTGACGATTATGATCTTTGTCTCAAAGATCTTCAAGACTAGAGTGAAATGATAGGGCATTGTTGAAGTGAATAGTCATGAGTGACCAAATTTGATTTCAACTAGTATTGTACATGATTTTGCAATGTATAACATGTTCCTGGATCGATGTCCCTCCTTGATTCCATTCCAATTCCATCCCATAGTGCCGAATGTAGTGTTTGCTATGAGTGTGGGCTTGACAAAAAGACACATCAAGGGCACTCATAAGCAGGGTAGGTTAAGGTTGGGGGTCCAATCCTGCACCTGGAGGGCTACCTTCCAGGAGAGCAACAAATCCAGGAGCACATCCTATCCTACTAGGCAAAATGTTTATCACTAGTTGGAATGAAATCAAAGCTGGAGTGATCAATCTTGATTGTTCACTTCAGCCATGCCCTGTCATTTCACCCCATTCTGAAAAAAATCTGATTCTGAAGGTCGTTTGATCAAGGTTATTCCAAAGGATTTAGTTTAGGACCTTAAGAAAAATGAGGTGAGCATGCAAATCGAGTGGCATGTAACCTAAACCTAAATGGTACATAATATACATGTTTCCTTTCAGGAGGTCCTTATGGAGCAGTTGGTGTGGATCTTGCCTTTGAGGCTATGTTGTGCCAGATCTTTGGGGCTGACTTCATTGAGAGTTTTAAAGCAAAACGTCCAGCAGCTTGGGTGGACCTCACTATTGCATTTGAAGCCCGTAAGCGCACAGCGGCTCCTGGCCGGGCCAACTCATTAAACATCTTGCTGCCCTTCTCTTTCATTGACTTCTACAAGCGACACCGGGGGCAGAGTGTGGAAACTGCCCTGCGCAAGAGCAAGTAAGTCTGACTCATTGAGGACATTATTGCTGAATTATGTCTTTGAAAGTGTGAGTATTTAAGTTTTAACTTTGTGTAATGTTTCTCTCAGTATGAATTTTATAAAGTGGTCATCTCAAGGGATGCTGAGATTCTCTGCAGAGGCCATGAATGAGCTTTTTCAGCCAACCATCAACAATATCATAAGACATATTGGTAAGAGACGCCTCTCAAACAAACACTAAGCCAGGGATTGGCATTTAATTCTCTGATATCTTATCGATTTCTCTTAACCTACCAGAGAACCTGATGCAGAAGGAAGAAGTAAAAGGTGTGCGTTTTCTCTTCTTGGTTGGAGGATTCGCAGAGTCGCCCATGCTGCAACGTGCGGCCCAGAACGCACTAGGGCGGAATTGCCGTATCATAATACCACATGACGTAGGTCTAACCATCCTGAAGGGTGCGGTCCTGTTTGGACTAGACCCCACTGTTGTCCGTGTACGCCGTTGCCCGTTAACTTATGGTGTTGGGGTTTTGAACCGCTTTGTGGAAGGCCGACACCCTCGTGACAAGCTACTTCTCAAAGATGGCCGAGAATGGTGCACTGACATCCTGGACCGCTTTGTTAGTGTTGATCAGTCGGTGGCTTTGGGTGAGGTGGTGAGGCGGAGCTACACTCCAGCAAGAATAGGACAAAGGAAGATCATAATCAACATCTACTGCAGCGACACTGATGACATAACCTACATTACTGACCCCGGGGTGAGGAAGTGTGGTGCCATCACGCTAGACCTGCTTGAGTCAGGGGCAGCGGCAGCTAATGTTGGTGAAAACGATAAAGGACCCGCATTTGAACGAAGGGAGATTCGCACTACCATGCAGTTTGGAGACACTGAGATCAAAGTCACAGCTGTTGATGTGGCAACCGGCCGACTGGTGCGGGCATCAATTGACTTCCTGTCCAACTGATCCTACTGTGCTGTTTCTGGAGAGAACTGGAATTCCTAGAATGCGAGGGACATTTAATGACAGCTAATCTCATAAAAAAATAATCTCAAATAACAGCTTTGAGTTTCAACATCTGGATACTTAAGGATTGCAGATGTAAAAACTGGAGGGCTGAATGATAAACTGGAATGTTATTGGGATTCCATTTCATTGTGAAAAGCACCAGCTATTAGGACTGTCTCAGTATTAAGTGTACTGTAAGCCTTGGATTAGAAAGATATTCTAATTATGAGTAATAAAAATCCCAATTATGTCAAGAGCCATAGGCAAAAATAACTTACCTTCAAGTAAAAATAATGGAAAATGCATTTACATTGTCAAAAAAGCTTCCATTTTTGGCATAATTTCTGTAAAAGTATTTCCTGTTAAAAAAGAGGTAGTTCCAATTCTGTTAGTGCTGGTAGTGTTTACCAGCATGTCACGCATGCAGTAAACAGACATTATATTCTTTTTAGGTTTGCAGATACTTAGTATTTAAATTTATTTATCAAATAAAGCCACTTAATTTTTATTTTTGTAAACATATACTCCATAACTAAACATTAATCTTTTTAAACTTGTATCAAAACAGATCTCATGTTTATAAATTATGGTTGCGCCACCTGGAGGTAAGAAGAGGAAGTAATCATTTGGAATGACGTTAAGAAGGTTTGTTAACAGAGAAATGGTATAAATTAATTTTCTGATTTCCTAGGTACAAAACAGGTAGTTACATTAATCTGGTTTGTTCTTCCAGCACAATTTAAATAGCTAAAGCCAATGAAACACTACCTCTCAAGACTTTAAATTATTCCAGGTCTAAACATTTAAGCCTGTCTATATTTTTTTATTTTGATACGTGCCTGTTGTAACATTTATCACACTAACATTTGACCTATCATTCTTCTATCCGTTATATAAAAGCAATATTGTTGGCTTTTCACCTACCAGGAGGTAAGAAAACCAAAATGACTTTTTTTTTTTTATATTTCCAGAAACCCACTTTAAAGATGTTAAATTACCTATTAAATATGCTGGACATCTGTTTGATATAAGGGAATCAAGCTAGGGGTTAAATGTTGGAATATTGACTTTAGTGTGATACTTACTATGAAACTGTTGGTATACTAATCACTATGACTGAAAATAAAGTTATTTTTCTTTGTTTCCCTGATCTGATGTATAGTCACTTCTCACTCATGACTAAAAGAAGAAAACCTCACACAAATGTTGAGAAGCAAAAGTACTGCTTTTAATGGTCCAATAAATAGTTCCGACGAATGACCAACATAGGAACGTATCTCAGCAGAATGCCTGCTTATCAGTGCTTATACAGATCTACAAACTGACCACTTTTTTTTTTTTTTTTTGAGTGCGTGTATGGTTTGCGTGTGTTCTCAGACTATCACAAAACAACATTCAAATCTCCAACTACCCAACAGATGATTCAATCTCCATCAATCTGGAACTAACGACATTTTATTCTGTTTTAGCCTTTGTAAACACAGAAATGCATGGATTTAATGGGACCAGGGAGTAACAAAACAGGTCAAGGAAACAAATTAAGGCCCTATAAGAGGCCAGCATTTGTTTTGACCTTCTGAAAGTCCAGAGGCTCCGCCCAAGACACTGCTGGGGATGGGTGTGGATTAGTGGGCGTGTTGGGGTCTACCACGACCTCTTCCTCTGCCAGCAGGTGCCGCTGGGCCGTCAGCAGTGGAGCGAGGGTTCTTGATGGTCTCATCCACTGAGAGGATGAGGCACGCAGCCTCAGAGGCAGCGGTCAGGGCATTGATGCGCACAACAGAGGGCTCCCATACACACGCTTGGAAGTTATCCGCTATGTCTTCATTATTTATGTCCACGCCATACCACATGCCACCCTAGGGGAGAGAGATTATGCAAAGGTACATTACAACATTGACATTACATTTAGATGATTAAATAAAACATGATCAAGCATGACTTGTGTAGCTACCTGTGCATGCTTGGCCCTCAGTTTATTTAGGATATTGGTAGCATCAAAGCCTGCATTGTCACACAGCTGTCTGGGAATAATCTCCAGGGCTTTGGCATAGGCTCCGATCAGTAGCTGCTGCTTCCCTGGAATTGTTCTAGAGTAATCCCTCAGATACTTCGAAAGCTCCATCTCTATAGCTCCACCTCCAGCAACAATTGAGTCATTCTGTCATGGGGAAATAGGAGCAGGTTAATGATTTTTTTAAAGAAATTTGTCTCCCCCTGCTGGCACTTCTTAAAACATTCTGAAATTTCAGCATGTCATGATTCCTCACCAGCATTTTATGATAATTTTCACAAAATTTCATGGGCACCAGAATTTTTTTTATCTGATCTTTTTATCTTTTTTTAATATCTGAAGTTAGAATATATTGGGGAAAAAAAAAAAAATTCTAGCTTCATGCATTCTTTTTTATCAATACTTGAGGGCAATTTTCATTTATAAAAAAACAAACAAACAAAAAAAAAAAAACGCTTTTTGTCTGGGAAACATTAAACATTGGGAATTAGCACCCATCTGCATTTATGTTTTGTAATTAACTACATGTTTAGTAGTACACAATTGAGCATTTGATCATTTATATAAACTCATATCAGCTGAATGTGAGGCAAAGGATTAATGGGATAAACTCAATATAGTGGTTGTAGAAATGTACCATGTAACATGCATTGCAACAATAGTTATGATTTGGCTAATAAGGCCAATTTGTCATATTTTTTTTCCAGATTTTAATGCAAATTTTGAAGCATCTTAATACAATGTTTTCAGCAGTCTTTCCACACAAGCAAAAGGAAATCAAGTATAAGATAGAATCTGCAGTTGTAAACATCTATAGCAAGAGATGCTAAAGCTTTCCCCACCTTGATTGCTCTGCGCACAATCATGATAGCATCGTGCAGTGAGCGTTCTGTCTCTTCCATGAACTGCTCTGCGCCGCCCCTCAGGATGAAGGTGCAGGTCTTGGCTTTCGGGCAGCCTTTAAAGACGTTGTATCTGTAATTGAAAACATATTGTTAGTATGGAAAATGTTTATGTGAAATCATTTATTAAATTAAAATCTCCAGTTTCATATATATATATATATAAAATTACATTTTGTATTAACGCAAGAAAAAAAAAGCAAACAAAAAATACCTTTCTCCTCCAACCTGCACTTCTTCAAAGAGCTCACACTGTCCAAGCACATCTTCTGTCAGGGCACCGACACTGGTCTGAATAGAGCCGCCACAGGCCTGGAGGACACAGTACAACTGCTTTACCAACTACATGGTCAACAACACATCAGGACCAAAACATCACTGCATGGGCTCAAGGGAACAGATATCAGCCATTAAATTACTCACAATAACTTTCAAATAACACTACAGAGTTCAGCAGGGATGACACATTTTTGTAGGCCAACACCCAGAAAAGAGAATTTCAAGCACTTCCAATTTCATCATCCTCAAGTCAATGGGTTTTTGGTTAAATGCCTGAAATAAGGTCTAAGACTAAAAGCTTAATGGTGGTGATGGTAATGTGGCCATGGTGTAGAGAGGTAGGGTACAGTACAGTACAGTACGATACGGGACGGAAAACCCTGATCCGGCTTGCGTTTCCACCACCAACAGTACCCTTACTTGATAGGCGTGGTGTATGCTGGAAAGTAGCGACTGCGCAAAGGAAAAAGCGACACGGTAAACAACAATGGAGGACATACAGCAGATCTTGTTCCTACTTCTCAGTATGTGGCTGTTTGTCACAAGAAGACAAGCTTTTCTTGTGTTTCAACTGTATATTTAAAAAAATGGCGACTCGTGTTGTCATTCCCCTTGTAGCATGCACAAGTGACGATTCTCTGTCAACCAATCAACGTTCTGCAGTGAATCTAGCTCCACCCTTTAGGTACCAGACTACTGTGCTAGGTAGGAAGGGTCCCAAAAAAGTGGTCCCAACTTCTGATAATCGAAACGGAAATAATTATGTATAGTATCGCTCGGTGGAAATGAGCCATTATAGCTGTTTAGAGTGTTCAACTGTTTACTTCTGTCGATTCTATTTATTCTTTAAAATTCAGTTGTGTTAATTTGTCAAGATTATAATGATGAAAAAACATGCAAGAATCTAATTTCTGTAATAATCCAAAAGCTAATGGAAAAATCCTATTGGGTTTTGTCAAACAGGATGATGCTAACTTTCTGGTTGGCCTACAAAAATACATCACTGCAGTGCTCTATTACAATGCTAAAAGAAAAATGGATTTAATGGTTTACCCAATATAAATAAAGACTGGAATTGAATCATGAAAGGTGTACTGATAGACAGTCAAAGCTAACTGACAGGACACGGGATACCATCATACCATCATAGTTCTCTTGAGATCTTCCTCCACAACACGGCCTGCACAGAACAGATCTCTGTCCGCAAAGTATTGCGTGGCTACATCTCCGATGGGCAGCTTGGACAGCACCACTTTGGCACCAGATTTGTAGATCTTCTCCAGCTTATCATACAGAATGTTCCATTCAGCATCAACAATGGCCTGGTAGTCCTGCAAACAGCCACATAAACATGAGGTAAACAACTATGTTTACATGGGCCATGATGGTTTACTGAAATGAGAATCTGTTACAGAAATTATTGTCTTGCAGACTTTAGCACTAATTAGTGTCACTTCAATAACTTGTAGAAGCTATAGAAATCAGATGATATTTATGAACCTTCACTTCTGCCAAAATATCAGACCATCAGTAACTGTTTATCTTACTTGAACCCGACCTCCTCGTGGCCCAGTCCTTTCATTATTCAACAATCAAAAGAAATATACTTGACAAGTACATTAGAAAACATTAGAAAAGAGCAGTACTGACCTCTACAGAGTTCACGCGAACCTCAGCATTGTCCTTCTCTGCCTTCAACTCCAGCTCAATGTTGAGCAGTGCGATCTTTGGATTCACATAGCGCTTGGGCTGCATCTCAAAGCCAGCATAGGAGAAGGTCTTCTTGAATGCAACACCAGCCACAAGCTGAGATTCCTGACAGACAGCAAAAACAAAGGAGTGTAATGTAAGGATTTTCTTTTCCTGTAATTAGTCAGTGGAGACCTTTTTCCACCCATTCTGTACCTCTTTGAACATCATACTAGATAGATCAATCAAACAGCACAAGTTTATCAGTGACTCCCGTTTTATTCAACGAATCTATAACGAATTATAATCCATTTGCATTGTTAGTGAAGATGAAAGCATTTGTTAGTGTTCAGAAACTGAGTTGCAATGATGAGATCACTGCTTTCACGTGCTCAACATGTCTGTGATCGGCTACAATGTTCATCTCCGCAACCTTTCATGCCACAATCTAAATATAATGCCATAGATCTAAATGTAATGCAGCACTTTTTACGATTAGTTAACCTTGAGAGCTGAAATAGTAATAACGCGCTAAAAGAGAGAGTAATAAATGTTAGCCAATCACAGCAGTGGGCGTTTACACTGAAGTCTCACAGCAGACACGCCCCTTAAAACAGAGCGTTCAAATAAGATGGCTAAAATCAGGGTAGAAAAAATGCCTTATATTTATAAATTATGACAATTTTTGATGTAAAAAGCATACTAACATTATAAGTGCATCCCAGGAAACATAAAACAACGCAGTTCATGACCCCTTTAATATTAGCCGTCAATTACTACCTTTCACTGCACTCCGTCGCCACGTGACAAGGAGCTCGGCTAACTAGCGCACAAAATGAAAAGAACATTCGTTACGTCACACACCCAGCACTTGATTCATCCTGATTAACTACTTCACTAAAACACTCCCACAATGTATTTCTTTCTTTCCTTCCTTTCAATTCTCCTTTTTTAAATTTCTCTCGGTTCTCTTTTGCCTCTGTTGCTTAAACAAGTGGACCCCACAACTGCGTAGCTTAATGAGAGTCTGCAAATTAATGCCTGAAGAAGAAAATGTTAAAGTGCCCCTATTATGCATTTTCAAATATTACCTTTCATACAATGTGTAAAGTAGCTGTCAGTGAATGTAAACGATCTGCAAAGTTGTGAAGCCGAAAGTGCACGATAAAGTTATATTGTCTTTCAAAAGAAGGAATTGTCTCTGAACCCCCTAAATGAGTCGTCAGGAATTCGAATTCCGCTTCTGTGATGGCTACACGTCACAACGTAACACATTTGCCTAAAGCCCGCCTATGTTGTAACTTGACCTGCCCTCAAACACTGTAGCTAGCGGTTTGTGTTGTGTACATGTTGAGAAGAGGCTATTTTCTGCTCTGCAAAAGCAAATTCTCTATAAACACTTCCATAGGATGAGGATGTGAAGAGTAAGTGGTTAAAATTACCACAGCGATACAACAGCAGTATAATCAGTATAACCTTTTAACGATTTATTCTCAAATCTCCATGAGGTCTAAATAGGATTTACAAAACACTTATCCATTAAAGATGGGACAGTATCCACTTTATTTGGACCAACTTGCTTCTCAGAATCACAACCTGTAAATATGATTGATTACTGATGTATGAGTTTTCTACAGGGTGTTCAAAATATGTAGTTTTGTTTTATATTGTGTAGGTCTAAACGGCTAACTCACGTTACTGCTATCTTCTGCAAATCAGCTGTGGGCCACCATTACCTACAATTGTGTCCATTAATTTAGATTGTCAGTGGTTCTTACTACTTTGAGTTATGATAAAGGATGGAGCGAGATTTGTTTTACAAACTTTGTTTGTAAAGTTATTCACATTAGTGTTTATCTAGCGCATGCACTGTTATTAATACAGTTAATGATGGGTTCCCACATGCACCGCAATAAAATAGAAATCTACACATCACTTTGTTGATGGACATACACTTGTTAGTGCTGATGGTGAGGAATTACAGTTGTAGCATCTTGTTATGTACGACAAACTGAGTAGAGTGTCACTGAGAAATGTCATGCTCAAGTCATTCTTGCGATGGAGGTTCGGGTTAAATAACTAGTTCTTGGAATGTATCATCATTGGACTCGCACTCGGATTGATACGGTAAAATCCATGCTATCGTTACCGTCTTTACAGTGTGTACATTCGCTGAGCTTTAGGAAGTCTCCAGAGCTGAAGTTCAGTTATGGTAATAGGCGTTTTGTTTCCGACACATGCTGTAAGCGGTAGACCAATCACAACAGACAGGGCCATCTGGCCAATCAGAGCAGAGTAGGCTCGCGGAAAGGAGGGATTTAGAGAGACTGAATCATCGGTCGAGTCATTTGAGAATCACCGAACAATGTGGTGATGTGCAATGTATATTATGAAAAAATAGAAGCAGTTTTTGACCTTTGATGCACGTAAACCTACAAAAGAAAACATGTAACATAACCTCCCGCCATTATTTTTTTTTTCTTGCTGATCCGAATTTTCCAATGCTTAAATGTTCTAAAATCTGTGTGAAAAGACATGTGGTGTATTCCAGCCCTAAGTTGTGCTGACCCTTGCATCACTGCTAAAGCAACCAATAAGATACATTGACTATACAGATTTCATAAACAGATTAAATATACAGATTGAATATGCAGATTTCAAAACATGCAAAATGACAGCATGGCCAGTCAGTTCAAAAGATTTGTGCAATTTGAACAAAGCCAAATACCTTCTTATAAAAATTCCTTTAAATCTACAACAGCTTCCTCTCACCTCCAGAGCTCCACCCTGCACCTTCTTCACTCCAATCATCTTCAAAGGCAGCAGATCGTCCAGCATCATCACTGCATCCACCACAATCTTGGAGAAGAAATCCTTCTGTCCTGCGATCAGCTTTGAGTTCATGGCTGTAGCAGCACACTTCTCCAACAACCTCCTTTGTTCCCTGTGGTGGCAAGAGAGGACAAATGATCACCTCTGTGATATTTATGTGATGCTAACACATGAATGTAATAGCACACAGGGTTTGGACTCACTGCTCATCATCCTTTTTGACGGTAACAGAGATTTCTTTGATCTTTTTGACGGCAAGCTGGGTGGCAGTGCGGAAAGCTCTGATGATGGTCTGGGGGTGAAGCCCCTCCTCCACGTACGGCTTCAACTGCTTCAGAAACTCAGCAGCAAGCAGAGTCACTGAGGTGGTGCCATCACCAACCTGAATAAACACAAAGAATGATGTTACACATTGCAAAGAATAATGAACTATCATATTTATAATTATATAGAAAAGGAAAAATATTAAAACATTTTAATTGCTAGAAAATATAGTCTCTAAACTAAACCAATAACAGGACATTTACTAAATATTTGCTTTGCAGTGACAGTCAATAGCTAGTTGAACATGTGTTACACATCATAGCTTCTATAATATTGTGCATTTTAGAATAGCATGTCAGTCAATCAATGCTGAAAACCAAAACTATTTCCGTTTAAAGCAGCCTGAATGTACAGACAAAGAGAAGGAATCTTACCTCAGCATCCTGAGATCTGGCAATGTCTACCAGAGTCTTGGCCGCAGGGTGTACAACTTCCAAAAGTTTCAGAATTGTGGCTCCATCATTAGAAATAGTGGCTTTGCCTGCAAGATAACATCATGTAAATCACAACATGAAGCGAAGCATCACAGTAATGTGATATCAAGAAATGTATCAGTACTTCCCAATAAAAGAACACTTCTATACTTGATTATAGAAGTGCAGACTTACCTCTGTTATCCACCACAAGCTTGTCCATGCCACGGGGGCCGAGGGTGGTCCGCACAGCCTCTGCCACAACCTGGCAGGCATTGATGTTGCTGACCAGCTGCGGGACCCCCTGAGAAGAGTCTGTGCCCTCCTTCAGGAGGATGACTGGAGTGGGCTGAGAGGAGAGATTCAAGAATGGTCATATAATTAACACGCTATCAAAGTTACACCACCTTTTTAATTAGTCAATTAAATTTTTTTTTTAAAATATTTTTAAGAGCAGACCAAACAAAATGTGTTTTATTTACAATAGAACTGACCACAATATTTTGCAATTGTGCTAATGACCTTTCCAAACCTGTAAATTAACATTTTTCAAGGGTTTCCATGACCATTGGAGAGTTTTGACAGTTCATATACAGACAATGTAATTGACTACTTATGCAAGTAAACAATGCTGCGCTGTTTACTTAAAGAGCTTACTATATACTACATCGTGTGAAATAATATCTGCTCTCATCTTAAGTTATTGCAATTAAACATGATATCATGCACACGAGAGAAGCAATAATATCTCTCTTTAAGTGTCACTACGTGCTAAAAAATAATGGCCTTTATTCAGGATCAAGAATAAGCGTTTTATAAAATCACAGATTTATCGTAGTGACTGTTAAAACAAACGGTATTAAAGGGTGTAACCGGTTAACAGTTCATCACCTCTCTTCTCATTACGGAAAGAATACTAAATCAAACCCTTTTATGTTATTTCGCAACCAAAAATATTGTGAAATACAAATGTTTAAATGTGTACATATGCCGTACAAAAGTCATCTTTTGCACGTTGCATCGTAACGCACATCTCTAAATTCTGCCTGTCATTCCCAAACAGAAGAATGAATCGTTAGCAACCAAGCTAGCTAGCATCAATGTCAAACTTTAGGTGTATTATCTCATTTAAAATAAAAATAATCTCGCAGACATGTCCTTTATGCTTTAATCTTTCTGGACGTTTATACCCCATCACTAGGAGAAGAGTAAATTGCTAAGATGACGATGGATTTCAAAGTAAAACAGGCATGAATGAGCACTCACCATCATGTTTGCGGAATAGAAGGGGATGGTGCCGGGTTGCGGTCCCACAATGCACCTAGAACTCTCTAGAACACGAGACGCGTCTGTTGTTCAACTGATGACGGACACCAGAGGGCGCTATTACTATAGTTTTCATCATGGTTTCATGTTTCCTGCTCCGCAACCCGGAAATATCTCTTCAAGTTAGGGATACATGCAGATAATATATCCCTCTTACTCCCCGTTCCTACTGTGCCTCTTATTTATATCCTTGTGGACCTATATATCCACCTTATTCCTACGCCTCATGACGCTTTGCTCGAACTATGGGTATAACTTCCATTTTCTGTAAACAATCAGTAAAATGTTCATCTATGAACGCAAGATTTTTTTTTTTTTAAACCGGGTACAGTGAGGTGACATTATTCTACTTACCCTTCAACTATCGAACTATTAAAAGGACATTTAAAAGTGTAAAAGCATCAAGAAGGTTTCATCGGACCATGAATAACCTCAAAAGCGCGATTTTTTCCACAACAATAACGGCCGGGTTAAATCACTGTATAATTAAATCGGGAGAACAGACCACAAATGTGCAGTATATGTTGTCCCGTTTCATAGTATTAAAGCGGAATGCAAAGCGGGGAAATAATCATGAGGAAAATAATGCAGCGACTTGCCATAAATATTCTTGTTATTACGTGTCATGTTAAAATTCCAAGCGTTACGTTATTCTCAAGATGTTTGAAAATAAAACATGAAGGAAAATTGACAGATAATCTTTGTTTGTAGGGCAACCTTATGATTTGAAATAATTCGTTTCAGTCTTTTTGAATGGAAGTTCCCCAAACCGGAAGTGCCACCCATAATTCAAAACACAGTAGGCTCATCAGGAATAAAGTGGATAGATTTTTTTTTTTTTTTTAGTTTGTATTGATTTTTTTCTCATTTGTCTGCCTCTATTAACACCAGGCAAGCTTTTACATCATTTTCACTGCCTTAATTTTGTACCACAGAAAGATTATCCTTCAGAACAATTCAATTCTGGCCAAATTAAAACAAACCGCAAACATGCTGATGGTTAAGATATACGTCACACAGACTTCTGCTCTTTTTCTCTCTACTTCCCGCATGCACACACCAGTGTAAACACACATGTTTAACATAGCCTGGTTTATGCACTGTATTTTTCTCTATATATTTAAGATGTCTCAGATGTAACAGTACATGTGGATATTTTTTTTTTTTACCCAGTGTAACTACAGGCTTAGGCTGCTGTGGTTTGCAAGCAGTTCTGGATAGAGAGGGTGGCGCATGTTTCCCTTCTGTGATGTGTCTACAGTCTGTGGCTGAACTCAAAGCTCTCAGGGTTCCCTGTTTTAGACACATGTAATTATCAGACGTTATATATACCCGCCCTGCCTCGCCCTTATGGAGGGTACCTTTTAACTGGGATATTTCTAGCATCTATGGCAGTTGACCCACCCATTTGTGAGGCTGCACAAGCTGAAGATTCAGTGCTATGTAAAATGCACCAGCCCTCATCCAGACACACACAGATCTCTGAAAAATATACAGTAGAACATAACCTGCCTTGCTTCAGAGCCAAGTCATGACTGGTCAAGCGAAGCACTCTGAATTTGTGATTTGAACTGTCAGTCAAATCATTCAGAGCTGAGCCCTCACTGATAACCTTTACAAATTGAACTAGATCTCAGGCACCCTGCCTTAGCACTCAAAAGACCTACCACAGATTTCATTCTGCCTTTATGCCCTCTCTCTCTCTCTCTCTTTCTATCCCTCTGTCATTATCAACCCTCTTTCCAATCTCTCCTCCTTTACCGTGCCCTTTAATATGGCCATAGCACTCCATATGTGTCCTCTGTGTGATAGAGCTCAGGCTGTAATCACAAACACCAGTGATGAATGGGGGCTACTGGTGGCTTTTGGGGCTGACAGTCTTTTCCTCCTCTTTTCACTCCAGTCTATTACATGGACCACCAAGCACTGGGTGCCTCATGTGGACTAGATGATAACAACTAGTGCAGAAATTCAGCTATAGATTGGTGAGATAAGGCTGGGTAGTTCTGAATAGTTCCATTCTAGGAATACTGCAAACAGTAATTTAAACATGACACAATGTTCGGGGAGATGGATGTGCATTGGGTTCACACATCTTTAGACATTAAAGAGCAGTGCAGTGATTTCATCCAAGAACTGGCCTAGAAGGACTGAATCAGTTAAGAGGGCTCGATATTTAATTTACGATAAGAGTGAGCGTGTGTATGCATTCATGCGTGTTTCTTGTTCCCTTATTTTTGAACTAATTCCCATGTAAGTAAATGTCCACACATGCATAAGCAAATGCACAGCCAAAATTGTTGTGCATGTTGTTCAGTACTAGGTGAGCCATTAATCTGAACACTTGACAATTAAAAAGCCAATCCATCACAGCCTAATCAATACCGTCTCACTCTGAGGTGTGGGGGTGTTTGTCCTAATAACGGTTTTGGGACTTGCCATTAATCTTTGTGTGAGTTTGTATATGTGTGTGTGTACTTGTACAGCTATCTTTGTGAGGACCGATTTGAGTTTTAGACCATCTGAGTGTGGACAAAGTGAGTAAAGTGAGGACATTTTGACTGGTCCTCACTTTCTGAGACCCCTTTAAAGGCCTGTTTGCAGGTCAAGACTTGGTTTTAAGGAGAAGGTTATTATTAGGTTTAGGGTAAGGAATCAAGTTAGGCATTTAGTTGTGATGGGTAGGGTTAGGGATGGGTAGGCTAAGTGTGTGTGTGTGTGAGAGAGACCCCTGATAGTATGGATGTTACCAAATGTTTAGGATTGTCATGGGGTTCAAAAATCTGAGGTTCAAGAATTAGCCACTGTAAATTAATATTGATTTACCATTAATCTGAATATCTTTCAATGTCTATGGTGGTTACTGCTCAAACATGCACCAAAACATATTCACCATACAAAAACGTGTTTTTAATGTCAATAAAGAAGTGCTTGTGTATTAATGACATTGCATATAACCAAGTTACTTCAAATGGGGAGAAATAACTGCTGCCAAAATAACTGCTACCAATCACTGGAGCAATCATCTGGCTTTGAGACAGTTTGGAGATGGACTGTTTACAGAATAACCACATTTTTACAAGTACACTGTAAAAAAATAATTGTTGGTTTAACTTAACCCTTTGAGCGGTACGGTCCCACATGTGGGATTTTTATTTCTGTGCCCCTGGGCGTACGGTCCCACATATGGGATTTCGAACGTTCAGCGACGTCACATAACTGCCAGATTCAAACTGTGCTTTCGCGCTTTGGCTGTGAGACGGACGCGCGCAGCTCTTGTCATATACCAAAGCTATGCAGTGTTTTCAGCCACATAATGCTTCTTTTAAGGTTTCAGACATTTAAATACGCATAAGCACCATTAAAACAATACATTTAGAGTTTATAAAATACACACTGATGTCAGACATCAGTGAAAGCAGTAATAACAATCCATTCAAATATAATTTGCCGACATTTATTCATATCAGACACACATAATGGGCCTAAGTAACTATAAAGTTTACTCTATTATTCTTCCAGTTCACCAGCCACTTACTTGCATATATTTCGGGAGAAACTGATGAATTCACATGCTGTAAACCCGACTGACAGGACTCTGTGAACTGCAGCGCAAACTAAGATGGCGGCGCCCATCTCGCATTATAGATCAAGATAAAGATCGTTTATAAAGGTTTTTAAACGACAGAACACACTCACTTACACATATTTGAGAATCGGAATATCATATGGTTGATGACATGGTAAGCAAGTTTGCGAATATTTTAAATAAAAAAGGAAAAACAAAATAATAGCGATCCATCTGTCATACAGTGTTATTGTGGCTGCGTTCAGCGCTCGTGACAAGACGCGTCGTCATGGAAACAATAAGGGCAAACGTTCTAAAATAACGGTCACCTTAAAAAAACTCACTCTGGGGGGCCAGTTAGAATATTTTAAACTCACGCTTGAAAGGGTTAAAGGTGTAATGTGTAAAATTTGGGAGGATCTATTGACAGAAATGCAATATAATATACATAACTATGTTTTCAGTGGTGTATAAAGACCTTACATAATGAACTGTTATGTTTTTATTACCTTAGAATGAGCCATTTATACAGCTTTATACATGTATACAGTTTCTACAGCAGCCCTAAATGGACACACTGCTCTGCAGAGTGCGTTTAGTCACTATGTTGTTGTTCTTCTAAGTCGTTCGTGTTTTTAGAGGCAGCTTGCATTGTCACTATGTTGAATACGTACGAAGAAGAAGTAGTAGTAGTAGTAGTCGTCTGGTTTATTAGAAGCAGAGACCGTTCTTTGTTACAAGAAGAATCCTCATTGCTTGATTGGCTAACGCACTCTCTGCTGTCTCAGACGACGACATCTTTGACTTGTGTCGGCCAGACGGCCACCGTAGCTTTTCTATTTTGCTTCGAAAGGGAGGGGTGAGTGCCGTTGGTTGCAGTTTGCAATCTCACCGCTAGACGCTGCTAAAATTTACAAACTGCACCTTTAAAAAAGTAAGTTAATTGAAATTAAAAATTTGAGTTAATACAATAAAGGCGATTGGTTTAATCAACATAAACTCAAAATATTATGCTGTCTGAACCAAATTAATTATCTAAGTTGATTTGACAAAAGAAAAAATGTGATAACAAACATATTAAATGTGCAATCAATAAATTGTTGCTTATTTTTAACTGCCTATTTTGGACTTTACAGGGACACCACTGGATGCATGAAGTTTATTTTTAAGTTCTTTTTTGTTCCTTATCATCTGGTAGAGACAAACATTCAGTTTAGACTGTGGTATAGTTTGGTACTTGTATGTTTATGCATAATAAAGCGCCCTGCGCTCTGACTAAAAGAATTATATAAAAATTCCCTATATTAGCACAAGATGACTTGTCATGTGATGTCAACATGGCAGCACCCATGAGGGGGCGACCAGCTCCATGTAGGACAAAACTGTTTGTTTTTAAAAGACTGGCAATACTGGTGTCATCTAATGAGACTGTAATAGGCCTAATGCTTAAAAGTACTGTTAGTAAATAAATGTTATTTTCAATTATCACTGCACCTTTAATTGTTTCACGTAGAAACGCACAAGCCTAACCTGTTTTTAGGAATGATGTAGGTGGCTCTCTCCCCACCCTCGGCACAGCAGCTGATGCTGATGCGAGTACACTCATTCTGACTCTCACATTCTGAGCGGATACACTGTCACCCGCTCCTCCTTTATTCTCTTCACTGAACTTTGAGCAGCGCGTTCATACTGTAGTCAGCGGCGTTTCGTCTCGTTATTCTCAGTGAAGATATGACAAGAGCAACCTCTCACGAAAGGAACTTATTACTATAATGGTGATCAATGGAGGAGACGTGCGTGGACACTAGATCAGTTTGATCTTTGCAGGACACATCCCAGAGGTTTTGAGTCTTAAGAGGAAGCGAGAGCCGTGTCCATTCCCTAACCAGCTCAAACAGTGTCAAACGGGAACCGACGGGGTTTTGAAAACAGGTCGTGGGCTACTTAAGAGCAAAGAGAGGTGGATGAAGACTATTTTATTTAGAGATAGCCTACATGCCAATACACGAGCAGCGGATGAGAGAAACCTGTATTACAAGAGCTAGAGAAGATCGTTGAAAGTCCATCCTTACCAAGAAGGGGAATTCAACTGACGCGGTGCGCTGCACTGGATTTGGAAGGTCAGTTGTCAACTTAAGCTTAAGTCTATGTCATGTCGAAGTTTTGAATTACGGTCATTTTAAATGGATAAGAAGGCGCCGTGACTTCACACGCTGTAAACATATTTGGTTGGTTACCACAGGCGTCGACAATAGCCTAATTATATTTTTAAAAGGCAACTTATTTTATTTTAGAAATAGGCTATAGAAAAAGTAAAAAAGCGAGTTATTTTGTTTAAAAAGAAAACTTTTCACGGTACAATGTTGTTAAATGAAGTTAAGTAAAAGGTATTTAATGATTAGCCCAATTGAAATCATGCAGCACTAGCAACACCAAGGTCAGGGTTGATTCCCAAAACAGCATGCAAATGTACAGGCCTGAATGCATTGTAATTTGCATCTGCCAAATGTGAAAAAAGTTTTGGCCATAGGCTATTTAAGAAGACAAACCATCAAAACAAAGAAACTTGCATTTTATTTTAAAATGTTAGTTTTGAGTTGTGTAGATTTGGATGCTTTATAGTTCATGTTTACTGCATTACAGTGAACATTAGGTAATAACGCTTGTAAAATAGCTACTACAATCACCAAAAAATACCGTCTCGTTATTCTTGAAACATGTCATTGTGTTCTGGCAATATTTTAGGCTACCTATAAACCTACAGTTTTTATAGTAGGCTGCTATTGCAGTGAAAACGATGCTTTTTTGTGTGATAGCAAGTCTTTAATAACTTGTTAAAAAAAACTTAAAGTTTCATGTTTTATCGACGCACAGTTGGATAAAAAGACCGAAATAGCTATTGCAATGGCTCCTCACCCGCGAAATCGCGAGCGCCTACATTTAGCCTGTTTGATTAATTTATAATAGAACTTTTGTAACTGATAAGGTGTGAAAATACTAACTATCGAAACTTTAAGAACCATTTTTAGGTGTCTAAGGTTAGGTCATCAATATTATTATTAGTTTTAGTTTACAGACTAATAATAGCCCCCAACCACAAACACACACACACAAACACAACAACCACTATTCATTCATCCTGCTCTTCTGCCTAAGCTATAACCTTGATTATAATTTGTTTAACATCATCCATTTCAGTTTATATGATAGCGTACAATAAAAATACAGAACTCAAATGCACAATTCTTAAAATAATGCAGATGTAAGGATAAGTAGGCCTATATAATGCGCGCATGGTGACTCATTCATTAAGGTTAGGCTACACAACTTGTTTGAGTCGCGTCGCGCACATCGATCAGTGAAATGATCGCCTCCGTTCTATCAGTGCTGATTCAGTTGTTTGTGCGTTACTGTTTGGTTAGCGGGATAACATTACCGGGTCTCTTCAAACTGAAAAGCTAGTTGTCTGTCTGGAAACCTACTCGCCTTGGACGCGCTGGGGAAATAGATCCCTGTCATGAGCAACTAACACCATCGACAAACAACAACACACACCGGCGGATAAACCGCACTGATCCCTGCGTGTTACCACCTGTTTCCAGCGCAGACCAACCGGTAAGCTCTGAACTTACTGAGGGACAACACAAGAGAATACTGTTTGTGTACGTCTCCAAAATGTTTATTAGATATCTCTTCGTGTGAATATTGCCGTTTGGGCGACCGCAATGCATAAAGCGCATTAGATATGAACGCGCTGCAGGGTTTTTTGGAAATCTTTTAGTCATAGAGTTCTCATGCTTTATAATCGAATCACCTTAATGTAGTTTAACCACTGAAAGGGGTTGAATGATTGTTAACCAAGAGCACAGAATCTCAAACAAACGAGGTACTTTGAGGATCCAAATCCACTTTCATCTCTATGTGCGCGTATTCATCCTTTTCTTCTTCTCATCCTTTTATTCAGACTCTATCTCAGTCACCCATTCCCTCATCTCTCGCTCAGATTATTTTCCTGTAATCCAACGCACAACTGAAGTCGCATTTGAACCCGAGTTACGCAATTGGTGACACTGGTGAGGATGTAGTTAGGCGCGCGCAACCTGCGTGTTTCGTGTGGAGCAAATCCCTCTTAAATTACAGATTATATGGCTTTGTGATGTGCTGGTTATACATTTAAAAAAAAAAAAAAAGATTTTTTTTTTGTTTCTACACTGTTATTGTTATGACTGAGAGGTTAATTGCTTCTTATTGTCATTCCTAAAATGTCTTGCTCAGGAATACCTTATTAGTCACCGATAATTTTCCAGTTACGCTAGATATTTTGTCCTTCGCGTGTCCTTGCTAGTACACTGCCAACAATTCACAAACACAAAGCAAAATAATTTGATCAACACACCCAAACAAGCAGGGAGAGACATAATGTTTTAATGAGCAATTATACTGCCAGATGCCTTTCTGACCCTTGTTTGGTTTAAGGGAAATGCACCAGCCTAAGGAGATCTAATGATGTGAGAGCTGTGATGTTAAAGGCAGCAGATTGGGGAAAATATCAAAATAAGTCTTTTTAAAGAGTTAGTTCACCCAAAAAATGAAATTTCTGTCACTAAGTGCTCACCCTCATGTCGTTCCAAACTTGTAACACCTTAGTTCATCTTCAGAACATAAATTAAGATATTTTTGATGAAATCCGAGAGGCTTTTTTTTAAATCTCCCATAGAAAGCAATTTAATTACCACATTCAAGGTTCAGAGAAGTAGTAAAGACATCGTTAAAATGGTCAATTTGACTACAGTGGTTCAACCTTAATGTTATGAAGTGACGAGAATGCTTTTTGTGTGCAAAAACAAAACAAAATAAACAACTTTATTCAACAATTTCTTCTCTACCCTGTCAGTCTCCTATGCTGTTTATGTTGTATAGACAGTGCAGCTCCCAGGTTCTATGTCAGAACGCCGGCTCATTATTGGCCAGCTCCTGCGTCAGCATCACACGTGTCGTGGTGCTCACGTGAACAGCGTCGGCCAATAATGAGCCGGCATTAATTGTTGAATAAAGTCTTTATTTTTGTTTTGTTTTTGCACACTAAAAGTATTCTCGTCGCTTCATAAAATGAAGGTTGAACCACTGTGACACATGGACTATTTTAACAATGTCTTTACTACTTTTCTGGACCTTGAATGTGGCCTTTTATCCTTCTAGAGGACCTCTCGGATTTAATCAAAAATACGTTAATTTGTGTTCCGAAGATGAGCAAAGGTCTTACGGGTTTGGAACGACAAGAAACCAAAAATGACAGAAATCCAAAAATGTTCATTTTTGGGTGAACTAACCCTTTAAGCACTCGAAAATGGTGGCTGACTCAGCAGCTATATAAGGCAGTGCTAAACACCATTGCGTTAGAATCTTTCTCCTTCAGACACTGGCAACTGGCACTGGCTACTGACGCAAAGTCAAGTGAATCAAACTCAAAAGGGAATGTCTCTGGTTACTCAACGTAACCTCAGTTCCCCTGCGATGAGAAAAAGAAACATTGCTTAAGCAGCCTTGTTACATAGCTCAGAGTGTCTTATGAGCTACACTCTTCCTTCAGTCTGCAGATTCTGAGGTAATGGTTTTCAGAGCCACCTTATAGTCAGCTGTCGTTTTCGCACATTTGAACGCCATTGGCCAGTGTTCTTAAACTGGCGTGATTCAAGGCTTCAGTATTTTGGGAGAAAGAGTTTCCCTATAGCGTCAGCTACTGAGGCAATGTCTCTTTCCCTCAGGGAACCGATATTACGTTGAGTAACTGTAGACATTTACTCTAGGAAATATGTAAATACAAGAAAGAAAACTGTGCTTGTCTTCACATTAATGGGTTAGGTGCATGTATTATAATTAATAATAAACAATTTCAATTCAACCTGCTCATTGGACAACTTTGCCTCTACCTAAATTTTTTGCAAAACTCCAAACACAAAGCCTACCTATACTTACAATTTGCCGCAGTTACCATCTGTAATGGCCACTAGTGGCAGTAAAACACCAACAATTTTTATACACAAATTATGATTACAGGGGCAGATTATTGATTAATAAAGACTTATTTTCCATGGTTGCTTAAACAATACTATATTATGACCTCAAAACACTTTTACCATAGTGCATTATTTGTAAACTAATACTTTTATCACCACTCACTGGATATTTTTTTTCCGACCGCTACGATACATACAACAATCAATGTAATAAACATTGGCAGATTCAGGTTCATCTGTTTTGGTTGTTAGCATCACTCACTGGACAATTCACTTTGAAAGTGTTGTGAAACGTAAAAATCAAAGTAATGTCGTCACATGCATATCTTTCCAGTGCGCTTGGGTTGCTTGCAGTGGGTTGAAATATGTTTTCCAAATGAACGAAGGCTAAAAGTTTCTAAAGCCACTCTGCTATTTATTTGAGGCTAGGCCCGCTTTTTCTGGTCCAGGTCACATTTTTTATTAATATGGAGTGTAAGTGTGCCAGGAAATATGTCTTATTTGACCTGCGGGATTGGTGGTTGGAGTGGAAGAGGTAATTAAAATAGATGGGTTGAGGAAATTGAGATTGGCTAAGAGAGGCTAATGTTATGGAATCACTTGTCAAAACCAGCACTGTCATTAGTCAGACCTATCTGTGTGATAACAGAGGCACAAGCAGGTTATGTGTGGTGACAACCTAGTGTTGTTGAATGTTATGTGTTTATAATAGAAACAGGAAGCACTCAGGTTTACTTATGGTTTTGATATGGGGTATCCAGTATAGTTCAAAGTGGAAAACAGCTGAAATATGCATGTATGATCCATATCTGATAGTATTCAAGCTGGTTTAATGACACACAGATATTTGTTTGTTTGTGGTAGATTAAACCTAATTCTGCACCAAATCCCTCATTTAATTACTATTGACAGTTTAATTGCTTTTTCTATTCAAGCCCTGAAATCCAGAGGTTAAACGAGCATTTGCTGAAGATGTGTCAGTTTCATGACTGGAATCAGTTGTGGAGCTAAAAACCAAAGTTTGCGCTTGAATGTGTTTGTTTATTAGGCCTACCTAAAAGATGTCACAGTATATAATTACAAAAGAGTGGTAAGATCATTATTGTCTTGGGCAGAATTCATTGCCAGGGCAAACATCTTTACTGTGGATTATGATTTGACATGGTTTAAACTATTATTGATCAGATGCTGATGAGAGACATCACCTGACTCCTCAAACAGGAAAACTATTATTTATTTTTATTGATAGTTATTTTTATTAAAATTATTTTCAATTTAGGCTTTCATTTTATTTGTGTTATTTCAGTTAATTTTTTTTTAAATCAATATCTAAATAGTTTTTGTATATGATAATAAAATTGGTAGTTAATTTCTTTAGATCATTGATGTCTGTGTCATGTGGAATGGATGAAGGAGGGATGAATGCAAAAGTGAGAGATGATATCTGATGAGGGGAGACAGTCTCTCGCATGTCAGCTGATAAAAAAAGATGGAGTGAGCATGATAGAAGCATAGAAGTATGAGAATGAGAGGTGTGAGGAAGTAATCTATGTATGAGGATGTGAAAGAGCAAGAAACGAAAGGGAGGATTTTTTTTTTTTTAGGTCAGATTTCTCCCAGAGGCTCTTGATGTTAGATACCACTCTCAGACACTCTGGAGAGGAAAATCTTTTGAATTGGGGACCTACATCTCTCTGACAACCTTTAAACAGCAACACAGACCACTGAGACTGTAGAGGTGCATATAGTGACTGCCAAAAAAGAATCTGGACACTTAATAATGAATGAATGTCATTACATTCAGGGTTTGAAATCAACATTTTCACTCACCAGCCAATTTGGCTACTAATTTTTTAAAGTTACTGGTTATTCAGAACTTATACTTTCCAAAACAAAAATATCAGAAATAAACTAGATTATCAAAATCACAGCATGGATTTAAATGTTTATTATAAAAACTGATGAATTATTGGATAGCTTTCCGTTTTATGTCAATCATTGTTTGTCGATAACATGAAAGAGTAGTGCAACAAACTGAATCCTACCTGTCACAAAATTCTGTTACTTCTCTGATAAAACAGCACTTATTCTTTTGTACACTCCAAATATACACTTCAAATGGAAAGTATGTTGATTAGCAGAAAGATTAGCGGACAGGGTGTCAATTCATAAAATCATCAGATTCCTCCTCACAATAGTCAGTGAACATATTGAAGCCTCTCCTCCATTGACATCCATTGAAAAAGCCAACCTGTTATCAACCCCAAGGCCTCTGATAATAATGAAATATAAATAATTCTCCAAAATATCACAGAAATATGACAGAATTATACTCCATATAATTATAATTTCACGATGATAAAATTGGACCCTTCATGTCAGTATATGTGTTACAGTTTAAAGTCTAAAGATGAAGATAAGTCAGGAATTCCAAAAATGAATGTTTTTAATAAGAAAATAAGCTCATTTAATCTAGTACAACATAACACCGTGTATACACACAAACAATAACTGACTGAGGAACCAAAGGTATTTAAATATACAATGATAATGAAGTCAAATATGAACAGCTGTGATGATTAAATGAATATCCATGGTTACAAACTTGTGTCAGGAAACGTGAACAAAGACAACAGGAAATAATGACAAGCAAACTAAAAGTCTATGAAAATGAAACTAAACAAACAGATGACTAAATATTGGTGACAATATGGACAGCAGTGGCATGCAGTGGTGTTCTGAAATAAGAAGGCAAAGTCCATTTTTCTTTTTCAAATAAATCAAATGTAAATTCATGTCCCAGTTACATGTTGTCGCATTTTCCTGGTTAAATAAACACTACATAAAAAAAGAAACCAAATACAAACGCACAAAAACAACAGGCAGGATTTATCGCCAATCATACCCAATTATATCCAATCATAGTGTGATGGAGGCATTGCCTCCTCTTACATGCCTTTGCCCCATTTATCCCCAATTACCCTCCCCCCCAAACCCACTGCATGCTTTAGGGGGTCTGTTAAAACTTAGTGGGCTCAGGGGAGGCAAGAGAGACGCGGCGTCCCTCTGTAACTTTACCTGCTGGTGTCACTGTTGGACAGTGTTACTTTAGAAAAACAAGTGATTTATACACTTTTTAATGTCACATTTTATAATATTTGCTTTGTATCATTTTTGTAATATGGATTATTTTCTCATTCAATATTTTAAGGAGGCACTGCCTCCCTCTCCTCCTCCTTCTGGCCCTGATAGATGGCAAATGTTTCTTGAAAACAATTGGTTAACTGGCAGCTTCAGAATAAAGATGCTAAAGGCCGCTTTTGGCATCTGTATAGTGATGTGCAGAAGTCTTGGATATGTGGCACTTTTCGGATGCCTAGGAAGTGAGAACGGCTTGAAAATGTGGTCCCTTCTCTTTGCCAGTGTTTTGGAATGTTATGCTGTGTTTTGCTAATGTTGGAGGTTCTGAGGGCGATGGCATGCTCATTGCATTACCTGCCGCAGTTGACTTTTTAATTTCACATATATAGGTAATTTCAAACCCTGATCACATTACATACAAAATATCAAGCCAAGTGACCTCAAACAAATGGTGCTAGAGCTTTTCTCAGAACTTTCTTTACTTTTTTAGCCATCTTTGCAATGACTTTTAACCAGCTGGTGTCAAGGTGATTTTTAGTGAATGAGTCATCACGTGTCCTGTGAATGAGTCATCAAATTTTCTATGAACTTGATTCACTAATATTAGACAGCCTGAACATGTTTTTGTCCTAGTACAATATATCTATATGTGTTTTTTTCTGTTTATTTAAAATAAATGAGGCTACTTTATGGTCCTGTCAACGAATATTTCAGAGAGCCTCTTCAGTTTCTTTTGCCATGTTGTTCATATACTCAGCATTTCTACTCTGCCAGATGCTGTCTGCCATAGCTCCAGATGTTTTTTTGCATCCTTTTATTTATCTTAAATGATGTTCACAGACCTTTGCCACTGTGAGCCCAAAAAATATTGGTTTATAAAACTCTGAGCGAGATGCAGAGATTAAGAGTAAGAAATATCATACAAGAAGCAGAGATATGTTTATCTAAGGGAGGAATGGAGGAGACGACAAAGTGAAGTCAGGTGATGTTATGGGTTCAGCACTTGTTGTAGCCACTGTCCCCTTTAGGACATTTTTGTTTGACACTAGCAAGCTGTGACTATGAGCATTGAAGTCAGCATGCAGAAACCATGTGGGGCTGCAGGGATGTAAAATGCTCATGGTTAGATGCCACTTTGCAAACTGTGTGTGTATGTGTGCAAGTGAAGTATACCCTCCTACTGTCTGCTAATGTCACGCTGTCTGTTTGGCTGACAACGCTCAGCATGGCACAGGGCTGCTCTGCCTCAGTGCTGCGGGAACCGTCCAACAGTGACTGCAGTTCCAGAGCTTTTACTCACAGAATTTGAAAGCCTCTGAGAACTCTGAGGGGTTTTGAGGAACAGAGATGACTTGCTTCCATGGAGAAGTTTTGAAAGTTGATCTAAAGTGACAGAGTTTTGAAGCTGAGGCTGACATCTCTTTCTCTGCTGGATTCTGAATGAGCTCATGAGTATTTTTAGATTTCGTTTGTAGATTTCCTGTTTACTTTTTTGGAAATAATATAAACAATATGTTTCTGCATATATTAGCATATATTTAATTAGAGTATGGAATTTTGGCCCATTTATAATGGTACACATACCCACTAAGCTTACATACTTTGTCAGAATAAGCATCTGATAAACATATTTAAAAGTGTTTTGTTCATGTACATTCTAAATCATAAATGTTCTCCTGAAAGCATAAGTGGAGTGGGGGCCATGTTTGACTTTTTGTGACATCATTGCACAGTGATTTCTTAACTTATGAATAGTAATTGGACAGCTATTCAATTTTTTTTTTTACATAAACTTTTATTGTGATGAATTTTTGAAAACACATATCCTAAATTACATCTAAATTAAGTTTTGATCTGGAGATCAATAGTCTGTACCAAGAATGTACATTTAATGCAAGTCAACATAAGTATATTTTAAAGGCAGCCCAGTTTAATGACAAAAATGTGTTGCTGCATCATTTTTGACAAATTATATTTTGTTGCTTCTTTCACTTTTCCCATCAGTTTCAAAGTGAAATGCCTAGTGAGTGATTCTAAAAGCGCACTGAATGAATATGACTGTGACAATGTTATTAAATTAGATGTTGCACATTTTGCGGAGGTTCAGAAATGAAATGTCACCAAACCCTACCATAAACCTAACTGATAGTGTAAGCAAAAGCAAATGTAACATGAAAAACTGCATTTGCTGAAGCAACCTCGTCAGTTTATCCTGCTTCTACAAGTCTTTGAGCTTTTCTTTTAAATGTTGTGACTTGTGTTCATGAGACTCATACCAAGCATTGGTATTGCATTGACTATGCAGTGCTGTACCAGGTGATCTGCTGAGCAAGTTTACTATGTTGGAAAAGCCTGTTTATTATAGTTTCACAAAGTCTTTATTAATCGATAATCTGCCTTGTTTGTGTGAAACAAAATAAAAGTTGTTGGTGTTTTACTGCCACTTATAGCGTTCATTTCAGCTTGAAACTTTCAACTGGAAACCATATAGGTACCGAACACTTTTTATAGTTTTGTTATTGGTTGAACAAACAAACAGCTCTGTCACTAGAAGCTAATGTCACCAAGACAAATTCCTTGTGAGTGTAAGCATACTTGGCAACAAATCTCATTCTGATTCTGATAGTCCACCACCAAACTCATGCCACTGGTTTAGCCAATATTGCTTTTTCGGATGAATCATTGTACAACTGACTACACCAGTTGTCTCTGCATATTAAGCTAGTATAAAAGAAAGTACATAGACATAATTTTAATATCAGCCAACTAAGAGATAAAAGTGTGGAGGACTCGCTGACAAACATGACATATACCATATGTGTGTTATCAGGGTTAGTTAACGATTAACACTAGTCATGTCCATATGTGTGTGTCTAACAGATGGGAGATTCTCAGCCTCAAATACAAGAAATAGCATTATCAAAAGTGGCATTTAGCACTGCATGCTGCCTTTTCATCACCAGCAGCAGCACAATCAGCATTTGAAATTACTATTTTCAGAGAGGAAGCCACTGTATTCTGCCCTTAGCCCATTTCACACATTGTGATAGTCTTTATTAAAACCAGGTACTAAGATATGATGAATAGGCCTATTTCACACTTCCGGGTTTTTGGCTTCCGGAATGATCCACGCCGGGTAAAAGTTTTTCCGGTTACAGTGATAGATAGCCGAGCCTCAGAACCAGCTCGGGAATCAAAGTCGTTTTACGAATTAAATGTCATGAAAATGTTTGAATGGTCTTGGTGAACTATTGGTGAGACTACAGAGCTCTCATTAAGAGCTAAATTTAATAAATAATTCGAAGTGATGGCGGTTAAACTGGTTATATTCTTCGTGTCTGTTTGGCGAGGCTGTGCATTATCGCGCTCCATGTGCTGTAAAGACAGTGCCTGCGTCTCAACGTGCATACTATCCATCCTAAATAGTAGTCTATGTGATGTAATATTCAGTACTATTTAGGGTGGATAGTATGCACATTGGGATGTATAAAGTGTTTTTCGCGACGTGCTGGGGAAATGATCAGCTGGCAGCTCCTTTATCACGCAGACCTGATCCTCTGATTCATGAAACAGGACCGCTCGCACCCTGAATATTTCTGGATATATATAAACACTTCAGTCATCTCTCGCTCATATTTTCCTGTCGTCATCATCATCTTAAAGTGTGTATCATGCACAGTATTATTGTGCTGTTGCAACATTAATGCAAAGACTGATAGTTGTGTACAGTGTGGTGTTGGAAATTATGTCTTAGTTTAATCATTTTAATCGATCAGGATTAGTTATAACATATGCTTGAATGTGGGATGTAATGCCATATTAATACATGCTATATATTTTTAAAACGTATTAAACATACAAATTGTCTATATTATATATTGTTTTTGCTCTTTTGCACTTTGTCTATCTTGTATATTTGTATATTATTCTTATTCTTTTTATTATCTGTGTCTTGTCGCTGTCACTCTGTTGCACTGTGGAGCTTCTGTCACTAAAACAAATTCCTAGTATGTGTAAACATACCTGGCAATAAAGCTCTTTCTGATTTCTGATTTCTGATTTCTGAAACTCACAACAATATTATGCATCTCACGACTTTATATTCCCCATTGAAGTATATATTGGGAGTTAATTTTTTTTAATGATTAAATTATATAAATAATGTTCGTCATACGTGATACGATCGGGGGAATTGCTGAATGAGTAGCTGCATAGCCTATATTGTATGACAGCTGGTAAAATAAATCCACCTGCCGGTAAATTCGAGCAACGGTCTGAGTGGCCATATAAGCTACAAACAAGTAGAAAATAATTTCTTTGTAGATTATACAACAGCAACTTGGAAAACAGACAAAACAGAAAAGGTAAGAAGCGATATTTGAGAAAAGAGCATATGAATCTAATAGCCGTAGACCCATAGCGGAACTAACTTTACCCCGCGTCACGTGATTTCCGATTCTTGTGAAAAAGGCCTATTGGAAGTGCTGCACTAATCATTTTCACAGATAATGTCACCATTGCAAATAGGCTACATTCAACTTAGGCCACACTAGAAAATCTCTTGATAGATTCACAACAGGGCTTGTTTCTTTTTATCGGTGAGTTCTTTTTTATCAGCAATATCAGAACATGTATTTTTGTTATTTTCTATCTTCCCTTTGTCTTTTCCTTTCTATTTCACTTCCCCCTCATTCTTGTGTTGTTGTGTTCCGTTCTGTTCCGCTGTTCTGTGGTTGTGTTGATACAGTTGTTAATTAGAAGTAGTGAGGTTTAATTATTTAGGCTCGGTAATTAGATCCTTCTCTGTATATCAGCACACTTGGATTTTACTCTCTTGTACAGTGTCAGTCTTGGGTGTTAAGGTGTCATCTGTTACCTCAGAGGTGTTTCTGAACAGATGCAGCTTGCTGGATGTGCCCTGAGTGTGTTTACATCTGGCAGAGTGTTGTTTTGCTTTCTTTTTGGCTGGCAGCCTATATGAGTGTGAGTGTATATGAATGTCTTAAGTTTGTTCAGATGTGTGTGTGTGTATGTGGTGAAATGGAAAAGTGCATGATTAATTTATTCAGGGACAAGAAGCTGTGCAGTCCTGTGCATTTGGTCAGCTGAGAGATTCATTGCACATGGTGAAAAGAATATAAGTAAAGGATGATATACAGTCATTGGGACATTATCATACAATAAACATCAGTGTGATCATGACATAAAGCTACCAACCAAATAATTGTATACATTACCATTAACAGGGTCATTAAGAGTTTTTTTTATTACTATTCAGCAAGGATGCATTAATTGATCAAAAGTGACAGTAAAGTCTTTTACATTGTTACAATAAAATATATTTCGAGTAAATGCTGTTCTTTTGAACTTTCTATTCATCAATGTGTCTAGTAAAAAATGTATCACAATAAAATTAAGCAGCAGCTGTTTTGTATCGCATTGATAATAATATGAAATGTTTCTTGAGCAATAAATCAGATTATCAAAATGATTTCTGAAGGATCATGTGACACTGAAGACTGGAGTAATGATGCTGAAAGTTCAGCTTTGTCATCACAGGAATAAATTACTTTTTAATACATTAAAATAGAAAACCGTTTATTTATATTGTAATATTTCTCAATATTATTGGTACTGCATTTTTGATTAAATAAACGCAGTCTTTGTGAGCATAAGACGCTTCTTTAAAAAAAAACAAAAAAAAACCTTTTGAACGGTAGTGTATGTGGACATGAAATATTGATTCGAGTCAGAATTATGTTAAAATGTGAGAAGAAAGAGACAGCAGATTTATACAAAAGTCATGATGACAGCACAGTGTAGGTGATAACTGCCAAGGATAATATTAAATATAGTCAAATATACATTTTAGCAGTTATTGAAAATAATTTTCCTCTAGTCAGATTCATTTAACACTGTAACTGTAATCCATTTGTAAAGATGGGAAATATTAATCTAAACCATTTGACAGGTTTTTTCTCAGAAGGTTCCTAGGATTTCCCTGTTTAGTTAGCACATTTATCATTTGGTCTTGTTGAACAGTTTCTTTAGAATGATGAGACATAAGAAGGTCAACATTTGTCCAGGAAAAATTATGCCGCACCTTCAATAAATTCTTCTACCCATGAATACATTGGTCCAGCTTACTTTCTTCTATGCAGTAGTATAAATCTAATGCATTGCCAGCCAGCCAAACACCAAAAGACAGAAGAATACAATGTAGTGACATTGATCAAATATTGGGTATGATGAGTTTCTTTGCCAATAGGCTGGTAATAATGACATTGGTTAAAGAGCATATTATGGTATGTTCGGTGAATTGAAGATGAATCCTGTCAAATGAAGCTCAAGTCAATCAAATGTTGAGTGTACGTTGAAGAGCTGACATGACCATTGAATCGAAGGCAGAGATACTCATGTGGAAACAGAGTAACAGCTTGTCTCCTTTAGCTCTCCCTGGAGCTATTCAAAATGTCAGTGGGATTAGTATTAATATAATGATCGAATGAGAGGATGACGTTAAGCCTTGTTTTGTGATTGCTGTTGTGGGATTGATTTACAGAGTTAGGTCACTGAGCCAGTCATTTCATTTTCAATACCTTGCCTTTTCTGTTCATGTGCAGAAAAATTGAGATGCGAATGGGGGACCAGTGCTTGGGGACAGACTGAGAGAGAGTAATAGTGTATACACTTATTTGAAGGGCACTGTGAAGCCATAACCTTTACCTTTTCGTAGCATATTAATCAGGGAAAACAGCAAAGGCTGTAAACTTCTGGCATCTCGGAGCTGTCAGTTCCCCTCCAGCTGCTAATTGATGAGCTCGTATCCGTGTGGAAGTTTGGCCATCAGTGATCTCCTGTGTGCCAAGACACGGGAATGTGGCCCGTACACTTCATCAGTCAGAGGACCGCTGAATTACTGCTGCTCAGGGTGAGATGCTGTAAATACAGCCCAGAGTTACTGGATATTATCACACAGCCCTTTGGAACACTTGATTCTGATTCTGGTTAATTGTGGCATTCTGTCATCAAGTATTTTTGTATAACAAACACTAAACTGTAAAAGTTATGGATGCATGTTATATTGGTACCATGTCATTATCAGCCATTAGTAGAGATTTTTAATTTAAAGCTACAATATGTAGATTTTTTGCCGCTAGAGGTCGCCTATTCAAAACAAAGGCGTAGCTTGATGACACCAAGTTTGAGTGTGCATTCTTGGGAGATGTCGTCTTCACCTCACAGTCAGTGGAAAAGAATCGGGATAGGACTCGGGCAGAAATTATATTCATTTATGAGATTATTAACGTTACTGTAGTATGAAGCAGAGCAGGGTGAGTGCTGTTGGAGCTGAACGAGGCCGCTGGAGCGATTGCTAATGAGAGACGAACGCGACACACGCCTCGCGAGCAGTGGAGCTCTTATTATGCCACAGTCACCACTTCCACTTCTTCCGGTCAAGTGTATGAGGTAACACAGCACTGATTGTCATATTAGAAATATTTAACTGTGTTGAAAATGTTATAACGTTACTCTGTGCGTTCGCTCGCCGGCTGCTGTGAGACACTTGTTGCACACTGCAGTAAGCTAGATTGATTTTAGAATATCATTAATAAATGCTGGGTGGCTTGTGTTGCTAAATGGCATGCAATTAATTTTAAAACATATTGTATGATGGAGAAAATTCTGTATTAGCCATTTGACAAAATATTTTTCTTTGAGGCGTGGTAAAAGCATGGTACTCTCGGAAAATCAAGAAAACTAGATTTAAACAAGAAGACTGAATGTGTTGAGCTATATTGCAATAATTCGTTTTCTGTCTATAAATGTTACCAAACAGTTGTTCCCTGTCTAATAAAACATGTAATATATTAAAGCATCTTTGGTGTCTTTGGTAAAACCGGAAACCGAGGGTAACGCAGATATGACGCTATTGACAGGTGACTCGGACACGTCCCGTATCCTTGGTTAAAATCGCGATTTTTCTCACGATTTACCAATGGTTGGAAACATTTGGGATATTGTAACTACTCAACTGAACAAAATATATAACATTGGCCTAGCAGTTTTTGGATATTTTACTGCAAAAATTTTACATATTGTGCCTTTAACAGCCATACTGTCTTTATATGAAATGGTGCATGCTCATTTCCCCTATTTTTACATTTAAATCACATTTGCCCTCAATGCTCACTTAAAGTTCATCTTTACAAATCTAAAAAATAATTGTGCATACCGGACATTGCAATGTTGCCATGCCTAAATTTATTCAGACAAAATAGCATAGAATTTCAATATTGGCCATTTATTGGTTATCGGCCATAACATAAAAATAATTGACTTATGGGTATCAGCCAGAATTTTAATATCACTGCATCTCTAATTAACTTACTAATTGTCCCAGGCAACTGATTTTTCTACTTAGTTGTGTTAGTTTCATCTCATGTCACTAGTCTTTCTTCTCACATAATAAAATCATTTCAATTCAAATGAATATTTAATGTCCATTTACTTATTTGGTAAGTAGTCGTGTAATAAGTGGCTTACTAAGCTTCAAGAAAGATTACCAGCTGGAACGATGGCTGAGGATCTGATGAGAAATCAGGCTTGGAGCTTTCTGAGTAGGACTAAATTAAAATGGGATGAGGCTGCTTTATCTCCTCTAAAATTGACACCTCCTCTCTCACTCTCATTCGATGTTATTTTCTCCATCACTTTCATTTTTACACCCCATGTCTTTTTAAAGATTGTCTTTTTAGCACTCACTCTCTCACATTTCTTTCTTTTTCGAATATTGGCATCATCTCACCACCCTCAGCTCCTGACTTAATCTCTTAACCTGTCTCTTCTGTTGAATTTCAGGACACCTTCCCTCACACTACCATTATAATGTCATTCTCACTGCTCACACATCCTTCACTTCTCTCTTAGCGATCATGTGTGTTAAAATTTACAAGGACAATTGTTTATCAATATTGTAATATGCCTTCAGGACTGTTCTGGCACCTGTTGTTAGCTGGACCATTAAGACTGCGACAGATCAATTGTCTTATCAGCCGTGAACGATGCAGAGAGACCACAAGAATAATGAGGTTTCAGCAGTAGCGGCTAGATGACTGGTCCCAATGTAATCAATTTAACACTGTAGTGTGAGAACTCTGTGTTTAATACCATTGAACTGGGAGACACTCAGTGTTTTATATACAACGATTCAGTATATAAATATTCTATTTTTAATCCTGCTTGACCGAAATATGAAATTTGCACAACAATATCATAAGCAGGGGTTCTCAACTCTGGAACCTCGAGGTTCCAACCGCCAACCTTAAACAAACACACCTGGACAAGATAATCAAGGTCTTCAGGATTTCTAGGCTGCATCCGAAAGCTTAAAAATGCTGCCTTCAGAGGCATTCCAAGGTAGGAAGGCATTGAGGCACATCCGAATCCAGTGAATCTGAACGATTATGAAGGCAGCATAGATGTATCCTTCGCTGTGTTTGTTATCCCACAATCCTGTGTGTTCCATTCTGTGACCGTTAAGCTAAAAATAAAGATTGCATCTGAAAGTTGCGATTGGTGGTGAGTTATAAATGTATGTTTTTGACGTTTTCCACTTTTGATGTCATTTCTACTGAGAAATTAGTATCGTAGTAATTAAATATTCGCTAAATAATCGTCAAACCTCTCTATTTTGTTGTGGATCATTAAACTGATGTGCTGCCTCAGAAGTCTATCCGAAATCAATTTCGTGTGGTACCTTCGTACGCAAACGCTGCCTGCGGTGTTGTGAGGCAACAATTCAGCTGTCTAAGCTTTCAGGCGCAGCCTTAGAAAGTTATAGGCAGGTGATTTTGATCGAGGTTAGAGCTAAACTCTGCAGAAAAGTGAACATCGAGGGCCAAAGTTGAAACACCCTGTCATATAGACATGCAATGGACCCCCCAAAATGTATTTACACATAATTAAACTTATTTACACAATATGCTTTATCTTGTAATGGAATATTTTGTATTATTAGCCCCCACAAAAAATTAATTCAGGTCTTTTAGAAATAAGTCTGTCTGGAAAGTATTGTGAAGTGAAATGTCTGAAGGGTTATAAATCCAGATTATACTTTCCTGCTGTGCATAGCCAATGTGAACATAGAATGGACTGCACTGTTTAAACTGAGGCTTTTGATGTAACTATGGGATTTCAATTTCAAGGGCACACACACACACACACACACACATTTGCAGTACACTCTCCTGCTGAGCGGCCAGCTGCTTGTTTTGTTAGTGGGCTGTCTGGTTCTGAGCTTGCTGTTCCTGTCCAACAGGCTCCAGGATTCAGCTGCTGCTGAAGGTCACCATGCATAAATTTACTGTATACTGTATCTACTAAGATCAGTCTGTGTGTAGAGGTCAGAGAACTTGCTCTGACTGCTGATATGTTCCCTGCTGGGATCCAAATGACTGTGAACATCATTTACCTTCTGCAGACTTACTTGTGATCCACTGTTGAGTTATTCTGTGACTGCTGTAACAGTTACGAGAAGTTATGTAATATGTGAAAATAAAGGGAAAACAATAATACAGAAATTTTGGTCAATTCCCTTCTAGAAATCACAAGATTTGAAAACAGCAAGGTTTACAGTTAGCTATAATAGAAAAAACTCAACAATTATGACACACTTTTTTCCACTGTGTCAAGGTATCAGTTCTGGAGCCGGTGCCCAATCTGGAACAGTTTCATACAAGGGATCAAAGATTGGCTCGACCTTCTGGTAGATGCCACAATTACACCATCTAAGACTTTAAAGAATTAGTTCACTTTAAAATGAAAATTACCCCAAGCTTTACTCGCCTTCAAGCCATCCTAGGCGTATATGACTTTCTTCTTTCTAATGAACATAATCTGAGTTATATTAATAAATATCCTGACGCATCCAAGCTTTATAATGGCAGTGAACAGGACCAACAAGTATGAGCTGAAGAAAGTGCATCCATCCATCATAAACGTGTACTCCACACAGCTCCGGGGGGTTAATAAAGGCCTTCTGATGTGAAGCGATGCATTTGTGTAAGAAAAATATCCATATTTAACATATTTTAAAGTAAAATATCTAGCTTCCGCCAGACTGCCTTCTGGTGGAAGGCGTAGGACATAGCGTAAGCGTTTTGAACTGTGAGAGGCATTACACTTTCTCCCTAAGTTGAATACAGAGGCAGAACTGCCATTATAAAGCTTGGATGTGTCAGGATATTTATTCATATTTTTCCGATTGTGTTCATCAGAAAGAAGAAAGTCATATACACCTAGGATGGTTTGAAGGCGAGTAAAGCTTGGGGTAATTTTCATTTTAAAGTGAACTAATCCTTTAACATATATTTCCAAATTCAAATAGACACTGAATTAAATTACTTGTTAAAAAATGTTCTCAAAACTTGTAATTTTTCTGGATTTATATTGATTTTCATATTTTCTGACTTGAGCTGGTCACTGCGTATTTCAGAGTGAAGCATGGCAATGTGTTACTTTTACATGCAAGCAACTCATTAGCTCATACTAATCACATTATTATTTTTAATATTTTTTTATTAAATACATATTTTTTTTTAAAATTAATTTTACACTATTGCAATATCCTGTTTCCAGTTCTCAAAAGACTGAGGTGCGGTATATTTCTTTGTGGGCAGTTTTATCATTATTTCTTCGGAAACATAAGCCACACTGTAAAAAAAAAAAAAAAAAGAAAGAAAAAAAAAGAAGAAAAAAAGCTCAACTCATTATATTTTGTTTCTTTTTTGCATGTTTTTTTTTCCTCAAAAAAAAAAAAAGGATAAATTGAATGAACGCAGTAAATAAAGCTTAATTTACTAAAATCAAAAAAGATTTTTTTACAGCATTCACAGATCCCCTGACAGTGGATTAGCTAGCTAGCACTGAGGCACTGAGACCAGCACCAATTCACTCTTTCTGTGGTTTTTTTTTTTTTTTATGACTATTTTATTTATTTTATTCTCTGTCTGTTTTGTCTTGTTCTCTGTCTGTCAGTTCACTTTTCTACAATGCTTTATGTCCTGCGGCGACCTTTCTTCTCCTGTTGCCCTTTTCACACTACGTCTCCCTCTCTTCCTCCGTGTTTTTGCTTGTAGTATGCACTGCGGTGCTTTCATCCATGAGTGGACATGTCCTCGTCAGCGTAGCACACACAGGTGCGTCTACACACACACACACACACACACACACACACACACACACTACATGCACACTTCCATTAACAGTTTAGGCTTCTATTTTGAGTGCTCATTTATAGTGAGAATGAAAGTCATGACCATGAAGACATTTATCTCCTGTCCAATCTTATGTTACAGCATTTCCCACAACAATTACCAGCCAGGATTTACATCTATTTAACATGCATGGCCACGGCACCCGCACAAGACAACCACTGGCCATCATCATTAGCTGCCAAGCATGCAATTAGCTAATTATGAAATATAATAGCCTACTTCTTTCAGCACATCTGACTGTGAGACTGATGGGCTGAGTCCTTTATCTTGAGTTTTAGAGATATATATTATAAACTACACAGTGGTTACATTTGGTCTCCATTGCCCATAAATCCCTATTATGGATGTACTTCTCTCTCCACCCCATTGGTTTTGCCTTTAGAAGTCAGCAGGGATCACAGTCAGTAACAGTGAGCCTCTGTAAAACATTTTAGAGAACAATGATGAAGTATACATATTTGGTGTGTTTTTCATGGACGAATAAAAATCTAACATTTGACTACTTTGTTGTTTTAAATAGATGATGTTTTCTGCTCCTGAGAATGTGAATTTGAGCATTGTTCACTCTGAAGAGATGCTGCATGGCAAATTTCAAGCTCTGTTTGTTTATCATATTTTCAAAAAAACAGCAAGTAAAGATAATTTAACTTTAGTAACACTAATACCAACAAATATGAATGTCACACTGAGAGCTGTCGTTTTTTTGTGAAAGGGCACCAGTAGTGACAGTCCTGGCTCATTTGCCCTTTGTGAGAAATGTTGTGTAGAAACCGTCCTACATTTGATCAAATGTGTGTACATGTAATTTATGGTGTTATGCCTCTCTTCTAGATGTAAAATCTATAAATCACAAATGATCTTGAAATTGTACGCAGCTGAATAGTTTAAGATCTACGCCTTGTAAACACTGCTTAATGTCATTTTGACATATAAAAGTGCACCAGTCAACGTCCAAATCCTTTACTTGATAATGATGAGTGGCAAGAATTGCTTAGATTTCCAAATACCTGCAGTACTCCGACTCGCTGCCTCAAGGAAATGTGCGAATGACTTATAACCTGACATGGCACTAAGCACTTTTCCACATCGTTTTTATAAATGTGAACCATGCCGTGGATTTTACAGTATATGCACACTCTAATTTCAAATCTGTGTGTACACACATTTTATAAATGAGGCCCATGAAATGTCCAAAGGGGGGAAAAAAACACTTTTAACTACTCTGTTGTTCTTTATACAAATGTTTGTTGGGGACTGGTAGAGTTTAGAATAAAAGAGGATTTTAAACAAGCATATGTTTTTACCTAAAATAATCATGCAGATTAATTTTCAAAGATACACTAAAACTGTTTAAAAGTTTTAGGTCAGTAAGATTCTGAAAAAAATGTCCCTTCTGCATTTATCTGATCAATTTAATGCATTCTTGCTGAATTAACAATTGCATTTCTTTATTGACCCCAAATTTGCCAAAATGAACATATTAAAACATTTTTAAAAAACCAATGGAGAGTATTTATGAATGCCAGCGAAGCAATGCAACTCACACTTGTTGGTCATGTGACAGTACCAACATAGTGCATGTAGTACGTCCAAATTTATTAACTATGTGCATACTATATAGAACATACTTTTTTAACGGTCACAAAATAAGTTCAAATCCAAATGTAGTACCTATTTAGACAGTATGCGATTACATTCCTTAAAATATCTTCTTTTATGTTCACAGAAGAAAGAAAATCACATGAGGTTTTCATTTTTGGGTGAATCTCTTGAATTTCTAAGTTCTGACATTCTCTATAGAAAAGAACAGGTGTTGCGACTATCCGGTAGGTTCTGAAACTGAACATGAGCCAGCTGGTGAGAAGCAGGTTCAGTGAAAGGCTGTTCCTGGGTCAGACCAGACTGTGCTGGTATAGGACAGGTGTGATCTCTGCAGCCTCTGACTGTGATCAAGCTTTTAAAGAGGAAAATAGAAAATTCAGGTGATGGAGAAAGAAGAGCGTCGGAAAGGATCATAGAGGGCAGGAATGATTGGGAAAGTAATGAAAAAGATGAGTGGAGAGTGAGCCACAGGCCTCTCAGTGCCTCATACATTCTCTTCTCGATTTTCTCCAAGGTCAGCCATGATGACTGCCCTTTAAAAAACAGCCTACGAATTATTTGCTAATGAAACTGATACCAGATATGCATCAGTGGGTCTTCTCTTCATCTTATCTCTCTTTTATTTTCTCCACACTGTCTTATTTATGATACTACTTTTTACTCATATTGATTACTACTAATGGATTCACTAAGATAAGAATCCTTCTGAGACAGTCCTTGAGAAAGTGTATTCTCAGTAGTCAAAACCTGATAGTAGCAACAACAAAAAAAAGAAAAAAAGAAATTTGAACATAATGTTTTACTTTAAGAATTTTGTCTTTTCTTTATGTGCCAAGTCTTTGACACACAAGTATAAAGTATGGACAACATACAGCCATGTGAATGAAATACAGTGTTCATTGTAGCTGTTTATGGGACAAATACACAAGGAGGTTGATGGCAAAATAACAGAACCTGTTGGAACCTGCTTTGCTGCCTTCTACCCTACACCCATCAGAGTGGTGCTGGTTCTAATGCCGGTTTCCGCTTGGACAGGGAATCTACAGACCCCTTTGAGAGACAGTTTATAATTTTTCTAAATAAAATCTAGCCAGACTAAGTTGTTGCTGTTTTGAAAACTTTATGTGGTGAGGACATTATCTTATCCCCTGGCCAGTGGCCACTGACGTTAATGGTTCCTGACTCGAGTCTAGCAGTGTTTGCTGCATGATGTTTCCCTCCCTAAATTGCCTTCTCCATGGTGGAAACCAGTGCTAGCAAAAGGCCAAATTGGGCAATTGGAAAAGGGTTGTTTGCTGTAGTGGTTTGTTGTCCCTTCAGGTTTCTCAACGTAGGCCTTATGCTGCCTTCACATGCTATCAGAAATTTCATACTTCCCAACATTTAGGCAGCATAATTACCCTCTTTGCCCTGCAGGAACTCTTGTCAACAATGGACAATCTTGATTGCCAATTTCAGTCTGTTACTTATTGACAAGAGCTTATTTCAAGCTCATTTTGATCAATAATAATTCCCATCTGTGTTAAGCTCCATAAGCAATTACTTTAGGACAAACAAAATGCAGGTTCTTTTTTTTTTTAACAATCTTTATTTGATGTTTTTTTCCAAAGTAACAACCTTGCCTGGATGGAAGATTGCATTGTCTTTATTGTATACATAAAATACAGATCTGCATTAAAAATTTTAATGAAAATAATATTAATCTTAATGGTAGATTTCCTGATTTCCTAAATCATCTTTTAAAGGTGATATATGACATTTTATACGACGATTTGGCCATAGATCAAAACAACCCCCAGTCTCCTCAAACACACACACCCTACAGTAAAAGTCAATGGTAACAAAATCTGCTTGGATACCAATATTCTTGGATACCAAAATATCATATTTTGTGTTCAGCAGAAGAAAAGAAATGCATACAAGTTTGGAAAGACTTGACGTTGACCAAATGATAGAATCTTCATTTTTTCCTGATCTACCCTTTTACCTAAATGGTAGTTTCTCAAACTGAGTCCTTCAAAATCAGAGAGGGTGAGGACTCTAATTCTGTAAGTCGTGGCACTGTCTCTAATCCCTCAGTCAGGTCATGTAGTAGTAGTGGCCCTGCCCACAGAGCCTGTAGTGGATTTCAGCTTGTGCACCTCCAGCTAAACTCTTTGAAGGACTAAATGCAGGGACTCTTTCAGGGTTTTTGTATAATAGGAAAACAAATGGGCTTTTCACACTTGAAATTGCCAACCTAGTATCATTCTAAAGCCTAGGTTTGAAATGCTACGCATTTGTAAACCCTGGGTTAACATTCTTATTTACATATTTAAGAAAACATTTGTAGCAGGACTTAATAACCCAAGGTTAAAAGCGGTGCCACATCACGAGCATCACATGTGCTTGAGTATGTGTAGTAGAAGAAATTGCACCGCTCATTCACACAGAAACCTGCAGAACATGCAGGCTTCATATTTAAATACAGACAATTGTGAACATTTGATTAAGTGTACAACCCTACTTTTGATTTATTAATTCAAATTTTGTCAAAGTCCATCGCTGAAATCATAGGGCCCTAATGAATCTGTGTTGTTGCAATCGATTAAACAAATAATTCAATGACTCACTTATAAAGATAGTCACTTGTCACCACCTGTTGGCATAACAGTGTAACCTGAAAGTTTGTCACAGTCTATTTTACAACCACTTTAAACTGGGTACTGTGTAAACATCAAATGGAACATTTAACATCTTCACTGGGCTAAGTGTAGTGTGAAAAACCATTTTAGTAGGATGCAATTTCTAGTAAGCACCATCCAAAGAAATCACCATTATTTTCATATCTTCATTCCAATTCTTTGTGCTTTCTAGTATAAAGCAGCTTTCAAAATATACTGCATTTATCAGTGAACCAAAATTATGTCTCAAAGCAAAGTACATATTTTTATATACTTAGTGGTTAGTTTAAGCACTATAAAAATCCACCAAATGAGCCTGTTTTAATGCATATAGTATAATCTTTTTGGACAACCCTATACTATAACCCACACTCCACCCTTCTGTCCTCATCATTACTATTTAGCCTGTGCCTCCCCGCTTTGGGTTAAACCTCAGCCCGTCCATTGAGGGGTGGATCTCTGAGTGGGGAACTCTGAGCCAAACCACACTGGGTTATAAATATGGCCGTGTTAGAACGTAGAACACCCATGGAGAGGCCTGGAAGATCACGCTTGCAGACCCAAGCCCGGATCTAACTGATCTAGCATTGAAAACACCTGGTGCTATATTTGGCCCCCTCAACTTTGCATAGCAGCTTGTAATATATGCTTCTTCTTCAAGGAAGAGAGAGCGAGATATGACTGCATTTTCATAGTCTGCCATTGTCTGTCTGCATATTTTTGAAGACTGAAAAGATTTTTGGAGGGAATCAACAGTGTGTCTCAAGACGGAGAGAGTGCATGGCCTCAAGGGCAGACAGGACATCTGGTGGGATGGTAATGAGGCATACGCTGAGAAGATGTCAACCCTTCCATAGTGAGGGCACAGTAACATACTGCATATCCACACACACAAACACAACCCTGCTGAAAAATCCAGCATAAACCAGCATGAATTCCATGCTGGCCCAGGCTAGTTTATGGTGGTTAATGCTGGTAGGCAAGCAGTGCTTTGGGACATTTGCTTATTTGCTTATTTCTATATTTAACACAATAATGATGTAAAGGCAATATATGATTTAACATGATTGACAAAACATATATATATATATATATATATATATATAAATTAAACAATTCAAATTTTCAGTTCTACTTTCAACAGAGGGTGCAAAAGTTGAAAGTAGAATTAAAATTTGTAATTGTTTTAGTTGAGATTATATTAATCAATGTCATCTGAAATTTTGAATAAAGTAAAAATTCAAACTGTTGAAATGTTTCAAAGAAGCAAAGGATTTGTCTCCTGTTTCAAAGAACTACAAAATCATTTAAGATCAATTAAAAAGAACATTGCAAAGCAAAACATTTTAGAGATATGAAAAAAAAAAACAGCATAATCATCAGCAGGTTAATAACAGGGGTTATGAGAAGAGGTCTTTCAATGGGATTGCTAATAACTTGATAATGGAAGTTCAATTTGAAAGTTGCTTAAAGGCTTTAATGGTCATTTGGGAACTTGTATGTGGAGATCCAGCTGTCAGTCACTGATTACAATAGTACACTGTGAAAGGTCATTGCAGCCAGGAGCATGAAATATTGTAGTCAATAGTGATAGCATGCACTTTGAACAATTGCTTAAAGACCGAATTCAAATTCAACCAAAGGCAAGGGCCGAGTGCCCAACTAAAGGGAACACTAATTACCATAATGGTGACTTCAAACAGACTTCAACAACTTTTATACATGTACCATATGAAGTAAATAAAGCCAACCTGGTTTATAATAAGTGAACATGGTGATGATAATATCTCACCAGAGGATGTTTAAGCATCCTCTGGTGAGATATCATTGATTTTATTTGCAGTTGATTTAATCTAAGGCTGTCTGCTCGTCTCTTCTCTTTTTTCAGTTCTTGTTGTTTCTCTTATCTTCAGTGATTCTGTAGGTGTAGGTGTTCATCACTAATGGTCAGTCATCACTTATAGAGTGAATCTACTTTATTTCACTAACTGCAGCACTGCTTCAGTGTTACTTTTAGGCTCTATAGATTGGGACCATATGAAAACTGAGCAGTGTTCATTTAACACTCAGGATTTTGCTATGTACCAATAAACATAACCTGCAACACGTTTTTCTTTATTAAATAATTAAAAAAATTGGATAATTGTCTTGATATTTATTTAACTATGAATACACTAAGAAACGTAATATGTAACACAGTTTTGTTGTGGTCTTGCTGGGATCATACCAGCACCCAAAAACAACATATGTTGGTCCACCAGCGTTTGGGCCCAGCGTGCAAAACATTATGCGGGTCCACCAGCACACCAGCTTCCCATGCTGGGTACTAGCAAACCAGCAACCAGTATCCTATGCTGGGAACCAGCATGCAAAACATACCTTATGCTGGTGACCAGCAATGCTGGATTTTTCAGCAGAGAACTGCAGGAACATGAACATGAAATGCAGGAACAAGAACAGGAACATGAAATCCAAATGGACTTGCATACACAAAGTAAAAGAGAGTAGGCCATAAGTGAGCTAACTGAATCAGTCAACTTTATTAATTCTCCTGCATCTACCGGTTTGTACCATGTTATGAAAACTAGTTTTATGTCAAGATCCTGAGTTTTGTGAAAGAAATTACGATGCTACTACACTTTTATTGTACCACTAAATCTCACTGTGGCCTGAAGATATTCTTTAATGTGTTGTTAAAACGGCTATTGTATCCCAGTGGACCATGAGTGGATTTTGTGTTGTGTGAGTGACCACAGATACACATATAGAATGAAAATTAGTATTGGACACAGGCTACTTATGTAACATATTTGTTTTTATAAACAGCAAATTATTAATCAATGCTTTTTCTCCAAACCCCGCCCCACAACTGATTTCATTGGTCAAATCAATCAGAAATATTCAGCTATAGGTTAAGGTTAGGGTTTAGAATAGGGTTAGGGATTAGAAGTTGGGAGTTATGGGTTAATGGACAAAATTTTTTCCTAAATACAGAGTGTACACACACACAGACACACACACACACACAGGTTTGTTTTTGTGAATTGTGGGGACATTCCATAGGCGTAATGGTTTTTATACTGTACAAACCGTATTTTCTATCGCCCTACATCAACCCTACACCTAAACCTACCCATCACAGGAAACTGTGCACATTTTTACTTTCTCAAAAAAACTCATTCTGTATGATTTATAAGCTTTTTGAAAAATGGGGACATGGGGTAATGTCCTCATAAGTCACCCTCTCCTTGTAATACCTATGTCATACCCATACTTTTTATATTTTTATACAATTGTTACAAAAGAGGATGTCCCAAAAGGAGTTTTTTTTAATCAGATGGAGCTCACTAATGGGTACTCATTTGTCTGCAAAAAAAAAAAAAAAATTTGGTACACATGTACACACACATTTACTAAATGTGTCCCCAATTATGTAGACTTCTATTGTTATCCCAGACTAATTCATCCCATAATCCATTTTTAAAATACAATTAACTTTTTGTTGACTTTATTTATGAAATAGGTTTTTCTTTGAAGATGTCCCTGGATGTCCCTAAAGGGATCTTTTGTCAGTTTTAGCCCACTTTTGAGGATAGTTTGGACAACTCAACCTAACACACACATCACACATTTGAATATTTGAATACACAACCTGATATGCATTTGATATATTGTAATATTGCGTCGTTGGTTGTGTATCTTTTTCATTTACACAAATCTTAACCCACACTCAGTAGTCATTCATGTAGCATTAACTTGTTAGCACACATTCATTATGCTTTTCTGCCCTCATACAGCCACACATGCTCTTGAAAGTTTAATACTTGATTAATGTAATGCCCTCTTTTCTGGTCAAAATCATATACACTACAATATATCTAGGATTCGGCAGCAAAGGTCCTCGCATATTTCATGTAATCACCTATAACACCCACATTTCTCCTTAAAATTCACTGGTTGCCTGTCTGTTAATGTATTCAATATAAGCTCAGGTCAAACTGACATTTTTGGTTGGCAGAGTTTTTATGTGTACAGATGAATGAAAGTCATTATTAACTGACAAGAGATTGAAAATAGAGGATATAAATCAAACACTAGGAGGCATCTGCTGAACCAGATAAAAGTCCAACAGTGTGTTTTTGACCCTGTCAAAACAGAATCTAATATGACATTAGCTGGATTTCCTGAAGCATAAGTAGAAGGTTAGTTGGAGATAAGTAATAATTAATCTCTAGGGCACAAAAAGCATTGTCATTTAAGTTAGCTAATTTGAACGTAAAAATTACCATTAGCCTCAGACCACTTGTAAGCCCATTACATAAAAAACTGCATTTTGTTTGTTATCCACCTTATTCCAATGCCCCATGATGCTTTGCGCGAATTATGGGTGTAACTTTCGTTAAGCTGTAAACAGTCAGTGAAAGGTTCGCTCTATGAACGCAATAATACGTTTTTTTTTAAAACTGGGTACAATGAGTTGACATTATTCTACTCACCCTTCAACCAACGAACATTAAAAGGACATTTAAAAGTGTAAAAGCATCAACAAGGTACTTTCAACAGGCCATGAAAAAGCGCGATTCTTTCCACAGCAATAACGGACGGGTTAAATATAACTATAGTGATATATATCTGTATTCTGTAATATACATTGCCTTAATAAAAATGTTCATAAACTTCAGCATTGCGTGATACTATTTCAAAGTGATTTCCATCATTTTTACAGATAATAAATTGTATTTACCTGTGAAAACACACCTGGAAAGAGACGTGAGGCTTTGAGGAGAAAAACGAGAGATTCTTCGTGCATTCCAGTGAATTATTAATGGGATATATCGTAAATTATATCGGGAGAACAGACCACAAATGTGCAGTATATGTTGTCCTTTTTCATACTATTAAAGCGGTATGCAAATGGACAAAAGAAAATAATCACGAGGATAGAAAGCAGCGACTGAAAAGAGCACTTGCCATAGATATTCTTGTTATAACACGTTACATTAAAATACTAAGCATTACGTTATTCTCATAATGTCTGAAAATAAAACATGAAAGAAAAATTGACAGCTCATTCAGTCAAACTGACGGATAAGCTTTATTTGTATGGCAACCTTATGATTTGAAACTATTCGTTTCAGTCTTTTTGAATGGAAGTTCCCCAAACCGGAAGTACAACCCATCATTCGAAACGCAGTAGGCTAGTCAGGAATAAGGTGGATAATGTATTGTAAAATGTAAAAGAATGTTATTAAACATAATATATAATTTGTATAAATTAGAATATATAATGTGGTAGAAATTATATTGTGGTGGACACATTCATGCTGGTTCAGTGAAAACAAAATCTTCATGTGATGTATGTAGATTGTTGGACAGATTATTAGTGAACAACTAGTAAGAGTGAGAAAAGTGTGTTTTAAGCAAGTTTATTTTTTTAAAAGTCCACAGGGCCAAAAGCACCTGTGGTTGAAGAAATACGCCTCACTGGTGACCCAACCAACTAATTTTCTTTAAGTCTCTATTTCTTTTCCATTCAAGTACACGTATGCAGCCTGCAAGACCTCTTTAATTTACCTCGTGTGTGTGTGTGTGTCCTGAGTCAGCACTGTGCTCTCAGCATTAGAAAGCTCAAGAACAGCAGCGCTCTCCACTCAAGCTGCGTCTCACACAAACACACACACGTACATACATTACAGATCTGAGAGAGACTTACTGACTTCAGTCTACAAGCCTATAAACATGTTCAGACATCTGCCTCCACACACACACTTATAAGCCGTCCATTAGGTTATTAACTCAGTCATAATTTACTGGTGACATCAAAGCACATTTCTCCGTGTATGTGTGGTTTATTTGTGTAGGTCTCAGAATAGATTTATTGATTTTGCTGGTGGCTAAAATTTTCTGAACACGCATTTTCCTTATTTATTTATAATCCATATGGGGATTGAATGGCATCTTATGAAACAATGTCTCCTTACCAATGGTTAAAGTTTAAGAACTGGTCAATGAGGGAAAAAGACCACCAAACTTAATATTGAGAGTTGCGAACAATACAGTGGACTTTGGGTGTGTTGGTATTCTCAAACTTATGATGATCATCCCTACAAAGAAGGTTATAGAAATGATAATTATCATAGGATGATTAAAAAGATTGAGAAGCTGGAGCAAAAAAATATGTCAACTCTTTGAACAGAAGAGATGGAAAGAGGAAGCTGATCAATTGTGTATGAAGGAAGTAAAGAGAGGGATGTATAGTACGAAAGTGTAAGCGAGTCCAGATGAAGCAGAATTAATGTGCTTAGACAGAACTACAGAGAGGGCTGGCACAACCATACAGAGAAAGTGACAGGAGAAAGAAGGATTTTCACAACAAAGGCCTTGTAGAGATGGTCACAACCTCAACCTATATATTCTAAAGCACATCTAGATTTTATCTGGCAACCCAACACAGTACTGAAATCATTTTTCGTTCAAAAGTAACAAAGAGTCCTTTATGCTATGTTATGTTACAAATAATTTATCATTTTCAATATTCTAAATTTCTCTTATATTGAAGTTCACTGAACAAAAAATCATGGATCAAAACAGACAGATTTTTGAGTTATGACTGTAGAACTACTGTACTGTAGTTCCTGAGAGTTTTCTGTGCAGTATAGTACGGCATATGTGATCCCTGCTGGCAAAATTATTAACAATAAGAAAATTTTCAAAAATTCTATTAAACTCTATTAAAAATCTTTCAAAATAATGTATGATTTGTTGGAATCAGAGAATCAAATGACTGAGCTACACCTGTTTTGAAGTCGATAGAGTGAGCAAAGTCAATTTTGAGAAAAGTTAACAAAATCACCTAGCAACCTTACCTTAAAATCCCTGGTATTACCACCGAATTTGGCACACACCTCGTCAAAACCAAATATATACAGGAAAAAATATATTAAACCTTTTTCTCAATATTTTGAAGTAGCCTACTGTAATTCTGTAATATGTGTATATTGGGATTGCTCGCTGTCTGAGGCGTCTTTGTGCACACGCTTCGGATTTGTCAGTCAGCGCGAGTAAGATTGGTTTATTTAAATCAGCATGAGTTTGAAAATCACATTTCATGGGTTAAAAAATTTGCTATGAATATTCACAAAGTTGGAGTGCTGCGCTTTAAATCGATACCAAACTTGTGCTGAGGGGAAGCGCGAGCAGAAAAAATTGCAATTTTCATGGACAAAGAAACGGTACTCCTCTCAGAAAACATACAAAAAAGATGCTTTTAGATATTTAATTGCTATTTGAAGCATTTGGATCGCTAGACGAGAGTGAATTTATATGCTTAATGAACTAATTTTTGTGAAAACTTCAAATTCGACCTAAATCAACATTTTTGACTTGTTTTGCCTGTAGCTCGTAATAGCCCGTGCACATTCCGACTCATTTTGCCAGCACGGGTCACATATTTTAATTTCCTTCGCTATCAGCTTCTCATTTTCTTTTCCAATCTCTTTATACTATATGAATAAAAATGCAAGTCAGAGTTTAAAACTCACTCACTCAGTGTCTCTCTGTTTCTCTGTAGGTGGTGCGAAGAATTGTTGCAGAAACAGATCGACCCCACCTCACCATGCCTTTGTCCTTCAGTTCATCCCACCTTTTCCCCTTCTCCTTCATTCCCTTGATCCTTCTCCTGTCTTTCTCCATCCCTTCTCAAGCTGACTCCCAAGATGTAGCCCAATCTACCTCCAACTGTTCCCAGACTGATGTGTGTGCAGACGGGGTTCTTTTACCAGTGTGGAATCCTCTAAATCCCTCAGTTGGTGACAAAGTGGCTCGTGCCATTGTGTACCTAGTGGCACTAGTCTACATGTTCTTAGGTATGTCAATAATTGCTGACCGCTTCATGACTGCCATCGAAGTTATAACTTCTCAAGAAAAGGAGATCACTACAAAAAGACCCAATGGTGAAACGGTCACCACGACAGTTCGCATATGGAACGAGACCGTCTCCAATCTGACCCTCATGGCTCTGGGTTCATCAGCCCCTGAGATTTTGCTTTCGGTAATTGAGGTCTGTGGGCATAATTTTGAGGCCGGTTCTCTTGGTCCCAGCACCATCGTGGGTAGCGCTGCCTTTAACTTGTTCGTGATCATTGGCATCTGCGTTTATGTAGTACCTGATGGTGAAAGGCGGAAGGTTAAACATCTTCGGGTGTTTTTCGTGACTGCGGCGTGGAGCATGTTTGCCTACATCTGGCTCTATCTTATCATCTCTGTGTTCTCACCTGGTGAGGTGGAAGTGTGGGAAGCAGTGTTGACATTCCTCTTCTTCCCTCTCTGCGTAGTCCAGGCCTGGATCGCTGATCGGCGATTGCTCTTTTACAAGTATGCTCGCAAACACTACCGAACCGAAAAGGGCCGTGGAATTATTGTGTCCGAGGGTGGGGAGGAGGTTGGCAAGGATGCAGGATTCACAAAGATGGACATGCTTGAAATCGATGGAATCGCAACACATCTGGATGGAGTGTTGGTAGGGGAAAGTGGGCTTGGAGGACGTGATCAAGAGGATGAGGCCAGGAGAGACATGGCCAGAACTCTAAAGGAACTGAAACAAAGACATCCTGACAAGGACATGGAGCAGCTCATAGAGATGGCCAACTATCAGGTAAAAATAAATAAATAAATAAAATAACACATTTAAATTTAAAATCTGAATTTGTATGAAGTTCTATTCTTTGCATGCCAGTTCATTTGAAACTGTTGTGTGTACAATTGTAAGCAAGTCATTCATAGATTGAATGACTTTTATCACCTAAGTGACATATTTAAACATTTTTGCTGTGAAAAAAATGTCTTCAATTCTTAAAATAGCCTGAATGTAACTACACCTTTGCTTCATTTAATATACGCAGATTTATGAATATGCTAATTAGCCCCGCCTCCACTCACTCGCACAAGCTCAGAGGTCCACTTTGCGACGTCAGAACCGGAAGTTAAAAATAACTTTCTCAAACTTACCTTTGCAGGTTCTGATACAGCAACAGAAGAGCAGAGCTTTCTACCGCATTCAAGCAACAAGGATGATGATTGGTGCTGGGAACATTTTGAAGAAACACGCAGCAGATCAGGCCCGTAAAGTGGTCAGCAGTGGGGAACCTCGAGAGCAGGAAGATGACCCTTATGTTACAAAAATAGACTTTGAACCTGCCCTCTACCAGTGCTTTGAAAACTGTGGATCTTTAAAACTTACTGTGCAAAGGCATGGAGGAGATGTCGGGTGTACTGTTAAGGTGAGTTTAAAGTAAAATACTCTTTAGTTTATTCATTTTACTAGGGAATAGGATACTTCTAAACCTATTCTCTGATCTTGACTATTAAATGATGCAAATTATGTAACAGATTTTTTTCATTTGTTTATTTAATGAGAACAAGGAAGATCTTTGATCTTTTAAAATGTTTATTCATGCAAAACTCCAGGTGGATTATCGCACAGAAGATGGCACAGCCAATGCTGGTTCTGACTATGAATTTGCTGAGGGCACACTCGTCTTCAAACCTGGCGAGAACCTTAAAGAGCTCACCGTCGGCATTATTGATGATGACATCTTTGAGGAAGATGAATACTTTTATGTCCACCTGAGCAATCCCCGTATAATTGGGTGGGCAGAAGGACATCCTATTGCTTTGGAGACCGGAGCACCTGCCCCTACCGTAGCCCTTGGTGAGGCCCACACGGCGACCGTCACAATCTACGATGACGACCATGCAGGAATTTTTACCTTTGAGAGCGAATCGATGCGAGTTAGTGAAAGCATCGGCATCATGCAGGTGAAGGTCCAGAGGACATCAGGAGCACGTGGTCTGGTGGCGGTACCGTACCATACAGTGGATGGGACAGCTTGCGGAGGGGAGGACTTTGAGGAAGTGTCTGGAAAACTGGAGTTCCAGAACGACGAGACAATGTAAGTGGTTTCTGTCAGCTAATGTATTTGTGTGTGAGAATGTGCGTGTCTCTGGGTTAGTGCCTTTATTTAGCTCTTTCTGTCAGGAGATTGTACTGCATGAATGACCCTTCACAGTGAAAACAATTTTAGGCACATAGTAGTTAAAGAGTTAGTTCACCCAAAAATGAAATTTCTGTACTCATCCTCATGTCGTTCCAAACCTGCAAGACGTTCGTTCATCTCCGGAACGCAAATTTTTGATGAAAATCCGAGGGTTTCTACCACACATAGGCAGCAACATCATTGTACCTTTTGAGGTCCAGAAAGGTAGTAAAGACTTAAAATAGTCCATGTGGCTACAGTGGTTCAACCTTAATGTTATGAAGTGTCGAGAATACTTTTTATGTGCAAAAACAAACATTTCAAACATTTCAAGGTCTTACAGGTTTGGAACGACATGAGGATGTGTACTTAATGACAGAAATGTCATTTTTGAGTGAACTAACCCTTTAAAAAATGTTTTACAACCTACTAGTTGAGAACCACTGATCGAGGGAGTTTCTGTGCAGCATTGGGGAAGCGTATTTTAATTTTCTTCTCTATCAGAAAATGGACTTAAAACTTTCTTGTCCACTTTGTTCTCATTTTGACTATCTATAGGCATGCTTTAAGATTTCATAAAACAACATTGTATTATGATCCTAATCTAACCTAAAGTTGTATGAAGCTCCATTCTTTGCAGGCCTATACATTTAAAACCGCTGTGTGTAATCTTTATAATATTAAAGTACTCTCCCAGTTTAGTATGCAGAGACAATTGTAAGTAAGCAATTCATAGATTTCCCAAATGCTATAAACACTGTCTTTGTGCTGCTTTAAATGTTCTGTTAATTGGAGTATATTTACATATTTCAACCTGACTGTAACAATATTTTTTTTTAAAAATGTCATGTAAATGCTTTAATTCAACTGAAATTTGCACCAGTCCATTTTAAACTAAGTTGTACTAACAGACCTAGATTCCACCTCTTGAGTGAACCTTCACTGTGAAAATGCTTTTAGGGACACAGTAAAGTTATTATATTGTGCGAGTTTGGATTTTTCAGACATGTCAGACAGCTTATTTTAAGGCTAAGGAAAGTGCTACAAGAATTCAGTTTGAAAAAACATAAAATGTCACAAAAATGTGAAGGAGACTTAAGTGGCTTAATGTGAAGAACATTACACATATTTGTCGCCATATGGAGAAAATTAATATGGCAGGCACCCTACCATCATAGGACAGTACATTTTCCACTGAGGCAAATGCTTTTAGAAGACAAGCAAGTCAAGACAGATGTTTAACCATTTGTATGTCGGTAACATCCAATATGGGTGCACTAAATGCATTAATTCATGCTTAACTAAAACACAGATAATCACGTGTTAATGTACTGTATGACTCATGAACAATTAAACCATTAATTAATGATTACTTCATCAGCAACTAATAAAGAGTCTATATGAGTAATAGATTAAGTAATCATGAATTGTTAATTAAATGTGTCATCATGTATTAATTCCTTACTAACATATAGTATTAACTAATAATGTAAATGAATGTGTTAATTGCCACAATTGGTCAAAACTAAGTTCTTCAACTTCCAGTTGTCTGCTTTAATTAATCGTTAGCTAATGATTTGCAAATGTATCATTATGTTATGACTTTACTTGTTGAGGCACATGACTATAACATAATGATGCCTTTGCAAATCATTAGCTAATGATTAATTAAAGCAGACAACTAGAAGTTGAAATACATGGCTTCAACTAATTGTGGTCATTAACACATTAATTTACATTATTAGTTAATACTATATGTTATTAAGGAATTAATACATTATGACACATTTAATTAATAACAATGCATATACTACTTAATATATTAATCATATAGAACCTTTATTAGTTGCTGATGCAGTAATCATTAATAAATGGTTTAGTTCTTCATGAGTCATATATTAACATGTGATTATCTGTGCATTAGTTAAGCATGAATTAATGCATAGTGCACCCGTATTGTAAAGTGTTACCAGGACACATATGAGTTTGGCAGTTTGACATGACTCAGTATTACACATATAGCAGGTGAAAGGGAAATTGAAGTGTTCAAGTAAAGGTTGTGAAAGTCTACAGCTAACAAAGTGGTTATATGGCGCCCTTGTGAGCTGACCTATTTCTGTGGATCAGTTTAACCTCAAAGTAATGCTGGTAAAAACCGTGGATTATGGTTGACTTCATATTGAGAAAGCTTGTGATAATGTGTGATGCAGTTTCAACTGTGCCTGTGTATTTTGTGTCATTCAAGCCACAGGTAACAGTGGTAGTCTTTGACTGATCATAATATAATGCTGATATTACATTAAATTGAACCATATTAATTTTCCATTATTAATAAAAGGCTAGAGCTGTTGGTTTTTTGGGAGATGGATGGATGGATGGATCTGAAAACAGAAAGTCACATACATTTAGGTTTGGGGGAACAAATGTAATTATTTATGAATCAACCTTAGGGGTTATGGTGGTGAGCCCTGGTCTGAATTCAAAGAGATCGGACAGAGGACAAAGCGAATGGCTTATATCATTTTTGTTACAGTTGGTTTCTGTTGATTTATTATCCAATAAGCCTTCACAACAGGGGCACACAGCAAGCAGACCTACAGCAAAATGAAATACACACACACTCACACGTCATGGGGTCTGTAATGGACAGAGGAGGGCTGGAGACAATCAGCAATAGTCTATATTTTAGTGTTGAAACACTATTCTATTGCATCTCTACTTCCCTGGCACCTGTCTCACTCTCTCTCCCTCCTTTCAGTCCACACTTCCCTCCCTCTTATCCTTTTCAATTCAAGTCACTTCTACTATCATTCCCACTGGAAAAACCAGGTCATACCAGCTTAAAGGTGGGGTAAGCCATTTTTCAAAAACGCTGTTGGACATTGTTGATGTTTGAAATCAACCTAAACAAACCCACCCCTCTCTTCATTGGTCCACCTCCAAAAATCACCCTCCAATTCTAACCAGTCGAGTCGGTCTCAATCCCCAGCCCGATCACTGCTGGCATGCGAGGCGAATGCACTAACAATGACGCTAAACACGGCATTCTCTAGCAGTCGTCAGTGTGCAGTGGTTTACTTGCTCAACTCTCACTAGCTGGCCACTGTTACACACGCAATGCAAGAGTGGATGTCTATTTATTACAGCTGACGCGCAACAAAATGCTTCACAAAAAATAAAGCTCAGATGATGAACGAACGACAAGGAAGCACAAAAAAATTAATGTACGGTACACAAGAGTAAATGCAAACAAGAGTTTGTTGTTAGTCGCCAAAAGCGCAGCAGCTCCAGACAATCAATGACACTCAAACCCAGTGTTACTCAAATGTGAAGCGGAATCAAAGCAGTCTCCGCGTCTGTTTTCAGGTTTTCCTGCTTAGCTCTCTCCAGCACTGAAAAGCTTTTCTAATATTAACACAGCTCCTAAAGCGCTTGCCCAGCCATAAACCTTCATTCCAGTGATATTCTTTTGAGGTCTTTTGTTTTGTCTCATCTCTCTTTCTGCAGTTTTTCTTCAAATCTCCCTCTTGCTTGTTCTCTCTCCTTGACCGTCATACGCCCCTAATGCTGATTGGCTACATGTTTACTGTTGGTGTCGGCCCAACTTAGTGTTTTTGAAATATGACTTACCCCACCTTAACCCTCATGTTCTGTTGAGATTGAGTTGTGTAAAAATAATGATGGAAATTTCAAGTATAACCTCATATTTTTCCCTTTAAATTTTATTAAGATCATCTGACCAATCAAATCCCAATAGACAGACATTATTGAAGCTGTATCTCTCTATTTAACCATAATGTAGGCATGTGGTTTTTTTGAGAAATGTCAAACGATCAGATCATATGAACATTCATTGCATTATGTAATGGACATACTGTATCTGGGGTCTCTGAGACCCTGAATATAATTAATGTAACATTCTTACAGGTATTAAAATGGCTAGAAAGCAGAACATGGGGCTTTGGGATATGTGAGGTGGGTTTTGCTGGTGTGAGATGGTCTACCAGTCCTAACTATGTTTGTCTATTGACCAGCAAATGACCAGCTAGAAATCATTGGGTTTTCCAACAGGGTTTCACTCACACTCTTTGTCCTTTCACTTTATTTCCCATTTTTCTTTATTTCTCCACATTTTTGTGAACAAATGAGCTCTTTGAAAGCAATTTTTTTCAGTACTGTTATTCAATCTAAACATAATTTCTTCAGTTTACTACCCTTTCTCAGTTCTGTCTCCCAGCCTTCCATTAATCCGTCATCACTCACTTAATGAATCTCTTTGAAAGAACTTGCAAATAAAACAAAGATTATTAGAGTAAAATACTATTTCTATTACTAGTCAAAATTCATGTTTAATTCAATGTGTTATTTGCCATTTCTTTGTGAAATTTACTAGTGAATATTGTCTCAGTGTAATATAAAATATATGTGTGTGTGTCAGTGTCTGTGTGTGTGCAGGACTGTGAGTGAGAGGTGGGTAGGTTAATATTCTTCTGGCCCCAGTGGAGCTCTGCAGCACCCTGAGCTTGACATAGACATAGAGACCAGTGGACGGGTGAAGAGGTGGCAACACACAATGAATGAAATACAGAGAAGACATGGATGAGATTAAGACAGGCATTGAGGTCTGGAGGATTAGTTTGAATGTGTCTGAATGTGTCTTTGCCCATTACCTTCATGCTACGATATATCGTGCCTTGATGTCATTCCATCGCTTTCACACTAATTAATTGCTCATATTTCATAAAGGATTTATGAGGTGCTGAGAAGTGCTCTCACATACGCATCCTCACATATGAAGTGTCTCGCCATCCTGTCTCTTTGTATTCCTATTGTTTTACACTCATGTCTTTCTAATAAGATTTTCCTTTTGCTGTGTTTGCACAGATCCCATATTTCAGGCATAAAATTAAATTCTGCCTTTTAAATTCTCAATTTCAAATATTTTGTTTTCTTTGCTGACTTTTTATAATTCAACCCCTCTATGTTCCTTGTCATATCAAATGTTCTTTTGCCTCTCTCTCGTGACATGGGATGCTGCATTAGGCCTTTTCCTAGGGTGACCCAGAATACTGTGAGCACTAGATATGTGTTCCAAGTGGACCACAGCATGAAATCGCTCATCTTAAAGTTTGTGTGCAAAGTAAAAGTAGATCGCTTTTCAGATTCATGAGCAGTGTTTCTGTATAGGCAGAACTAAAGTAAAAACTAGTACTCAGTACACAGAAAGCAAAATAGATATTCTTTATTAAGAGACAAAACAACAAAATGTCATTTTAAAGGATATTTCACTCAAAATGAAAATTCTGTCATATTTACATACAATGATGTCATGCCTTGTTGCAGTGGTGACCAGGGGCTTTCAAGCTCCAAAAATGAAGGGAAAAAAATCCCAGTAGTCAAAGAATTCAAGTCCATGTAATTTGTGCACTATATTCCAATTAAAGTCATATAGTAGCTTTGTGTAAAGAAAATAATATTTCAGATGATGGTCAACACTTGCAAATACTACAAGATGATGACACCTTTGGATTGATCATTGTGTGCAAGCGATCATTGTGTCTGCTTAACTGAATACATGATGTCCCAGTTTCACAGATTAGGCTTAAGCTAGTCCCAGTCTAAAATGCATGTGAGGTGTTTTATCTGAAAGCAACTTGTACTGACATATCTTAAAATATGTCAGTACCATTATTTTGTCTCAAGATGCACACCAGTATTTTTTTTTTCTAAGGAACTTTCATAAAAGTTACTTAAATGTCCCAGTTTGAAATAAGGCCTGGTTTAATCTAAGCCCCTTTCTGTGAAACCGGGCCAATGTTTACCAACACAACTTATATAATCTTATAGTATATTACTGCTTTATGGACATTACTTTGATACACTCATCTTTTGACTGAAATAACAGAATACTTCCTGATTTTAACATTGAAATGTATTTTCTGTGAAGCTGATTTAAAACGTCTTTCCATTGTACCTCTTAAATTGCATTTGTGCAATTTTTAATATTCGTAGTTTGGAACACAGCAATCAGTTATGAGACGCATTCTGCACCACTGATATCAAACTTAACTTGACTTGTCTGAATTTTCAGTGAATAATACATTTTGGTTTGTTCATACCAATCTTTAGCATTACTTCAGAAGACTTAAAAATAGCACATAAGTCATGTGAACCGCTTTTGTATTGAATTTTCCTTTTTTGGGTGAACTATCCCTTTAAATCTCAGATTTCATGTGAACATGCACTGAATTTTTAAAGAGTAACCGTACCTTTGAACAATCTGCAGTTTCCAACATCTACTCTCAGATCTCTTTGTAGTTTCTTTTTCTTATTATTTGCTCTATTCCTCCTGTGATGTTTCAGAATGCTCTGGGTTTTACATGAATGCAGCCTTGGGCTTGCCAAGGCAAGCTCTGATCGTAACTTTTGGTAAATATAACAGAGAAGGACAGAAGAGAAAAACAGCCTCAACTCACTCTCAATGTCTGTCTCTCATTGTCAGGTCAGGTACCTCTGGAGCTCTGAGTATGTGTGTGAAAGAGAGTAGCATCAAATGCTTTTTAAAATTTAACAACTTAAAGGCATAGTTCACCCAAAAAATGAAAATTATCCCATTATTTACTCACCCTCAAGCATCATAGGTGTGTCAGAGGACACATTCGGAGTTATATTAAAAAATATCCTTGCTCTTCCAAGCTTTATAATTGTAGTGAATGGCACTCCTGATTTTGAAGTCAAGAAAATAACATCCATCCATCATAATAGTAATCCAAACACCAGCCTCCATGGGGCTAATAAAGGCCTTCTGAAGCGAAGCGATGGGTTTTTGTAAGAAAAATATCCATATTTAAAGCTTTAGAAACTAAAATTAACTAGCTTCCGACAGATTCCGACAGGCCTACGCAAGTCAACTTGTGCCAAAAGAGTAACTTCTGTCGTGATGTATGATGTAGGAGGTAGGGCTGGGCAACAGACTCATTCTCTTATATCATTCTCTTATATCGAAATCCTCTTATATTTCTCTTTAAAAATTCCCGTTTTAGACTTCTAATTCATGACCGGTGTTTTGTTTTGCTCTATCCTCTGCGCTTCCGAGGTTGTCAGTGCATCAGGTCATAGGTAAGTCTTTTGGTGTTAGTCGTAAGCTAGTTAGTTTATAAAGATTTAAATATGGATATTTTTGTTATAAAAACCCATTGCTTTGCTTCGGAAGGCCTTTATTAACCTCCTGGAGCCATGTGGATCTCTTTTACGATGGATGGATGCACTTTTTTGGGCTTCAAAATCAGAAGCGCCATTCACTACCATTATAAAGCTTGGAAGGGCCACGATACTTTATATAAAATGTGTTCGTCTGAAAGAAGATATTCATATACACCTAGGATCACTTGAGGGTGAGTAAATCTTATTTTAAAATTTTGGGTGAACTATCCCTTTAATGGAAGGTCATCATAGAGGATAATATAATAATAAACATTAACTGTTATAAACAAAACATTAGCATGCATAGACTCAGATGCACACATGTTGCAAAGTAATGAAAATATACTATAATGTAAATTATAGCTGTATAATTGTCAACATGGCAGTTCTGCTTCTTAGTATGCGTGTTTGGACATTCACATTGTGGCATCTTTAAATTTTATGCAGCAACAGAGCCTTATCATCAGCGTGCCTGCCATGTCACTAATTTTACCATGGGTGTACCCTGCCCTAACCTCATTCTACCGCCGGCTATCTGCATGTAAAACCACATTACTGAAAAATACAGGGGTCTGCTGTGTTTCCTCCAGTTGTGCTCTAAAGATAGTTGGGATTTAGATGCATAAGCTGTAATTGCCTTAACCTGAAAGAAAATTGTGTTCCTAGTTTGTAATTTAGGAACCTTGCAAGAGGACTGCATAATAATATGTGAGCATGAGTGTGTGTATGATTGATATAGCCAGAGAAACAGTAAAACGGTCTGACTTATTAAAAAATCTGTCATAAGCCACTTGAATTTTGCAGAGTAATTCCTCTGCACTTCAAGGTGCTATATAAGATAACCTGTGTACTGCAGATAAAGCCACATTGCCTTTTATTGTTACGGCTGTGCATCTATAATCTTTAAAGGGATAGTTTACTCAAAAACTAAAAATGAACTCTATAACGCCTACTGTAACATATTTGATCATCAGGTATTTGATTGAAAGCCTCTAAATTATCAACATGATCAATTTTGCTGAAAAACATGTACATAAATGTAATAAAATGTCTTTTAATATAATTGTAAAATCATATATATATATATATATATATAAAATATGCATAGTTACGTACAGCTAGTGTATGTCATAGCAATGAGGGGAAACTTTATCAGATGTTGTCGCAGTGTGATTCTTGCTACATTTAGCTTTAAGCATCTGTGTGCCAGATATTGTTATCTACTCATTTGTTCTGGGCCATTTTGCAGGAATCCCCCCAGCATGCCAGGGCCTTGGGCGACTGGCTGCATAACCTATAGCCGTCTCAGCCTACATGTATCCACATACACACATCTGCACACTTACACACAATATGGAGCTCTTTAATTAGAGTGCAGATGTCCAGGCAGAGGGAGACTGCAGGCCTGTTGTCCAAGTCATGATTAGAGCCTTCACAGCTGCCTCGTTGCTCTTTCGGGCCCCTGGAGCCTCTGTGGAGGGCCAAGGCTTTCTCCCCAACTCAGCATCTCTTACCAGCACACATGCCAGTAAAGTCCTCTGCTGCATTAAGTTTATGAATAGAAATGATAAAACTTTGATTGGGCTGTTTTGAAATGCATCTAAATGAAAGTGCATAGTGATTTGATTCATTCTGTACTTTTAAGTGATGGAACCAAGACAACCACGGCCCGTTGCCATATTGGTGAGTCCTGCGCCAATTTGTTAAAGTAAATGCAAAAACTAATTTGATTTATGTTGAGATGGAAATACTTTTAGATATATAGGCCAATAATGGTGAGTGTACTTTGAATATGAAAAGAAATGCAGCCAGTTGAGAGAGGTCTTCCTCTCGCTCTCAGCCTTTCATCCCTGTTTAGTCTAAATTTAACACAAAGACACAAACTGATCACACAATGAAAGCCAGTGGGGTTTTAAAAGATATTAATAATTTATTCAGAAAGGACAAATTGATCAAAAGTGACAGTTAAGACTTTAATAATGTTTTATTAATCAAACAATTCTGAAAAAAAATTATCACGGTTTTGCAACAATATTAAATAGCACAATTGTTTTCAACATTAATAATAATCATAAATGTTATTTGAGTACCAGATCAGCACCCTTTTCACAGACTGTGATGATGTGTTTCCACAGTTATACAGTTAACACTGTAAATAGCAAACTTTTTTAAAATATGTACATTTATAACACTATACTTTGTGTTATGCCATTACATAACAGAAAAGTTAATGCTGCTGTGTGAGGCCGACAGATGCCGACCAGCACAGACAATCACCAGATTACAGTATGTCATTTCTCAGACATCCCACGACCCGACAAACGCAGCTTGAACATGCAAAAAGGAGAGCTAACAAGCGGCGACAGCGGTAACAATGTGTCTGTTGCTGTCTGTCGGCGCCATGTGAATTGTACTTTACTAATACAACAGCTGAGAGTGATGACAAATTTGACATCTTTCTCTGTTCTGACCAACGTAATCAGTGTCTTGATATTTTTTTTCTCTTTTGTTAAGTAATAGAAATGCTATTGTGGATTTTTCTTTTGCTATTTAACCAAATGGGATGCAAAAATTATATTTTTTGTAGTTTCCGTTCACCGCTATAAAACTGTCATGATTATGTTATGTTTGATTTTGCCTTAGCTCCTGTGTTTCCTTTTGTGTTTAGTTCCTGTTCTCGTTGACTATTAGTTGCTATGGTTACTGCTTGATTGTTTGATTTAGTTCACCTGTTTCTCATCTAGATTCTTCTCCTCTAGCCATATATACTCCTGTTTCAGTTTCTCATTGTCGGTTCTCGTTCACGTTTGCATGGTGTGGTTAGCTTTTCTCTTGTTTTTCTTAAGTGATCTCATGAGTGTTAATTTTGTTAAATAAACCCCCGGTTTCACAGACAAGGCTTAAGCCTTAACTGTTTTAACTAAAAGTAACTTGAACTGGCATATCATAAAATATGTCACTGCCATTGTTTTGTTGCAAGATGCACACCAGTAATGTTATTTTTTTCTAAGGCACATTAATAAAAGCAACTTGAAATAAGGCCTAAGAAATGGGAAAAGGGTCCATCAGAATGATTTCTGAAGGATCATGTGACATGGCTGCATTATATAGTTATTTTAAATTGTAATAACATTTCACAATATTAAGGTTTTTTTAATTTATTTATTTTTTTTAATTTTTTTTTTTTTGATCAAATAAATGCTGCCTTGGTGAACATAAGAGACTTCTTTCAAGGACAAAAAAATCTTACTGAACCCAAATTTTTGAATGGTACTGTAAATTTTCACTTTTAAGTGAATTATCTATTCAGTAAAGCACTTTATTGGAGGTACTCATCTGCTTACACTGGGGTGGTTTTTGTCGCTACCTACGAGGCTACGACTCTGACAGTTTGAACCTAATTAAAATATATTACAATCCTGTGTTATTAAACACTAACTCAATCTCTTCCCTCTTCCCTGACTGTAATTATAAGTGGGATCAGACCTGTGGTAGTCAACCTAAAGCTCTGTCAGTGATCTATATAGCAACTCTACTTTTCTCTCTTCCCTTTATTTCTGTCGGCTTTCTTTTTCCGCTCATTCCCTGTCTGCTCTTTCACACGCTGAAAATCGATCGACATTCTTGTACTTTGAGATAAAACAACGTAACAAACGTTCAGTTATCCAGGGAATATTTAATTGCATGCTTAAAACAAAGCTTTTAGCACTGTGCGTATATCACACCCACTTAAGTTGCAGCCAATAAGGTGCCATTATTGTGGATCCCCAGAATGCAGAGCATTAATGTTCCTTCAACATTGCCCTCATCTAACACCTCATTTAGTTCGGGGTATATAATGACCTCTTTTGTATCCTGGCTTTTTGAAGTCTTATCTCCCCCCTGAGAGTCTTATCCTGAGCATTTATTATCTCTAATCTGGACCTTTGTTATCTGGATTCATCTTTGCATATATTTTGAGTATGATTAGGATTAGTTTCGTTACTCAGTTTGCTTTGTTTTTAATTTTGATAGTAGGTTTGTAATTATACAACCTAATCTCTGTTTAACTTTGCTCTGTTTGAGTTTAGATGATGCCCTACCCTAGTTAGTTTTCCCCTCTTTACTGTTTGTCATCTAAATCCTATACTCCTAAATTGGAAGTGGCTTAATTAGCACTGCAGAGACAAGTCGTTGAGGCGTTCCCTGGCGATTAACTTGAAGTGACAGTGTGTGCTTGTGTGCGCTGTTCTATGTTTAAGGGAGATGTCAGACCGAAGGAGACATGGGAAGAGGTGCAACAATGAGAGAGAACACAGAGTGAAATAACACACAGTGAAAGAACAGAAAACACTGTCTGCTGAATTGACAAGTTATTTATCAGAATGCTAACTACCAATCTAACTGTTTAAGGAAAGAGATGCTGAAAGAATGTTTTGAGGTGATTTGGAGGAAGATTGTAGTGCAGAGGTAAAGTCTATGAAGGACAACAGACTGAAAAAAAAAAAAAGTTGGTAGATAATATATTTCAGAGTGAATATTACAGGGGAAATGTTCCTGTAAATATTCCCCTATTATAGAATGTCCTCATAATGATAGGTGCACCAACGTGTGTCTGTGTATGTAAGGGAAAGACACCATAGATCAATGCAGGAAAACAGCTGCTAGTGCCAAACGTTGGTTTCATGAGCTGGCATGATTCTAGGAGATGTTGATATACTGGCAGCAGCTGGCATATCATCCCATATACCTCATCCAATCACACAGTCACCTTCAACTTCTGAAAAGTGCCAATGGTCCTCTGTGGCACATGGTGGGTAATGAGCTTTAATGTTCAATGTAAGCTAAATAGATAATGATGGCAGGAAAGAAGAGAAGAGAGACTGATGTGAGGATGTTAAAACATACATGAGATGAGAAAAAAGAACTGGGAGATGATAGATGCCAAATGAGCGGGTGGAAAAGTAATTTTTTCACATAAAAGATGGGAAGTTTAATGAAAAAGAAGTAAGGGGGCAATACTGCTATCAAGGCCAATTCATCTCTTTCTCTTTGTTTCTCTTGCTGTGGGTTTGGAATAAGCAAGATTTTTCAATTTCTACATAGACTGAGATATCGAAAGAGTCACACTGTCTGTCACTGTGTTTATGTGTGAGAAAGAAACAGTTGCAGATGTGATTATGTGGTTATCAAACCTGTTAACGCTTTCTCAGGTTTGATTTGAAAAGAAGATCTGAGAAAACAACAAAAGAGAGTTGAGAGAGAATTTCGGTTGCTACAGGGAAAGTTGATTCAAGTCAGTTCTCAGTCTCACTATAGCACTTTCAGACAGGATTAGTTTTCGAAAATTACTTTTGAGTTGAATTTATTTTAGCAAATCACATCTATGAGTTCAGGTAATAATTGAGATTGAGACTGTTTTTATCTTTGTTTTACTGAAGGTATTGTTCTCTAGACGTGCATAATGAAATTTACTGAAAAAAAAAGAGAAGTGATATGATTAAAACATTATGTAAATAATTAAAAGAAGGAGATGATTCCTGTTGTTTTAATTCTCTTTTTATGTCACATGGAATGCCAGCAGTACTTTATTTACGCTTTATTTTACACAGAAAGCTGGCAAAAGGATCTAAATATATGATGAAAGTACACCAAATGTAGCTTTAGTTCCGTTGTTCAACCAAGGTCAGAATCCTTGAGAAAATGTTGTGGAAAAATAAAATATCACACTATAAAACATATGCTGTTGTGGTTGCTAGAAATTCACCGTGACAAAAAAACTGCAAAAGTGTGTCAAGTATTATTTGAATGGACAGTAAAATCCAGAAACCACTCAACATTTTGTCAAATTTTGCTGTTTTGAATTGAAAATGAAAATATAGGGCATAATTTTCATGATTAATGATCAAGACAGGAAACATTAACAGAGATGTTTTTGATACATGCATATGATTAAGAATGAACTGATTGTTTGCAAATAGTTAATTTACTGTATTACTTTCAAATTGATTAAATTCTAGTTCTTTTAGTTATTCTTAACATTTATTTCTTTGCTACTTTAAAATGCCACATTTAGACTCTACTGTCACAGAAGAACTGTAGTGGGGCACATTGTTAAATCTTGATACCAATGGAAAAAAACGGCTGTAAATAAAAGAGTGAGGCAAATAGTGAACGAAAGTGTTTGTCAAGGGCCTGTCCCAGAGTTGAATAATATTTTATATGAACTCTATAAAGAGATGTTTCTTGAAGCATTGTGTGAATGGATTGTTGAGAAATTCTAGAAAAGCACAGGTCAGATCCATGAGTCATAGATACAGGATCATTTTAAAGAAAGAAGTGGTTTACATCGTATTCACACAATGTGATGAAACTGTGAAGAGGCATTTGACCAAAAATACTGATGCAACATAATTTAACTGATGCAAAAGTCACTTGCATGATAAACTCGGAAACACCTGAAATAAAAAATAATAAAGATCATTGATTAAATTCATCCCACAGAAAGAAAGTTGTCAGGAGTTTGTGCCCATACAAATACTGATCTGAACAATTTACATCTGTTCATTTTATCTCTTCAGGTGATGCTGTTACAGGTGATTTAAGAGTAAGATGTACTTTTAATTTTGTTTACACACCTGTGTAGTGTTTGTAGTGTTTATAGTCTTTTTTTTCTATAGTCTATGAGCTTAATCAAACAGGTAAAAACAAGAATCTTAAAAATGTTTGTTAAAGTGCTAGGTTTTGACTAAAATTACCCACCATAATCTCATCTCATTAAAATTTTAAGACAAAGTACTTTTTTTATATGTATATATATATATATATATATAACTTAAATTACTTAAATTAGTGAAGTAAAGTGACGTGTAGCAAAGTATGGTGTCCCATACTCTGACTTTGTGCTCTGCATTTTACCCATCCAAGTGCGCACACACACACAGCAGTGAGTAGTGAAGAGCAGTGGGAATTATTGCTGCACCCAGTGAGTGATTGGGGGTTAGGTGCCTTACTCAAGGGCACCTCAGTTGTGGGTAATGAGAGTGGAAAAGAGTGCTGTTCATTCACTCCCCCACCTACATTTCCTGCCAGTACTGAGACTCAAACCCACGACCTTCGGGTTACAAGTCAGACTCTCTAACCATTAGGCCACAACTGCCCCTGAAGCTTACTTTTGAAAATTTGCCCCTGAAATTTAATTTACAAAGATCAATGAGCCAAATTAGGCTCATTAATCTTTGCCAGCCATTCTGTATCTTCAATGCTGTCTTATCTTCTCTGTATCTTCTCTGCTTCTATGCATCTCATCCATTTATATCACTCTACTCATCCCAGCACTCAAAGATGTGGGGCTTCTTTCTTTCCTCACTGAAGGAGCAAACAGCATATATGTCATCCCACTCGTCCCAGCGTTCAAAGGTGGCAATGGCATGCTGGCAGTCATTAGAAGTGGCAAAAGAAACGTCCATCTTGCCATTCAGCCTGCCGTTCATCAATGCGCATGGGGTCAGATGACTTATGAACCTTTAATGTTTCTATACTGCCTTCTTTCTTTCCTTTGACCTGCTTTCCAGCTCTAAAGAACAGCATATATGTCATCCCACTCATCCCAGTGTTCACTACAGGCTTCGTTGTTACTGAACGTCTTTCTGCTGACAAAGAGAAATGACTCAACCATTTTTACAATAGTTGGTACCCACAGTTCTCGTCCATTCGCAGTGCACCTGGCAAATTGGCGGATCAGCCTTCTTAAGCTCCTCAGCTCCTTAAGTTTTCTCACTGAAGTTGTCTTCTCCTCCTGACCCCATTCTATTATTTCCCATTTGTTCCACAACATGCAAGTTCCCTTGTTTCAGTTTATATATAACCATGCAAGCTTTTTATTAAAATCACATGTACTTTAATGTATAGCAGCCAAATATGAGAATATTAGTCCATATAATAAGACAATAAAATAATTGTTTTGTATGTATAGTTCACCAAACTTGACCTTTGGAAGACAGTGAAATGTGAATCTTCTTCTCAAGAGCTTGCATTTCCAGTCTCCAGCATTCACATGCGTATGAATGGAAGTGAATGGAACGAAAAGTGTAGTGTGACCCACGCACCCAAAGCACGGACACAAAAAGCCATCCTTCAGCGTATGAGTGCTGAATTGAGATCTTTTTTGCAGATTATTGTGCTTGAATGATCAAATACACACACAAGTTTGTAAAAAAAAAAAATGTGTGAGTTTTCAGGTAAACACAGTCGCTCATGTCTTAAATGAGTGTTGAGAGAAATTTCAATTTCTGTAGTATTTCTACCTGAATACTACTGTTAGACCACATTTTATTAAATGTTCAGTGTTTTAAGAATTCTTAAATGGCTAATTTATTCTCTCTTATAACTCTCTGGAAACACAAATAAAGCCCTAGATATCTGTTTCCATGGGATGTTTTACTAGTGCTAGTTTTTCTCTCCTGATTTATGTATTTGTTTGGCTTTTGGTGGTCATGCCGACTGACAGTCAGCAAGGGCTGATGATGCCCCTGCAGACAGAGCCGTGTTTCAGAACATCACCACATAGAAAAGACATTAAAGCATTCTAGCATGGCTATTGCCTCATCTCTGTGTTTTTCAACCACAACATCTCAGTGTTTCTCAACTAAATCTGGTTGAATACGGAAATATATTTGGACATATTTTACCAGCATTTCACATGTATTGCTCCATATTAGTCCAAAACATTAGTGGAACAGCCCATAGCTACAGTTTCATAAAGTCTTAAGTGTAGCGTGTGCATTACTGTATGTGGCTTCTTCTCACTGCAGGGTTAATGTAGGTGAAAGGCTGTAGATTGAAATCTGCAGTGAACAATTATCATTATATAAGCACCAGGCTGCTCCAGAGGAACTGTCCCTGTAATAAGTGTACTGTATGTTGCTTAGAATCATTAGTAAATAACAGTATTTAGTGACTATTATAGTTCTCTCTAAGTGTTATCACTTCGTCAGCTAACTAAGGACTTTTTATAACTCTTTGTTTGAAAATGGATGAGACTGTGTGGGTGTATCATTGTTGTAATTTGTCTAATAATCTAATTTCCTCCACGCCCTCTAATAAATCATCTGTTAATCGCCATCAGTATATTTACCTGTGCTGTTGCTGTCTTCATCCTCATCTATGTTGAGCGTAGAATCATTCAGACAAAGACAAAAGAGTCTAAAGGTATCTCAAGAAGACAGATGAAGAAAAACAGTGTGTGAGGGCAAATGTAGGAAGTACAGACCTGTGTCTGTACAGCAATTTGTACAGTGCTGTCGCTCCTGGCTGTGGGTGATTTCTCCTTGTCTGCCTTACCTTTTCTTCATTGTCAACACATCCTAAACAAGTAAAAACTTTCTGAAAAATTCTTTGAAAGTTGGGATTTTCAGAAACGTGTCTACCTTCCTCAAAAGTAACAACCTGCTTGAATTAATCAATCAAATGGATCATCCTCAATATATATATATATATATATATATATATAATATATATATATAATATATACACACTACCGGTCAAAAGTTTGGACACGGTAAGATTTTTAATGTTTTTAAAAGAAGTTTCGTCTGCTCACCAAGGCTGCATTTATTTAATTAAAAACACAGTAAAAACAGTAATATTGTGAAATATTATTACAATTTAAAATAACTTTTCTGTTTGAATATATTTTATACATTTTTATTTATTTAAAAAAAAAGAAATTAAAGAAATGAATACTTTTATTCAGCAAGGATGCATTAAATCGATCAAAAGTGACAGTAAAGACATTTATAATGTTACAAAAGATTATATTTCAAATAAATGCTGTTCTTTGAACTTTCTATTCATCAAAGAATCCTGAAAAAAAAATATTGAACGCAAATATTTTGTACAATTGTACACAATAAATGTTTCTTGAGCAGCAGATCAGCATATTAGAATGATTTCTGAAGGATCATGTGACACTGAAGACTGGAGTAATGATGCTGAAAATTCAGCTTTGATCACAGGAATAAATTACTTTATAAAATATATTCAAACAGAAAACAGTTATTTTAAATTGTAATAATATTTCACAATATTAACATTAAAAACATTAAATTGATTCCAAACTTTTGACCGTGTGTGTGTGTGTGTGTGTGTATATATATACTTCTCTATGTCTGCTACTGTACATACTAGTGATGTCTGATTCTTGAACGAATCGTTCTCAGGAAGTAATCGGTCGAGCCGGTTCACTAATCGAACTGTAGTTCTGGTTTGATGACACAAGACGTCAAGGGCAAGTTTGCCGAGGATGACAAAGGAGTCTGATGAGTGAGTTGACTATGCAAGCTTGGGGCACATACTGTTAATATTCTTATTATGATAACTATTATTAAATAACATTTTATTAAAACCTGCAAAACCTTTCTGTCTAGAGATGTAAATTAATTATTATTATTTATTGTGAATGCAGATTATATTTTAAGTTGTTAAGCTAAATCAAGGAGAGAGATGTATATCTGCATTTGTGCCTCACTGTCTGTAATGTATGTTGTAGGTGCGAAACGTTTAGGAAATGTATCCAAGATGTAGGCTACTCATTATTGGTCAGTTGTATCTGACATGAAGGATCAGCGAATGAAACTGTGACTGCAAACACCATTAACTTAAGTAAATGAAAGGCAATAATCAGCAATATGCATTGACAAACATTACATTTACATTTATGCATTTGGCAGACGCTTTTATCCAAAGCGACTTACATTGCATTATACTATACATTTGTATCTGAGTATGTGCAATCCCTGGGATCGAACCCATGACCTTGGCATTGCTAGTGCCATGCTCTAACCACTGAGCTACAGGAAAGCCTTTATTTGCTACAGAGCTACCCTTTTAGCTACAAACATGCCTTTATTTGAATGTTTCATTGATATAACATGACAATGAGTAGTTAGAAAAGCAATGTGTAGTGACATTGCGTGATGACATAAGGAACCAATGAATTGTTTTTTTTTTAACCGGTCCATTGAAACGAATTGTCAGAATGAACTGGTTTGCGGAAATGAATCAGACTTGACATCACTAGTACATATACATCATTTTATTTCATTTTTGATTTTGTGTGGCTTGTAGCAGACATTCTGACAGGTTGAGAATCTCACCTCTGTCTCATAAGCTTAAAACGCTAGTTCCTCAACATTATCATAATGTTCAGAGGCACTGTCCGTGCCACCCATAAGCCGCTCATCATTGTTCTTTAATTAGAAAGCTGTTATCTAGGGAGCGGCAGATAGAAAAGCACGTGGGTAACAGCAGAAAACAGACTTTAATGCGATTTAAATTATGACTGAATGCTACTGCCTAAATCTACACTCCTGACCCTTTTTGATCAATAACTCCACCCAAGATGTGTCACCATTCATCATGAGGGAGGAGAGCACGTGTGTGGACTGCCCTGAGCAGCTCTGCCCTGGTTTCAGCGTCTGCTGTGTGTATGTGTGTGTTTAGAGCAGGGAGCAGGTGGTGAAATTTGGAGAACATGACCGACTCATAAATGATGAATATCTCAGTCCCATTGCTCTGCCTGGATGCTTCACATCTATGATATATAAAACTGCACAACCTCATGTCTCTCTCTCAAGCACACGTTAAAGTTTGCTGAACAAACAGATGCTTAAGACGATGGGGGTGTTTCCAGGACAGTGACCTAAACCTATACAGTACAACGTCAAGGGGAAAAAATGAAATCGGTGCTACCTGACTAGAGAAAAGAGAAGAAAAACTTCCCTTTTGCCAAATAGGTACACCCATAATGCACTGGGCATGTTGCCGACCAAAGCCACTCCCACCAGTCTGCTCTGAATACGCTTACCAGAGTCAAATACCGCCTTGCTTTAGTACAGGGGTAACCAAACTCAGTCCTGGAGGGCCACTGTCTTGCAAAGTTTAGCTTCAACTTGCCTCAACACACCTGACTGGAAGTTTCTAGTATGCCTATACTAGACCTTGATTAGCTGGTATAATTGGGGTTGGAGCTAAACTCTGCAGGACGGTGGCCCTCCAGGAGCAGGATTGGACACCCCTGCTTTAGTAGGAAATACTTCTTAACAAACTTTTAGTTATAACGGTGTTGACGTATTGTTTCCGGGTGCAAGAACGCAAAAAGTAAACGTTTAACGGGAGCGTGTTATTTTTGGTTTCCAGTGAAGGATCGTAAATATGGAGAGAACGCCGCAACGGACAATCTGAAAAACCTCAGTATTTGTAGCCAACATTTCAAACTAGATGACCACAGCACACAGTATTTTAGAAAGCTGTTACCAGAGTGTTCCATTTTTACCATAATGCTGTTTAAAGAGTAGACATGGTACGATACAATTTTCAGTGATAAACCTACACTTACAATAACTGTTTTGTTAACCCTCTGTCAATCTGACTGTACATAGGCAGGGATACAAACATGCGGAAGTATAATCTGTAGATTTCAAAAAAGCCCTGGAGCTGTCAAAAGTTGAACTTTTGCTGATTATTAAATGTGAATTTCTTGGATTAGATAACAAGTAAATGTAATTCATCTACATATAGTACAGACATTGTAACAATATAAAGCAGGTTGGAAATCGGCAAAGTTACGCTTTAAGTACATATGCAAACAAACTCATATTTGTCAGCAAAAGGTTGCAATAAAAATGGAAATAAAAGTGCTGGATCTATATGCAAGTAGTTATTTTAATGAAAACAAAGTCAAAGTAACTCTTCTCAAGAACTCAGGAAACAAAAACAGAGGAAACAGAGCAACCTCTTTGTTTTAAGATGAGATCTGACAAAGAACAACTGAAAATGAGCCCATATATACACAGAGAGAAACACACGGGACTAAACGAGGTAATTAACAAGACACAGGTGAGACACATGAGGGCAAATCAGAAACCATGGCAACAGAAGAGCATGAACAAAGAAAACACAGGAAACTGAACTGAGAACAGCCCAAAACTCAAAGTCCAACTGAAGCAAAACAAATGCAGATAATAGAATGAATATAATTAAAAGAAGAATGTCAATTTAAAGTGTCATTATTTATAAAACTTAAAATTCTTAAAAATTGCATCTGAGCTGAATGACATTCTATTAAACAATATTTCACATAAAACTTTTTTTTTATGTGATTGACAGCCCTAAGTGGAAGTAATTATGAGAGGATGTGATCAAATCACTCGTCTTTAAATAAACAATCATCTCAATGCACACTCACCCCCCTATGGTGGAAATGTAGATTGCATTACCATGTAATATTCATTGCAGAAGTGTTTTTGATTTGATTTGATTTTGATTTGAGGCTTTATGGATTACATGGAAGAAATTACATGCATTTGATTGTATCTAATGCCATGACCTCTTTACATAGTACCATAGAAGTACCATAGTACAGTGATGGGATCAGATGGTTGCTAATTTATGGGTCGTTCTCACAATATGGTGACAAACATGTCCCTTGTCATTTCTTGACAATGTTTTTAATGAAACCTGAGAGATCTGTGGCCCTCCAAAAAGCCCATCCCACCCCAGTTTTCAAACTTCAAAAAAAAAAAAAAAAAAGAGAGAGAGAGTAAAAGTAACCCATATGAATCAAATAGTTTAATCAAAGTCTTCTGAAGAGACACGATCACTTTAGATGATCAACAGATTTAATGTAGGCCAGTGGTTCTCTGCATATTTTGTATGTCTCCTAGGCATGTGACGGTATCAAATTTTCATGTTGCGATTAATTGCTGAAGCTTTTATCACGGTATACGGTATTATCACAATATTGAAATAAGTTGCAAAAAAAGTGTTGTCATATTATAACAGGTTTAAGAACTCTTTTTGTAATAACAAAAAGAACTCTGAATGTTTAAATACAATAATACAATACACCAAAAATATATAAAGTAAAATTTTCAAACAGATTAAAGTGCAAAAGAATTGGACTATAAAGAACAACAGGTAACACTTTACTATAAGGTCTCATTATTTAATGCATTAACTAAGATTGAGCAATAGCTAGCCTACATTTGTTACAGAAAGTATTATGTTTTGTTAATGTTAGTTATGAAATACAACTGATCATTGTTAGTTTTATCTCAGGCCCATTAAATAAGTTCTTTTGATTTAAGTAATGTTATTAAACAGTAACTAAGAAATTAACACTAACTAAGAATAATTAATGCTTTATAAGTATTTTTCATTGTCAGTTTGGTAATAATGAATTAGCTAATGAAGCCGTATGTCTCAAAGTTTTACTGAACAATAATAAATAATCAGAACATTTCTAATCATTAGGGCATGTTGTAGTCCAGATTAAAATATAAAAATGTTTAAGTTTGAAAATAAATAGCCTATTAAGTCTTTAAGTATTAAGTATTTGATGCTGTGATGAACAACGCTGAGATTACAAAAAAATGAATGGCTGTTTGAAGCATTTTAAAAACTTCACTAGGGCAGTTGCTTTGTTTGTGGGGTTTCCGGGGTAACCGCTGCATTCTGCTGTTCCATCAGCGCCCTCTGCTGTCAGAGAGTGAATGTGCACTTTCATTCAGCGCACAATATCGGCACAAGTCTAATGTCTCCCTAATCAAACACACCTGATTTAACTCAATGTAATCTTCAAGACCTGAAATGGTTATGTGTGTGACATCCAAAATGTTGTTCTTGGATCAACAAAATATGTTGACCCAGGAACGCGTCTAACTTAGAAAAACAAGGACGTGTAACCCATATACCATGATTAGAATGATTAATTTATTCATAAACAATAGTATTTGCATGATTTTCCAGTGTACTTCAAACATTACTAAGGTATTACCATGGTACCATGCACACAAAAATCAGTTTTTGTAAATGGCATTCTTCTTCAGATATTTTCACTGTATTTTTCTCTACCCTGCAGTGGTGGGCAAAACTTTTCAGTTTGACTCTTTTCAGTTCATACAAAAGCTGCACCACTTTTCCCTTCTTTTGCTCTTTGACTGATTATGTCAAGCCAATATTGAAATCCTTTTTATTTAATCCTTTTTATTTGTTGGGAAGAACTATCTTTGTCTTCCTTTCTTTATGGTCTCTATTTGTGGAATTTGTTGACTGTAACATAATGACTGTAAATATCCATGACTATCCTGTGGAGGGTTCTCTGGACCCAGACTATCACATCTGCCCTCAGCTTTGTCACCCTTAAAGGTGAAGTGTGTAATTTTTTAGATGTTAAAATACTTTCTCCTATCCCAGGCTAATGTGCAGAGACAACTATAAATAAGCTATTTATAAGTTGATTTCCTGAAGAGTGAAAACATGGTGGCTTGGTGCTACTTGCAAAACATTGCTGTATTTGAGTGATTCGATATATTGTCTTTTGGTTCAACCAGTGACGTGATTTAATCACTAAATTATGTAAGTGATTAAATGTCTTTCCATTATTCTTCATGCAGCTATACGTGTTTAGGCTTTTGTATGAAGGAACTGTACAAATGAGTTCCTAAATAATGAAATGCTAATAATAATGATGAAATTCAATCAATCCTTTCCTCTGATCATGTAATTATAGGTTTGTGTGTAGCATTTATCTTTATTAATCAGCTTCTGTTCGTGTGTGAGTTGCATTAATTAAACTATGTACACAGTTCAATGTACTGAACATGTCGGTCCTTGTCTCTTATTAATTATCAGCAACCACAACTTGCTAATCATCATGATAAGCAAGAGCTACTCGAAGTTAAGTGTGGAATTTTCATTAGGCAGAATAGGAACTGATTATTAATGTCTGTGTGTGTGTGGTTCGGGTAAACTTACGTTATGGGGATAAATCTCCCTACAGAGATGGCAATTTCCGAAATCCTTGTCCTTGTGGGGACATTTTTGTCCCCATGAGGAAAACAGCTTATAAATCATACTAAGTGATGTTTTTTGACAATATAAAAATGCTGAAAGTTTTCTGTGATGGGTAGGTTTAGGGGATAGAATATACAGTTTGTACAGTATGAAAATCATTATGTCTATGGAAAGTCTCCATTAAACGTGTGTGTGTGTGTGTGTGTGTGTGTGTGTGTGTAAATAATGACCAGGTGTCTTTATCTGAAGGTGCCTTCAGTGCAATGCCGATATTGGTACTGTGTGATTCTGACTGTGATTGTTTAACATGAATCTCCTCCCTGTGTTTAATTTAATGCTTCGAGGCTTTCTTTAGAAATGAAAACAATCAAGAAAATGAAAGTGGAGAGTTTTAGGACCTGCACTTAGAGAAGGAGCTCATTAATGCTTCAAAATGGAGTTGAAGTGGAGAAAACACTCAACATACCTTTTTATAGCCAACACCCTTGGCAAAATGAAACTCTCTGGGGCGATTTCACTTTTGTGTATGTTATTTCAGTGCCAAAAATGATGTTGCGCTGTACAGTTTTTGACAATTTATAGTCTGTTGTAAGGCTCTTTGATCGATAATTACAATAAAATTGTAACAGAGTTTCTACGCCATGTCTATTAAAGAACCGATAAGAGAAAATCAATGAAAGACAGAGAGTGAGAGACAGATGTTCTGTTTCATATATTAATACTAACTTGTCTGTATGACATGCAGCATAAATACTGTATCTTGTGTTATTCGATGTGTGATTAATAACAATTATAAAAGTAAAATCACATTTATTTCTAGCGCTTTTTACAATACAGATTGTTTCAAAACAGCCTTAGCACCAGCAATTTAAGAAAATAACTGAGAATGTTGCAAAATTCATCAGTTATGAAACATATTCAAAGCAGCTCTATAGAAGATAGTCTCATTATTCAGCTCAATTCAGTTAAGTTCAATAAATGTGTCAATGTTGCAAAGTTCATAAATTATGAAACAACCTCACAGTCAGCCTATCAGAAAACAATAGTGTCATTATCCAGCTTAAAGGTGCGGTAAGTAGATTTTGAAAAACGCTGTTGGACATTGTTGATATTTGAAATCAACCCAAAGAAATCCACCCCTCTCTTCGTTGCTCTTCCTCCAGAACTCACACTCCAATCCTGACCACCCTGCTCTGAGTCGGTCTCGAACCCTGGCCCGAATGCACTGACGATGACGCTAAACGCCGCATTCTCTAGTGGTCGTCAGTGCACAGTGCTTCACCTGCACAACTCTCACTATTACACACGCAATGCGAGAGTGGATGTCTGTTTATCACAGCTGACATGCAACAAAATGCTTCACGAAAAAAAGTGCAGATGATGAACGAACGACAAGGAAGCACAAAAAATGAACATACAGTACACAAGAGTCTAAATACAAACAAGAGTTTGTTGTTAGTCGCCAACAGCACAGCAGCTCCAGACAATCATGACACTCAAACCCAGTGTACACTCAATCAAAGCAGCTTCCGCGTCTGTTTTCAGGCCTTCCTACTTGGCTCTCTCCAGCTCTGAAAAGCTTTTCTAATATTAACGCGGGTCCTAAAGTGCTTGCACAGTCATAACCTTTCATTCCAGTGATACTCTTTTGAGCTCTTTTGTATCGTCTCATCTCTCTTTCTGCATTTTTTTTTTTTTTCAAATCTCCGTCTTACTCGTTCTGTCTCCTTAACCATTGTAGCCACACCCCCTAATGCTGATTGGCTACACGTTCGTTGTTGGTGTCGGCCCAACTAACTTCCAAACAGTGTTTTTCAAAATCTAAATTTGCATATTGTGGATTTGATAGTAATAAAGCACCCACAATCTAAAGGGTTAGTTCACCCAAAAATGAAAATAATGTAATTTATTACTCACCCTCATGCCGTTCCACACCGTAAGACCTTTGTTAATCTTCAGAACGCAAATTAAGATATTTTTGTTGAAATCCGATGGCTCAGTGAGGCCTGCATAGCCAGCAATAACATTTCCTCTCTCAAGATCCATTAATGTACTAAAATCATATTTAAATCAGTTCATGTGAGTACAGTGGTTCAATATTAATATTATAAAGTGACAAGAATATTTTTTTGTGCACCAAAAAAAACCCAAAATAAGGACTTATATAGTGATGGCTGATTTCAAAACAATGCTTCATGAAGCTTCGGGCCATTATGAATCTTTTGTGCCGAATCAGCGATTCGGAGCGCCAAAGTCACGTGATTTCAGCAGTTTGGCAGTTTGACACACGATCCGAATCATGATTCGACACGCTGATTCATTATGCTCTGAAGCTTCCTGAAGCAGTGTTTTGAAATCGGCCATCACTATATAAGTCCTTATTTAGTTTTTTTGGCGCACCAAAAATATTCTCGTCGCTTTATAATATTAATATTGAACCACTGTACTCACATGAACTGATTTAAATATGTTTTTAGTACATTCATGGATCTTCAGAGAGGTCATTGCTGGCTATGCAGGCCTCACTGAGCCATCGGATTTCAACAAAAATATCTTAATTTGCGTTCCGAAGATGAACGAAGGTCTTACGGGTGTGGAACGACATGAGGGTGAGTAATAAATGACATTATTTTCATTTTTGGGTGAACTAACCCTTTAAGCAGGTGTTAAATGTGCTAGTATAGTCAGTGTCGCACCTTGAATATTTAAATTAAGTATTTGTCATTCTTATCAGCACAAACACATAATTTCTCTGCAAATTAGGCTTATATGGATATATGGATTGCCTGTCGCAACTGACATTGTGCTATGAACGTGTGCTGAAAGCAGGTGGTAAATGTGCATTAATCATCATAGAAGCAGTAATTCATCAAAACATACAATCTCCATGCATTCCTGTAGCTTAAACAGTGGCGCATGGCACTAGCAATGCCAAGGACATGGGCAATGCCAAGGACATGCAATATAAGTTGTTTTGGATAAAAGCTTCATGATAAAGAGCCATTTCAGGTGCTTGTGGTGGAGTGATGCTGTTCAGTACCAGTAAAGTACACCAGATCAAGGTAATTTGCTGCATTCTACACAACCTAGCACTCAGAAACTGCTTGAAAGATGGTTTTTAGCACAGATGTTTTGGTCTTGCACTGTTACCCGATTTGCATAAGTCATTTAGTGAATTGGGTGTTAAAACAACACAAACAGCACGGATAAATAAACAGCATTATCAACGACTCTCTCTTACTTTCTGTCCTTCCTTTGTTTCTTTACCTCTTCTCCATCTTCAGCTCCCTTCTTCCTTACTCTTTTACAATATTAAAGAGTAATGTGTGTGAGAGAGAAGCAGCAGGTAAATGCAATAAAACGCATAGCTGACAAGATCTTAATTGCGCTGCATGCTGGATTCAGCTCAAGAACACCAAAAAAAAAAAAAGTCTAATAAAAGCACAGCGAAGTGAGGGAAAGAGGAGGGAACGGGATGGAGAGCATGGGGAAATATACTAGTGGGAGGAGAGGTAGATGGTGAATGAGAGATGGGTAGCGGGATAGCAAGAGTGAGTTGGTACAAAAGTTAAGAGGAGAGCAGGAGGTTGAAAGCAGGAGGCCAGAGAAAGGTGATGAGAGGCAAGAAGAATTCAACTGAATTTTCTCAGTCCTCTGAGGAGAAGCTTGAATCTCAGTTCATGAATAATCTAAGCTAAAGGTTGATCAGTCAAGCTGACATAGAATTAACGGATTGAGAGAAACACGAGGAGAGGAAAAGTGTTGAAATTGCTGCACTGTGAAGGAAGATTAAACAGAAGAGGCATTATAATCTGTAATACTTTCGGATTCAGAACATTTTCTTCTGAGTGTGTGCAGTGTGCTTGTATACTTTAGAAATGCCTCTTTGTAGAGCAGAAAATCCCAATGTCAACAGAAGAATTTTTCATCCTCTTTAAAAAATGTATTCGCTCCCTTTGTCTCTGTCTTTCTCTCTCTCTGTTCCTCACACAGAAGAAGATAAAGGCTATTGATTAAGCCTGCTTTAATTTAATGTATCTGTCAGTTTTAATTGAACAAGGATGAATAAATGTATGATGAAGTCAGTGGGTAGTGAAAGTGGGAAACTGAGGTATTACAGCCACAATAATAGTCTGTTCTTCTTGAGGTCGACACAGGGGCTTGTGACTTCTTGCTTATCCATATATACACACAAATAAACAGTTTGTATGTACTATTGAGACTCTAAAATAATAAATATATAATATCTAAATAAATAATATATCACTCTTCCTCTCTCTCCTTTCTTTTCAGTTTGTCTCAGATTTGATATTCCTTACCTAAACAACTATGGTACTGTAGTGAGCAGACATAGGTAGACTTCTGCATATTCTCTAAATTTATGAAGAATATTGTAATGTAGCATTTTCTTTTGCATTTTTATTTTATTTTTTATTTTACAAAACCTTGTGTACAGCTCAAAAATCAAGTTGCAAATGTATTGTGCACCAGGTAAATGGTTCACGGATGTTTCATAAATTCACTACAGATTTGTTGTTTGTATATATATGCACAGTTTATTAAATAGTTGTCATATTATTATCATTATTATTATTTCCAGAAACTATGCATTAAATTGATCAAAAGTGACATTTATTTATATAGTTACAAAAGCTTTCTAATTCAAAATAAAGTTTGAACTTTCTATTCATCAAAGAATCCTGAAAGAAAAAAAAGTTTTTTCCACAAAATATTAGGCAGCACAACATTAATAATAAGAATAAGAGCCCCAGAACAGCATATTTTAATGATTTCTGAAGGATCATGTGACATTGAAGACTGGAGTAATGTCTGCTAAATTCAGCTTTGCATCATAGGAATCAATTGCATTTTTAAATATATTAAAATAATGTTATTTTAAATATTTCACAAAAAATAATTTTAAAAAATATACTGTTTTTACTGTATTTTTGATCAGCCTTGGTGAGCATAAGATACTTCTTTTATAAAGATTAAAAAATCTTACCAAAACCAAACTTTTGACCAGTTATGTGCTACTTCAAAATACTTCAAATAATACCATGGCACACAAGCATGAATATCATAGATTTCTGTGCAGGATATTGGTGAACCAGTTTCAGTACTTGTTAAGCTATTGTGCAGATCTTATTATAGCTCAAGGTTGTTGTTTGAGGAGAGCACTGCTGTAATATCTCTCTATGGGAGTATGATGTTCTCAATTTGTTTATTAACTATAAAGCAATTATTTTCAATCCTGTACTTTGTTTCCACCCCATTGGCATTTACGTTGGCACTACAAAATGTCATTATTAATGCATGACATGATGTATTTTGGGTGTGTACTTGTTTACTGTATGTCAGAGTTATGCAGATCCTGGCGTGAATTACAGATGAATGCACATGAGTTCATTAAACTGAAATTCTTATTGTTTGGAGTCATAGTTTCACAACCTGTGTATGTGATTTAGAGTAATTAAAACAGAAATTATGTAAGTGTGTTTAAAGGAATGACAATGTTTTTGAGCTTAGTGTCTGTTTTTCTCTCTCTACAGGAAAACAATTGAGGTGAAGATTATAGATGATGAAGAGTATGAAAAGAACAAGACCTTCTGCATTGAGTTGGGAGAGCCAGTACTACTGGAGATTGGACAAAAACATGGTAAATTGTGTAAATATGTATGTACACGTTTGTTCTGAATGTTGGAGTTAAGCAGTATTCAGAGCTAAATTTGAAAGGCCTTTGAAATGTCAATTCAATTTCTGTACTTGAATTGAGTTTTAAAGATGCAGTAAACGATTTCTGAGAAATGCTGTTAATATTTGAAATCAACAAAACAAACACGCCCCTACCCAACGGCATCACACCCTTATTTGATAGCTCCGCTCCCAAATTCACTAAACACGCTATGCAACACAGGCACCTCCCTTTTAGTGAGTGTATACGCCCCTTACTTCTGATTGGCTACAAGTGTGTTTTGGTGCTCGGTCTGATCCACTTTCAACAGCGTTTCTCAGAATTTGCTTACTGCACCTTTAAGTGAGGTAGCAAACCTGACACAGAATTGCAATTCGAATTTGGATTTTAAAAGGATTAAAATTGAATAAAATTCAAAGAAGTTCATGCAACTAGAAAAGGAAAGTTTGAGTGTTGGCTTGGAACAACAATAATAATTCTCTGAAATATCTAATTCTTGCCCTCTGCAAAAGCAGCAAAATTATAAAAATGTTCAAAAAATAATTTTATCCATAATAAAGAATACCAAAATTGGTCAAATTAGTCTTTAGTAAAGGTTAAGTTTTTTTAAGTTTGTGGACAACATTTGTGTGTGTGGATCTTCAATTTATCATCTATTATTCTCACGATTTCACACTTTTGCTAATCGGATGTGTAGTAATAAGAGATTGCTTGCTAATTAGCCATTGGAGCACAGCAGACGGAAACAGCTGAACGTCTCCTGCTTTATTTACACCAGCAGCCGTGCTTTTGTGCCACTTTCTGCTGCACATTCTCAGACAAAAAAATAAAGAGACAAAATCTCAGACAATAAAAAAAATAAAGCTTGCAAATTAGCAGTGCTGTCAAAGCTACAAATAAAATGATTGTGGGGGTCATTTAATGAGGAGAACATGAACAAAGTGTTGAAAGATGAAAGGTTATAGATAAAAGAAAGGAAAAAGGCTAAATTAAAAAACAGAAGCGGACGAATTGAGCGTTCAGGAGGAGCAGCGATTACATAATGCTCTTTTAAGCTTAAAGACATGTTTTTAATGGAGTGAATGAAATGATTTCATTCTCTTTATCATTTCATATCCCCTGGCTTAGTAAATCATGTGTACTGTAGGAAATATGTTTACAGTAAAGTATTAGACACTAATACCTGCAGGCTGTGTCTCTATATCACCTCGTGTTAGCAGTGTGACTGGAGGCGATCACTATTCTCTACATTATTTATACAGCCTTCTCTGGCAATGACCCTTCCATCTTAAACACCTTATTTTACAATTCAGTTAGCACAATGACGCTGGTAAGATTTATGAAATTTCCTGCTTGTCAGTTTCAGAAATTGAGAAGTGTACCTTTCCATCCATCCAGCCATCAGTCACTGTTATACTACTCATTTTTGTTCGCTCTGTTTTTCATGAGACTTAATATCTACATTCTACTAGCTGGACAAATATAAGGAATATGTTTCTAATATACTGTTTTTGTTTGTCTACTTTGTCATGTTTATGTGTGTACTGTAGGGGACTCTAATGAAAATAAGCCGGAGATTGGGGCGGAGGAAGAGGAAGTAGCTAAAATGGGATGTCCTAGTCTGGGTGAACATACTAGATTGGAGGTGGTGATTGAAGAGTCCTATGAGTTTAAGGTAGAACTGCTTTTATCACTCTTAAATTAAGCAACAATACAAAATGAGTTACAAGTAATAGTTATTTAGCAATGCATGGTGATTAAAGTGTACGTAATATTTAAGCAGTTTCACCACAGCCGAGCGTGATATTGCTTTTATGTAACAGTTCAATATATAACAATATAAAAATAGAAATATTTCTGCAACTGTATGTATGTGTTGTGTGTGTGTAGAGTACGGTGGATAAACTCATTAAGAAGACTAACCTGGCTCTGGTAGTTGGCAGCAGTAGCTGGAGAGAGCAGTTTGTTAGTGCTGTTACTGTGAGCGCAGGTAAGCTACTTCCTGTTTGTTCATCCTTTACATTTTGTTACATGGGAATCATTGAGGCACCAATATGAATTAATGTGCAAGGACAGGTTAAATTGGTCAAAATACATTTATAATGTTACAAAATATTTATATTTCAAATAAATGCTGTTCTGTTGAACTTTCTATCTATCAATGTCATGAAAAAAAAATCACGTTTTCCACACAAATATTATTATTATGTTTTCGACATTAATAATAATAAGAAGAAATGTTTCTTTAGCACCAAATCAGCATATTAGAATGATTTCTGAAGGATCATGTGACACTGAAGACTGGAGTAATGATGCTAAAAATACAGCTTTGCTATCACAAAAATATACTACATTTTAAAATGCATTAAAATAGAAAACGTTTTTTTATTTTTAATAATATATATATTTTTTAATATAGTTCCTTGAGCTTCATTCATCATGTTAAAGGTGCAGTGTGTAAATATTAGCGTTTTGTAGCGGTGAGGTTGCGAACTGCAAACTTTTGAAGCAAAATAGAGAAGCAATGGTGGCCGTCTGGCCGACACAAGACAAAGATGTCATCGTCTGAGACAGGAGAGAGTATGTTAGCCAGTCAAGCAATGAGGTTTCTTCTTACTTCTAACAAAGAACGGTCTCTGCTTCTAATAAATGACTACAACTACTACTACTACTACTACTAGTACTTCTTTGTGCATATTCAATGTAGTGACGATGCAAGCTGCCTCTGAAAACTCAAAAGATATAGAAGAAGAAGAACATAGTGACTAAACACGCTCTGTAGAGCAGTTTGTCCTGATTTACTGTAGCTGCTGTCAGATCCAAAACAGTTAAATCTAAATCTTGTGACAAAAAGACTGCGAAGATGTTCTTTTACAAGGCACATTTTGATACAGCTCTCTTTGATACAACTCTCTTATGCCCACTAACATATCATCTTTCTTTGACCTCTTAGGTGATGACAATGAGGAGGAGAGTGGTGAAGAGCGTCTTCCATCCTGCTTTGATTATATCATGCACTTCCTCACAGTCTTCTGGAAGGTTCTGTTTGCGTTCGTCCCGCCTACAGAGTACTGGAATGGATGGGCATGCTTCATTGTGTCTATCTTCCTGATTGGTGTGTTGACGGCGGTCACAGGAGATCTCGCTTCTCACTTTGGGTGCACTATTGGTCTGAAGGATTCAGTCACCGCTGTGGTCTTTGTTGCCTTGGGCACATCTGTTCCAGGTAAGTGTCCAAGTTACCAAGTTTCAAATAATACAGAGAAATGGCATTCTTCAATCGTTTCTTTTCTCTCTTTACATGTTAGAGAGAATTCATAAATTCAATTAATTAAATGAATGTATGAAATAATAAATTAAATTTGAATCAAGGAAAATTCAATATTATCCACTGTAGGTGAGTAGTCCACGTTATCCACTAACCATTCAGAAACGTCCAGTTGCATTCTAAAAGTTGTAACTTCTTCTTGAGCCTCTCCATCAGTGTCCGACTCTGGTTTGAACAATGTAAGGCCGAACACCATTACTGACAATCATCATTTTGGCTGCGTGAGATTCTCCAGCTTTGTTGTTGTTGAGCAACCAAAGCGTGAGCTGTTAAAGCTCCGCCATCTTCTGGAAAGGGGGTCGGGAGCATCAGCTCATTTTCATTTAAAGGGACACACACAAAGACGGTGTGTTTTTGCTCACACGCAAAAATTATCTGTGGGGTATTTCAAGCTGAAAATTCTGGGGACACCAGAGACTTATATTACATCTTGTGAAAAGGGGTATAACACAATGGGAACATGATGGCTATATATATATATATATATATATAGACACAGAAAGAGAGACACAGAAACAGACACAGACACAGCCGGCAGACACAGAAAGATCTGGTTACCCAGAGAGCAATGGGTGTGTGTTCACTGTAGGACAGGAGAGATCGAGACAGAGACGCACTTCCTCCTTCACTGCCACAAATACACACCTATAAGAGATCTCTACTTAAATAAATTCAGTAACTCAATAAAGAACTTTACAGCCTTGACTGAAGTAGAACAAATAAAGATAATACTACGAAAGGGACAGACAGCAGCACTGACTGCGAGATACGTGTGGATGTGCCATAGCCTGAGAGACAGCAGGTGAATGTGTGTAATGTGTGTATTGTGTCTGACCTCGGTGTGTTTCCCTACCGTCCACCATAGTGACCCTCAGTACGTGTGTATATATGTTAAAACACTGTGGCATCAAATGTTCAGACATGTTCTAATGTGTTACACTGTTAATTTAAGTTTAAGTTATGTTGTAATATTTGATAGTGTTATACTATTTGATAATATTTTCTTCTATTATACAGATGGTTTTATTTTTTGTTTTATATATATATGCTTTGGCAATATTGTATTATTTACAGTCATGCCAATAAAGCAATTTTTAATTTGAATATATATATATATATATATATATATATATATATATATATATATATATATATATATATATATATATATATATAAACACTAATGACTAATGACACCTAAACACAATGAACCAATAAACCAATGAGAAAACAGAACTGATGAAATAAGAAGCAATAGGTGTGTTCGACTTCGGCTGCATGTAACCGATCGGCAAGAGTTGCCGCTTGAATTCGGGAGGAGCTTAAAACAGAGACTTGAAGTCGGACCCTTTCTGCTTTCCGTAGTGATGCTCACACTGTGTTTTATCAAAGTTGAAGTGAATTAAATGCAATTGTCAAATACACAGACGTTTCAAAGATGTTTTCATTCAATACTTTATGAACTACTTAATACAGCATCTGTTTGTACAAGAATAAAGTTCAACAAAAGCCTATACTATTTAAATACCATTGAAGTGCGGCCTATCAGTTTTATTTTAAAAAACATGACACAATATAACATTGCGACTACATGAAAAGAGCTTTAAATGTTATAAAAATACAGAATTGTGAGCGAAACTCATTGTGATTGTTGTCATGCGGTGAATCCGGCCAATCGTGAAACAGCTGTCGTCACCAGAGCTTGTGCAGCCACTCTGGAGAAGCTGAGTCAGCCGTCTGCTCTCGAATCACTGTTGTGGTACTTTGATGCCATACGTCACAGTGAAGTGACATCTGTGGACTCAATTAGGACAAAATTTCTAACCCGCATGCACTGCTTGAAGTGCACTGCGTGAAGTCGAACAAGCCTAATGAGAACCTGACACATGAAACAAGGGAACCAATAGCTGTGTCCCAATTCAGGGGCTGCATCCTCCAGAGGTCGCATTTGAAGGCTGCATACGTCATCAAGTTGGTCTCATTTATTAAAAGTAACCGTTAGATTGCAAAGTAATAAAGAAAAAAAGTCCATTTTTATTACGGGTACTTTTCTTAAATGAGACTGATTTGATGATGTTTGCAGCCTTCTAATGTCCCTGAATTGGGACACAGCTAAAAGGCTTGTTCGAGATGCATCGGCGCTGCGCAGACAGATCGGCGTATGATATCAGAGTACTGCGAGAGCGATTCAAAAGCACGAGTCATTTGCTCTCCGATCGCTCTCGCGGTACATTGCTGTCATACGCCGATCGGTCTATGCAGCGCAGATGCATCTCAAACAAGCCTAATGACACGACACTAAAGTACATGACAGGATCACATCTATCTTATTTCTCTCTTCCTCTTTTTTTCTTTCTCTTCCTTTTTCTCAGTTCCTCTTTTGCTTACCTTTTTCCTTTCTTTGACCTCTCTTTCCAATACTTCCCACTTCTATTTTCAGCCAAATCCTGTTCTCTTTTTCATTCAATAACAAGATCTTGCAGTTCAAATTGTAATTGCATTAATCTGATCATAATTTAATTCTTTCTCTCCTTTGCACAGACACTTTTGCCAGTAAGGTTGCTGCCATCCAAGACCAGTATGCTGACGCCTCCATTGGTAATGTGACGGGCAGCAACGCTGTAAATGTTTTTCTGGGCATCGGTGTGGCGTGGACCATAGCTGCTGTATACTGGCGTACCAAAGGCAAATCTTTCCAAGTCGAGCCGGGCTCTCTGGCCTTCTCTGTCACACTCTTCACTGCTATGGCTGTGGTGGTTGTCAGCGTGCTGTTGTATCGTCGGCGCCCCTCTGTGGCCGGAGGAGAGCTCGGCGGTCCACGGACTTGCAAGATATTGACGTCCTTACTTTTCATTTCCCTCTGGCTGATGTACATCCTGTTGTCCTCACTGGAAACATACTGCCACATCCCTGGATTCTGAGGCAGCAAGGCCTCATATTATTTAAGCTTTGAAAGGAATATGAAAATGGCCACTGAAGGAGCTTTTTTTTTTAGTATTTATTAGATATTTATCTTGAAAACTTTTATTAAGTCTGATAAGTCAGTTTTTGTAATTTTCCATTTTCTTTCTTAAAGGGATAGTTCACCCAAAAATAAAAAATTGTCATCATTCACAGCTTTCCATGGAATACAAAAAGTGGTTTATTTTATTTATTTACTTTTGTTTAAAGATATTTACTTTTTGGGAGCGATATGAAGGTACGTAAATGATGACAGTTTTGTTGTTTTTTTGGATAAACTGTCCCTTTAAATTAGTTTGAATGCAGTATCTTACACATCATTCCTTGTTCCCTTGCCTTACACTTGTATCCGTCTCTCAGTGCTGTCTTAAATTTTTCCAAACCTGTAACCAATGACTCATTTTTTTGTACCCCTATTTGAGCCAATCCGAGCTTTCGGTTAATGAATGAAGGGGTTTACTTTTTTGGACTTTTTTTTATGTGTCAGTATTACTCTCATGTAAATGTAATGATAATATTTTAAAAGACGTTTAAATTATCAGAATGATCAAAAATGAACTTTCAGTTATTAAGAGCAGACTGAACAAACAGAATGGACTTACTATTGCTTGTGTAAGAAGAAAAGCATGTTTCAGGACTAAATAAGAATCGGACAGAAAAGCATGTCAAGTTCATAATTAATCATATATCATAAATGAAGGTTGACATTATTGGGAAGTCAAATAGCAAAGGAATGAAACTCAAAAAAAGTGTGGAAGATGGACTGGAATAATCCCACAGAGGACGGAAGAGCAATCGGAAAATATTGACAGTGACTGTGCTGAAAATCATTCAAAATAATTCTAATTTAAATATGTATATAATGTGTCTGTGTGTGTGTGTGTGTGTGTGTGAGAGAGAGAGAGAGAGAGAGAGAGAGAGAGAGAGAGAGAGAGAGAACCCCTAACCAAGAATAAACAGCTGAGCTGATGTTCTCTTGAAATTACAAACCAAGTAATTGATGTAATTAGCTGTCTATATCTATCTGTATTTGTCTTATCCCATGATGGTCACACTCCTTGACATCAAATGTTCCATAGGAAATACTAGCCGGTTAACATGATGTGACATTTGACATGGTGACAAATGCTCTTATTGACTGTGTACCACACTGTATCCCTTAGTTCACAAAAAAAATACAATTCTGAGCATTTACTCACCCTCATGTCATTCCAAACCCATATGATCCGTGGAAAATAAATGTGAACATAAAAAATAGATGTTTAGCAGAATGTTCATGCTGCTCATGCTGCTCTTTTCTGTACAACAAAAGCTGACATTGACCCTTACATAAAAGAAAAATATTTCAAGTTCATTTTATGTAAATACAGAAAATTTAGTAAGTATATTATTTATTATACTATTTCACTAAATAGCCAAAATTTTAGTTTATAATATATACTGTCAAGTGTAGTAAACATGGAATACAAAACTAGTTCACATCAAAAAATTTTTATTGCAACTATACTACAAGTGAACTCAAGTTATACAGTTAGTTTACTAACTATACACTTCTAGCCCAAATGTTACATATTAAAAAAATAATAATAATTGAAAACATAATGAATACTGCAAGTTTTCTTCAAGTGAACTTAACATCATACTTAGGTATACTTAAAGGGATAGTTCACCCTAAAATGAAAATTCTGTCATCATAGACTCTCCCTCAAGTTGTTCTAAACCTGTATGAATTTCTTTCTTCTGCTGAACACAAAAGAAGATATTTTAAAGAACGTGAGTAAGCAAACAGTTGATGAACCCCATTGACTTCCATATTATGGAAAAAAATAAATAAAAATACTATGGAAGTCAATGGGGACCATCAACTGTTTGGTTACCGTCATTCTTCAAAATATCTTCTTTTGTGTTCTTCAGAAGAAAGAAACTCATACAGTTTTGAGGATGAGGAAATGTTGACAGAATTTTTATTTTGGGGCGAACTAACCCTTTAAGTATACATCAGCATCATTTTGTGTAAGTACATAAAAAGTATGTGACTGAAATAAGTATACTCTCTTTTTTTGTTGTCAAAAAAGTATGCAAAATGCACACTTGAATAACCTTTTTTTTTTTTTTTTTTTTTTTTTGACAACACCATAAAAGCACTACAAAAGTAGTCCATATAAGTCATAAGAGTAAATATACATGAAACCATTTGGTGGAAGGGGACATTTTCAGTCTGTTCCTCACCTAGTCTTAGTGTGTCTTTGGAATTAATGGAATATAGCACACAAGTCACCATATCTACTTTTATAGTGCTTTTTTTTTATGATTTCTGGATTTAAAAAATGGGTTTAGAATGAAATGAGGGTGCATGAGAAATGAATATACATACTTGCAACAAACACAAGTACTTTTATTTATCAGTATTGGTTGTTTTATCATGTCTGTCACAGTGAATTTTCAGTTGTCACTGTTTCAGTGTTCTGTCTATCTGTTTCTGACTGCTGTGTAATTATTCTGTGAGACATTTAGGGAGATAGTGGGAGGGTGGGAGACATCGGCTTTGGCACGCTGAATGATGGAGAGCACAGAAAAAGAATGAATGAGACAGATTTAGCAGTAGCGTAGATATTTAGCTCTCACAAGTAGCTTCTATCCTCAGTCTAGTACAGTATTGGGAGTGAGAGAATGTGCACCCAGATTATTTTTAGTATTTTCTTGTTGCTAGGCGACCCGCCCAGAGAGACATTGTCTTGTCTGGGCCCAGTGACGAATCTGTGTGTGTGTGTGTGTGTGTGTGTGTGGGTGTTGCTGTATATGTGTAACACCATCTCATTTAAGTCTATTTAAGGCTTAAATCAATGAATAAACCAACTTAACTTCTCATAGTAACCTAAGTTTAGAGGGGGTTTCAACTGAACTAAAAAGATTTTGCTTTTTATAATGTGGTTACCAAAAGATAATCATACTGATATCAGTTATGATCGTATAATTGATTTGATTGAATTGATGATCATTAATCATCATGCCAGCCCATGCGGTCACAAAAGGATCAACTATCATCAGTAATGAATCCCACATCAGACTGACATACAGCCGAAGAGTGCACATAATCGCTTTATAGGATCACCGTTTTCTCTCTCTCTGCCAGGTTACTCTTGAAGCGCAATGAATTGAAGTGCAATCCCAAATGTCACACTGAAAAACAGTCATTGTAATTGGATTAATCAGCTTGGCCAGAGAGAAAGAGAAAGAGAGAGATGGGGAATGTAAACACTTCCCCAACTACACATTTACACACACCTGATGAAATTGCATGTAAAATTATTGTTTATAGCATTTTAACTCTGCAAGAGAGAGTGTGTATTTGTGTGTCTTAATCAGTTTTGTGATGCAGTTGTTTCAGTGCATGTTTAAGTGTCAAACACGTGCAAAACAGGCTATTTAATACTATTCAATAACTATGGTATTTGACCCTAATAGAATGTCATTACATTAAATACGATTTCAAACAGTGACAATTGCATACAAATGATGCTAGAGCTTTTCTAACATGTTCATGTTCTATAAGCAGTATTTCTATTGTTTTATGAAGTAAAGTCATGTTTCTTTTTTTTTTTAATGTTGACGTTGTGACTTCATCCCTTCCTACATTTTTCTTTTTCGATAAACCGTTTCATTCAGATGTATGTCACAATACAGAAAAAAAAATCTGCCGCTACTTCCGTTACATCGCCACTTTTGATATTTGTTAGCTAATGCAATGACATTCATACATTTCCATGTGTGTCCTGAGTGTTCAAATATTTTGCAGGGAAACAAAAACACTAAAGCTGCAAATCAAGATACACAGATAAGTGTATGGTTCCTGTTGCTGACCCATTCTGCTAACTGCCCTTGTGTTACAGAATAAGAAACCAGGCAATGCTAAAATGTATTTATATTTCTTTAATTTGTGTGTGTGATTGGACTTCTGTGCATAGTGCTGGTACAGCATTGACTTTCATGTGTACAGAAGATACACTAACAGAAGAGGTTAATATGATAAGCTAACAGCTCATATGAAGTGCCCTGAGGAAGCAGCCACCATGTCATCCCGTATCATTGTGCGTGTTGCCCTTGGCTGGACTCTGTTCTGTGTTGTCTGGTTTTTGCGTGATGCATCTTTCTGATCTTTCTGTTCATTAGACTTTTGATTATTCCTTCATTAATGGCTTAATTGATTTCATTGTTAATTTCTCAGTCTTTGTTTCTCATAATGAGTGAATCACCAAGTGCTTTTCTTTTCCTTTTATATGGCAGATTTGAGTTGGATTCTTCCTATTTTACTTTCTCTCCATGTCTCTTGATTTGATGCATGAAACATTCCCTTACCCTTGTTAAGTGTTTTAGAAATTGTTGTCCTGGGATCTTTTTTTAAAATGTCTTTTATTAAAAAAAAAATCTGAATTAAACACTACATATCGAATCACTTATGTCTTATTAAGGAGTGGATGATTTTTATTTGTGCATAAAACTTTAGATTCACTTCAGCGGTTAGTTCCTGTCCTTGATTCTGATTGGTCAATATGACGGTTCTCTACGCAACACCCTTAGCAACCACTCTTAGCAACGTAACTGTATGTTCTCAATGGATATTGTTCATTTAAGCTTACAGTATTATGTAGAAGAGTATTGTGAGAAAAAGATCGAGTGAGCGAGTTTATTACCTGCATTCAGATTTAGCATTTTCCTTCAGGTCAGTCCTATGTTCATAATAAAAAATCTGTTTAAATCTCCAATGTATTATCCTGTCCTTTTAACACTTAAGGGTTTTCCCGTGACTGACAGCGATATCAAAGCATTTGTCAGTTGCGTCTTTTTCCGTGTTCACAACAATTCAGTCTTTTCAATATAAAAGTCTTCACTACTGACTGACACACTCATAAAGACAGTCTTTACTGTCATCTAATCACGTAATAATGTAACTTCTGTTGCTGTTCACAGTCAGGGACTATTTTTTCCGGCAGAAGGAAGGCTTTAGTGAAAGTTTACTTCATGAAAGTTGCATTGATACATATTTTTGGCTTTAATATTTGTATTCTGTGGTGACTGTTTTATAAAAGCAATAAGGTACGAGAGGCTAGTGCTGTATCGTGAATAAGTCACGGCTGAAGGGGTTGCCAACAACGCCCTTGCACTTATTCACTTATTCACGATACAGCACAGCCTCTCATACCTTATTGCTTACTTAACACCATTCTATCAGGCTTCTGCTTCAAATGTGATTGCTTCATGTTAAATTGACTTGAAAAGGTTACTCTTTGACTTAACTTGATGTTTTCATTTTGAAATGACGTTTCAATCAAGTAACCCAATCAAACAGGACTTTCATTTCCGATCATGCTTTGCAAAGTGGCCAAAACAGACTTGTTAATGTTTAAAGTTCTATTTTGTTGGTATTTAAAAGTTTCTGTTATGTTAGTGGTTTGGGGGTTACCATTGTTGAGAAGTGCTGGGCTTGTGCTTGGGTTGAGGACCTGCTAACAAGAATTCAAATTGCTTTAATAATGAAGCAACAACTATAGTGTTTTGGAGTAAACCAGTATCACTTCTGGACTGCCAAAATGTATCATCACGTGTAAAGTTTGTAGGATTATTTGAATGTAAATTTAAATGAAAACAATTAATTAAAGTTAAATGAACACCATTGATTCTAGTTAACTGGTTTTGGAACCACTGTCTGTGATTGAATCATGTTCAGCCAAGCTATTTTTTTGAGTGAACAACCAATTTGAAAGAGTCATTGAATCATTCACTCAACCAAGTGAACTTGTTGGTTTAATAGGACAGATTTTAACTAACCATGTGTTCTGTTCAGAAGGGCTCATCCCTATTACCTAATCCCTTCAAAGTGTTTACCCTCTGGAGTGAGAGCTTCGAAGGGATGAAGGGTGTAGGGGTCAAAAAAACTCTTTTTTTGAAACGCACTTCTGCGTCATCTTAAGACAATCAAGGAGGTGCCTTTGTCGCACATTTTGTACACTGGCTGACAGTTTATTTATTTATTTATTCATTTTTGGCCTTTTATTTTAAATATAATGTATATTGTGTCTATGTACTATGAATCTGAAACATTTGAATGGACTGATAAAGGTAGCTGTAAAGTACTTTTGTTGAAGTACAATGTCATTTTGACCATAATAATGTACCAAATCTATCTTGTATAAATATTACAGTAGTGTAGAAAAATACTATACATACATTTATAGGTAAAATCGAACTCTGAGCCTCCTTTACCCATTCTGTGATGCCAAACAACTTCCCTGTGCAAAGGATCATGGGGGCCCGAAGTGTCCATCAATTGTACCCTTCGAAATCCTTCATTCCGAAGGGCCCTTTGAAGTGGCCAGTTTTGAGCACTTCGGTTTGGAACGACCCTTCAATTTGGCGGCCATGATTGTTTTCACACTGAAGTGGGCGATATATCCCTTTTGGAACACACCGTAAATGCCACTACTGTGTGTTGCTCTTCATTGGTGAAGAAAAATTCTAACTGGAAATAATTGATCTGATATTGTACATACTGTAAAAGCTATATCATACTCAATATCACAATCAATCATGCTGTTGGTCTGAATATCAGTACTATTCGCTTGTTAAGTCATGATGAATACTGTTTCTGGGGCTAAGCCTCTACTCCGTTTGAAGAGAGAATACTATGAGCAGTTTATGAGCACTATTCCTTTATAGCACATCTTGCTTTTAAAAACTCAGGTTGTCAGTCTTCTACAGTTTCTGAGCTCACAGTGTCCTGGACACTAATATTTTAATGATTCAGAAAAAAATGAATCACTGTCTGGCCAACTAAGCTTTCAGAAAAAATGATGCATGATGTAAGACTTAACAAGCAGATATAGCTGAATAACAGACATGGTCATTTCCAGAACAACAGCACGATTGTTCATGTGATATTGCTTAGATGAACTTGTTCAGTTGAGTTACAAAAATGCAGATTGGATGTATAAGGTGCTACAAGTGAGCAAGAAGAGTGGGATGTACATATTCCTCTGTAAACTGAGTTGATGGATGTCAGGCATTTCATTCGGGCACCGGCTCTACGCTCTGACTCGCACTCATGGACCTGTCCACTGGAAAGAAAGAAATGACAGAACGAGAGCAGAAAGAATGAGGTGGAAGCAGATGCTCACTAGGGAACAAAACAGAAAAAGCTTTGTGCTCGAAATACAAAGGCAGGAGATAAAAGAATAAGAATGTGAAGAGTTCAGAAAAGAAAAATGAATGAATGGGAAATTACTGGGAAATCTAATTAAAGATTGACTGGCTGCTGAGGCCATTGAGAGGCTGTGAGAGAATTTGAATGTGCAGGTTATGTGCCTCAGATATATAATGAATTGGATTGTTAAATGCTTTGTTACATACCACAACTGGGGTTTAAAATCTAATTTAAAAAGGTTTAGGATTTTGAAACGCTAAAAAAAGCATTATGACCAAACTAATTTCAGATTCTGTTCTAAGCATATCTGCATAACCGATTCAATTCCATTGAAGCAAAAGACGCTCTTTGGATCATTCTCAAATTATGCATGATCCTCACCTTGTTTGACGCAAAACTTGCGGAGTTCATACATGCTTTGAGTAAAGCCAAAAAGAGATACAAAAGACACTATGCAACTCATGTTATTTTTTCAGTTCACTCAAATATAATACCATTTGTAATGTATATTATTGTATTAAATTATAAAAAAAGGTAAATAGAAGTGTTCGCACTGGTGGTCTCCCACTGTCAAATAAGGAAATTAAAGATTGACACACTTTCATGTATTTGCTTTATTCTAATTCTGATTTTTAAATGTTTTTATTATTTTTACCCTAGTAATAACCTTCATAGCATCAACTAACATGTATCCAAATAATCCAAGTAAATTGATATCCTAATATTTAATGAGATTGCAGAGGATTGTATTTTTCAGTCACTTGATTGTTTGATGCTAAGCTGAAATCAGAAATGGAGCATTTTTGCAACATCACTGTCCCATCACAAAAACAAGCCTTGCAAAGCAATCCCAGCTGTAAATCAAAAGAAAACAGGCTTTTTTTTTTTCTGTCGCCATCTTCAAATAAAGGCAGGAGAGGCTTTTGTACTTAGAAGCTGTTGAAGGGTCTTAAAAATTGCATTCAGCTCTGAGGAGATTTCATAAGCTTCACAGTTATTGTACATTTTTTGAACAGTTGCTCTAAAAAGGAGACAAATCCCCTCTTCCATCTCAAACTCTGTGGGAAAACTGTAGCAACTATTCAAAAATGGAACAAAGATTATTCTAAAAATCATGTTTCACAGATGTCTTTCAACCATCAGAAGACAACTGAGAAAGTATTAACTCTTCAAAGCAATGTCATATGACAATTGACTAGTATCTATTTATAAGCAAACTGTACAGCAATGCTGAATGATATCAACATCAGGATGCTTTATGGATGTTACAGTGCACTAGATATTGTTTAAAAGTCGTTATTTTGTTTTTTTGGTGCACAAAAAGTATCCTCGTCGCTTTAAGGTAGAACCACTGAACTTTTGGGTGAACTAACCCTTTAACCCCTGATAGCTGCTAAAACTTTATTGGCCGTCGCCAGTCGCGTTTTTCGAGACACTCGAATGTCCTCAAAGGCAGTCTTGGCACCTTGGACAAAGACACTGCATGTCAATTTTCAAGTCAATCAGACTAAGAATTGAGTAGTTATAGCGATTTTTAATTTTTTTCCTGTTACAGCGCCACCAAGTGGTCAGTCGCCGAGCCTTTTTTCACACGACCACAGAATGAGCTCTTATATATATGTGCCAAGTTTGGTGAAAATATCTCATTCAGTTCAAAAGTTATAGCCATTTCAGTTAAAGTGGCCCAAACGTTTTGGCGGCCCTTAGGGACAGTGAATCGAAATTTCAACTTTTTTTAATAATTACTGATAATCATACTCCAGAGAATCTTGCTGCACTGGTTTTGATTCTTCCGGTTAGTTCACAGAAGTAGGTTTTTCAAAAAAATCGAAGAGATCGAATCAGAGGCAAGCATTTTGTCCAACGATTCCAAAACACTTGAGCCTAGACATAACAGTTTAGGAGTTATGAGCCATTTCATTCTTTTCACTGCTGTAGCGCCCCTTTCAGGCCAATCGGGGCGAGTCTTGGTGATGTTGTCGAGGGTGAGAGTACTACCAGCCCTCAAAGTTTCAAGTCTCTGTGATTCTCTGGAAATTTTAACAAGTACAATAGGGTTTCAGCGCTGTGTTTGAAACCCTAATAAAAAAAAAAAAATAGATAAGCTAATTCAAAATATTAATAAATACTATCATAGTTCATAAATATTACTAAATACTGGACATTTTCTCGCACACCATCATGTCACGTAATCTGTCCTTCACAAAAGAACTAAACCATTTCGCAATCTAAAAACGTTCTCATCCTATAAAAGTAGAACTGAAAAAGGGAAGCAAGACAATGTTTGACAATGTTCTGCATTTATTGAATGTACAGTTATATTATTTATCAAGGCAATAAAAATTACATCCAGAGTAATAATTTTCCCTTTAAACAAGGCAGACCAGTACAATATCTACATACAGTGTTAACAAAAGAGTGTTTCAGTAGGAAGCTGATAAAGAGACAGACGCAGAGAGAAACTATGAGATATGTACTTGCATAAAGCTGTAACTGAGGCCGAGCAGAAGTTAGCCCTTGGTTAAGCATGTTTTGTCCCTTAAAGTCTGACTGCAGTCCTCACAGATTTCAGTACACACAAAGCATCACTCAGTTTGGGCCCACAAGTGTGATGGGCCAGCCTGGCTCATCCCCTGAGGACGTCTGATTATAGACTGAAATTAGCATGCTAATGTCGGCTTTGAAAAAACAAACTGAATACCAACAATGAACTCAATTTACAAAGCATTTTTAAAATAAAAGGTGCTAAAATTAAAATAAAAAACAGAAGAACAACCTGAATTTTTGTCCCATTTTAAGACAATAAAAAGTGGGGTTCTAAATCCCATGATTTAAAAAAATTGGGTTTTTAAATGATAAAGTAGTGCCATTCAACCATTACTACTGTCTATAAACATAAGAGAACCATAACACGATATTACACAGGCACAATATAGAATCATGCCACTCTGAAAGGAATATGACAATCATAAAGTGTCTACAATTTAAAAATAATAAAATTACAGGCCATAAAGTATTAAGGTGTTTCTCAATAAAACACTTGTACCTCATTTTAACCAGAAAAATAAAACGACAGACAGGGCAGTAAAAGACAGCTGAATGGTGCTTAGGATGACTGTAGAATGTGTGTGTGTTACTGGAACACTAGATCAGCCTAAGGCTCACGTCACTCACGACTTCTCCTCTAGTCAGTAGTAGAATTCATTTACCTCTAAAATGGAATGAATTATATGTAGATCGATATAAACTCTCATGTGGTTTCGACTGAAATGCACACATTAATATTTCCTGGTAGTATGTACAACACTAATGTCCCTCTCCAAAGATAATGAGACATGAAGAGAGGAAATGTTTACATGCAAGTACCATTTATCCCTGCTTATACGGGTACATAAAGCTATTGACTTAACATGCGAACGGGCTGAGTCATTTAAACAAACCCTTGACGCTCGCTTCTCATCGGTGTTGTCCATCTCACTTCAGCCCTTTTGCCTTCTGGCCTTCTAAACTCTACTGTGCAGTGTCCATTCTCGCAGCCAGCACTTACCTCATGCATACAAACACACACACTTTGTAAATTACTCTAGAAATATTTTCATCAACGCATGGAGAAGAAACGTAACGCGCATGTCGCATATTATGTTACTCACTCAGCAAATGTAATTGTTTGGTAGTCATAAGTGCTGTAATGTCTTTCTCAAAGTGCTTTGATCGAGATCATAGAGCACACTGTCATGTGAATGATGCATGCTAGCACTGAATGCATGTACGTCAACTCCAACTCTCTTAATTTTGAGCATCGGAGCCCTGAGAGACACAAAGAGAGTGAAAGGAAGATAGGCAAATGGACATTGAACCCATAAACTGACCAAAGTTATGAAAGTAAACAGGAAGAGGAAGGTGACCAGATTACAGTACGAGAAAGCAAAATCCAACCGTCATGCATTCTAATGGATTAAAAAAAGCCCTGGATTGCGGAGCTAAGCTGTAAAAGTCTTGCTTCAATCTCACATAAAAAAACTTTATATGCCGTTTTGTTGCACATTATGCAACATGTTATGACTCTGATTCTGTACAGACCTCGATGAAGCAAGAGGGGGGATCTGAAACGGGATTTGTGAGTGAATTCATCTGCGGTTGGACAAAAATACAAGGGATGGCCCATGAAGTTTCCTGGACATCACTGGATTTCAGACAGTGTGAGATGTGGGATCACTGCCAATTACACAGAGTCAGGATTAGATTAAGCCAACCGACAGAGAGACAGATACGGGGGAGGTACGGGAGAGAGAGCGAGTGGGATTACACAAATTATCTGGGTGAAAGAGTTCAAGAGAAGTACTGCATATGTAGAATTGAGGCTCTTAAACATAGCATGTCATAGGACATAAACAAATTAAAAAAAAAAAGTGCAAAAATTGTAACTTTAGAGGTACAACAGCTAGCCACTGGGGTGGCACCCTCAAATGGACAAATTTGTACCTTATTTAACCCTAAAAGATTCATTGTAATACTTTAATGGTATATATATTACTACTTTAATGCAATAATATACACCTTTACGGGATAAATAAGATACAAAGTTGTCCCTTTGTGACAATTTTTGCAGATTTTTTTTTCTGAGAGTGAATTTAGGACCAGATAAACATTCACATGACAGGATGTTTCGGCTGCAGTGGTGAAATGAATAAAATGAAATCTGTTTTTTGGGGGTGGGTAAGCAATAGTCCATCTGTGCATTATTATGTAAACACATACCACCAGATTAAGCATTAGCCTAGCGTTAGCATCACATCCTCAGAATTCTTTACTGCCAAATTTACACTGCCACCTTCAGGACGACTCATGGAACTACACGTAAAGCTGCAAAGTGCACAATATACAACAGAAATAAATAGAGAACCCCATCCCTCTGTTTTCCACAGGTGTCTTACGTACAGGCATTAGTATGTATGAGAGCCCACATCATTAAAGCTAGATAAAATCCACTTTGTTTCTGGATTAAAACTTTGATTAAAAAAGAAAAAAAAAAAAAAAGACATCATAATTGATTCAGACAGAGTGGCTAAGAGTAGGCAGGTTTAAAAAAATCCTCAAAAAAATGCATAAAATTTTTAGTAATACTATGTCTATTCTTAAAATCCACTGTGGACAGAAATGGATTGGAGAGAGTGATAGGAAAGTCAAATAAAACAAACTGTAGTATCACTAGTATACTCCTGTAGTATCCGCCTCTGACTTGACGGGAGTGTTTGAGGTTGAAGAGGATTCCAGCAGTGAGATATTGGCCATGTTGCTCCAGCTGTGGTTGGGGGAGGAGTAAGGGGGTGTGCTGCAGTTGGAGGAGGGGCCAGAGCTGGGGCTGTCATTGGCCTGACCAATCAGGGTGTCTTTACGAGAGCCTTTGCTCTCAAGGTCCTGCAAGAAGTGAGAGACCTCCTCTGGTAAGAGCTTCAGCTCCGCCTCGTACTCGCGTGTCAGACGGTTCTGATTCTGCAAAGAAATTAGGATTTAGAGTGCCATTCCGCATGAAGTCAAGATAACAAAAAGGTTGGGTGATATGACCAACTAGGGTTTTTATGTCATAATATGAGCAATTTTATTTCATGATAACAATGTACATCACAATAAAGTTATTTTTACCGGGGAAAAAAAAAAAAAGGTTGTTAAGATATCAACATTTTTTAAAAACACATTTCACAGTTCTCTACAGAAATTAAATAATCAAATGTAAAAATAAAACACTGAATAAATATATTGATTCTTTTTAAAGCTACAAAAGTTACTTAGTCAAGAGCAGTGAGTTACTTTCTCTTTTGTTTGATAAAATTAAGGCCACTGACAGAAGCAGGTATATTAGGCTGCTGTTACTTTAAGACTGAATGAATGGATCCAGTATATTGGTGCATATTCGATTTCCCACCAGCTGTTTAAGACATAATCGACTATGTTCACCCTAATACTTGCCATTACCGAGCAGCGATTACAGCTAGACGGGCATTTAACTTTGTGTTTGACCGTTTAAAAGGATAGTTTATCCAAAAATGTAACTAAAATAAAAGCCTAAATTAAATTTGTTCATCAAATAAAAGGGATCATATCTCTTCACAAGACTTGTATGAATTATTAACTTATATGAATTCATGTTACAATGTCTTTATGACCGCTTTGGTTACCAGTACTTTTAATGGAGGAACATAAAATTAATTAAAAATATCTTAATGTGTGTTTTGAAGATTAACCAAAGTCTAATGGGTTTGAAACGACATGATGGTTAGTAAATAATTTTAATTTTTGGGCAAACTATCCCTTTAAGTGCAATCAGCCATGAATAAAAAAAAAAAAAAAAACTAAATTCATTCAGTACTTACGAGCTGTATTACAGGCGGCTCTCTGCGCATACACTTCATACTGTGCGCTCTAAAAGCAGTCTGTCAAACAGCGTGCAAATACTAAATTGAGTTCTCTTTCTTGTCTTATTGTGCTTGAACAGTTTAAAATCAAGCCAAGTAACCGGTTGTCAAATTTCTAGTGGTTTATCGTGTCTGGTATATCCCCACCCTTACTTCAAATACAGTGTAAGAAGCTTTCAGAATCTGAAATGACCATTTCTTTTTTCTTGATGACAGTGGTTGGTTCTCTTGTAACTATGGTATTTTGGCAAAAGCTACAGTAGAGTTACTATGGGACATTTCTGTAAGGGATACTTCCTAAATTTTGCCTTAAATAGGAGGAATCGATCCGTAAAAGAAAATAATGTGGTGATGAACAGGGACTTGCATGTCAGGACTGAAGACTACATAGATTTGTGCATGGACTGACCAGAGGAACCTCCTCCTTTATTTTCTGAAGGATGTCCTTGTGAAGGGCTTTTAACTTGTCTTGACGATCCCCCTGAGACACTTCCAGCTACACAAAAAGAGAGAGGAAATTAGAGGACTTTATGAGGAAGCTTGACCTTGATTATTTGTACTAGAGTATGTTTTATATGGCTCTGTAACACTTTGTCCTAACAAGGTGTGGAGCAATAACAGCATCAATCCATAATCTGAGTTTTTGTCCAAAATGCCAAGATTCTGTCAAGTGCTTTTTTTATTAGACAGCTTTCTTGAGTTTTACTATGGATGGAGCTACCCAGCGATGAAATACAAACAGAAACATCCAATCTTCTGATTGGCTATGATTTTATAGTCTTGTGCTTCATTAAGGCTGTGACACACCAAGCTGACGATCGGCAAATGGCGGCCATCGTTGAGCGCCTGCCGGCCTAGTTTTTGCTCTGCATTCCACAGCATTGGCACTAGTCTGACCCCTGTGGGCAGCTTTTCAGCCAATTGAGCATGTTGACTTGGTGATGGAGCACAGCAGTGAGACAGATCACTCCGACTGGCTGTTCAGCTTAGTGAACCAGTGCACAAGAAGGGAAATTAAAGTGACAAAAGCAAGCAACCGCTACTTTGTTTTATGGTTTCTACCACAGTCATAGTCACAGATGTAGCTCTTCCGGTCACCCCTTTGAGTGACGCATGCAGCACATTACTTTCACCTGCTGGTATGGAGAGTTATTTCCAATCATGCAGGCACAGAAAGTCCAGTACGTGGTAGCAGGCTGCTGGCTGTAGTCTTTGCAGTGTGTTTAAACGCAACTTTTTGGTCCAGACTCAGGCTATGTGAGGTGACACCACAGCTGGCTTTTGTTGCCACTAGTTCTCTGATGTCAGGTTGGTGTGTCTGGACTTTTATGGTCTCAATATAGGCCAAAATAAATAAATAAATAAACCTGACAATGACAATGGAGACTTGAGTGGCACCTAATTAGGACAAGGTGTAAAGGCTTTCTTAAATATCAGTTTGTATAAAAAGAGAAATCCAGACACCATTCAAGAACTCACCTGACGGATTAAGTTGACTGATTCATTAATATGTTTTTTATTGATCTCGTTCAGCTCCCTGCTAAGTGAGAGAATGACAGAAGAAGGTTACTTTCCTTGTACATTCCTTGTAGCAATGCTGAACATTCTAGAAGTTAATGGCTCGATCAACCTCAGCAGCACATTCAAAAAATGGTCTTTTTTATCTTTGTGTATATGTTTCACTTGACACAGTTTTAAAGACATCTCTAGGCATCGCAGAACATTAAAGAGATGCATTTTGTCCATATAATGAAAGTCAGTACTGTCCAAAACAACAAAAAAAAACCCATTGACTTTCATATATGGACAAAACACACATAAGGGTGAGTAAATGACGATAGAATTTTCATTTTGGGTGAGGCATGCACTTAAAGAGTTCATCCAAAAATGAAAATTCTACTATCATTTATTCACCCTCATATCGATCCAAACCGGTATGATTTTCTTTCTTCTGTGAAACACAAATTAAGATATTGTGAAAAATGTCTCAGGGGTTTGTCCAGTGGACATTAATGGCAATCAAAACGGTTTAGTCACCAATATTCCTCAAAATATCTTCTTTAGTGTTTTGCAGAAGAAAGAAAGTCATACCGGTTTGGAATGATTTAAGGGTGAATAAATGATGGCAGAATTTTCATTTTTGGGTGAGCTAACCGTTTAACCCCTAGACTGCTACAGGCACTGTCCTTAAGATGAGAAAAACCATTACTAACGTCTCAGCCTTTTCCTTTTCTGCTTTCTTGGCCTCGATGATGCTGTTTACCCTCTTCCTTTCCAGAATCTTCTGTAACTCTTTCTTCTCTCTGCAAATAGAAATGTGACATTTCAGCATTTGTCCACACACACAAATGCACCTCAAAGCACAACCAAACATTTCTTACTTGTCACACACTTCCTTGAGTTTTTTGATCTGGGCTGCTTGGCAGTCTTGGGCGATTTCCCTCAGTTTCTGATTGGCCTGAGACACAAAGAATCAGCATTTTTAGCAGTGTGTGTGTAGTGCCTCTCAGAGCAGCTGTGGTCACGACGTCTTTGGGCTATTGTTATGCGTGTCATACCTCTTTGAGGTGGCATTGTTTAGCCTCTTTCTCTATCTGATGTTGTGCCTGTCTGAGCTCAAGAAGCTCCTGCATCTGCTCCTTTCTGAACTGCTCCGTCTGTCTCTGTAGCTCCAGATCCAGCTCGTTCAATTCCTTCTGCACGGGCTCCTCTGACCCACTGTGCACACACAAACAGCAAACACCCCTTTATAATATTAATTCACAAAGAAATTATTCAATGTGAACACTCTCCAATGTTGTTTAAACCAACGGCCAGTTTAAAATAAAATCTCCTAAAAATCAAAGTTCAAAATCAAAGTAGGATTTATAACAAAGTAATGTGAAGAAATATTTCAGATTCTGCACTATTTCTAGGTCACTAATCAAATAAGCAAATTTGTGACATTGAGCATGTGAAAACTGCACAAAAGGTCAGATGTTCTATAAAAAGTATATAACTAAATAAGGCAGTCTGCGTTTACCTACTGGTGTCATTGCCTGCTTTAAACAATGTAAAATACCCATCAGAGGGCCTAAGCCCATTCCTTTCCTTTATTCTCTGCTTAACAATGTTCCTCAAGAGAACTGCACGTTTATTTCAGCGCGGCTGCTTTACCGCTCTGAGCTCCTGACCTCATGATCTCTATATGATCATAATATGAAATGTCACACAAGCACAATATCCACCTGGCCAACAATAATTAAAGTTAAAAGGTCAAATTCGACTTTAAATGCCCTCACTTTTTCTTCAGACTGGAGCGCAGACGCTTCTCTATTTGACTCCGTTTCCTCTGGAGGTCAGAATTTAGCTGATTACAGCGAGTCCTTTGATCCTTACTGAGAGCGCACATCTAAAACACACATATACACATTATTTTTAAAAGTTACTCTTTCAGCCTTTAATGGCATAGGACAGTCAAAAAGAGACAATTGGATAGGAGAGAAGGGAATCAGACTTTTGCTCAAAGTGCTGCTGTACCATTTATCAGAGTTCACTATTCTTATGCCACAGCACTTCTGAAAGCTTGACTCTGATTGGCTGATAAATGTTTAAAGGGGTTCTTAGAAAAAATGCACACCCAAGGTGGTAATGCATTATTTTCTAAGAATTCAATGGCCTGGAGTCAGTTATTCTGCTTATACTACGGTTACCACACCTCAAGACACTGTTCTGATGTTGTATTTCAAGACATTTGTCAAAAACCTGACAAATGTTTTGAAATGTGAGGGACTAATTTCTAACGCATCTCATCCCAAGCCTCCGTTGCTAATTCCAAAACGTCATTTCAGAACTAGTAACGAAGGCTTGTGCCTTGATAGCAGAATAATACTGTTGATACAGTTATAAATGCATATTTATTTGCTTGGTCGGTGTCATTGTGGGTTTTGTTTCTTTTGCAGTTGTAGGCTGTAGGACCTATTGAAATAACTGAAATCATTTGGCAAAGTGATATGGAACTGCAATGCAGTCAAAACCTGCCTAGAACTACTTTAGCTGTGTGTTTCCCTGAAAATAATTGCACCTCAGAACGTTGGTCAACCAATCAGATTTGAGCATTCAACAGCTCCGTAATATAATTTTCTATAATAGCACGTTTATGAAGTGATTCCAGGTCTTGACTGCATTGCCGTTCCATTTCATTCCAGCGAATGATCAGAACTTCAAATAGCTGTAGTCATGATAAAGTACTAGAAATGACAAACATGTATAAAAAAATTGAGTTTTTATCATTTGACTGTCCAGCTAGCTCAATACTTAAATGAAACATCAATGAAAGCATCTAAAAACTAAATAATGATGCTCTTCCCTTGCTACTGAAAAATGAAGGTAACTTCGCTATCTACTGAGGGCTGCAGCAGACTCAAGTCACGCTCTCTCTCTCTATAACATTGTTACAACTGTAACTGTTTAGAAACAGCCCCAGTTCTAAAGTGAGGCTTTCAAATTAGTAACAGAGGCTTGGGCTGTTTCAATGCAAGACATTTAAACATGCCCGGAGAAAAGAGTTTTACAAATGAAAATGTCTTGAGATAAACATGTGTACCTGTTTTGCTAACATGTTTTAGCACATTTAGCAATGTGCTAATACATGCTAGCAACTTGCTAAACACCCTTTCTAGCCAGGCTTGCTCGACCCCAATGCAAAGTTGATCTAGAAGAACTTTTTATCTAGTTAAATATTGTTGAACGTGACCTTGATGGCACATTCCTTACTTAAAACTTAATGTAAGTGCTTTTGACCTTTTTCTGATGTTTCTTGCTCAGCTCCTTGAGTTCCTTGCACTGCTTCTTCAACAGCTTCTGGTAGGAGTTGTGCTGTTTGAACTCATCAATAGACTGAGGTTCGATTACTGCAGAACACAAACAGACACACAGCGTGATGATGATGATATACAACACCGCTCTCAGTGCTCTGCAGGCGAGTGACTGTTGAGGATGAGTGTATGATGGTTAAATGAGGGTGAGTGGATCTTACCTTTAAGAATATTGTTGATTAGATCTTCTTTTACGCCTAAAATATATTATACGGAACATACAGATGAGTAGACATCTATACAAAACTGACATGACTAACATTATGGCCAAAATGCAGACAGAGACAGAGAATGATTGAGAGGATGATAGCAAAGAAGATTGTTCCAGAGGTTAGACCAAACCTGATGGAGGAGGATTCATGACTTCGGCGACTACAGGAGAAATTGTTGGAGATGGCAGAGGGCAGAAAGGGTCAGCAGGGTTCGCGCCGCCAGAGTCAATCCCGTCTCGTTCTTCTGGTTTCGCAGGCCCACCCTGCACACACACACAAACACACACATGTTGGATTTCCATGTTTTATGGAGACATTCCATAGTCATAAGGATTTTTATACTGAATATACAAACTGTATATTCTATCCCTTAAAGGATTAGTTCACTTCAGAATTAAAATTTCCTGATAATTTAGTCATCCAAGATGTTCAGGTCTTTCTTTCTTCAGTCGAAAAGAAATTATGTTTTTTGAGGAACACATTCCAGGATTTTTCTCCATATAGTAGACTTCAGGGGCTACTAATCGGATGAAGGTCCAAATTTCAATGCAGCTTCAAAGGGCTCTACACAATCCCAGCCAAGGAATAAGGGTCTTATCTAGCAAAATGATCTGCCATTTTCTAAAAAAAATAAAAATGTATATACTTTTTAACCACAAATGCTTGTCTTGCACTGCTCTGCGATTCGCCACGCATTACGCTGAAAGGTCCCGCGTGACATAGGTGGAAGTACTGCGGTCGAAAAACTCCATGTTTTTCTCCTCCAACTTCAAAATCTTCTGACATTGTTGTTTTACCCTTTTTTGTAAAGGCTGTTTGACTTAGTCTTACACTTTTGCTTTGTAAACACTTGCTCGGTACTTCCACCTACATCACGTGTGACCTTTCCAACATGATTACGTAATGCATGCCGCATCGCAGAGCTAGTGCAAGATGAGCATTTGTGGTTAAAAAGTATATTAAAGTTTTTTTAAATTTATTTTTAGAAAATTACCGATTGTTTCGCTAGATAAGACCCTTATTCCTTGCCTGTGATCGTGTAGAGTCCTTTGAAGCAGCCCTTCAACCCGTTGGTAGCCGCTGAAGTCCATAATATGGAGAACAATCCTGGAATGTTTTCCTCAAAAACCATAATTTCTTTTCGACTGAAGAAAGAAAGACAAACATGTATTCACTTATTGGCGTAAATATCTATAAGATGTTAGTTCATGGGAGGGTGAGCTAATGGTAAATGGAATAGTTTAACCAAAAATTTAAATCCATCATTTTACTCTCAACTTTATTTTGTTGGATTTTACTTCTTCCATGGAAGAAAATAAAAAGGAGAAGCTCTGAATATATATATCAGACTGTGTAACTACGAGGAACGAATACCTCAAAATGTACATCCGTATGCAAGTCCAAGCGACTTTATTTAAACTAAATACATACACCTCTTTAGTTATCATCACATGCCAGTGATTATCCCTACACGTGCCAGTGTTGGTAAGCATGCTATAGTTTGTCGACCCCTGTTCTATAGAGTAAAGAAAATCATAAAAGTTTGGAACGACACAAAGGTGAGCAAGTGAAGACTTTTTTTTCTGCAAGTCAAGAGGAGAGATCAGAAGAAAGAACTGGTTGTTTACAGAGATTCAAATTTCACTACTAGTACTTCTACTAGTAATTTATATAGTATCAATCACATGAGATTTGCTAAATGGCACCTAACTAAGATAAAGTCAATGCTGCTTTAGACACAAAAACAAGGGTGACTGACCTCAGTGGGTTCCTCCATAAGTGCTAATAGCTGCCTTTCTCTCTGGGCCAGCAGAGAGAGATGTTTGATGGGGTTTGTCAGAGCCTCTGCATACTCTTAACACACAAACAAATGGAAGACAGAAGAAAAACATCAGAGTAAGACTCTGTTACGAAGGTAGAAATATCAGAGCTTGTAACCTAAAGACTGTTGGTGTAAATCCCACTCTTCAAATTACCATTGTGTAAGACACTTAACTACAGTAGTTTCTGCTACTGTAAATGACTACTTGCATAAAAAAAAAAGATTTCTGTACACACTGCAGCTAAATACACTAGTCACTTTTATTGAACTGAAAAACTAACTTTGAACAACAATGCAGTGATGTGATGTCACTTTTTTTGGTCACTGAAACTGTTTAATGCTGTTTAAAAGCAGCAGTTTAACAAGAATGAACAAAACACTGCACCTCTGACATAAAAAAAAAATTATATATATATATATATATATATATATTTTATATATACACGTATATATACACACACTAGACCAGTTGCAAATAGTAATTCTGTGTATTCTCCTACCTTGGTGCTCGTTGGGGATGTAGTCTTGTGCTTCAGTGTACACGAGTAGGGATGACAGCATGAGTGGTTGGTTCAGCTCATTCTTCAGACTGATGTAGTGATATCCTAACAGACACACACATATAGCAGATGTGAGCCAGCAGATCTTTAGTGCAGTACCAGAACAGCAAGTCTGTTAAAACACTGCCATGTATTTTGCACAAACCTGGGCGCAGAGCCGATACTGGCAAGATACGATGACCAATAAACTTCCCATTTTCCTCATACACTGCTACTCGAAGAGACGCCAGGGTAGGTAATATCACCTAGAGAGAGATTAACAGCATACTTCACTTCATTTAATAAAAATGTGGAGATTATTACAGTACAAGTACATTATTAGACAGCTTCAGAGCTTTGTGCACGACAGAACTGACATGATTGGATGAACTATTCCTTTCATTTGTTACCTTATTGAACACAAAGGTTTCATCATCCCAGACTGGGTCCAGAGAGTTGTTGTTAGAAGTTTTTGTTCGATATTTTCTTTTAGTGTCTGCAGGAAGTCCAAACATGTCTACCTCCACATAAACACCAACCTTCTTATCGTTCAGAAACTGACCTGAGATGATCTGTGTATGCAAGTGAAAGGTGAGAGGTGATCTGATTGTACATATTACATTTGAAAGAAAAAAAAATTAAAACACTATTACTACACTATCACTATGCTATACTATTACTATAACTTCAAACTGAATGATACAGGTGAACACAATACCTTGATTTTAACTGTGTTGGCTACAATGCCATCCACAATGCCAATAGTAAAGGGGTCAAAGTGTTTATCCGTGCGTCTCATGAACTCTGGCTTCAGCAGATAACCACAGCGGCCGTTATATTCAAACACCCCCATGTTCAGCTGCATCGGCAAGTCTGAGAAACAGAGATATGAGCTTATTTTAAGATATAAAGGCACCTAAAATATACGTAAATGTAGAACAACAGATAAGAAAGAATGAAGAAGGCAATAACAGAGTGCTATCAGCATGTCTGACCGAGAGTTTGGAAGTTTAGCGCCACCATCTGGCAGCCCACGTTCCAGAAGAGCTGTGGCATATAGTTACTGGAGTCCACACGTGTCCCTTTGGGATAGATGCGACTTAGCTGCTTTTTGTTGTATCTAAATAAAAACATTTTGCTCAGGAAAACAACATTACTCGAATATCACAGCGCAAACATGACACATCAAACATATATAACTGAAACAATTTCTGAGTCGTGATTCGCATACCAATTCGCATACTAACGGAATCAGGATTAGTGTGTCCCAAATCACAGTATGTTGAAATAAGTATGTCAAAGGTACTCAGATGGTCTGCTACTATTTGTGGAAATTTGTGCACACTATATAATGACTAATATTGCATTACAATTTGGAGGAAGATTCGGATCAGAACTACAAACACAAATAAAAAGAGTACGTTTAGAAAAGGTGATTAAGTAATTAACAATCAATATCTAGTCAATATCCGAGGCAGTTGAAGGATACTCGACAAACTCGCTGGGAGAACTCTTCAATGTGTCCATGCCTTTGGTCTCCACAAAAGATGACATCTCAAAATACTTATTCCTCTCTGAAAAAGAGAGAGAGATGGATCATTACAAAATGGATGATTCTGTCCTGGCTTCTGATTGGTCAATACGTTTTGCTGTTCTAGCCATGCTAAAATACATAGTATAGTAATAGCTATGATGTGAAAGGTATGATTTCTCACTCGCTGCCGCCTCAAAGGATTTGAATTTGACTGGTTCTATGTAGTTGACCAATGTGGACATCTCCTCTGTAGCGTTCACCTCACTGTACGCAGTACCCTGAAACAGAGAGACACATCAAAGATGTGCATAAAAAAAAGAGAGACAGAGAGCAGAAAAGTGAACAGGACCAGTGACTTACCTCATCAGTGTTGTTATGTTTCTTTGGATCTGGAATGGGTTCCTCTTCCTCCTCTTCATCAGTCTCTCCATCTCCCCGGTCTATAAGGTAATATTAAAAAATAATACACACACAAAACACAGAAAATTGAATACACACTATAAATGCATTGACCATGAACTTCCATACTGGTGCCTAAGTGACTTCGGTCTTCATCCTGATTGGTTGAAACCTCATGTCAACTAGGCACAAACCCACCAATAGACTTGCGGATATCAAGGTCTTTGGTCATCCTCTCTGCAAGCTTCTCGCCCCCATTGGACATGTTCTGGCCCACATCCCCATCAGACAACGGACAATCTAAACACAAATCTCATGATGAACGGGTTTGAACGGGAAATGAAATCAGTAAATGAAAAATGGATCATGTGTATATTTAATTGCTCATGAATGGGCCTGAATGGTTAAAATGTAAACTAAAACAACCCCTCATGCATTTGCAATGCTGTTGCAAAATGTAGCTATTGAAAGAGTCCAAATGTATGCAAATGTCATTTAGAACTAAGAAAGAAAGCCATATGAGTTTGGAACGGCATGAGGGTGAGTAAATGACCGATAATTCATGAGCTAACTCCCTAAGCAAGCAGATAGGAGAGAGATGTGCAAAAAGTAAGTGATGAATTAAAAATGATCTCAGAATGAAATAAATGTTATACTTTGTCATAGAAGATCAGATGAGGAATGTTTGTTGAAGATTGTGTGATACTAGTGTGTGTATATAGTGTGTAGAATTGGCTCACAAGAGTTATTCATTCACAAATTGAACATCACAGGTTGCACTGTGCTTGCTGGGACAACAAGCAAGACAATGATACTGATGCAGGAAACACTGACATGGACTCTAAAGGGGCGGTTCACACAGAACTTGTTTTTTTGTGCTTCATTGCACAAATTTTTTAAATGCAAAAATGAGTTGTGTGTGAATGGCCCCAAAGTGTCACAAAACCCCATCTTGATGCAAGTTGCTACACATATTTTGATTATTGTAGCAATTCGGGGTGGAGATGGGTAGGTTTAGGGATATGTAAAGGGGGAGGAACTGGATCCAGATCCAGGGGGTGGAGATGGGTAGGTTTAGATCCAGGTGGCAGAGACGGGTAGGTTTAGGGATATGTAAAGTGGGAGGAGTTGGATCCAGATCCAGGGGGTGGAGATGGGCAGGTTTAGATCCAGGGGATGGAGATGAGTAGGTTTAGTTTCAGGGGGTGGAGATGGGTAGGTTTAGATCCAGGGGGTGGAGATGGGTAGGTTTAGGGATATGTAAAGTAAGAGGAGTTGGATCTGGATCCAACTTCGGCCCCTGGATCTCATGTTTTGCAGTGATGACCATCTCATTTTAATCACGACCACTTTTGTGCTAGAGCAGATCAGGCTATTTTTTACTGGCTGTGTTTACATACCATTCAAAGGCGAGGACTGTTCATCTGTCCCTTCCTTGCGTCTAATGCTGCCACCGTTAGTTGCCCTGTGGTGATGTTTCTTCTTGTTCTTGATCAAGATCTTCCCCATCAGCTCCTGGGGGCTTGGCAGTTGTTGACCAGGAACCAGCTGTAAAAACAACATAAATGTAAAACCTACGAATCTATTCTCAATCTAAAAATATTGTTGTTTATTATTCTTAGTTATTACATGGCCAATCACTGCATTCTGTGGTCAAATATTTTTTGAATGACTAAAACTGTATAATGAACTACTGTTACAGCCAGCCGATTTCCTACAGCTATAATATTACACTCTTTTTTTCTCACAGTAATACAAATACCATTTAGGTCAAATCAAAATTTTACGTTCATTTATTCTTTTATCTGGTAAGTAGTCATGTAATAAGAGGGGAACAAATGCTTTCAGGATGATACAAGACCCTTTCACTTTGCACTGAGGTCCTGATCACCCTGTCTACATTTATCCTGTAATAATGACCAAATGACTGCACATCATCCTTAACTAGATGAGTAATGTTTAGCATAGCAATGTTGGCTTTAGAAAGCCTGGCCTGAAACTGATTTTAAAATCTTGAAGTTTGAAAGTTTTAAGGAGGATAGACAGACCTGCTCTATCTTTTAGATTTAGAATTTTTGTTTATTAAGAAAATAGACAACATAGTTCACAATATTTGGCAGTTGGAGTTTGAAAACCTGCCCTTACCGGATATTTCTCTAGGGGATCAATGAGCAGTGCGTCTCCGAACATAGAGCGACAGTACTCTGCCATTTTAGCCTGCTGCTTTGCTCTAAAAGATCAGATAATAATTAAGATAAAAATAAACCGGAAAAATGACAAGCAATTTGCATTATCCACACACTCATGCCTTATACTTACGAGTCCACATGATTCTCAAAGGACAAGATGAGGGGATAGGGAGACGTCTTGAATGCACTTTCAGCAATAGCTTCAATCACTTCCTAAAAACACAAAGACTGAAACATTACACACACTGTCCCTCATTGCAGTTTAGTGTGTGCACAGCATATATGGGCAGCTTGCATTTGCGATTAGTGATTGCACATTAGTGAAAATTTGTGGGTAAAAAAACAGTGTGGCGATGTATGAAGCACGGCTCACCAGAAGTCCCTTTCAAACCAGACAGCTTTCTGGTGGTCAACGCAGAAAATCAGTGTGACCAACTTGAACCTGTTGTTAAATCTTTTGCCTTCACACCATAGGCGTAATTTGTGGGTGGGACATGTCCCCACAACTTTTTTGCCAAAGTTGATTTTGTCACCACCACTTTTTTAAAAGCCACTGAAAAATAGCATGCACTAGGCTTACAACACAAAGAAAAAGCATCTCCAATGTCGTTCTTTATAATTTAATTTATATATGTAACACAAAATACATTTGTGCCAATGAGACAGACCTGAAATATAAACCTTGTCACACACATATTGGGACTTATAAACAATAAACAGTTTAAATATGCGCACAGCGCCCATACACTCTGGACCAAATGTACACTTTTACAGTGTGATCGAAGAGATGAAGAGAACAGAAAATTTTGTTTAAATGTGACACTCTCATGAATGGAGTTAGGCACAGAAATTACATTAAATCATTATCCAGAAGTTAAAAAATGATGCGGATGTGCTTGTTACTGTAACAATCCCGTCCCTCTAAACGCACTAGTGTTTAAAGACCTATAGGTGCTTTTGTCCCTTTACAATGCACAAAAAACACAAATGGCTGTTAACTGATGCTGAAGTCTGATGACGCACTAATATTATTACAAATTAAGCTTAAATCTTTCTAGATTCAAGCCACCTTTCCAGTGCAGCCCTTAGGAAAGAACGTACAGTTTATCTGGTTGCCATATAAACTCCCAATGTAAATTCCCAATCCCAAAGGGTTCCTAATGAAATGACTGGATTTCTGCCATGAAAATTCCCCAACCAACAGTAAATCTGACCACATCATAAGAGCGATGGAAACTAAAATGGTCAAGTGGGAGATGGGCTCATAAACACACCTTGAATGGAATCTCAGTTGTCATGGTGAAACCGTGCGTGATGATTGGCTCTTCTTCAGGTGGGCGGCCCTTCCAGCAGTCCAACTCTATACAGCGGCATCCTGTCAGCAACACCTGCCGGTACATCTCTACTGACGACAGGCCCGTCAACTGCCCAACTAAACCGGAAAAGCACAGATGGGTTTTAGTGTGAGTTTATGACCATATTTGTGTCTTTTAGAGCATGTGTGTGTGTTTGTATACCTGTGAGGTATGTATTGTGTGAAGAGTTGATGAAATAGTGGGACAGGGGTTGGTTCATATCATCGAGGATGTCCAACCTCTCAGGAGGAACCACAGAGTTCTCCTCACCACCAAGATACTTTGTGAAACCCATTAGGGAGATCTGATCTGCTCACACATGGACACATGAAACAAACCGCTATCAGTCTTATCTTCACCATGTCTAAACGTGTATGTGTGTGTGTGTGTGATACAGAGTGTGCTTTGTACCTCTTTCCAACTGGCTGGCGTTGGTTTCATATCTCTCCATGAGCTGGCGGACCTGATCTCGCTTGAGTGGTGGGTAAAGAACCTCATTTAGTCGAGAATCTCTCTGTCTGCGATTTATAAAGTCCATCAGCTGATCCAGAGACAGGAAGGGTTTCCCTTTAGAGCCACTACACACACACAGAGAGTAAAAATTACACATTGTGCAAAGTATCTTTACATAGTTGTTAAGACAAAGTGCCCCCAAAAAGTATTTGGACATACTTAATAATGTATAAATATCATTGTTTTAGAAACAAACTTTGACTTCTTTCATCTGTTTTACATGGACCTACTGTTCTACTGTTGTTACTTTTTAAAAATATTTTATTTTGAAAAGCATTTCTATGTTTTATAATTTAGAAACCTAACATACTTTTTTTCGTGAAAAAAGTTGCGCTTGAAAAGTGTACTTATGCCATTTTTAAAAAAAAATGCCACTTGGTTTATATATTATGTAATGGATTGGCATTCATTCATTTTTAAATATGGCCGAGTGTCCGAATACTTTTTTGGGGCCACTGTATCTGTGTCACTGCTGTTGGACTCTGCTCACTCACAGCTCCACAAAGATACGCTCCACCTCTGGTCTGGGACTTAGTTTGTTGAGAAAGTTCTGGAACATTTCCCAGGAGAAGTCATCTGGCTTTATACCATGATCTGCCTGAGGGAAAAATACATTAATAAATTAATACATACATAATTACATACATAAATGCACAAACAAATAAGACAGCGCAGATCAATTTGGCTAGATATGTAATCTGATCCACTTCAATCGCTCGGTCGTGCAAGCAAACATTTGTTCTGCACTATGTGGTGAGTTGTGCTATGTTTTTGGGGTTGTTCATATTGGTACAGCAAATGACTAGAATATTTTTTTAAAAAAAAAAGGCCCCCTTGTGTAAAATAAGGAACCTTTAAAGGGATAGTTCACCCGAAAATGAAAATTGTGTCATAAATTACTCACCCTCATGTTGTTCCAAAGCTTAATAAGTTTAAAGATAAAGATAAAGATAAAGATATGTTAAAGAAGGTTGGTAATCAAACACTTGACAGCATCCATTGACTATGGAAGTCAATGGCTACTGTCAACTGTTTGATTTCCAATCTTCTTTAACATATCTTCTTTTGTGTTCAACAGAATAAATAAATTCATAGAGGTTTGGAACAACATGAGAGTGAGTAAATTACAACAACATTTTTGGGAACTCTCCCTTAAGTCTCAATTCATTCTGAAATTTAACCAGCAGAGGGCAGTGTAAGACAGTGAACAGATTGACATGTGGACATGTGCTGATCTAAGACCAGCTCCTCTGTGTCCAAATTGAACCATAAAAGGATTGATCACAGATCACCATGAAGAAGGAAAACAAATGATGTGGATCATGTGACAACAGAGGGAGACGCTACAAGAGATTAGGCTAAAGAGAAATCTTCTAAGCAAGTGTGGGTTATTTGAAAAATGAATTTATATAGAAAGAACAAAACGGAGAGAGAGAAAGAGAGAGAGAGACAAACCCTTCTTATGAAAGCTCAACAGACAAAACTGAAAGGTTTAATGTGAAATAACTGGTGATTGGTGCATGACTGATTACCTTGTTATTGACCAGTCCACAGTGCTCCAGCGCCGTCTCTACACGTTTCTTATCCGAGAACATTTTCAGGATGCTAAGAGAAGTGAAAGAGAAAGAAAAAGAGAAGAAGTGAAAGGAGTGATGAAAGGAGAAGTGGCATATTAGCAACGAAAGCCCTGAAGAACTCGAAACATAACTGTATTTGATTTAGACAGCTTGTGTTTACTCACTTCTTCACTGGGATTTTCCCATCCTGATTTACCTGCAGCTTCAGCTTTGTATAACTATGAAAAATGACACAAAAAAGGCAGACAGTGAGATACAGATGATTGCATCAGATTGGTTTTGTTATCTCTACACTGATTATTTGCACTTATTGTGCTTTATCAATACACTATCAACAACAAATAATTATAATAATAATAATAATAATAATAATAAACCAGCATTGCCTCCGACTGAGGTAAAGGCTAGGAAAATAAGGGCTATGGTACTTTTTTTTGGAGTGTACAAAGCTGAACCCAAGTCCTGTTGAACCCAAGACCCTGTCAGTCAAAACAGTCGGTCACAGGTGATGCACACTCCAAACCAGAAGTGGGTGCGCAGTAATGCAATGCTGTTTGCTAACCGCCACAACAGGAAAAAGCGCAGAAGAAGAAGAACAGAAGATCTATGCATAAATATGTTTATGTGTAATCTCTCAAACAGTGTTTCAACCGCGGAAAGACAATAAAACAGCTTGAGAATAATATTTCACATAGCTCATATACTTCCTTATATAGTTTACAGCATTAGCTGAGATAGATTTTTTTATCCTTAAGAAAATGGTAATTATTATTGAATTTATGTAAAGGGAGAGAAACACTATTTAATAAAAAGAAGAAAAAAGAAGCAATCCATCCCCCCGTTACACCCCTACATATATATGGCTTTTGCATTATTGTCAAGCTGTGACATATAGGTCTATATATATATATATATATATATATATAGACCTACATGTCACAGCTGTGAATGTTTGCAGTTGAATGTTTGCAGCTTTTGTAATAGTCCCTCAGTTGTCCTCAGTGTGAAAAGACGGATCTCAAAATCATTCAGTCACTGTTGGAAAGGGTTCAAATATGCAGAAGATGCTGGAAAACTGAAGAATCTGCAGGATCTGAAGGATTTTTCTGAAGAACAGAGCTCAGTTTAACTGCTCAGAACAAACAAGGGACTCATGAACAACCATCACAAAACAAAAAAAAAAAACAGCCGTGGATCATCCAGGTAATGACACACAGTATTAAGAATCAAGGGGATGTAAACTTTTGAACAGGGTCATTTTTATAAATTCTGCTATTTTTTTTCTCTTGTGGACTTTATGTAAACAACTGTTATGTGAAATAGCTTATTAAGGACAGTACTAAATAAAAAATAACATGCAATTTTCATGTTAACCTTCTTCTTAGGACAACTTAGTTCTTAGGACAACTTTTATCAACTTTTTTGATCCACTTCAAATGTTGACTACTATATATATATATATATATATATATAAGATTATATATAGTATATAAGATTTTTAATGTTTTTAAAAGAAGTTTCGTCTGCTCACCCAGGCTGCATTTATTTAATTAAAAATACAGTAAAAACAGTAATATTGTGAAATATTATTACAATTTAAAATAACTGTTTTCTGTTTGAAAATATTTTATAAAGTAATTTATTTCTGTGATGGCAAAGCTGAATTTTCAGCATCATTACTCCAGTCTTCAGTGTCACATGGTCCTTCAGAAATCATTCTAATATGCTGATTTGCTGCTCAAGAAACATTTATGATTATTATCAATGTTGAAAACAGTTGTGTACTTTTTTTTTTCAGGATTCCTTGATGAATAGAAAGTTCAAAAGAACAGCATTTATCTGAAATACAAAGCTTTTGTAACATTATACACTACCGTTCAAAAGTTTGGGGTCAGTAAGAATTTTTATTTTTATTTTTTTGAAAAGAAATGAAAGAAATTAATACTTTTATTCAGCAAGGATGCATTAAATCGATCAAAAGTGACAGTAAAGACATTTATAATGTTACAAAAGATTATATTTCAAATAAATGCTGTTCTTTTGAACTTTCTATTCATCAAAGAATCCTTAAAAAAAAAAATATTGTACACAAATATTTTGTACAATTGTACACAATAAATATTTCTTGAGCAGCAGATCAGCAAATCTTACCGTTTCCAAACTTTTCACTGGTAGTGTGTATATACACACACACACACACACACACACACACACACACACACACACAAACAGAGTACTCACGCTTTGAGTAAGAAGGTGTTGCGGGAAGCATTCTGGGACAGTATGTTTGTGGCAAGTTTAAACAGTTCATCAGTCCACACCTGGAAACCCAATCATAATAGAAAACAAATGTGTATAAATGACCTCATGCATTTATTATGTAAATATGATAATCCTTTAAATAAATAAAAAGTTTGTGTGTGCCAAGGTTTTGAAGAGAGAGGAAAAAAAAAAAAAGAGTCATCTGATTCATCTCATTCAGAGCACACACTTGCAAAGGTAGAAAGTAAAAAAGCAAGACAGAGGGAGAGGGAGCGATAGCATGGACATGGTATCTAGGTGACAAGGACTGGTCGTCGTGGTTACTTTGCAATAGCCATCCTGCACAGCTTGGAAGTTGAGGAAGGAGATGTTGACCAGGTCGTTGCCGTGGACAACAGTTAGCAGCTTTGAGTCTGAATTCCCTTCTCCTTTGCCCAAACCCAACATCTCACGTATACGTTGGTCCTACAAACACAGGCAAAGTTTACCACCCATGCACACTCCTGACATATGAATCCTTTTTCAAACACAACCTTCATACTGACTTTTTCCAACACCGGCACAATTAAAAACATACCTTTGGCATCTTGGCAAATCTCCCTGTCCTGGTGTCCCTGATTTGACTGATGTCCAGGATTTCCATGTCCTAAGATAGAGATATGCAAAGAGATGATGTGTTACAAATACACAACCAAATAATACATGTTCTTGTTTATTCTTGGTTCTCAACCAGGAGGCCTGGATCCACTAGGGGGCCTCAGCACACTTCCAAGGGGACATCAAAATGTCTTAAAATGATTTAAAATAAGACAAAACAAGACAATGGGTTTAGTAGTCAAAACAACTAAAAATCAAGATAGTTCTTAATTTAATTCACCCCCTCAACAATAACAGTTTTTTTTCTTTAAAGATTCAGGATTCCCACAGTCTTGAGTTAAAAAAAAGAAAAATGAATGAAAACAATAAATGATAAATAAATAAATAAATAAATGATGATGATAAATAAAATTATAAAAAATAAAAATGAAACATAAATGAATGAATAAAAGAATGAATGAATGAATAAATAAATGAATGAATAAATGAATACATACATATATACATTTAAAGTTCTAAAAAAATTGGTCAGGTAGAAATTGTCATTTTTTTAAATCCTTATCCAGTAAATCACAAACAACTAGAAAACTATATTTGCACTTTTTATCAATGGGAGCAGTGCTTGCTTGTGCACAACTCACCACCATATTTCTAAGGGTGTTGTGACTGGTTGCTAAGTTGCTGCAGTTGCTAAGGTGTTTAATGTAGTTTTTAGAAGGCTATATGGTTGCTAGGTAGTCACTAACACCGTGTCTACACCGGACGCGAGCGAAGCAATGTGACGTGACAAAAAACAACAGAACCCAATATAATCAGTGATACTGTCTACACTAGATGTGGCGTGGCGACACGACACATCCATGAGAGTAAACTGAGGCCACATTCTATTTCTGATGTACTCCAAGCGGTTGCACTACTTCTGATATGAAGAACAAAGATTTGCAACAGTCCCTTTGTCGCATCCAGTGTAGACCGCCTCAAGCTGTTGCACCGTGACAACTGCACTGATTTCTGTCCAATCAGATGATCTCTAGAATAAGAATGCCCCTCTCCCCAAAAGGGGCAAAACACCTGTCACCGACTAGGAAGTAGCAAATCATGGCTCACAGCTGTGATTTCTTTACAGCTTAAAAAAGGAAGAGCAGTTAATATGTACAGTCTGTTTCAGGAAAATATGTCAGCACAGTAAAAAGAAAACGACACTCTTCAAGTAATTTCATGGGATCTTTAAGAGCAATCTGGAATGAAATAACACTGAACAGAGGTCTAGAGAATCCCTGACACACCACATACACAAGCACTGACAAAGTAAAGGATACTGTCACTGAAGCGGAGAAGTCATAAGTTTAGAGTGAACTTTAACTTAATGACAGATTCACTCAACACTTCAGGATTCACATCTCAGATAAATATCTCTCACTTCTTCTGCTTCAAATGTTTGTGGGCTCGTAAAGAAAATAGCTGAGTAAATGAGCTGGGCCAGTGGTTGGAGGACTGTGCTTGTAAACTTCAACAATAAACAAAGCAGATCTGGACTGTAAATACTTGCTCTAGCAGAGGACTCCCTCCCTTTCTCTCTCGTTCTTTATCATCTTTCTCTTTCCTGTACTCTTGTCCCCCTCCCACCATGGAGTGCAACAGTGCGGATGAAGTTGCTGAGTTGAACGTTCCCCAGAGTGTGTGCGAGTGTCATGGGTTACTGGTCGAAGTATGCTAAGGACTAGTTCCAGTCCAAACAGGTCCAGCAGGATGGACCCATACACAAACAAACAAAAAAAAAACACACACACACACACACAAACACACGCACACACACGCACACACTTAAGTTAGGACTTTCCATAGGCGTAATGGTTTTTATACTGTACAAACTATACATTATATCCCCCTACACTACCCCTAAACCTACCCATCACAGAAAACATTCTGCATTTTTACATTTTAATAAAACATTGTCTAGTATGTTTTCAAAGCTATTTTACATATGAGGACTCATGAAATGTCCTCCTATTTCATGTTTATGTCATAATACCAGTGTAATACCCATGTCATTATAAAAATTTGTCCTCATAAATCACAAAAACACACACACACACACACACACACACACACACACACACACACACACACACAAAACACACACAAAACACACACACAAAACACACAAAACACACACAAAAACACACACAAAACACACACAAAACACACTTGTTTTCCCTGCAGCTATTGACTCATCATGTAATACTGGCTCTCTGAAGTGATACTGGGACAATTTATTTATATTTTAATGATTCATTTTCAGATACTGGGACTTTTTATTTCCAAAATTTCTGAGCCAGTGGTCACTCCATCCATACAGTACATGTACAACAGAATGTTTTTAAAGTATTTATTTAGAATTTTAAAATAAATAAATAAAAAAAATAAAATAATATATAAAATGAAATAAAATAAAATATAAAATTAAATAAAATTAAAATAAAATAAAATATATATATAAAATATAATAAAATTAAATAAAATATAAAAAATAAAATTTAATTAAATAAAATAATAAAACTGAATACATTCAAGTTAAAATCCAATTTATTTGAGATGTGGGCTTGATAGAAAACAAAAGCTGGAAAGCTTTTAGCCCTTTCCCCCCCTCTATGGGTGTTACTATAAATATAAACAAGTAATATTTCCACCTCAGAGTTCCTGCATACCAAAACAAAAACCTAAAGCTCACATTTATTAAACACTATGACAGAAACAATGAATTAAAAAACCAATCCATATCCCTATAGATAGACACGCACAAAGCTATGTTTATCACAGTGCAGCTGTAAAGTAACGTAACCTCGATGGTAACAGGTTGCATCCGACTAACTGCTACAGGCTTAGACTTGTGAAATATCTTCCTGAAAATTGAGCAAGCATGTGAGCACAAGCATGTGTGCAAGTGTGCGGCTGTTCCTAGCATACATACATTCCCCTCATTCCTGGCGAGCAAAGACTGTTGACCTAAAGTTTAATATTTAGCCCACAATGTCACAGTGGTATTATTATGTCATTTGTCAAGTGCAGTGAGAGAAACACAATACATTCACCAAATACACAATCATTCTTGTACTTGTGGCAGTGACTTCACTCCAGATCAAACACCCGTTCTTTGTATTTATTAACCCAGCATCCTCACGGACATGGAGAAAATCACCTGCTCTGTTCTGGATTACAGCATTTACCTTACACTGCCACACAGCTGACTTTGTTAACTTACATCAGCATGACAACAGCTGACAGTGTGTCAATTTAGATAAACCAGAAAAACACATGAATGGCCATCATGTTTACTAGTTATTTGTCTATGTATATAGGCCTACAGATGGTTCTCAAAGTTCATTACACAGTTCACTGAAATACTCCATTCCAACTGGTCAAGCACGGCATTCAAATATTCAAATATATGAAATATTTTTGAATAACGGCTGTTGCCCAGGGTAGCACTGTATAACTGACAGCTCATATAGGAAACAAGCATTTCATGGTCTCTACAAGAAAAACAATAAGTTAATTTCAACTCAAAACAATATTTCCTGTCACCATACTTAACTAGCATTCGGATCCTGATAACCCTCTTGGTTATTGTAATAAAGCCTTTCTGACTGTACATTACCACTTACTTAAAGTCCCCCTGTAGTCAATAATTTATCCCTACATGTAAAAATCATCTTTGATCACCAAAATGACATATTTAATTGTTTTTTTTTCCCTTTAAAAAAAAAAGTCTTCATGCCTTAAAATAGCTTGAATGTAACTCTTCACCCTTGCCTAATTTAGTATACGCGGTTGTATGAATATGCAAATTAGCCCCGCCTCCACTTATTCGCACCAGTTTAGAGATCCACTCGTTGACGATCACACATTGACATGATTGGTTACAAGGTAGTTTGTGATGTCAGAAACACCAGCGATTTCAAACTGCATTTTTGAGACTGTCTTTGGTTCACTGCAGTTTTAAAGAGAAAATACTCAGCAATGGTGTTAACTTATTTTTTGCACATGGTTTGTATTAACCCTCTACAGCACAGCGTGGCCCTCAGACAACGGAAAGTTTTCTTAAGCCCTATGTTTAGTAAATTTTCCTTTAAATGATTACAACCAATTAGAAAGGTTGAGAAAGTACCAAAGAACAGTCCAGTAAGGTGTGGGAATCACTATCAAGCACCATTTAAAGGTGGGACGTCCTGTTCTGACACATGGTCACAGGAGCACATGGTGTGAGAAGAAGGCAAGATTATTTGCTTTCATAATCTTCTTTAAAATGACATGAACTGTACATAAAAAATGTGTGTGTATGAAGGTGTAGAGAAGCCTTTTGTCAGGTTTTATGAAGTTTTTTTTATTTTGCATGTTCAGAAATTCAGTTTTTCTTTTCGTTGCCTCAGGGCAACGTTGTGCAATAAGGGGTACTTTTCGAGGAGGTTTTGGACAATACCTCACATCGGCAACAATGTGTTATAAGAAGGGAAGATGCAGGGTTCCTGAGTGTGCAGGAACACCCAAAGTGATGTGAAAAAATTGTAACATACACCTCTATTTCACAGCAGAGAAGAAGTGCTTTTTGAAGTTTCGTACGGAATGAAATCTTATTACATGAAGTACATTATATGGCATGACACACTACATGATACAGACCTATGCATGTATCAAATTCAATATATCAATGTCTTTCAAGTGTTTTTCCCTTTTTACTTGATGATTTCTTGACTTTTTTTTTTTTTTTTTTAAATTGATTTTGATGATAATTTTCTCTATGATTCTGTACCATTGTTGCACAACATTGCCCTGAGGCAACAAAAAAATATTTTGGGGTGGGGAAAGGTTGGGGGACCAAAAATTGTTTTTTTAATCAATAAAATGTTCCCAAATTAACCAAAAAATGATGTGGAATATATATATATTTTTTTATGTGCCATCAACATGTGTGCAGTAGAGGGTTAAAGCACATTAAAAACACCACATAGACATATAAACAACATGAAAAACTTGATTTTCACCACAAGGAGATTTAAATATCTTGTTTAGTACTGATTGTTTTTTTTTTATAATAAATAAAAATGATATATACATATCTTTTTAATTTAATTTAAAGGTGCAATATGTAAAATTTTCTGTCCGCTAGAGGTCACTAGAGGCCTATTCAAAACAAAGGTGTAGCTTGATGACGCCAAGTTTTCCGCCAAGCGCGGAATCTTGGGACATGTGGTCTTCACCTCAATGGACGGTGCAAAAGAATAGGGATAGGACTCGGGAAGAAATCATGTTCATGGATGCGATTATTAACGTTACTGTAGTATGAAGCAGAGCAGGACCGAGTGTTGTGGGAGCTGAACGAGGCCACTGGAGCGACTGAGCAACACACGCCTCACGAGCAGCGGAACTTTTATTATGACACAGTCGCCGGCGCTGCTTTCGCTTTTCCGGTCATGAGTATGAGGTAACACAGCTCTGTTTATCATATTAAATACATTTGAGTGTGTTGAAAATGATGTTATAATGTTACTCTGTGCGTTCGCATGGTGGCTGCTGTGAGGCACTGTTGCACACTGCAGTAAGATAGATCGATATTAGAATATCATATTAAATACTGGATGGCTTGTGTTGATAAATGGCATGCAATTAATTTTAAAACGTATTGTATGATGGAAAAAATGCTGTTTTACTGTTACTAAAATAAAGCTGTATCTGATTATGCTATGTTAGCTACTTCACAAAATAGTGTTTTTCTCTGAGGCATGGTAAAGCATGGTACTCACAAAAAAAAAAAAAAATCAAGAAAATTAGATTTAAACAATAAGACTAAACGTTTTGAGCTATATTGTTCAGCAATTAGTTTTCTGTCTATAAATGTAACTAAACAGTTGTTCCCTTGTCTATTAATATATTAAAGCGTCTTTGGTGTTTCATGGTTTCTACAAAATAAAAACGGAAACAGAGGGTAACGCGGGTATGACGCAATTGACAAGTTACTCCTCACACGTCCCGGAGCCTTGGTTAAAATTGCAATTTTCTCATCATTTACAAATAGTTGGAAGCATTTGGGATATTGTAAGTACTCAAGTGAACAAAATATATAACATGTAGATCATTTTTGGATATTTCACTGCAAAATTATTACATATTGCACCTTTAATTATTCCACCTATAGAGAGAGAGAGAGAGAGAGAGAGAGAGAGAGAGAGAGAGAGAGAGAGAGAGAGAGAGAGAGAGAGAGAGAGAGAGAGTGTCTGTGTATGTGTGCTTGTTTTTGTGATTTATGAGGACACAAATTTGTATAATGACATGGGTAATACACTGGTATTACAATGTAAACATGAAATATGAAGACATTTCATGAGTCCTCATATATAAAATAGCTTTAAAAACATACTAAACAATGTTTTATTAAAAATGAAAAAATGCAGAATGTTTTGTGTGATGGGTAGGTTTAGGAGTAGGGGTAGTGTAGGGGGATACAATGTACAGTTTGTACAGTACAAAAACTATTATGCCTATGGAATGTCCTCACTTTGATAGCAAAACAAACCTGTGTGTGTGTGTGTGTGTGTGTGTGTGTGTGTGAGTGAGTGAGAGAGAGAGAAAGAGAGCGAACAAGCGGGAATCTCCAGAGTACAGTCATTCATCCTAATATTACAATACAACACAATAGTGAGCCACCACACCCTGACCCCAATTTACTGTATTATTATTTTATTTTTTTTCCATGTAAAAAGGTTATTTATATGAGGAGATGAGTGAGTGCAGAGGTCATATGCATGATAGACGTGATGTCCCCTGTACTACCTCTCCCATAATTTCTTCCACAAAGCCCCAGGGGCTGTTCACTGCCCTGCACTCTTGAGTGATGGCCTTCTTGTTGCCTCTTGTGGGGTCAGACGTTAACTATGGCCAACAATTAATCTCCCAAAACAGAAAGCCCTCAACATGAAATACAGCTTCCCCTGCTGATTAATGAACACAAACTCGTGAGCACAAGAGAGGACACACACAAACGATTTTGGTGAAAGGGAAACTACCATGCGTGTCTTTGAACATATCATGCTGTAACTTCCTTGTGTAGCTCTGGCAACAGTGACTTCCTGTCGCGTCTGGCACTAGGGCAGGCACATGGGCGTTGAGAGTGAGCAAGTGTGTGTGTGACAGCTGTAATGATGGTAAAAACCCATGGCTTTGAGTGGCATTGTGGAAATATAACACCCATGAGAACACCACACCTTACCATACAGACTCCATACAGACTTTGTTTTTTCCCTTGCCCCATTCTCCTGTTTCACTCAAGGTTACTGACAATTGTACTGATCCCTGATGACTTGAGATTTAAAAAGAAACAATGAGAGAGAGAAAGAGAGAAACTATATCTGAAATTACCCCCAATAACTGTTCCCTACATTAGTCCACTATCATAGTGCATTTAAAAGAGTGACGTTGGTCACGGAGCACCGCAAACAAACAGCAGCCTCCTTTTACAGTTCCTACTGAATCAAAACTGCGTTCACGCCATAATTACCGTAATTAAGAGATGGCAACCTGTGACATTCTAACCGGAGCTGTTCAGTCAGACTCAGAATTATGCATATCCAACACCGAAATGAATATGCAGCAGTCAGTTACAAGCTTTCTAAATTGTTTACGTTCATTATTATTGTAATGTTATGTGCTTTGAGACATGAGGTAGTTTAACGCGTCTCTTGTGACGCTTTGCCGAGAGCAGCTGTGTGTGTGCGCGTTCATGTGTTCTGGAGGAGACGTGACTTTGGACAGCAGTTTACATGGAGGGGGCGATTGTATGCTTTTAATGCTAGCAGGTTAACATTAGCATTTCCCAGATAATCAATTAAAAAGGAACACCTGTAGGATTCAGCTGTGTACACCATATACTGCTGAGACATGACCCTCACAGTGCATTATGGGTATTCTTTAGCCATTCAGTGAGCACTATTTGATAGTATGGGGGTCATTTCGGACTGCGCAATGTATATGCATCTCCTTCTATACAATTTTTTTTTTTCTTCTAGAGAAGAAAACCTATAACATTACTAAAGGATTAGTTCACCAAAAAATAAAAATTCTGTCATTAATTCCTTACCCTGATGTCATTCCAAACCCGTAAGACTTTTGTTCATCTTTAGAACACAAACGAAGATCTTTTTGATGAAATCTGAGAGATTTCTGTCCCTTAATTGACAGCCTACGCAACTACCATTTTCAAGGTCAAGAAAGGTAGAAAAGACATTATTAAAGTATTCCATGTGACTCCAGTGGTTTAACCTCAATTTTGTGTGACGCAAGTGATTTGCTTGTGCAAAAAACATAATTTACCACTTTATTTACACAATATTAATCTCCATAGCATGTTAGTTCAATGAAGGAACAGAAATCACTCAAGTATCATGAAAAATATGGTTGAACATTAACTTAAGATGTAATTATTTTAGTATAATTACACAAATAAGTACTGAGTAACAATTAAAAATATGTACTTACTATAGGGTTGGGTTAGTTGCTTGTAGTTATGCATGATTTACTATTGTTGCTATAGTATGTAACATGTAAAACATGAACACAGTAAAATAACGTGTTACCAAAAAGATCTTCATTTGTGTTTTGAAGATGAATGAAAGTATTATAGGTTTGGAACGACATGAGGGTGAGTAAATGATTTGGGTTTACTAACTCTTTGATTATCAAGAAATGTGATTACAGAAATACAATTTGATAGTAAATCTAAATAAAGCAACAAAACAGCACTTATCGTTTCTGCTGAATCACAGGTAAATCATAACCTCAAAGAAAATTTCTTGGGAACAAAAGACAAAGAAGTGAGCGAGACAGATTAGAGGTAAAGTGGAATGAAGTAGTATTTATTATTTCCTGGTTCCTTCTTTAACTTCATTTTTCTCACACTGAAATAATACCAAAGATCAAATAATAAATTTCATATTAGACAACAAAAAATGAAAATGATTTGCGTTTCAAGTTATGTAATAGAAAAAATCATTAATGTCTATAATGCAAAATAGTACAGTAACAAAGCTTTAGTTGTGTTATGATTGGTTGCTGTACAGTATATGCCTGTGTTAAGTCTAAATTATGAGTAAATATTTATTATTAATAATTATATTTATTTATTTTTTAACCACTCAATCCAAGAGCAGTGCTCACTTCAAATTTTCTACATACTCATAATGCCATATTAAAGCAAATTCCAAAAGAGCTGGCTGAAGAAATAAACCAGACAGTTCTTCAGAAGAATGTCTGATCATGATCTGAGTGTGAGCTGAAGCTTCACTGTAATTGAGTGATGCTGCAAGACAATGATTCAAAACACAGAAGCAATTCCACACCGGTATGGCTGACAAGAAACTAAATTAAGGATGTACAGTGACCTAGTTCAAGTCCTGACCTGAATCCTACAGTGGCAGGACCGGTTCAAGACCAACTGTAACAATCTGTCAAAGCTTTTCTGCAAGGAAGAATGAGCCAAGATTCCTCAACAGAGATTTGAAAGACTCATATTAAATTACATGTGGTGTTTAGTTGCAGTGTTTGCTGCCGAGTGCTGTCAAACCAGATATTAGACATTTACTTTTTCACAAGGTTGAGCAGTTGCAATCTGATTTATGCAACCTCTGGAAATCAACAGTCCACCTGGAAATTAAGCATGATAAAATGCCCTGGATGATAAAACAAGAGCTTCAGAGGAAAAACAGATTTGCCAAAGGCTGAAATCATTGTACGAAACAGAGAAGTTTAAGAAGTGCTTCTCCGATGGCTTATTTTGACTGTGCCAGTGTCTAAATGTGGATAAGCTACAGCAGGTAAACATATCAGCTGTATGGACGCATATGGAATTTAATCAATCTTCTTTTGGATGAGCCTATATCTCGATTCGTCAATCCCAAAAACAATCTTTTACTCTATGCTAGGGATGCACCGACCGGATATTCAGTATCGGTATCAGCTCCGATACTGAAAATTTTGCTATTTTTTTTTCCAGATGGGTCTGATCCAAATCGGATACTGTGTGTACTCATACTCCATTCAGCATTCAGCATTCAAACAGAGTGTCATGTTTGATTACAACTCTCTCTGAGATTATTCAATATTCCCATTTTACTTGAACTTTAGATAAAGGTCTGTGGATTTGCATAAAATTACTTTATCTTGCTGGGGTTTATTGCTGTTTCTTAACAGTCTGTTAGATCACAACAGTGGAGTAGAGAGGTCTATGAATTAGCATCATGCACACAGTGACTTGAATTTAAAACTATGAAGAAAAAATGCTTAATAAACTGTCCATGTTGCTTTAAGTACATCATTCTGCAGCCAGGACATGCATAAGCGATTTGTGCTGCTCTGTAGTGGAGCCTTTAATATTTTTATAGTTTTGCGCATTGAAAGATTATTAAAAATCTTGTTCTGTTGTATCTATCATATATTTTTGCCCTATTAAAAAGCTGCACAATATATTTAAAATAAACATCTTTAAATTTCATATTATTTATTTTCTTATATTTTATATTTATATTAGAGCTGTAAAATCGATTAATCTAACAAAGGTTTGTTTACATAATATATGTGTGTGTGTGTGTGTGTGTGTGTGTGTGTGTGTGTGTGTGTGTATATATACACACATTATATATATATATATATATATATATATATATATATATATATATATATATATATATACATATACATATACATACACACACACACACACACACACTTTTTATGTAAACAAACTTTCATGTTAGATGTGATTAATCGTGATTAATTGATTTGACAGCCTCAATTAATATACAAATCTTGTAAATTGTTTAGATGTACAGTATATAAATCTAACAAATTGCATTCCTTGTCTATGCTGTTTTCAGCCTCCCATCCAGTAATGGCAAAAAGCTTTGTGCTCAGTTATTTTGATATGAAAAAGTCTCAGCTTTCAAATTCTGTATGAATTCCATCACGAAATTCAAACAATAAGTGTGGCAATCTTCCTCTTTACTACTAGTTACAGCACAAAATAAACATGAATGAAAATCAGAACGTATGTTCAGTGTTTTGGTAAAAAAAAAAAAAATTTGGGTGCAGCACTACTATGCCAGCACAGCAATCTCTTCCTGTCTAAGTGGGCGGTTTGAACTGCAAATTGGACCAGGCATCCTGCCGATAGTCAAAAGTCAGGCTTCAGGAGGCTAGATTACAGTCAACAGAGAACTGGGCACTTTTGCATTGAGAGACACACCGAAAGGTAAAACAGGCAAACAGAAAATGTCAGAAGAGATCATGTATTTCTTCATTTCAGTGACCCTCCCTCTATCACTCACCCTCACCGCACCGCATCAACACAGGACAGCTTTGTTAACCTTGTCGCCTGTCTGTCCCTCTACCCCCTCTCTCTTTCTCTTGCCTTTCTGTTTCTTTCTCTTTCTCTTTCTTCTCTGCAGATAATCAAATTGGTCTGGGTCATGAGTTTGTGATTCCTGTCATTCTTTTGCCACATAAGAGTGAAAACCCTCTTTCAGCTGAGCAGTACGTTAAGTGGTATATGTATATATTAAACACAGAGAAAAAAATAAGGGAAACATCTGACCACTGAGTATTAAAGATGGCTTGTACAGGCTTGATTTTCAGGCATGAGTCCAGAGCCATCTATAACAGGAAAATTAGATGTCAGGAATAAAAGCCTACTTGTAGAGGAAGAAAGAAGGACAAGGATATGAACAAAAGGAAACCATTATATTATCAACCCAGAAAACAAATTTCCTGTCTGTGTGTGTAAATGTGTATAATTTCTGAGGGATTTGTTTCATTTTTACAATGGCCTCAACCAGCATTTGCAATAAACTCTCATGGAGTCAAATGTCATATTTTATGTTTTGGCAAATTGGTAGATAATTTGTATGAAATATGACATCTCATTTGTATGTTTTTGTGCAATCTGCTTATGCACTACTAGTTGAGTTTAGAGATAGGGGTGGACCTTTATGCTTTTTTTTTTTTCTAAAAATCTCTGTACAAATTCATCATGTCATAAAATACTTATGTTTTCACATGAGATCAGGTTGGTATTTGCACTTAAGCTATTCTTAAATGTATAAATTTCACTGCATTAGATACCAGTGTCATTTGTTTTAAAGAAAGTCATAACACTGACTTGTTTACAGTTAGTGGTTACAGTTAGGAAACCTGTGTGAACTAGAGGAACTGCCTCCATGAACTTAAAACTGCGGTCACACAAGGTTACTTCAGGTACTGTAATGAATAATTCTGTGACGTTTAGATCCTCTGTTTGCCAAACATCTTTTCACTATATGCAGATTCATAGGTTAGAGTTACTTGAACATTGACTGAGTAATAGACAAAATATCGAAGAGATCTGCTTGCACTTTGACTGTCCCAGATTCACATGTGTGTGACTGGAAGTGAATGGAGCATAACATCTAGTGTGACCACACCTTTGGGCCCTGTTCCAAATGGCACACTTCATATGCACTTTTGGTCTTGTGGACTTACAATGCTTGCTGCGTGCACATGTCCGTTAAGTCCATGAGACCGCAGGGTGTCCCATTTGTCATTTTAAGTTTCAGAAGTGTGCTTGCGAGCGCCCCCCTTGCGGTTGATATGCGCCCTTGATGTGCACTGAAGCGAGCTCCACAACGTCAAAATCTATATTTACTGTATATTCAGTTAAATGTAATTTGTTTCTAGATACCACATGGCATACTGTGTTATCAACAATGATAAATCATTCATCCTCAAGTCTGACTTAAAGGGATAGTTCTCCCCAAAAACTTTGGTCTACATTTTCCCACACTCATGTCATTCCAAACCTGTAAAAAATATATTTATAGAATAGTAATACTTACTTATAAATAAGTATAAATGTGGCTATAATTCATTATAAGCATAGTCTTCATAGAAAGTGTTGATAGTAGTAGAAAGCGATGTTTTTTCTCAGAATTGCAAGTTTATATCTCATAATTATGACTTTATAATCCAATTGTGAATCAGTCAAAAAGTCTGTATTTTTTCCTCAGAACTGGACTTTATAACTTTATAACAGAATTGTGAGATATAAGTTTATATCTCACAATTCTGAGAAAGGAAGTCAGTGGCCAATAATGTCACATTTCCTTATGAATGAACTATGAACCACTATGAGCCACAACAGGCTGGGAGCCACTGAACTTAGATTAATACATAACAAAACACAGAGATTAGAGTTAGATCAGGCCTGACGTGACCGGACAGCTTTGAAGAGCTCTCTCTGACTGATATCTCTCCTCCATTATCTCTCCTACACACCCTTTTTCTGTGGTTTGGTTTCATTAATGGGCTTTGTTTTTCCTGAGGTATTTTGAAAATGCGCTCTTATCTTTACTCAGTCTACAGGGTATGTTTTAATGCTATGTCTCGGGGCAGTTTGAAACCACAACTTTTTAAAAGGATGGAACTCTCTGCCTATCAGACTGTTGTTCATTGTCCATGACCCCCTTAAAAAAAAAAAAAAAAAAATACAGCTTAAAAACCAGGTAAGGTAGTTGACTGGTCTCTTAGTCTGGACAAACCGGTTAGACTGCTCTGCCCTTCAGGTTTTAAAAAGGTTTTCAGAGTGCAAAAAGAAAAGCAGAAATCTTTTGTAACATTATAAAATATTTAGTGTCACTTTTAATGAGTCTTTGTTGAATAAGTATTCATATGTTTAAAAAAAAAAAGAGTAGAGTATAAATTTTACATTTTACATTTTTCCATTACAAATTATATCAGCATAAAAAATTGAGTACATTTGAAGTTTAATGGAAAAATTCACATGAAGATTAGTGCCACACATTTGCTTATATTACATAAGTGTTGCAAAATCATTCTTCATTATTTATATTTCATTTTTCATTATTGATGTCTTCATTTCCAATTTTTTAAGATTTATTTATTTTTGCTGATTTCCAGATTTAAATTAGATTTAGATTCCCACATTTTTAATGTGGAACTTGGAACCCCACTGCATAAATCTATCATCACTCCAGACCATTTGTTCACCACTAAGGGCAAAAGTGAGAGAGGAAAAAAGAGGAAAAGAGCGTGAATGAGTAAAAGAGGGAGGGAGAGAGTTATTGAGGTTTTTTGTTTTTTTTTTGGAGGGCATGCTATTGGTGAAGGGCACAGGGCAAGTTATGCTCCAAAACTACCCTAACAGTCTGAACGATTTCCTGTATGATTTCCCACGCTTGCAGAAAGTGAGAGGGGGAGAGAAAGAAACTAAGAGAAGCGAAAAGAACGAGAGGAAGGGAGATACTACGGAGAGAGATATAGCGAAGTAGAGAGGAAGTGTCATGTCTCCGTTTACAATTAACAGTTGCACTGACGCCTTTCTGTTCCTCACTGATGACAACCAGCTGTCCATGACAGAGAATGACAGCGCTGAAGAAAGAGAAAATGAAACGCAGAGCAAGGGGAGAAGAGAAATGTATGAGGGGAGTATGAGGAGTGAAAACGGACACATGGGGAGAGCCAGAATGAGTCTGTGGGCTAAAATGAACCAGTGCAAAGGCTAATGCAGCCTCAGTGCCATCATTAGCTTCAGCGCAGATGGGCTCCTCATCCTGCTTTACCACAAACAAATTCTGCTAATTGAAGAATAGAGAACGCAAGACTCAGTGCTATTACCCTCCAATCACATGCCAAAATCTGCCATTAAGGACAGCAATATTAATGTACACAATCCCACATCCTTTAGAGAACCACAAATTTCCTAAAAATCTGACTAGATGATCGTCTGATGGAGCTTTCTGATGCTAACGCTAATCTATTATTGATTCCTCATAATGGCAGTCATTTACATGTTTTATGTAAAGCTTTCTTATTGTTGAGAAAAGCATTAATTCAATTTCATTTCTAAGCTAACAATGTTTATATGATATAATCGCCTCACTTTGTGACTAATTCAGTTAGTTTTGTAATTATGTTAGACGCTATGCTTTCAAACATATAACCATAAAATGGATGGTTTAAACTTTAGCTACTTAGACAGTCAAAAGCGATTTCTTGAAGGATCCAATACAAACTATAGCTACGAGACACTTTGTCAATTCTTTATTGATCTTTTTAAATAGCTACACTGGCTAGAAGCACAGACTGATCTTTGTTGTCTTACTGACAGTTTATTTGAACTGACACCCATTTTGTTTACACACGCAGTTATAAATGAGGTACAGCATGTTTTTGGCAAAAGGCTTTTTTTTTTTCCTTTTCTTTTCTTTTTTTTTTTTTTTTTGTAGTTCAAATAGCTTGATTATATTATATCACTTGAAATGCAGTTCTAAGTTGTAAAATATACAAAGACCATTATGCCATCTCGCAATACCTTAAATATAGTCATAATATTCTTTACTGAGAATTTAACAGCTGCAGGTTTTTACTGTAAATTTAACAGAATATTTATTTACAGTTTATTAAGTGGAATTACATATGTGAATATGGATTGTTATTTAGGTATATTTATTAAATATTACATTGAATATCATGTTTTTTTAATCAAATATTTAATATATGATTTAGATAATATATTAACATATAAATATTTATTCTAACATTGCCTTGTCTAATAAGTAAAATTTTACAATACACTTTTTTACAGGAATTTTTCAATGACAAGTGCATGTTAGTATATATTATGCAACTTGTTTCCTTTGTTACAGAACACGTAAACTTGCATAAACACACACGTTTGTTTCACTATATTACTGAGGACACTGCATAGACTACCATGGTTTTTTTTATGAGGTTAATTTTCTATCACCTAACCCTAAACCATACCCATCACAGCAACATGTGCAAAACCAGATTTAAAAAAACAAAACAAACAAACAAAAAAACAAAACAAACAAACAAACAAAAAAAAGACATGTTTGGCCAATTTATAAGCCGTTTGACCAGTAAAATGTCCTCACTAGTCGGATGTCATAATATTTTACTAAGTGAGGCCATTTGGCCATCACATATAGCCAAATCTGTACACACACACACACACACACACACAGAACAGTGTGTTTTTTCTATAAAGAAGAATAGTAGTGTACTTTTACACACACACACACACACACATATAGTTTTTTCCTCTTTCTCCTTCCTGTGACATGACTTTGCTCATAAGAGAGTAAAGTGACTATTCATTTAGTATCTGCCATACTCTTGCCTAATTGACTCAATGTGACGTGCCTGGACATGCCACATCCCTATAACACATACTAAGTGAGTTTTAAAGCTGCTGTCCATAAGATTTGCCTCTTAGTCGCCATCTCTGTTTGAAAGTTATATAAAGTTATATGCGGAATTATTATCTTTACGTGCATTGTGCATCGGCACGGCTCCTCAGCGCGGATGAATCTAATGTTTGCTGTCAGTCACCATACCAATGTGGATACTGTACTTCGGAATCACAGATTGTAGTCTTGAAGTATGACCAAAGTAGGAATTTTCACCGTAAAATGTCTGCCACTTTTGTTCTGACCAACTGAGGAAAAAAGCATTAGGCCTACAATAAATCGCGCTGCCAATGGTGATTAAATCTATCGATCGCTTAGTTCATATGTCATCAAACCGTGCAAATTATTATTTTATACTTTGTTCTCAAATTGTTAATGTTAACAACATCAGCATTGCGTGGCTGTGTATTTAGTGAGTGTTAGTGTTATCTGTAGATTTTAAATTTCTGTAGCCACTCCGCAGTCCGAAGTCTTTTGCTTTTTGACCACGGCTGAATCTCCAGTTGTCACTGATGATTGTCATTTGGACCTTTCGGGATTAAAATCCGCCATCAAAATGATAAGTTTAATTATTGCAACTGCTGTGAGAAAAGGCTATAAATGAACCGCTATCAGCAGCATCCTATATGCATAGTCTAGCCTGGACTCCTTCCTTCTGTTTACAGACGTGACAATGACGCAAAGACGAACGGCTGCATGCTCAAATTTCCCGCAGAAATCCACCAGTATCGATTTATTTTAAAACATTATTACAAGCTTACTGTTGTGAATCAGGCTAAGGTAAGGAGATAGTTTTGAACACTGGCTGGTTATGTACTTATGTAACAAATTTATTTTGGATCATTTTTAACCAAAAAAAAAAAAGTTACGGACTGCAGCTTTAACTAATAACTGAGAAATACAAGCAACCCAGGTAAAGAACTGAACAGGACAATGGCGGAAAGTCCTAAAAGACAACTGATTCCTGGTATTCATGTCTCTACCTGTAGAGCTGAAGGCTATGTAGGATCTAGAAACCACTAACCAGGTATGAGATTTGCCTTGAAAATAGGCCACACATGCCAACACACCCACAAACATGGTACACAGAATAACAGAGCATTGTGACGAACATGCATGCAAACCTGCCTTGTATATTGAGTGGGTAGCACAGTGACACTGTGGCTCAGCCACACACAAACAACACAACAGCAGAAAAAAAACCCTCAGGAAAACAATTCTCACAGTGCGAGAGTGTTTTCCTATACACAAAACTCGTTCTACCACAAAATTACGTTTCATTTCTTGACAAAACGATCAAGCTCGACTGCGCATGTGCCGCTGAGCCTGTGAGAACGTGTGAGATCGCCAACATTACCCAACTTGCCAAAAAAAAGAAAAAGGGAACAGAGAATGACATAAAATGGATTCATGGAAGTATGGCTGACTTTAAACAACCTTTTAGTACTTAGAAGGAAAAGAAAGAGTGTGTTGGATAATGGCATCATTAAATATAATAATAGCGACATTAAATATAAATGTGCCTGAATGTGCAAGCAAGTTACTGAAGAGACAAGATGAGGTGGCCTCTTTACTATTAACTGGAGAAGATGGGCTCCCCAGGGCCAATATTCCCTACACCAAACAAGGTTACTGTCTTTCCTCAGGCGAAGATCGGCCTAGTGTCCTAATACCGTATCGCAACACACTCAGTGCAACACAAATGCAACGTCCTTATCGATTCAAATACACAGCCAAAAAAAAAAAATTATTCTCAGCTTGTTGCTTCAGTGTTTAGGAAGTAAACACATTAGCACCTTCGGCACATTAAGGAATCTACAAATAACATACTCAGCTAGCAAAACAAACAATTCGTCTTGGCAAATGACAAGAATTTGCTGCCGAGTTCATGTGAGTTTCACACACTGCGCTGTCTCCTTAGACTGCAGAAAGTCCCTTCTCTAAAATTTACTGGAACCAGCTTGAGCTGCGTCCTCATACCACACATGCCACACTGATCAGCACGAGAGCATGAAAAGAGGGAAAACAACATATCTAATAACTAAAGAGAGAGCGAGAGAAAGGATGGGAGGATGCCTTGATTGAATTTCACTGGCTAAAATTTAATTTAATTCATGAGCACTCACATGATAAGCCAGTAGCCCGCATGGCAGGAGGAGAGAGAGACGGACAGAAAAAGAGAAGTGACGCAGACAGGACTGATAATAGATATGGCAGAATTGGGAGGACAGGTCAAATTAAGCTAGGGGTAAAAAAAAAAAACAAAAAAAAAACAACTTTAGTCAAAACAAATCAGTCATGTTTCTTTTTAGTATGATTGAAAGACATAATACCTGATTTTATTAAACAATTCAGTGGTCATTTTATTGGTGCGCTAAACTCCTTCCTCTTGGACATACATGCTGATTTAGGTTTCTGTTGGTGGGTGTTCTAGCTTTGAATGAAACATACATTACACAAGAGTGTTTAGAGTTTCATAATGCTTTCATCGCCTCGTTTTGGATAAGAATAAAATGTCAGGTCATGCAGAGAATATCTTGTCTCTTTGAATTTACTTGTCTCCACTGGGACCCGACGTGAGATCCACCAATCAGAGAGGTTCCCGAATCTCAATCGATTTTTTGATTTGTTAAAATGAATGGAGAAAATATCTTGTGTATTTTCCGTGGGTGCTTGACAATTTCCATGTGTGCTCGAGCCCCTGAGCACCAACGGGATCGGAGTCTATGCCCTTGGATACTGTTGCTAGGTCTGACAAGCTTTACAGAATGTCAGTGTGATTTTCTTTAATAAGTGCTCAAAAAAAAAAAAAAAATGGTACTTAACTTCAATAGATATAATTCTAATGTGGGCTGGAATGGATTGTGACACTGCAAAGCATTTTATCTGCCACATTCCTTCAAAAAATTATACAGTTAAAGTGACAAAAACTGTGAAAACAGCAAATCAGGATTGAGACAAACGTTAGCGTCAACTGAAAAGAGAAAAGCCTTATTAACCAAGCATCTAATTCATCCAAGTAAATTTAATTCATATAATTGGCAAAAACAATTAATGAATAAAGCATCATTTCAATCCCATGTTTAAGAAACTTTTTGTTAGTTTGCCATTTAAAACTGGTAATATTAGTGTAAGTAAACAGAACTGTTTCCAACATTTCTACATCATACACACTAAGCGAATACCTTACAGGGATAGTTTACCCAAAAATGAAAAGTCTGTCATCATTTACTCACCCTCATGTCATTCCAAACCTATATGACTTGTGTTCATTTTCAAAACACAAATGAAACCTGAGAGATTTCTGTCCCTCCATTGAAAGCCCATTCCCACAAAACTGCACCAAGAGACTTTATGACGTTTATAAAGACGTTGTAAAAGTAATCCAAACAAATCAAGCAGTTCAGTCCAAGTCTTCTGAAGAGACAACCACTTTATATGATAGATTTAATTTAGGCTTTTATTCATATAAACATTGATTAATGTACATACATATCGTAAATATGATAAACAGAAGTTCAAACATACTTGATATGTGAGAACAAATCTCATTGGGTCTTGCTGAGACTCAAACGTGCTTGTGTGACACGAGAGAACAAACCTTGTTTTAAGCTAGCACGCTTGAGTTTCTGTTTACCATATTTTATGTGCTTGATGTATGTGCATTCACTGCACTGATTAATGTTTATTTGTGAATAAATTAAATTATGACAGAATTTTCATTTTTGGATGAACCATCCCTTTAACTAACTGTCGCTTATGTTTGAACCAATACGTATTTGAACTAATGTTCACTAAACTAGTATTACATTAATTTACCTAGGAGTAAATGTCATCTTACTGATGGTCTTCATTTGGGATAGAGACTGATGCATAAAATAATCCACAGTATGAACTTTAATAATTGTTTTAACACTGTAAAATTTAATTAGTTAACCTTGCTTTAAAAAGCATGCAAACAGATTGCCTTAAACTAAGTAAAGTAAAACGCTTCAAATCGTTCATACAGAGATCGTAAAACTAATCCATATGAACTGAGTGGTTTAGTCCACATTTTGTAAAGATACACGATCGCTTTATATGATGAACAGATTTAATTTAGGCTTTTATTCACATATAAACATTCATCAACTCACATATCAGACATGGTAAACTGAAACTCAAGCATGCTTGCTTGACGTGCAAGAACCAATGAGGTTTGTTCTCACGCGTCAAGCAAGTAAGCTTTTGTTTATATTTGCTGATCAGTGTTTATATGTGAATAAATTAAATGTGTTCATCATATAAAGCGATCGTCTCTCTTCAGAAAATTTGCACTAAACTGCTCAATTCATATGGATTCGTTTTACAATCTGTTTATGAACTTTTTGAAGCGTCAAAGTGGTAGTTGTGTAGACTGTCAATGGAGGGACAGAAATCTCTCATTCACTTGTGTTCCGAAGATGAAAAGTCTTACGGGTTTGAAGCGAGGGTGAGTAAATGATGACAGAATTTTGATTTTTGGCTGAACTAAGTAACTCTTTAACATTAGTAGACCCATCCTCGACCCAACCACAGGCTATACTCTTCAGCAAAATGGTAACCTCCCCAAAACGCAGACATAACATAAACCCTTTTAAAACCAAATATAACAGAACATTAAACAGTAACAAATCACCCCCTGTATTAATCTTATGCAAAAATCACATAAAATAACACTTAATTTCTAAATCTACCCCTAGAGTCTGAAGCAAAGCATGTTGGGAATTCAAAATCTGCTGTCACTCATTCAATTTAAGTTCTGCCTAATATAATCAATTTATCTTAACTAGGGTTTTCTGAGTAACAAAAGGCATAGTACGTAAATAGTACAGATTACTACAGTTTAACAATTAAGCCAAGTCAAATAAAAAGTGTTAGCTAGGACATTTGTTGGGTTTTTACAGTGAAGATTTGGTGAAAAAAATAAAATAAAAAAATAAAAAAGTACCTGTGTTCCTATAATAAGAAACATGACAACAGGATTTGCCATATTTTAGTATAATTTCTGCTAAACTTACATTAGAACAGAGTAAAGGATTGTTTGATAATACTAAAACCAACAACAGATGCCATGCCAGGGCTGGTATTTGCTGGTACAAGCAAAAAGGGAAATAACTGACCATGCCGGTCCCTCCAGACCAATAGAGGAAGAATCCATCTGGGTCCACTTTGAGGGTGATGAGGCTGGGTGAGCTGTTGGCCTCCTGAACACAGACAAATGGAAAAAAGAAAAGAAAAAATACAATCAGGTGGCATTCAGTGCATTCATGCAGTTTTACCAACAACATCAGTACTCCTATACAGAAAGCAGAAGAATGTCATTCATTTAATGATATGAACAACATTAGCAACTGACATGACTACCACTGAAGATCACTGGGAAACAAAGACCTGGTTTAGAACATTTCAACTGGAATTTAATTAAACTGATACCATAGTAACCAAGTCACAGTGGCAGCCATGCCAATACTACACATCAATGATGAACATACAGCCAATAAGCAGAAAGGCAGAGGCATATAGGCATAATGATTTAAAAGTAAGTCAGATAAATGGGAAGTGCTTGGAATGGGTGGATGGTCCTGAGGGACGGTACGATTTAGAAATGAATGTAATGACTGAAACCAAAACCTCAAAAGCCACAGAGAGAGACATCAGAGGAGTTAAATGCATAAGCTGATGGCTGCATATGACTGGAACTGCATATTACCATAATATATACTTGTATGTGAGAATAAAGACATTTATAACATTACAAAATATTTTTATTTCAAACAAATGCAGTTCTTTTGAAATGTATGTAAATAATAAAATCCTTAAAAAATGTATCATGGTTTCACAAAAATATTAGTTTAATTAAAAATTAATATTAAGCAGCACAAATGTTTTGACGATAATAAATGTTTCTTCTGCACAAAATCAGCATATCAGAAAGATTTCTGATCATGTGACACTGAAGACTGGAAAACATCAGCTTTGTCATCACAGGAATAAATTACATTTTAGAATATATTAAAATACAAAACAGCTATTTTAAATTGTAATAATATTCCACAATATTACTGTTTTGATTGAAAAAAGCAGCCTTGGTGAGAAAGAGACACTTCTTTTTTGTAGCATTTTTAATCATTAATAAATATCTTTCATTATTTGACTGGACTGCCAAAAGTTTTTACATAAAGTTGGATTAAAAATGCAAAATAAGATACACAATAATCAAATACCATTCACTAATGTAAACATGCAACATCCCTTTTACTTGAAGCAGTGTACTGTACTGTTGCATATTGTTCAACATATTACTTTAGTACGCAGTATACACTGTGCAGTGTGCAGTATGCTAGCATTCCATACGGTCATAGCCAGCAGGTGACATGAAAACATGGTTTTCGACTCTTATCTATGTCCTAAAGAGCGAAAACAAAGATCTATTTGCACGTTGTTGTTTTTTTGCCCCATTAAAAATTTTTCACTGGTCAATTACTGAAAATATTTCAAAGACACTACATCAAGGCACTTAATCTGATGTGTTTGGACAATCAGTTAAGAGCTAATCTCATCTGCATGTGTTAGCAGTGAAGTGACGTGCGACTGCTGATGTATAGTTGCAGTCTTGTGGAATGTTTGCATATGATTAAATTAATCTGGGAGCACAGATTTCCTTTACAACATCTCTGAAATACTCCACCCAGTGCTGAGAGATATAAACACACACACACATACACCAGCTGTCTCTAAGCACAATCAAATGAATTTGCATGCTGACTGCTTTTAATGTTTGCATAAACAAATGGTACTGTTGCAATACTACTGCTGAATAAACTTTATTTAAAGCCCTGTATACTATCCGTGTACACAGACCTCTCAAAACATCAGATGAGCTGAATATAGTATAAAAGACAGTAGGAAAAAAAATATACAGACAGCATATGAGAGAAAGAGTCTGAGTAACAGCATATTTGATTTTGTTATGAAGGAAAAAAGTTCAGTGCGTTCAACAGATCTTATGATCTTAAAGGGATAGTTCACACCAAAATGAATATTGTGTCATCATTTACTCACCCTCATGTCATTACAAAACTACATGACTTTTACTTCTGTGGAACACAAAAGACAATATTTTAAGAAATGTCTCTTTTTTTTTTTAATAGAATGGAAGTCAATGGTAACCAAAACTGTATGGTTCTGAACATTCTTCAAGAACGAAATCAATGCCATTTTGGGGTGAGCTATCCTTTCAAGGTCCTTGGTTACCACTCTTCACAAACTGGAGTTTTTTTTTTTGTGCACTGGAAATGTTTTGGAAAGGCAAAACAGGGTAAACAACATTACAAGTTGAACGTGGAGAAGGGAGGGAAATGACCTTCACCCTGTAAGGGTCTCATTAGTGTGGGTGTACAGGCTTATAAAAACCTGTCAAGCTTCTCTGACTCCCAATGTCAAGCCCTAATGATCTGACACATGCACACACACACTCATACACACACACACACACGACGATGACCACAAATGGAGGTTTTGTCATATTTTGCTAATATGCAAGGAGAACTTTATTCCCAAAGTTTATCCAAATTACAGCTTCATCTTTGTGTGCATGGTTGACATTTGCACGTCAGAGGACTTTAAATGGTTATTTGGGTAAACCATTAAAGCGAACTGAAGCTTGTGGCCAGCAAATGACAGCAGTGTGTGCATTCTCTCAGACAGAGGCGCACACAGTTAATGCATCAACAATGTGAGTTATTTCAGTGGGTGAGTGGCCTGCTCTCTTGGCTCTTGGGTGTATTTGGCTTCCAATATTTACATGCTTTTATAGCCCTTACATAATGCACATACACACACAAACTATGACATGACTAACTTTAACACCTCAAAGTCTAGTAATGCACAACAAGTAGACAGAATAAAAGAGACAAAAAAGATTTTACAGTAAAAATCTGTATAATCAAAGCTATCAATAATAAATCATTGTTTAGTTTGGCAGCATGTATATTATATGTGCCGCCTTGTCAACATGCAGCTTTTTATGTCTAGACTTCACCTTTGGACTCACCAGATTAGCAGGGCATGGACACATGTACATACAGGTAAGTAAGGGGTAATGTAAAGCCAGTCACTTATTATTGCTAAATAGACCCTGACGTGAAGCAGAGGGGTCATGGATCACAGAGGGGGTTTATTTTGCGATAATGACCATAAATGGACATTAAATACTGATTTGTATAGAAAATATAATCTTATTTGTAGATTAGCATAAAGCTTTTGCTAAAAAAAAAAAAAAAAATAGTCGCAAATGGATATGACTTGTCTAATATTATTAAAGTAGTTATACATATTGACAAAAATATAAAAAAAATAAATAAATAAAAGTTATACATACTGCAATATAATGCACAAGGTCTGTTCACACAAATACAAATGTTCGGTATAAAAATTTGGACTGGACTGCAAGCATTTTTTATTTTTAAACAATCTGTGAGGAAAAAAAAACAAAAAACAAAAAAAAAAACGCCAGACAGGCTGAATGAAAACGCAAATTCGCCCTCTGCTCTGACAGTGGGTGGCTCTTATTGAAAAGCAGAAATATCACGGTTACCCCAGTACACAAAGCGCTATGCAACTTTCCATCTCTGACACCTGCCTGTCACATAGAAGTCAAAAAGTATATACATGTTTTCAATCAGCCAGTCAGTATCCATTTATCATATTTTAATGGAAAAGTATGATCTTCAAAGTCTGTTGCACAAAAGAATGAAATTCATACAAATATTGTAGGGGTGGTCGTTATAACCAAAGTCTTATTTGACAATAACGATACATATCACGATGTAGATATTTTTATTTTTATTTATTTTTGTTAGTTTTGTTATTTTATAGAGCAGCAAGTTATTATCTCTTTTGTTTGATTAACATTAATGATGCAGAGAGCAGCAGGTATATTAGGCTGCTGTCACTTTAAGACCTAATGCACGGACCCATTATACCGATACGCATCCAGTTTATACCCAACTGTTTACATCCACTTGAGACAACCGACTGTGTTTACGATGGGCACTTTAACATAATTGTGTGTGTATTTAATTGTGTACGAGACGCAGCTATCTGTGTGCGCACTTCAGCTGTGTCAGTCAGCGCCAGCACCGCATTAAGTTCTTTTCCACAGCTTATTGTGCTTAACTCTTTTTAACATCAAACACTTCCTGCTTTATATTGACTCATTCATGCATTTCATCCCTCTAAAGTGTCAATAGTGCTGTGCTAAGCATATATATATATATATATATATATATATATATATATATATATATATATATATATATATATATATATATATATATTATATTATACACACACACACACGTGATATCCCAAAATCTCAAACAATAGACATTTCATACAGTCACCACATTATATATGTCATACCGCCCAGCTCTACAAATTTGGAATGACATGATGGCAAAATTCATTTTAGAGTGAATTAACCTTTTAACATTTACCAAGAGGTATAAAAGCAACTGCTGAAAACAAGGAATGACAAAGAGTGGGAAGAAAATGCCAAAGACGTCCCAGGTTAAAGTAAAGAAAGAAAGAGGGAAGGAAGAAGGAAGAGAGACATTTTCTGAAGCATTTACATGCTGATTTACAGCAACCTTTCAAAAGAGCGAATGACTTGGTCTAAATTGCACGCACACCAAAAGGTCTCCTTCCTGAATGAGAGGGCAAAACAGAAGGAGAGGAAAGGCTGGAGGGGGTGAGCAGAGGTCAAACACACCCATATGTGAACTGTGGGTCATCGACTCGGACACGTGTTCTGTTTGAGTATGCAATAATTCCTCTGTTCTTCCTCAGTCTCTGTCTTCACCTTGCTGAAAGTGTGTGGATGCTTGTTTTGCGGTGAGGCGAGACTCCATTAGCAGTGTGGCAAGAGTCAACAAACGCAAATACAGCTGCAGTGGGCCACCTGGATGAGTGGTCCCCTCTCAGCCCTTTCCAGGAAACTGTTCATAGACAGCTCTTATCCTGAATAATCAGCACGCGCAAACGAAAAGCTACTGGATGCAAAGCTCCAGGATGATGCATTTTCTTGTTTCTGTGCTATACTTGTTTCCTGTATCGTCTCAAATCGCTGAATTTTTTTCTGGCAGCAAACCAAAACAACATGCTGGTATGAGGTCGGTCGAGTTTTGCATGTTGCAAACCACATCAACCTCTTGCATTGTGCGTCTGTGTGCACCAAGGGCGTTTTTCCCTGAGAGTGGAGGCAGTGCCTACACAACAAATTTCTGATGAGAAATAATCAACAAAACAAACAAATATTACGAAATATAAGATCAAACATGTTCTTCTACAGCAATATTGTCCAAAAGTAACACTCAAGTTTGCATCTTTTTCCTCCCTTGAGATCAATGCATTCTCAATAATGTCCAAAGGTGCACCATGATTATGAGGTGTGCCTACATGCAGCTGTGATTGGCTGATTACCTATTACGGTTGCAACAGACATGCAAATCACCGGTGGAAATGGATGGAATAATAATTACAAAGTAAACAACTCACCCACTATGATATCATCACAACAAACTTGAGCACGTAATGATCTGCGAGCGAGTCACTTTTAATGAACATTCAGCTAAGTGTGACCATCATTACATTTGCACCATTTATTGAGGATTTGAAGGCTGTCATTCACATTTAAACACAGATCAACACACGACATCAAATATGATAAACTGAAGCTCAACGGTACTTGCTTAACACGCAAGTACAAACCTCATTGGTGTATCGCACACCAATCAGAATCAAGTATTCAGACAGACCATGGTATATGTTAATAAACAGATACAGTACTAAAATATTACAATATTAGTTCTTTGTTGACAGAATCATGTAAATGCTGTCCCATGTACTCTGGAAACAGTGTAAAAATCAAATGGAAATAGCACTCAATTTGGAGTTTTATTTGGATTAAAAAGCCATACTCAGAGAGAAATCATTGCCTCCACATTTCTGGTGTGCATGCACATGTGTTCTAAACAGTTTGTGGGCTTTCGTGTGACAAACACTGGACAGACGTCTGAGGAATGAAGAAATAAGAAGGGGAGAAAAATGTGATCAGTCAGTGGGAGGACAAGCAAATAACAAAATGAAAGACATACGGAGAATATGAAGGAGGGAAAAATGTGAAACCACAAGAAACATTTTTTTTTTTTTTTTAAATTTCTGGAGAAAACATGAGTGGCGCTTACAACTGTAAGAGTATAGTCTAGTATGCATAGTCTAGTACTCTCCAGTAAGTGTTACAGTACACTTGTAAGCATACTAGACTATTGTAGGTGCTTATGGGGCCGTTTCCCAGACAGGGTTTAAATTAAGCCAGGATAGGCCTTAATCTAGAATAGTTAATCGTGGCTTAAAAAATGGCTTTCTGCAACACAGATTAAGTACAGATTACTAAAACCTGGACTATGGAGTCCTGAATTAAAATAAACCAGATTAATTTAAAACCAACTGTGCTAATCTGAATTAGCATGAGAGAGGTTGCCTAGAAAACATGGAATGAACCAAGAAAAGCTTAAAATTGCATGGAACTGAGAAGCAAATCCAAGGAAAACTATGGCAGCAGAAAAAGTAATGCAATCCAAAAAAAAAAAAAAAAAAAAACTTTACTAAGCAAGAGACAGTTCGTTTAAAGCAAGCTAAATACATCAACTGTGAAATAAAAGAACTGCCTGGATATCTGTTTGTAATGAATTCTATATATATAATAATCCTATGATTATTAATGCTTTTGTTTTGCGCTTTACATAACAACAAACTAAACATAACTATTTACACATGTGATAATCGGTGTTGGCAGTCTAGAAATGACACTGGTTTGATCCAAAGCACTATCATAGTGGTTGCTTTATTACATAAAAAAGGCAATTCTTGTTAGCAGGTCCTCAACCCAAGCACAAGCTCTACACTTCACCACAATGGTAATCTCCAAAAAACACTAACATAACAAAAACTTTTACATAATAGAACATCAAACAGTAAGAAGACTCTCCATATTCTCATCTTTCTAAAAAAAATGCATAAAATAACACTTTTTCAACATGTACTCTCCCAATTCAGCCCGGTGCAAAGCATGATGGGAAGTGAAAGTCCTGTTTGATTGGGTTACTTTACTTGACTGACACATGTTATTTCAAAATGAAATCAAGTGAGTTCTAGTAACCATTTCAAGTCAATTTAGCATGAAGCAATCACATTTGAACCAGAAACAATGGTGTTAAATCAAAATAAATTGTTTAAATAAAGTGAACAGCATCAAAAAAAAAAAAAAAGTGTCTTCTTTGAAACACAATGTTAATCTGAAGTTAAACCTGCCTCCTGGTAGGTTTAATTTAAGCCTCAATTTAGTCCTGGAGTAGCTCTAGTCTTCCTCCAGGAAATCAGCTTATTAAACTCTGGACTAGACTAAGGCTAGGACTATTTTAAACCATGACAGAGAAAGCAGATTTCTGTTAATCTGGTTTAAAGGGCCATTTTATTCTAGGACTAGGCTTAATCTCTGTCCGGGGAAACCGCCCCTATAAGTTTAGAAGAAGTATGATGCTAGGGTGGTGTGGGTGGTTTCCAGAGCATTGCTTATTGCTATGCAGTTTCTAAAGTGTTCTGTGTGGCTTCAGCATGTTGCTAGGTGGTTGCTATAATGTTCTGGATGGTTACTTACTGGCCCAAGTAAAATGGAACACAGAATTGTGCATGTTCTCCGCAACCTGTGTTTATTTTTTTTATTTTTTTTTGTCAAATGATTCATTTAGCTATGAAATGTAAACCAATCATCTTTTAACACATTCAAATTCATCACATAGAATCAAAAAGATCAGTGCAGAAAATGTGAAACAAACCAGATTCTTTCTAAGCATGATCATGAGTCTCTATACACAAACACACACTGCCTCAATTAGGATATTAAAGAAACCAACAAAATGTAAACAACATTAATATTATAATATGTGGAGCAATTCCCTTCACAGGATGTGCCAAGCTCTTGTGTACACATGTGCACCAGACATGACTAAACATGCACAGCTCCCTTCTTCCTCAGAGTCAAATAAAATCTCTTAAACACACACACACAGATTTTGTCACACTCAATATAGTCAAAACAATAATATTTACCCTGAGACACACTACTTGTGGCCTTAAGACTGTGACATTTCCAGATTTACCACACGACATACAAACACGCATGTGATGTGTGACTAATAAATAGAGCAGTTAGCATTAGTACATTATGAGGAATGAGAAAAGGGAAGCAAAAACGAAAGTGGAAAGAGACTAATAAGTGAGGAGACAGCAAGTTTGCCATCAGGAACAGAAGTAGAATCTAGTGAATCTAGATGTCAGATGTTCAGTCTTTTTGGGTTTCCTGTGATTTTCTTCTCTCTGCCTACATGGTCTCTCATTTTTCTGTGCCTCAGAGTGCCAGGCGTCACTTCTCAATATTTTCCTCCATGTTATCTCCTTGTTTGGCCTCTGTGTGTGAAACTTCTCTCCGCTCACGCACAGTTCGCCCTCCCTTCTTCCCTCTCAGAATTATTCTCCTACACCAGCCAAACTTTTACTCAGTCACCCTGTGTGTCCAAGTCGCTGCTGTTTTTCTGTTCCATTGAGAGAAATACTTACATAGTTTCTTGCAGTTCACACAGTTAATCACAAACCCTAAATACTTCCTTTGGAAATCCCTCAGAGAGAAAAGGATGAATAATATAGTCCCTGTGAATCCTGTCAGATTGGTTTGTTTAGACAGAGGGTATGTTCATTACAAACCATCCTTACTGGGTTTGGACAACATTTATATTCCTGTTTAAAAAACAGTTATGCAAGACATCAGTATTTCTCTCCCACACTCACACGCACACACTCACAGATATGCAAAATTTGCCATTGTATGATATATGTATGACTGTATCTAACTCTTCACGGCTTCCCATAACTACGACCCTCAGTGCTCACCTTCACCCCAAACACCTGTCAAGCGGAAGACAAAAGCGGATAAATTTGCAAGTCAAAGCTCACAGCTAGCTGATGTGCTCAGGGGCATCAGTCCTACAACACGGTCTTCACTGTACTACAACCAAGGACTTAATTATCCATCTTAAAATTACAAAAATGACTCACTTGCCACGTACACACAGCAATATTTAGGGAGCGAACAATGCATTTAAACAGAGACTGTTTAAAAGAATGATGGTTCATTTGTACATTCTACTGTTCAAAAGTTTGGGGTTGTCTATTATCTATTATGCTCTCCATGGCTCTCCATGACACACACACAAAAAAACAGTAATATTGTGAAATATTATTACAATTTAAAATAACTTTTCTATTTGAATATATTTTAAAATGTAATTTATTCCTGTGATGGCGAAGCTGAATTTTCAGCATCATTACTCCAGTCTTAAGTGTCACATGATCCTTCACAAATCATTCTAATATGCTGATCTGCTGCTCAAGAAATATTTCGTATCAATGTTGAAAACAGCTTTAATATGGTTGTAGAAACCACAAAACTTTTTTTTTTTTTCAGGATTGTTTGATGAATATAAAGTTCAAAAATCATTTGTAAAACATTATAATAAAAAACATTATAAACATGATAAATGTCTTTATCACTTTTAAACATACTGAATGTGTCCTTGCTGAATAAAACTATTAATTTCTTTAAAAAAGAAAAAAAAAAATTGTACTGACCCAGTGTTGCTAAGTCATTTGGGCTACTTTTACATTGTTGCCAAGTGTAGTTTTTGTAGTCAGCGAGTTGAAGCAATTTTTACCGTGATTTGGCTAGTTTTGATTAGCAATTGGGCAGGTTTTGTTGGCAGACCTGGCAACCCTGTACTGACCCCAAAATGTACTGACTACTAAAATCGTAATGCTAAATATGGCTGTAGTTAAAAATGGTAGTTGTAGGAATAAAAGTCCTGTCCTGCCTGCACCTGTTTGTTTATGCCAGGGGTATCAAACTCAGTTCCTGGGGGGGTCACAGTCCTAAAGAGTTTAATTCCAACCCTACTCCAGAGTAGATACTACATTTGAATTTACATCGCGACCATTAAAAAAAGTATGTTCTATGAATATAGGTAGTATGAATGAAATTTGGACATACTACATCCCTGTTGTTACTGTCATGTGACCTACAGCTAGCTTCACTGGCATTCATAAATCCTCTCCCATGACCTCATGGGATAGTAAAGTGTCCATCAAATGCACACTTCAGAATCTCGCCAGAAATAGTCGATCTTCCAGGTACTTTTCACCTACTGTTTTTCGAATACTAAGCATTCAGGCATACTGTGTTGGCGTACTGTTTTTAGCACACTACGTAGTAAGTATTCAATTTTGGGCGCAGCGCTGTAGTTTTCAAATAAGCATGCAAGGACTTGATTAGCTGGATCAGGTGCGCTAAATTAGCGTTGAAGCTAAACTCTGCAGGGCTGTGCCCCTCCAGGAACTGAGTTTGACTCCCCTGGTCTACACTATAATGTAACCTAACCTGAAAAACTGTGTTTCTTGCATAATGAGTTTTAAGAAGTCCAATTTATGACACCAATGTTGTCAGATTTCAACAGTTACGTAGTTCGTTGTAACTGTTGAAACTGTTCGTTTGTTTGCAAATTCAATTAGATTGGAGCAATACTTGCATGAATAGAGACTAAGGACTAAGCTTAATCCTTTTCTGTGGAACCGGGGGTGAGTGTTCAATGCTTCTAATTACAGTTTAGTTGCTCAGTTGGGTGCTGCACACAGTATGCAGATTTAATGAAAATTTGTTTTTTTACTACCTGTAGTCCTCGGCAGTAAAATGCCACACAATGTGAATTTGTCACAAATAACCAAACTCTGTGTACAAAGTGAGACTGACCAGATTGTACAAAGTTACAACTCTATTTATCTGCAGTGTGTATGTAGCCAGAGAGGCAGCAGACTTGATGGAGGGGATTAAGTCTAGCTGCAGTCCATTCCGTGATCAATTAGGATCCTATCCAAGCTGGCTTCCAATCCCAGACAGGTCGAGGGTTGGGAAATGCTCCATTGAATGTTTAAAGGTGCACTAGAGCATTACATCTTACAGTCCGACTCACACCGGTTCATTCTGAGAATTAGATAATGTGTTATAGATCATTAGATCACATCAGTAGCCACAATGTTTGACTACAGTTTCTTTTAGAGAGAAGAAGAGATTAACAGAACAGGAGGGTGTTAGAGAGGCAGAGATGTTAAGAGAGGCTCTGTTACATCATCTTCTTTCTCACTGATGTCTGACATTAAGCACTATGTGAATGTCCTCATCATCACTGGCACAACCGCAAGGTATAAAAGGGACTCAAACACACAACAGACTGTTAAATCACAAAACAAAAACGCCATACCATCACTAGGAGTTCAAGCCCTGACATGACATATTCGCGCATTGTGAGTTTACTTGCACAGCTCAAAAGCTTTTATCCATGTCTGTCATTTTAAGATAATGCACAATGCATTATGACATATGAAACACTGTGTGACTTACACCTTTCATCTTAGAATTATAGAGCTAAAACAAAACACTGTTTTCTCCCATACATATTTTAAAGGGTTAGTTCACCCAAAAATGAAAATAATGTAATTTATTACTCACCCTCATGCCGTTCCACACCCGTAAGACCTTCGTTCATCTTCGGAACACAAATTAAGATATTTTTGTTGAAATCCGATGGCTCAGTGAGGCCTGCATAGCCAGCAATGACCTCTCTGAAGATCCATGAATGTACTAAAAACATATTTAAATCAGTTCATGTGAGTACAGTGGTTCAATATTAATATTACAAAGTGACGAGAATATTTTTTGGTGCGCCAAAAAAAAACAAAATAACGACTTATATAGTGATGGCCGATTTCAAAAAAAATTATGAATCTTTTGTATCGAATCATGATTCGGATCGTGTGTCAAACCGCAAAACTGCTGAAATCATGTGACTTTGGCGCTCCGAACCGCTGATTCGACACAAAAGATTCATAACGCTCCGAAGCTTCCTGAAGCAGTGTTTTGAAATCGGCCATCACTATAGAAGTCGTCATTTTGTTTTTTTGGTGCACAAAAAATATTCTTGTCGCTTTATAATATTAATATTGAACCACTGTACTCACATGAACTGATTTAAATATGTTTTTAGTACATTTATGGATCTTAAGAGAGGAAATGTCATTGCTGGCTCTGCAGGCCTCACCGAGCCATCGGATTTCAACAAAAATATCTTAATTTGCGTTCCGAAGATTAACGAAGGTCTTACGGGTGTGGAACGGCATGAGGGGGAGTAATAAATGACATTATTTTTGGGTGAACTAACCCTTTAACAGCATTCACCTGTGATCTTTAAAAATCATGAAAAATTCAGGTGTTCTTGATTACGGTACAATGGGTTTAAAGACTCCCTCAAAGAAAATGTGTTTTTATCTTAACACAAGTGTATTGTGATAGAAAAACATATATTATATTAAATATTATATTAATAGACTAACACAATTTGAGTAACATGTTAAAGAACTTTGAGACACAACTACCTGGTTAGTTTCAATCACTTTTGGAATTTCATAATCTCACATATTTTATTATAACGTAATGAGCAGTGTACATATTAGAGCTATAAAAACAAACAAATCGCCATTGTGATGGATCTGTCAATATGGGTCCAACTTTGCACACCCATCTCAACAAATCCATTATCCCAACTTATGCAAAACTATACAACAGGTGTTTAGGTATTTTTCTGTACTTTTTCTGTTACCATGTAGCATTTTAGGTGGAAATTTCATTCAAGGGCCTTTTACATTATTGATTAAATGAATAAAATTGGCTTTTGTTGAGATATTCTTGACAAAGTCTCAAAGTCTGATTCCAATAGCAAACACTCTTTACCAAAAACGGGTCAGAAATTGCCTGAAGACAATAGAAGGTTAAACTGGCTTTGACAGATAGGCAATTATGTCCTTAACTATAGCTATGACCTCAGTTAAGGATATAATAAGACCCCATTATAGTTAAATACAGCTAGTTATTTATTTATGGATGCCTCTGAAGACACAGACTTATCTGCCAACGGATGCACACACACACACACTTCAAATGAAATGCCACTTTCTACGCACAACAATAAGAACAGTTCTATAATATTGAAGGTTTACAACAGCCTCTCTCTCTCTGTTTCATGCACACACACACCTGGAGCATGTCTTAGTAGAGTGAACTCAACACAAACCACTCAGCATTTATGAGCTGCTTAAGTTAATTATTAATGACTTTGAAGACATGAAGTGCATCAAGTTGTACAGGCCCACTTTCTCCTTACTCAACGCCACTCTTATCAAAAGGTGTTGGCTCTTTAAGCTCCAGTTAAGAGCAGTGGGGATCAGCTAAAGCGGCGCTCAATAATTTGATCAAATAATGGAAAAGAAGCGAAGATTTTCTCCCCCTAATCCTTCAACATAATTACAACTGTAATGGCTATCCAATGCGAGATTTGAAACATGATCCGTACACACACACACACACACACACACAGGCCCTTGTTGCCAGGAGAGCAACTATGCGGAAGAATTTAGAGGAGATGGTGATTTCTTGTAAACATATGGGTTTATGTTGGCATTAACCCTTCAAGAGAAATACTCAAGGGGAAATTGTGCAAATTATGTTTCCAGTGAGTTAAATAACATTCAAATACCAAAACAACTTATTTTATTTTGACCTTTCATGAAAGGTCAAAATAAAATAAGTTTCACCACTGTCCCTCAATTGACATTTTATGGAGAGGTCTACAACAATAGGATGGATGAAGAAGAAATGCAATTATGTCTAAAACAAAATTTAATTTCTATTTCATGAGAATATATAATTTATCTCAGTCCAATTTATTATTAAATTACATTTATTCCGAGTGCCTTCATATGAGCAGAAGGGATGTGTTCAGAACAGGGACATCTTACATTGATTTCTATCAGTGGGAGGTGGATGACATATCTACATACATTTTAGAAGTCTGTCTTTACAAAGTATGCCTAAATCAATTCATGGTATCATTAATAAAGGTTCCAAGACCTGAACTGAGTTCACATATGTAATTATTTTATATATAAATAACTACTATAAATGAACTTTACCTATGTGCTGTTCATCTGCATTACCTTCAAATGACAGACTGAAGGTACCTTTTGGTTCAGGTTTTTAAAAATGTGGTGTGTTTAATATTTTGTGTATTTCTGAAATCTGATAGCCCCATCACGTAAATCTCATCCTGATATCCCTTACTCAATTCCAAAGAATTTCCTAACATAAGCATTATACTGTCAGGATGCTTTTCTGCTTCACTTCCTCCTTCAATGCGAAAAGGTTTTAAAGACCCAAAACATGTTTCCTGACTCTAATGACAAACATGGACTCAGAAAATGGGCCTGATCCACAGTGTTTTGATTTGACACTAAACTGGTCTATAATTATGTCTAGAAGCAGTTAAAGGGTTAAACTCAACTCCATATGCGACACAGCTCATGAATTTCATTGCTCTTACATATTTAGCATTATCATATTTCTCGGTAGAAAACAATTTGCGAGTAGAACAACTCGGTGTGAGGAAAAAACATCATCAAACATAAACAAGTTGAGTGAGAGTTATGAACATGAGACCCAGAACACAAGAACTCGATCTACTGGAAGAGCGTTGAACTCCACATCTGTCCTGGGTGTCAGATGTACTCCTGTAAATTACTTAAACAACATGAAGTAACACAAGCCGGGAATCACGCCATATAAAATCACAGAGACGCGCACGGACGCGATCTTCTTACCTCGTCCCATTTGATAAACTTGCTCCCCCGTTTGAGCACCTCATGGACAGACACCGGTTTGAGCTGCAACGCGTGTACTCCCGGTTTCGCCCCGGCCATGACTGCTGAATCGACGGGTGGCGACGCCTCTACTTCTCGATTTGAAGTCTCTGACCTTTAGTGTTCAGAACCAGAGCCCGAGCCTAAGCCTCGAGTCCGGCTGGCTCAACGCACGCGGACGCGACTGTCACACATTCACGAGCGAGCACAGTTTATGACTTTCGCGATTGTTTATTCATCTAAGCGCTTATCACGGCAAGGACTTGAATTGATATTTTCCTTCCTGTCCGTCCATCCGCTTGGTAATGATGAGATCCCCGCTCAGGAGAAACTTTCACTTGACTTTGGTCCACGCTGGAATTTGCTCCTCTTTTCCTTCATGTTTTCTCCGAACTAAATGGGAGCGCGAGAAGGACAGGGAAGGAGAGAGAGAGAGACGGGGGGAGTAAGGAAGTGAAGGAAGAAAAAGAGAACAGACGAGGGAGTGTTTTTCTTTTCTTCTCTTCTGTCTTTCCGTTGTCACTCCAGTCTTTATAGAAGCATGTGCTGCTGGTATAATGTATTAAGAATAATTACTTTCACTTTCCTCTGGTACAGTTTTCCCCCTCTATTTAAGCATGTTTTTCATCATTCCAAGAAAGAATGTTAAACACGAATCTCGCTGTGAACCAAAGCACTTGAGTACATATATAAAAATAATAATAATAAAAAAAAAAAACTGCTGTCAAATGATTTTTAAAATAATGAATCGCACATTTTTCTGTAATTTATCACGATTAATCGCACATAATACTAAAGTTTTTAATATATATTATAATATAATGTAGAAACAGCATAAAGATGGGAAATTTTTATATTTGTTTAATGGCATCTAAGCACTATGAATGAGGGCCAGTATATGATACCAGTAGCCTACTTATGTCTTTATTGAATTTATTTTTTTTCCTCAGTTATAGCCATTGAACATTACAGTCTAATTGAGAGCTATACATTTTAGCATTTAATATGCATTAAAAATATTTATAAAAATAATAATATTAATAAAAACTTTTAATTTAAAGAGTTGGTTCATGCAAAAATGAAAATTCTGTCATTAATTACTCACCCTCATGTTGTTCCACACCTGTAAGACCTTCGTTCATCTTCGGAACACAAATTAAGATATTTTTCATAAAATCCGATGGCTCGTGAGGCCTGCATCACTTATATTGCCCAGAAAGCTACTAAAGACGTATTTAAAACAGTTCATGTGACTACAGTCGTTCAACCTAATGTTATGAAGCGATGAGAATACTTTTTGTGCGTCAAAAAAACAAAATAACGACTTTATTCAACAATATCTAGTGATGGGCAATCTCAAAACACTGCTTCATGAAGCTTTGAAGTTTACAAATCTTTTGTTTCCGAATCAGTGGTTGGGAGCATGAAAATCACGTGATTTCAGTAAATGAGGCTTCGTTACGTCATAAGTGTTTCTAAATTTCAATGGTTTGCGTGACTTTGGCAGTTTGATTCACGCTCCGAACCACTGATTCGAAACAAAAGATTCGTTAAGCTTCGAAGCTTCATGTTTTGAAATCGGCCGTTTCTAGATTTTTTTTTTTTTTTTTAGCACACAAAAAGTATTCTCGTCGCTTTACAATATTAAGGCAATATTTAACCACTGTAGTCACATGAACTGTTTTAAATACGTCTTTAGTAGCTTTCTGGGCAATGTAAGTGTTAATTGTCTTGCTGGCGATGCAGGCCTCACTGAGCCATCGGATTTTATGAAAAATATCTTAATTTGTGTTCTGAAGATGAACGAAGGTCTTATGGGTGTGGAACAACATGAGGGTGAGTAATTAATGACAGAATTTTCGTTTTTGGGTGAACTTTTAAAGTGAACTTAAAACAATAAGATAAACCCATTGTAATAGGCTAAATGTCACATTTAGCTGTGCCTTTAATATATCAGGGCTCAACGCTAAAGCATCATCCGAAATCACATACTTCCCAACTATATAGTAGGTGAAAAACAGTATTTGATAAAATAAGTATGTCCAAATTCACGGTACTCATAAAAAGTAGGCAAAAAGTGGCCAAATGACCTACTACTTCCAGCAAGATTCTGAAGTGTATGATGGACTTTTTAATATCCCATGAGGCCATGGGAGAGGATTTGTGAATGGCAGTGAAGCAACACAACTGACACTGGTAAGTCACATGACAGTGACAACATGGCAAAGTAGTACGTCCATATTACATTCAAACTACACACATTCATACACACTTTTTAGCGGTCGTGAAGAAATTACTTATTCAAAATAAGTACCAGCCTACCCGAGAGTATCTAATGCAGCCTAAGTTTTTTTCTACTGACCCAGTCAGGCCAGTTTAATGTGTTAATTTTGACAGCCCTATAAACACTAACAAAATCCATTAACATGCAAATTAACTCCAGCCATCATATGTGGATATAAAAATTAGTATGTTATATGCTTAATTTAACTTTCTTTTCTAAATTAAATATATAGAACAACCTCTTTCTCTCTCTCTCCCTCTCTCTCTCTCTCTCTTTCTCTCCAAGTAATCCTAATTTGCACAGTTATAAACTAGGATATTTAGCCTACTTTCAGTCCTCTAATTGGATTTATCAGCATGTTGATATTTCACGTAACAGCACCAGGACATTTCGCAATTTCAGAGACAGCCTTGGCTTCTTAGGGACAATTATTATTGGTGGAAAATAACTGGCCGTAAGTGTTGATTGTTAATATAACTGTATTAATAAAGCCAAATAAAAGGGTCTACATGTAGGCCTATATATAAACAAAAATAATTACATTCCACTCAAGGATATTTGCTTATGTGATACTGCTTTAATTTTGTGCATACCACCAGTTTGATCAAATCTCTTGTACACTGAACTACCTAAACAAACTGCGTCACAGTAGAGTTAACATGCTTTGATAATACAAAGTCCAGTGAAACCATGGATGTTTGAGAGACAGTCTAGTCTTCAGGTATAGGCTTTCCCTGTTACTTTTTTTACTGCATACATTGCTGGAAGGTTCCAGCTTGTCAGTGCCCATTAATACGGCCCCCCTTTCTCCTCCTCATTCCTGAACAGGTGTCCTCTTCCCAGATGAAAATATACAGTAATTCTCCTGGGAGAGTCAGAAAGCAGAAAGACGGTCAAAAAGTGACCCTTCAAAGGTGCACCTTGCTCATTTTCTCAACTTTTATTACTTTTTGGGACACTCACTCCCCCCACACACAGACACATATTTTCAATGTCAAGCCCAGCTGGGCCTCTCATTCTGTGCTCTGAATGTGTCTTACAACCCCGGCTGTGAAGAATGAGATTTGTGGACTCAAGAGGGCATGTCGCTTTGGTAAAGCTGGAACAGAAATTTTGATGAAGAATAATAACCACTGCAGAGAAACAAAGAGAGAGAACGATGAGAATATAAGGTCATGAGAGGAGAGATAACTGTAACTTCGATAACTGCAGTGGTCCAGTCGCTCTAATCACAGACTATTTCTGACTGAAAGCCAAGCACTCACAAAGACACATTGTATTTTAGCCCAGAGACACAAGTTAACATACACACACAGCCTTATCCAGAACATATTTGATTAAAAAATATGCCATTTAAAGATGTCATCTGAACTTTCTACAAAGTTCCTTCTCTTTTCTTTGCTCTGTGTATCTTTCCCCCTGTTTTACCTAATGAGAAATCCCTGACAGAGTCTACAGTAGTGGCAAAGGCTGATCACATTACTTTTTAGATAGCAGAAATGTGTGCCAAATGCTCTGAAACCTCCTCAAAAGCTTCTTTGTTAAACCTCAGGCAGGACTGTCTCAAGGTCTTCCAAGTCAAACAGTTCACTGTTGCCATCTAGTGGTAGGATACATCATAACTCTGGAACGGTAATACCAACCAGGGGAACGGAAGCTAGAGACAAACACAGTAGTTACATGTTATATATCATTATAATATTACAGCATGTAATTGATATGATTTTTTTTTTATTAAAGTGCCAACAAATGGGATTTAAAATGGTCATAAATCAGTTTTCAGTTGCCTTTTCTAGAGCATTGGTTCTAAGAAAGGGTGCTGGAGTCCACTAGGGGGCCTCAGCAAACTTCCAAGGGGATCTCGAGATTAATTAAAATGGTTTAAAATGACAAAACAAGTATTAAAATAAACCGAAACAACTAAAAATCTCTCTCTCTATATATATACTACACGTTTTTTTCTTTATACAGGGTTATGTTGCCTAATTTAAAATTAAATATTAAAATTATCGGATTTTTTTTTTTTTTTTCAGTAAATCATACCATTGAAAAGTCGGCCTTTAAATATTGTTGTGGACAATGGGGGCCTTTGAAGACAAAAAGGTGAAAACCACTATGTTAGAATCTGAATTTTTACACAAACGCTTAACACAACAGCTGTGTTATTAATGCACCGGTTTCCTCATCATTCCTTCAGTTTCTCTCAATGGCCACAGCTGTGGACTAATCAAACTAATCTCTCATCAAAATGGCGCTTTTGTTTCCTCTCCCCACCCACTGCAGGCATCCTCGTCGCTCTGTTCCTTCCCAGATCCCTATTTCACTGGCTCTCTGTTGTTATACCCCTAACATAGGTCATTTTCAGTTTGCCAAACACTCTTCTGCCAATTCATTTTTCTCTATCTGTTGTTTGTTGTGATGCCATCTTTCATTTCAACCAGGTGGCAGCAGCACAACTGAGATTAATGCCTTGGTTGATAATTCAGCTAAGTATATGTGTGTACTGTCTTTCTCTGTGCTGGTTGTGTAATTTGATATGTATTGGTCAGAATTTATTTTAAGGTTGTCATTTCATCCTGGGTCAGTCATGAAGGCAGCGAATCGTGTGATTTCAGAGAAATGCTATTAAGGAGGGGTTTGACAAGAACAGATGCAGCAAACTTCATTGTTTATTTTCATGAATAATATTTTGAGAATATGTTCTGTAAATCTGCACAGGTCTGAGTCAAATGAATTCAGACTCCCGATGGCAGTCTACTGCTGTGTTTTTTGATTCCTCTGTTAACTGCATGTGCCTAAACTCTCGCACTGAGCTTTTGCCCATGGGTGAGGGGTTGCAGAAATTGGGGAAGACAAAAGAAAAGGCTTATTTTGAGTAATTTCACCTCGTTCCTTTTTGTCCAAGCTCAAACAATAATTTTATCTTTTATAATAAAACTATTCATTGTACACAACGCACCACAACATGTGAGTAAAATGACGTGTTTTATTTCATGAGGCAAATCTGACATGATTTATTGTGTTTTTAGCTGAGTATATCAGGTAGTATTAGCCATTCTTAAGAGATTATTACAAGTTCACACAAGAATCAAGTCACAAATGCAGCTTTACCCTCTTACCCTCGCACACCTAGGGATCATAAAATGCTACTTAGAGACCATAAGAGGGTTGCAAGATTGCAATACTGTACAAATCTACTCTAGATGTATTAGCACATGATACTAGCGTACATAGAAAATCAATATTCACCAATAATGTTCAACATATTTAAAAAATCTGTACATATGCCTGAGTTTACGGATGCATATATGAAAAAAAAACTGTGTCACAGCATGCAGTGGGTTTACTGGACTGTAAGATCCAGACACAGCATTTTGAATAATTCATTGTCTTCATGCCACTTGTAAAACATCATAGTTAGAGGTAGGAATGTGCTGTGGCCTCTACAATCAGCCTACAGCATTCTAACAACATTTCACTACTTAATTGTTTGTTTGTTTTGTTTTGTCTTAAGTCAGTAAGTTTCGGCTGAATCTAAAATGTCTACTGACATACTGTCTTTCTGTCAGCTGTAAGTAAGGAATAATTGACAATGGGCTGTTTAATTATAAGAAAATAATACACACCAAACAAAGCAAAATGCACCAAAAGATTTCTTTAGCCCCGCCCACTCCCATGAAGCACTGCGAATAATCGAGTCGATCTCCCTACACTTTGAAAATATTTAAATATGATTATATTTTGCAATAAACTTCAAATATATTGTTTATACACACACACATATATAGTATATATACAGTATAATATGCTGTTTGCAGTGGTGCTGTTTGCAATGCTTCATGGGATTGTAGTTCTTTCCCTCACTAAAGCCGTTAAATATACAGTCTTGTAGTTGTACCTTTGTATTTTTGATGGATTTTCAAATACTTTTTTTGCTTCAAATGAAAATTTGTAATGTTATGATTCACAACTTGGCTTGGTTGATGGCTTATAATGCTTTAACTAAGACTTTTTTGAAATCCTTGTGGGAGAAATGAATGGAAAAAATACTTACGCAACCAACGCTGCTGCAAAAGTGGGCGGGCACTGTTGTGCTCTATTGATTGGATCAGGGGGAGGATAAGTTACTTTAATTTAAGTGCCAACAAAAGATTATGAAGGCACATGAATTTAAAAAAAAAATATGATAAATATAAATAAATCACTTATAATAAATACTGCAATATTCCAATTAAAAATAAAGAGTTGTTTTGATTTCATGGTGACTTTAACTCACACAAAAAAAGTTCTGGTTTGGCTAGCTAGTGTAACAGGCCTGGTGGGTGAAGGAAAAGTATTGTTGTTCCCTTTTATACACTTTAATTTCTTTATCTAGGCCTATAAAATAATAAAAGTTACTGAAATCAGACAAAATCTTAACAGAGTTCAAAAGTGTCACATGTAGATGCCACTATCAGAGAAACCTTTTGTTTTTTATTCCTCACTTATTATAGCAACTAACTTGAAATAACAGGATTATCTGGTTGAATTTAGCCTGAAGTGAGGGTTGGTGAACTTATTAGTCAGCAGTAGACAGGAAGAGAGAGGCTGACAGAGAGGGAGGGAGAGAGAAAGGACAGCCGTGGCTCAGAGGGGGTTACACACACATCACTCGGGTGAGGGAAGCAGAGTAGGAAAAGAGAGGAGGGGAAAAGGAAGGACAAAAAAGAAGGGGGACACTGCACTGTTTGTTTTCGTTTTAATTGCTTTGACTAAGAGAAAAAACGCTGCTGTTTCTCTTTAAATGCACGGATAAATCATTGTAAACGGCTTCCATTTTTTATTTGAAGGAAAACAGTAGGCCACGAGGAATACGCTGGAGTCTGAAGTGATTTGAGCGTTTGTGGCTTACTTTCTAAAGCAGCAAAAGGAGACACGCGGTTTGCAGTCCTGTAAGTGCTTAGCGGCTTGATAGTTTGTGACAACAAGACCAAGCGAAACAAACAATCAAATATAGTTACTTTACATTACTTTAGAAATATTATCAACTAGTTGCCAAATGTCATTGAGTTCTGCGAGAAGGAATAAATAATAGCTCTATTAGTGGCCTTATAAATCACACTGCTCAACGAACAAGGGGAAGAAAACCCTATCTACTTTACCAGCCGGTTATTCACAGCATATATTTGCGGACTATGGCGGCGGTAACAAGTCCAGAATCGAGCCAACAAGCTCGCGTTTACTTCCAGACGCCCCCCGGTTCAACCGAAGAAGCCGAGACCCCGGTCCGCAAGCAAGGACGGGTCACAGTGAAATACGACCGGAAAGAACTGAGAAAGAGACTTAATTTGGAAGAGTGGATTATTGACCAGCTAACGGATCTCTACGATTGTGAGGTAAGACTATTTGTGGAAGCTTTACTAAACAAAAGTAAGCTAGTCTAGACTATTAATCGTTTGTTGGGGCTGTATATGGGTTATTTTATTTAGCTACTAAACTAAAGCCACCAACAGGTTAAGAACCTATTGTGGCGCCTATACTAAATAGATGAGTGCGCTTTGTAACGGCAGCATTGATCAAGTTATCTTATGCAGCTACCGTAACATCATTACAAGCCAATGGGCAGAATGTAAGTATGTGTTTAAGCGTCAATCTGCAGTTGACCCACATTCTATTTCAAGAGACTTTAAGCGCTGACGGGAGAGCGCATTAGTTACTACGTTAACTGTATTTCTACTTTATCTACCTGCGCGTTATCCCGTAACGCGCGGTGACGTCACGTGTACGTCGCTTTCGAAAATGTCGGTAAGGAGGTTAACCTGATGAAACTAGTAATAGTTAAAGACTTTATGTGGCGCGCAATTTAAACTATAAAGCTTAAGTCTGGAAAAGGTGAGTGACGATGAGATTGACCGTGTAGCCTACCGTCTCGTGGGTACTGTCTCTTAATTTTGATTCATTACAAGGATTTGTTTCTTTTCACTAAAATGATTCATTCAGTGACCCGTCTGTAAGCTATATCGTTACACCAGCTACAACAGTTGTCCACACGTCCAAAAATATGCGTATACTATCATAAATCAGTACTTCAGGCAGTATTCATAAAACGGAAGTCAAATGATGCTTGGATAATGTAGTAGGCTACATCCACAGAGATTCTAACTGGATCAGAATTCACATATATTAAGAATTCGATGATTTTTGCACATGTAGACATGTGATGTTCTGTGACCTTTATGTTTTTTTGACCTGAGACCTAGCTTCAAACAAAATATAATTTATCAAAAATATTTCACTCAGATGTTGTTAAACAGGTACAGTTTAACCACAAGGCGCAATTCTCCAGGTACCTAGCTCTCTGAAAAGAGCTACAGTTTTGTCATTTTTTTTCTTTTAAATTTTTCTAATTTGATGACCCCTCAGCTCCCATGACCTGAGACAAAAACGTTTTTGTTGGCCAAGTGGTTCTTCTTCAGTGTAAGTAAAAGGACAAATATGCACTAAAGATTAATTTTAATAGGTCTACTGGTTGTAAAGCCTTCTTTTACATAAAGTCTTCAATTACATGAAGTCAAAAATTAGTGTTGAGACTGACCATAAATCTGTCTTGGGATGGAACCTCCAGCATTTTAACAAAAGAGATGAACACGTGGTTCGGCATATTCCTCATGTCTCTTGTACCCTCCCCCAATCTATAACCACACAGCCAGAAACAAGCATACCCGTTTGCTTCCTCGCGTTATCCAAACCCATGTCAGCATGTTAAATCCGCTTTGCCAACTTTCCTAGCTTTTTAGTAAACAATAATGCATGACGTGGCGGTCCTTAGTCTTAATCCTTTTCATTTAAAACTACTTAAATTGTCAGAAGCCAGATACCAATTTTGCTGTGGAAGGAGCATGGCGTGGCATACTGCCATTAAGAGAAGCAATCAAGTCATTATAATCTCACTTTTTGCACAGCAAGTGTTTGGTTTCCCTGAATATGGAGTGTGTAGTATTTTAAAAAGAGTAGACAGAAATGCTTCAGTAACAATGTTACAGATGTGGCTTGGCGTAAAGGAAAATTGCTGCGGATAATAAAAGGGAGGAGAAAAATAAATACTGACTGGCAGGGTAAAGCATGAGGGCTCAAATCATTTTTCAAGCTCAGCAAGTGTATGTTTTCAGGGAGTGATTGACTAATAAGTCACTGTGATAAATTGTGATGAGACATCATCACTTGATGTGGAGTCCTTTTGTAATCAAGAACTAATGGCAGTGTTAAATGAAGTTAAAAAAAAAAAGAGGATGCAAAAATCAAGGGAGAAGTAAACAGACAATCATTGATGGAGACTAACAGACGGTCTGTGAAAGAGTTGGAAGGAGGGAGGTATAGAGAGGGACAGCTGTGGCTTTGGCCAGGAACACAAGGATGGCGTTGAGTGTTTTTCCTCCTTCCTCTCATTAACACTCACACAGTGTGTTGCACTTTGCTACATACAACTGCACTTTTTAACACGTGATGACACGCATGAAATTGCAATATAAATGTCTTATTTGGATTTTAGTCAAGTGAGTACATCTGAACACTGGTTAACATGGTAACAGAGTAGGTCCACAACTCATGTTTGCTACCATTTCGTTCACTTTGGAATGAATCAGCGAATTTCTCCTATGTGTACAAGATGGGAAAGGCAAATAAGTGAAAGAAAAAGAGGATGGAGGATCTTCTGACAGGCTTAGGAGGAGAAGGAGAGGCATAATTGTAGTGGGATCATCGGGTTGATGCCGCATAATGGAGACTGCCGAGCCGTGAGTCATGACCGAAGGAAATGCCAGTGACAGGCGAAACTGCAGGAAGTGTGTGTGTATGTTTTGTTTCTCTGATGTTTTAAAAAGGCAGTAAAGGTCACCGCAGTCTCGTGACCTCAGCTTTGGAGCAGTTCTTTTGTGTGTGCACGTGCCGCGCAATGATGAACAGTGTCAGGATGTTGAGCCGCTCTGTATATTGGCTTTATATTTACTTTGTGTTGAGTTCTCATATCTCCTTCCTTCCTTCCTTCCTCACTCTCAGACCTTATTTGAATACTTCAGTTCCTCACCTGCTAGCTGCTGTCAAGCACACACCCCTCCCCCCAATTGCACCTGTATGAAAGTGTGTGTGCGCTGTGTGTTTTTGCATGCGTGTGTGTTTTTGTGTATAGGGGAAAGAACAGGTTTAGGCATGTCCTATATGTCACAGTCAGAATACATATTTAAAAAGGTAGCTTTGCATGTCTGTTAAAGATTTGCAAAGGAAAAAAAAACACTATGTACACCTAATCTACACTACCGTTCAAAAGTTTGGAGTCAGTAGTGAAAGTTTTGAAAGATGAATAATTTTACTCAGCAAGGATACATTAAATTGTTCAAGTACAAATGTTTTACAGTTTCTGCAAAAACGTTCAGCAGCACAACGGAACAATGGTAATATAAATTTTTTTCTTGAGCACAAAATGAGTGATTTCTGAATTACTGAAGACTGGAGTAATGGCTGCTGAAAATTCAGCTTCGCCCTCACAGGAGTAAATTACTATTAATTAAATCTTCATGTGAAAAAACATTACAGAACCAACGCCGGAACATTAAAAAAATCTTCTGACTTTTGAACTGTAATACACTCCCTATAAGTCAACACACAATTTTCTCAGGATCCATATAATTTGAAATGAAGATGAATCATTCTGCTGAATAATATTGCCACATATTACCTGCAGGTATTTGGAGATCATGAGATCGGGCCAAACCTTATGTTTTCAGATTTTATTGAATTATATCTCATGATTTATCATGTTTTGACATGAATTTACTTATGCAAATATACTTGATTTGTTGGTTATTTTAGGTAGATTAATTTGATTTTGAATGATTAATTTTGATTAATTTGAGTTTATACCTTTAACAGATACAGAGTAACATCAAATGCACTTCCTGGATAATCATATCATGTCCCAATTCACATACTGTACATCCTAAAGATAAGAAGCAGTTTACTTACTGTTATTTTTAGACTTTTAGTCAGTAACAAAGTGCCAAGAAACATGAGGCCGAAGTTGTCAGTTTTTAAAAAAAAGTTAAAGGTAGGGTAGGCAATTTTCAGAGGCTAGCAATTGCGAGCTAGCTTTGAAAGCATAAGATCCCACCCTCCCTTCAGAGCATCTCTAAAGCCACACCTCCTCCAAAACACATGAATGCGTACAGAAAAGAAAGAAAAAGTGTCGGCATTAAACTACCTCGTGTCTCAAAGCACATAACATTACAATAATAACATAAAACCTTAAAGAGCGCTGACCTGTATCACCTGACTGCTGCAGATTCATTTTGGCGTTGATAGTGTTGCCATTGAAACACATGTTTAAAGCCCGGGATACACTGCACGATTTTTGGCTGTCCCAGACGAAAGATTGCTATCGTGAAACAATCGTGGCGATTTCTGTGATCATGGCTCTTTATCGGTGGTCCTATATCGTACAGTGAGAGAGGTTCAAAGACGACCGTTTTCCTGGTCTTGAGACCAAAGATAGCCTACGATCATTTTCTGACAGTGTCAGAAATTCAGCATGATCAACGCAGTGTGTGTTTGCTGCTACGACCGCTGACCAGCCAATGAAAATGCAACATGAAATTAGGGATGCACCAATCCGCCTTTTTCGCTTTCGATACCTGGGATTCAGTATCGGCCGATACCGATCCGATATTCAAGTAATAATAAAAAAAAAAAGTGCTAAATTACCTAATAAACTGTATGCCTCACTGTGTGGAAGAGACTGGGATCATTCTTTTGTGCAAGACATCAGGTTTGACTTAAACATTACTTTCCTAACTTTGTAAAACAAAATAACAAACAGACACAAATTTAGTGAATTATTTATTAAATAGTTGTGCATCAGTGCAACAACTGTAAATAAACCAATAGCTTTACTAGCTTGGTAGACATTCAAAATAAACAGGAGTCCAGCTGACTCTTTCATCCATGACTCATGACTTGTTTTTCATGACTGTTTTGAGTCATATGACATACTAAATATATTTATATATAAATATATACTATAAAATTAAAAGACATATCTTTTAAATTTATAGCAGAGGTTTTTTTTTAACGAGACAGCAACATATGATATATAGGACAGAACAAAAAATGCTATTAACAATCTTTCATTGCACAAAAGGATTATAATATGAATGGCTCCCATACAGAGCGGCACAAAGCGCTTATGCACATCCCGTGTGCAGAATGATGCGCTTGAAGCATCATGGAGTCACAGCGCACCGCAGCAGCGCTCCGCATTGAAAAGTTCAAAGCACAAAGTGAAGATATATTGATGCGTATTGTATTACCGGCATCTTTGTCTACAGATGAAGTAATATAATAGAAACATTGAAACTTCTTGGAGAGAGTTTTATTGTGTTGACTGTCGTAACCGAACGCAACACGCAGTTTGAATGCTGAATTGAGAATGACTGACAGCTGCAGCGGAGGGAGGCATTTACGTGAACTTTAATTTAACGACTTCAATATTTATCTGTATTAAACTATAGAATGGCTTCAGAACACTTGGAATATGGTGCACGGAAACTTTATGGTGCTTTTTAATGTTTTTGTGCCTTTTGTGGAGCTTAACAATAACACAGAATAGTACATGCACAATGTCGGATTTGGATCGGTCCTGTCCGGCCGATACCCGATCCGGCAAAAATGGCAGTATCGGAGCCGATACCCGATCTGAGTATCGGATCGGTGCATCCCTACATGAAATCAACGCTAAAACTGCTTACCTCAAGCTCTTTTCCTTTCTTCTTTCGCCGCTTCCTTTTTTTTTTCAGCACACATAAAAACTACAACTGCCAAAGTGTGATTCATAAAGGTCTTTTTGTTTACCACTAGTGCATGCTGATGACGTTGTTTTCTTCTATAGAAACTTGTATCGTAGCCTACGAGTCAACAGTTGTCATCATCGTACAGTCTACATGCATGTCGTACCCAAGTTTAATAGATCCATGTCGTACAGTGTGATAAAGTAATGATCTTATAGGATTGCTAAACTCGTGCAGTGTATCCCGGGCTTAAGATTGTACGACAGTCAAGACGCGTTAAAAACGGACGCATGCATGAAAACTTGTCCGGAGTTTTACATCTTCAACACATACACGTTCGGTGACTGTGAGCTGCATTACGCGCAGGACTGAAATGCAAGGACTGTCTCTTGCGGATGTGAAGAAACTTTCAACCAGCATAACAAAAAATGTTTCTGGAACAAATCACCTACCCTGCCTTTAAATACCGAATTTTAAGGTAATTAATTTTAAGGGAATGAATTTAGCTTGAAGCTAAAACTGTGCACATCAATTGTTTAAAGATGTTAATGTAGTATAAATGTCCCATTCTCAAAAGTATCCAGTAATTTTAGTTCTTGGTATAAGTGTGAATTTGGATGCAGCCATTGTCTCAACATCTAATTTAACATTCTACCGTTTACATAACTGCATTTACACATCCGCTAATCACAGAACCTAATTACAAAGAGGGAGGAGAGGTGAGTATACACACTAATTCTGATTGAGTAGTAATTTTCCTCACCATCCACACTGTAAGTCTAATGGCTGATTTATACTTCTGCATCGAGTGTACGCCGTAGCTACAGCGTAGGCTATTTGTACCACGCGTAGCCTATGACGTAGCCTGACGTGCACCTCTACAAAAACGTAACAACGCGTCAATTCTACGCGGACGGCAAGCGCTGTGATTGGTCTGCTAGAACCCCTCCCTCGGTTAAAAAAACTGGCGCGGAGCAATAGGAGAAAAGCGAGCATTTTCAACTTCCATAGGAATGAAATACGCTCTGTTTCAGGGGATACAGAAACGCCTCTCGGGCATGCAAGTGCAGCTCCTATCTCTTTGAATGGGGAAACATCAAATTCTCCAAAGCTGTTTGCCAAGCTTTTGATTAAATTTCATATTTGTAATCACCAATGAAATCTGACAACTGTCTCATATATTTTTTTTCTAAACGCTCGAATCATGACAAAAAAAACTGTATTTTTTTTTTAGGCTGAATCAAGCTAATGCCCATGCGCAGACCTAAATGCCCGTCTCTTGTGCCTAATTTCGGAGGCGCACGTCTGACTGTTTCTATAGAAACTGGAGCTTCTAACGGCCGCTGCAGTGACGCGATTACTTTTCCAGTCGGCGATTGGTTCTTATTTAGAAGGCGGTACTTAATCTGCCATATTGCGCGTTGCACTTTCTCCCATTCAAAACAGTACAAGTGACACGTCTTGTGTTATTCTATAGTCTTTGGCTGTTCTGTTCTCAAAAAGTGAACCACAAACCATTTTAAATGTTCCTCAGTTGTAACCAGAGAGAGACTTATTGATGTCAATATGCGTCAAAGCAGGATGTCTTCAGATCTGGCCTTTTCTGTTGGTCACTCAGTGATCCTTATGTAAAAGGGCTCTGATCTGGCTGGAAATAGCCTTCCCTTTTGTACACAGCCTAATTCAAGAGCAGAGGATTCAGCAAAGTGAACCAAGTTAACTTCCAGACAGACTGTCTGGCTCTCTAGCTTGTTTAAAATCCAGTTAAGTAATTCTGTGTTACTTTGGAAAGTTGCTGTAGATTGAAGCCAAGAGAGCCTTAGATAACAGCACTGGAGTGCACTATTAATTTGATACTTGATATTAGGTATGGGTCACTAACAACAGACTAATCAAGTCAATTTGTGCAGTTGAATTTCCCCTTTTTTATTTTAAATTTTGATATCTTTTGCATGCCTTGCTTAAATAAGTGTGCTGATGGTATAGCCATACAAATTCAAAGAACACGTTTGGCCGTTACAGCAGATCCTTAGCTTCTGTAGGGCCTGAACTCCACCTGTGACATCATCACCAGCCATATATTAGGTCAAAGGGTGTAGTCACAGCAATATATACCCTTCATTCCTTTAATGATGCAGAAACACTTTCATTAGTCCAAAGGGCTTTGTGATAATTACGGCTAGAAACCTGTAATTACAGAAACTAGAGCAGCGGAGCACAGTAACGTTTTCTCATTTCTCTCTTTGATTTTCAGCTTGATGTAAAGGCTGTTTTTTTTTTAGCCATATACTTGCTGTTATTAAAAACTTGTTAATGGAGTGCCCTGTCCTGGAGGTACTTGGTGGATTAGTGGAATTGTGGGTAACTCAGAGTGAATTGGACTTAGTTTTAATCAAGTATGAATAGAAATACACATGCACAGACATGCATGCACACACTTGAAGGCGCCCAGACTGAAAATCCTAAAGTGCTCTAATCTAGGGAATATGATGAACGCTTGCCTGCTTTGTTCCGCTCCAGAAATGACAGATGAGAGAGAGAGAGGGGCTTGCAGGTCTTGCCTTGTTGGTGTTTCTCTTTATCACCTCTGCTTTTTCTCAACTTCCCCATCCTTGTTCTATCTTTAGAAAGGATGATCACAGAGCCAGATTTATAAAGACTACCACACACCTCGTACACTGTATTTATTGATTCAGGATCTCATGATGTTTTGCAATGGCTGTCTCATGGCCACTGCAAACATCACTTCTGATTTTTGAAACCTGTAATCAGGGATTCCCAAACTTTTTTGTCAGCCTAACCCCTTTGACCCTAAAATATTTACTTGAAGTATCCCCTGAGATTTTAAGTTAGTATTTTAAGAATTTAACCACATCTGCACGTTCATAGTTTTCTGATATTGGTTAATGGCTACATGACATGCAGAAAAACAAATAAAATATTTTTAAATATTATTATTATTGTTTAGTAAGTGTTTTCTTTGAATTTTTATTTTAAAATTTGTTCATTATTTATTTGTGAACCCGAGTTCAGGGAAAAGAATATGTGTAAACAGGAAACAAACTAATAAAGATGTTAGAAGACACAAAAGTGTATATGAAAAGCGTAATATTAAAGAATGTAGAAAAAAAAAAGTTTTAAAGACCATGTGAAAAACACTTTCTGTCCCGTGTTCCCGTTGAAAAGGAAGTTGGTACATGTTGTGTTATGACTGGATTTGGTTAAAGTTGACATTATAAATATGTTTCTTCTGTGTAGATATTTATCAGAGATTCATTAATGTCTAAACAGGCCAATTATTTTTACATGTATATTAACATATTTTAAGTAGGCCTTATTGTGTTATATAAACAGAAAATGTTAAAACATGTAGTATCTTATAAGTGACAGACTGATATATTGGCCAAATCATCAGCATTTTGAGATTATCAGCAATGGCTGTTTTATTTTATTTTTTGAACTGAGTAAATATCTACAAAAAAGTATTTAAATATGTGCATTTTATGTATCTCATTTACTTACAAATTTATTGATTATTTCATCCAACTTGGTTTTTCAGCGCTAAAGTAAGCCATTTCATGCGAGAATTCAGAAAATAACTAGAATAATAACAAAGTGCAGTAAACTTTAAAAGTATCTGTGCTACTAACCAGTATGTTTATTATTATGATTATACATTTAAAATAAAATAACAATTACCAGTTTGCAACATCAAGCAGCATAGCTTTTTTTTTTTTTTTTTTTTTGTATAGCTAAAATAAATAGAAGCAGATGAGGCTGTAAGCCTTGCACATTCAAGTTAAAAATGGTTGCGGCCAGTCTTGGGTTAAAAATAAGTCGCATGGTTATTATTGACTTAAGCTTTATTGGTTAACCACTAGTTATGTTGTTAAAAAAAGAGGAAATTCTGCTTTAAATAGAGAGGAGAGTCTAAGTGCCAGAGAGTCTAAATGATTTTTGCTCAGATTAAGGGCAGTGAGTTCAGACTGAGCCAAAATACATTGCTCGCTTTCTATTAGTCTTAAATCTTTAACAATTCTGTGGGTTTGCCGGTTGATTAAGCTTATGGACTGATTGTGATTCCTTTCATTGTGTGAGGTCATTATTGTTTCTCTTAATTATAGGCCTTTCTGCTTGTCACGGACTCAACAATCCATCCAATCACTAGAGTTCTTACATTTTTCTTCCTGTCACAGACATCTGGATTCTTTATCTCTAATAGCTGTTTGTGACTCTCCTTTTCTTACATCCTTACTGCTTTAGATTTAACATTCTTTGTCGAGAAGGAAGCGGGAGGTCAAATGTGTAGTGACCTGTTGATTTGGTGTTTCGTGTCTGGATGTGTGTTATGTTCAGCAACAGTATTTCTATGGAAACCGCTCCCATATGATCTGGTCTCTTTGATAAAGCATGCTCTCACTCCCTTGAGTCATTCACTACATAATATGAAAATACACAGCCCATCTGACTCTTTGTGACTTGGTTTAGAGTAATTAATTACTTTCTTTTTCATTTAACACTTTATATTTTTCAGCTGCTTGTGTAAAATGTAATTTTATTTTTTAATAAAAGACCAACAAAAGATCTAATCCTTTCTCTTTTACAGTGTTGTTGTTTTAATGAAAGTAAAAGTTCCTTTTTGTTTTAATGTAGAGAAAAAGTCTTGCTGACTCGTGTGTGTGTGTGTGTGTGTGTGTGTGTGTGTTGCTTGTTATTCTCATGGTGCTATCTGCTGATAAGCCCCCAGTGTGTGGTGAGAGACAGCGGGTTATACACCCCCACCCCTCATGGCCCACTTCAGCCCAGCCAGAGGACTCTCTCCTGGGGCAGCATGTGTCCCTAGTCCTCTTTCTCTCAGTTCTCTGTCAGCACCACTGCTGTCTGTCATAATGCCAGACTGCAGCCGACTGAGAATAAATCAATAGTACAGCACTGTGTGTGTGTTTACATGAGATAGATCAGAGGTTAGTAAAGTGAGCTGTATGAGGTGGAGAGTGAGTGATTCAGAACAAACTTCTGTAGGTTTTGTCACTCCCCTCTTTAGTTTAGAGTTCATCTGGATGTTATTGTAGGCTACTATTCGTAATAGTATGTATCATTGCAAAAGACCCCATGAAATAATTTGTTGAGCGCAGTTTGTTTTCTTTCCTGTAACATATTTTCTATTTAAACAGGAAATTCAGGCAAGGCATATCAAAGGGCATCTGTTTTGTCTTATCGCTGAATCATTACTGTCTTCATATAGCAGCTTATTTTTAATGTCCAGCCTGAGCATGTCCATTTTTAACTTGAATGGGCAAGGTTTCTAGTGTCAGGTACTTCGTTATTTTAGTCTGTTATGTTGTTTGATATTGCAAACTGGTAGTCCTATTTTTTGTCAATATTTGAATCTACTATTGTAACCATGAACACATTAGCGCAAACTCAGATGAAATGCTACTTTTTATTTTCATTTTTTCCCATTTGAACTATGTATGTATGTAAGATTTTTTTTTGTTAAACTACTTTTTTTTTTTTTTTTTTTTTTTACCTAGTTTGTGCATTAACTACTATTAATATGCCATTCATGAATTTTTATCTCCCCCAAAAGTGTAAATATTTAACATAAACTGTGAGCAGCAAAATAGATACCTTTGCTAAAACACTGCAGAAAACAAAAATGCAGCAAATACAATTTGTTTTTTTATCTGTCATACAGATGACTCAGACTGTTTAACTAAACCAGATTTGTGAGTAAACGTGTGACGCCTTTAGAATCCTCCCACCCCCGCCCCCGTGCGTTTAACATTATTAATCAGCATATTAAGAAATTTCATAAATGCTGTTATAATTTGGAAATTATTTAGAGATGGCAATGGAAGACTAAAAACTTTGAAATTACTAGTAGTTAACTTTGTGCTCATGATGAGAGTTTTGATTATTAGATTATGTACGTTGTTTGTTTTTAGTAGTTTATTACTTTGTGCAAACTATATAAATGGTCCATATTTTCTTAAGCACCCCTAGTATGTTTTCTCAGTCTCAAGGCCTTCTATGTGCCATACAAAAATATAAAAAATAAAATGTAATGATAGCCTGATAAAACATCTGCTCTAACCTTTTTATATTCATATCCTGTTGGGAGAAAGATTAACTTTTTTATGGGTAATTATTGGCAAAAATTTGATTACTAATTTGAGTGTTTAGTATTATTTCTTTTACAAAGTAATACGGTTGCCCCGATGGAAATGTATAACTTTTCCAAAAAAGTATTGTCCGGACCTCCACTGGGAAAGAAATATAGAGCCCGGACCTCTGGGAACTTTAATTGAATACCTCTGTTGTAAAGGGCATGTATACCATGACTGATGCGTTACATGGGAAAATACATTTAGCTCTGGGTACAGGACTGCAAGCTAACTATCTGTTTTTAGACCTTCAACGATTAAACGGGTCATGAACACCTCAAAGCGAATGGGGCATTGTGATGCAACTCGCTACAATGGAAGCTTCAATACAACATCATTATGTACCTGTTCAGAAAGACAGATGTTCCAGTTAATATTGTTTATTTGATGTATCCAGTGTAGACAGCCTCAGTTGTGGAGCATCATGTCAAAAATGCACCCGTTGCCGATACATTGCATTGGTTATAAATTAGATGTTCACATTTGTTCTAGAAAGAGTGTTAGTCTACTCAGTTGCTTACTCATGATGACCCATAATCAAATAAAACTATTCCTAATATGTTCCTTTTATTGAAAGTTGCCTAATTTTACCTGTTGAGACATGCCTTCACAAGCATTTCTAATAGCTGTGATTGTAATGCTTGAGTTGGGGAGATGTAGTCTCAGCCGTCACACCCACGGACTGTTGACTGAATGTATATGGCACACTTAGGTAGTTTCAAAGTCTTCATCTGATTGGTTGAATTCTACAGGATTTCCGTGAGACGTTTGTGTCACGTTCTTTAACGGTCTGCCTGGAAACAAAGCTGTCATGATGCCAAACCCCCTCATGGAAGAAGAAAGCCATTGTGTTTACAACTGTGACAATGAGCACATAATCAGGATCAACTAAATGCTGGATTTGAAGTTTGTGGTGCCATTGTTGCAGTAAAGCGTTTACAACGCTCTTGAATGACTAATTTATTAGATGCATGCCGTCTGTTATCAAGGGGGCACTGACTTTTTCGACATTTTCACGCCCCTAAACATGGCGTGGAACAAAAATAACTGTGATTGGTTGCTTTTAGGGCTGCACGATTTATCGCACCATACGAAAAATAACATTGAAATCATGCTTAAAGGCTGCAATTATTTTTTGCGCAGCTTGTCAATGAAGTATGACTCCAAATGCTAATCCATCTGAAAGCATTGCGAGTTTGAGTCTCTTATAATGTAAAGCATGTGCAATGTACATTTGAAAAAGCAACACACGTCAAACATCTTTCCAGACATTAGAAGCATTTATTAACATCTTGTCCAACAAAAGACAACATTTAATGTTTTTACTCTAAACTCACTTCATAACGACAGTTGAGCATCCTTAAGTTCTGTGAGATGATGTGGCTTCTTACACAGAATAAGGCAGTCGTGTGTTTATTAGTCATGTTTAATCAATCAAAGCATTTCAATCTTCTGTTTATTCAGCAACAGTGATAGTTTGAAGCCCACAGGGATTTCCTGGAATGATGCTTGTTTTATGTACTTCTACAGCAGGGCATATTTGGAGTTTCTGCGCAAGAGTGCCCTCTGGCTTTCAGATGGAAAAGCATTTACTACTGATCACAGAGCCGTACAGCACTGACAAGCTGCACATAAAATAATTGCAGCCTTTGCCAAATTGCATGCAATAAAATTGTGATAAATCACGATAAATCGTGCAGTCCTGGTTGCTTTACATGTCAGTCAGACGTCATCTTGGGCAGTCCTTGGCCAGTAAAGGCTGCGATAGAGTCCAGATCTTCTGCTGTCAGTCTGAAGGTCTGGCTGTGTGAGCCGTGCGAAAGGGATGTTTGCAAAATATGCTGTATTTCTGTAATTTTGCTAGGTGCCACTAGTGTCACAGAAACTACATACTTCACCTTTAAGAATAACGTCTCAATTACTAATGTTAATTTCCCTTCAAATTGTAAGCGTTCTTTCTTCTTCAAATAATCTTTTCTTAATCTTCATGCAAAACCTGTTAACTTCCCACAACTGTCAAACTATGTTCTTCCTGGCTTCAGATTAGCCAACTATCGATATGCATCCCTGGTCTTAAAAAGACTCCGCTGTGTCTTGTTCCTTTTGTTTCGGACAGCTAAGACATCAGCTATGTTCATGCCTCTCTAAAGAATCATCTTATACTGTTTTATCCCCTCAACTCTAAAACATTAAGTCATCTGAACATTTAAGAGCTGTTTTTTAAAAAAACTGTTCCTTCCTCTCGTGAAATGAATCATTTTTTTTCCTGTGTATTGCCCCAGGATGTGGGTTTTTATAATCAGCTAAAACATCTAAGGAAATTCCTGAATTACTCCTCCAGTTGTCTTAGATGTTGTTGTGCAATGACGAGAGCTGTTGAATGTGCACACCTGGACTCAAATGTAATTTGTCTCATGGGTAATATTATGCAACGTTTTGCATATGCTCACAGTAAAAGCATAAGACAAAGAGAGAAAGATTATGTGGGTGTAAAGGCTCTTAGATTTATTGATAAATTCAAACCAGTGGAAGTGACCAGTGTCTGATGTCTACTCATTTCCTTTTTCCGCTCTCTCTCCGTCTGTCTTTTTTCTTCTCTATCCTCTTCATCTCTGTTCTTTTTCTTTCCCTGAACTTATCTTGGCATCAGAGATTAACCAACCCCTGCAGTCATTAGCCACAGGTAGAAGTGCTGGCACTTGAATATGTGATCAGATATCAGGCATACATTACTCTGTCAGCACTGAGCAAATACGCACATGCATAAAGAGCATAGAACAACATGTGCTCAGATAGACAAAACACTTAATGTGAACGTCACCTTAACAGAAGACATGTTGAAATCAGACATATTAACAACTTGGTTAAAGATCTAGTAGAGCCTATGGTAAGATGTGTCATTGGGTATGCTGTGTCATGGTCTCCCCCTTAATTTAGCAAATTGTGCTTAATTTTTGTCATATATTTACCTTATATTTACATATACCATACCATATATTATATTTAGAGATATACCATATTAGAAATGGCCCGTCATATACAGCTGCCTGTGATTGTAAAATTCACATGAGAGAATTTTCTGTAAATAATAAAAAGCTTGTCAAGTCAGGTTTACTTATAGCACTTTATATTAAACAGATTGCTTCAAATCAGCTTTACAGTAATACACAGGAAGAAGTCAGTTTTGCAAAACAAATTTAAGAATCAGTCTTTTAAATTATAATTAATTACAACATCAATTTCAATTATAAAGCAGCTCTAGATAATTTAGTGTCATTAAGTTCAATTATTCAGCCACCTCATTTGATAGATTCAATTGATAAATTTTTAGGGATTAGGGATAGGGAATAGGGGTTCTCTTCAACATCTGCAAATTAGGTGTACATTTCTCTGTGATTGCTGGCTGTTGAATGATGTTGATCTTTTGCCCTTGATAATGTGATGATGTCACTCTCTGTCCTCGTGTATCATCTGAAGGTCAGAGTATGTTCTGGGTTCAATACAGGTTCTGTCAAAAACATCTGTGGTATAACGTTGATTACCACAGTGATTAACTTTGACTAGGCCTTGAGTGTATTATTTTATTTTTATTTTTTTTGATTTAAGTATTGATTTAATTCGACCCTTATAAGGTTTTAATAATTGTTCTAATTCTAGAGAATATCAAAGTTCATACCACAACTATAACGTTAATGACACAGCAACAATGTCGTTAGAATTTGTTTCAGAACCATTTCCAGCTGATGATAAAAACATTGCCAGCTAGAATTCACCTTTTAATGGATTAGTTCACCCAAAAATTAAAATTTAGTCATTAATTACTCACCTTTATGTTGTTCCAAACCTGTAAGACTTTCGTTCATCTTCGGATCACAAATGAAGATATTTTAGTGAAATCTGAGATCTTTCTGTCCCTCCATTGACAGTCTACTCAACTACCACTTTCAAGCCACAGAAAGGTAGTAAAGAGCAGAACCTGAGTTTACTAAGTGCAACATGATCCTGGATAAACTACTTTGATCCTGGTTTACAGTTCATGTCAAGGTTAGGCTTACAACTAGGGTTAGGTGCTTCTACATCAATGTTATTCACCTATCATTTCACTCTGATTTTAGGGATAACTTATGGGTAGGGGTAAGGATATGGTTAGGACTACATTTTCGGACAGGAATGTTGTTCCAGGATCAACAACATGTTGACCCAGGAATGTGTCTAACTTGGCTAAATCAGGACGTACTAGTAAACACATCATAAAAGTAATCCATGTGACTCCAGTGGTTTGACCTCAGTTTTATGAAGCAACACGAGTGGTTTTTTTACCAGTGTTAATTTACCACTTTATTTACTAAAATATGAATCTCCAACCCACGTTCACGAGAGCACTACAACACATACATTTTGTGTTGACGCGAGGGCATTCGCCTTGCTTTGCATTATAAAATTGAGGTTGAACCACTGGAGTCATGTGGATTACTTTAATGATGTCTTTACTACCTTTTTGGGGCTTGAAAGCTGTGGTTGTGTAGGCTGTCAGTGGAGAGACAGAAATCTCTCATTTTATTAAAAAGATCTTAATTTGTGTTCCGAGGATGAATGAATGTCTTAAGGGTTTGGAACGACATGAGGTGAGTAATTAATGACAGAATTTTCATTTTTGGGTGAATTAACCTTTTAAGAGCTCAGGCATTATAGCGGCAGATGACATAACTGCAGTGCTTTTAATAAACAGTGTTACATTCCATGGGCATTAATAGTTATTGTTCTTGGTGTAAACGGGCCTTATTATGAAATGAATTAATTGCTTACTGACCTATAAAGTTCTATCCAATCTTTCAATTGTCATGATAATGTAACCAGGTAACTTGTGCTAGACATTCAATAATACCACAACAGCATGTGACATAACTATCTGTAAAGCACTGTTTACATGGAGAAAATACCATGGGAATTACATTGGATATGCATAACTAGAAGTTCATCCATTTAGAAAAGTATTCTCTCTTAAAAAGGATCATTTCCTCTTCACTCCAAATAGTGATTTAACAAAAATAAATCCTTCTCATTTAGGCTTTTAAACCACACTGATCTTGTGCACTTCTTTTGTAAGTGCTTCAGCTGTGAAGTCTTTCCATATATTTTTTTTCTTCCATTGATAGAGCTTAGCTTGTATTGAACCTGGAATATTGGCTGCTTTAAATCAAACATCATTTACACTCTGAGGATATTGAGGATACTGAGGATACATGATCTATACTGTGCTTTGGAAATATGTTATTATCTAATGCTCTTGTTATTGTTTTGGACAAAGGTCGCGCAAGAACTGAAAGCCTTTTGACTAAGTTCAAGTTATGTCTGGCACCTCAAATGAGATGCCATACAGTTCATATTGCCTCCATCCTCATCCTCGGTGATGAAGACAGCTGTTTAATGTAGGTCAAACTAGCGCTGAGTCCGAGACCCTCCTGCACTCATAATGTCGCATCAGATTCACCATGACCACAGGAGACCTGTGGTGACGTAGATGCTCATACACACATATGCTGAATTATAAAGGTCACATGCACACAGACACACATTTCCAGACATGAATGCAGTCATCCGTAAATCATGAGTAGACGTGTTCTCCCTGACTAAACCAACTCAACACACCTGCACACTGACCAACAGATTGACTCACATGGACACAAAGCATTTAGTCTCAGTCTCAGACACTGTCTGATGAATACCCCCCCTCCCCATGCCTCTCTGTTGTGGTATCATCAGTTTTATATCTCAAATGAAAATGATCAGACAGTTTCTTTCTTTTCAAGTTGGTTCAAATTGTATTCCGATAATCCGTCCTGAAAGAGTACAATGCACACATGCTCCATCACACAGTTTTTGACCTTGTATATGACATGTACCCTACCGTTCAAAAGTTTGGGGTGAGTAATATTCTTTTTTTTTTCTCATGCTCACCAAGACTGCTTATTAAAAAACAAAAACAGTAAAAATAGTAATATTCTAAAATATTATTGCCATTTTAACTAGCTGTTTTCTATTTAGTTTAAAATTGAATGCATTCCTGTGATGGCAAAGCTGAATTTTCAGCAGCAGCAGTCTTCAGTGTCACATGATCCTTCAGAAATCATTCTAATATTCTAATATTCTGAATATTCTGTCACAAGTTAAACACAGGTGACATATTTAAATTATTGTTTGAATTTTTTTATATATATAATAAATATATATATATATAACTGTTCATTCACAAGGAAGAAATACATGGGCATAGAATACGCGGGGGACATATAAATGGATTTATTTGCATTTATTACTTTAATGGATTTATTTGCATTTATTACTTTTATTTATTAAATTTATTAAATCATTTGTCAAATAGAAATCTTTTGTAACATTTTAAATGTCTTCACTGTCACTTTTGATCAATTTAATGCATGCTTGATGAATAAAAGTGTTAACTACTTTTTTTTTTTTTTTTTAATCTTACCACAAATGTCTGAATTGTAACATGTTTTCCACAGCAATCTGAAGCAGCACAACTGTGTTCAACATTGATGATAATAATAAGAAATGTTTCTTAAACAGCAAATAAGCATTTTAGAATGATGCTGAAAATTCAGCTTTAGTCACAGGAATAAATTACATTTTACTGAGCCTTACTTATACTGTATATTCACTTTGAAAACAGCTATTTTTCCACTCTATCCCTGTTTTTACTGTATTTTTGATTAAATAAATGCAGCCTTGGTGAGCAGAAGAGACTTCTTTCAAAAAACAAACAATTTTAATGTTTCCAATTTTTGACAGGTATCGTATATTTTCTGTGATCATTTTCTACATTGTATATTATCCATGAGCACTTAATGCACAAGTGTTTGTAATAAATAAACCAAACATAAAATTGTCATATAATATAAATGAAAAAAGAAGTGGTTATTGTTCAGCATTGTATTTGATTTCTTACCGAATTAAAAGCAAGTGATGAGATGATAAAAAAAAACTGTCAAGACAAAGGTCAGATAAAAATCGGTATCTGAAATGATGGCTACGCCCAAATATGTAGCTTAACAATTACACATGAAAATAAATTTGCAGTATGTATAAATATAATGGCATAATTATTAATAAGTATTATTATTCTAACCATTAATAACAATCATAATAATCAGGCATCTTAGCAGAAGTCCCCTTTTTCACAGACTTAATTTAAACCACAATCAAAGTCACTTCCTATGAATAAATCACATATAAATCTCCTTGTTCTCTTTTTTTATACTGTTCTGCCTTTAACTTCTGTTCTAGTTTCTGTACTACTCCAGCTTACTCTTGAAACTTGGCAGTGTGGTGCGTTGACCATCATAGGCGCTTATTGCTTGTGATGTTCCTCATTTGTTGCTTTGGATAAATAAAGTATCTGCTAAATGACTAAATGACTGCTAAACATTTAAAAAAAATAATCTGTCTGTATTGGACATAAAACAGCGTCTCTTGCAAGGTACTTCACCCTTTCACCCAGGTGTCTGTGCTTCTAATAAGTGTACTGTAAGTTGCTTGCACCAACTAAATGACTAATTGGTTATCTGTGCATGTAAACTTGGTGTAAATGACCAGCTCTGTGGATTTAATGCATCTCTATTTGATTGTGAGAGCATTTTTGGTTATTTTCGTATTTCCTGTCTTTTGCTCAGCTTTATGTTGCTCTTTTTATCTTTTTCCTTGTCTCTGTGTGAGTGACTAGTAGCACATGGTGCCCACATGTTGTGCCTTGCATTCTTTGTCTTGTGTCCACACACACACACTCACACACACACACATTCCAGTCCCTAGCAGCCAACTCAAGTGGTTTTTACAGCTCATTCGCTCCTGTGTACTCATGCACCCTTTAGTTATATGCGCACTACTCTGTCATAGACACAAATTGAAGGTTTGTTAATTCAACAGAGCAATTAAAGCTTCCATTCACACGTGATGGTGCCATGGCAATATCAGTGTGCCTGAATGAACTGTAGTGTGTGTGCTTGTGTTGGTAAGAGAAAGAGAGAGATTTGGGCAAGGGGTAGTCAGGCAGGTGCAATGACAGCTGGTCTGGGCTGCTCAAACCGAGGGGGAGGAAGAGAGCGGTGAAAAGACGAAGTACTGATAGTAGCATCGAGAACTAGAGAGAGTGTTTGGGGGGGAAAGCATCAGCTCTAGAAATAGACCCATTCCTGCATATGCCTTTTTGATTTTCCATTGTGAAGCAATGGGCAGTTTTAATGTTCCTTACTTCAGTGCTTGTTTCTCTAGACAGACGATATTTTAATATGCCGTTTGAGTCACTGCACCAGAACCACAATGAGCTTATGCATGTTCATAAGATTTGTGTGTGTGTGTCTGGAAGAAGATGATGAAGTGTGTTTTGGTAAGGCTCTGAGGGAGAAAATGTTTGCAGAATAGGGAGAGTGGAAACGTTAAAGAGAGAGAGAGAAAGGGGGGTTTGCGAGTCTTGGGAAGACCATTTATAGCTTTGTGGGGAGAGAGATGTATTAGCTAGTCTTTATTGAAAGAGACAACTTTGTAGAAAGAAACCAAATTGGCAGACTAAAGGGACAAGACGAGAAAAAAATACAGCAGCATATAATTGAGGTTTGGAGTCTCCAGTGGCACAGTTGGATTTTTGCTCTTAAAAAAGAGCTAAAACTAAAACATAGGGATATAAAGAGCGTTTAAATTTGAATCAGGGTTTTGATTTGAATTAGAGCTATTAGGGAAGTTGTTGTGATCAGAGAGAAAGACAAAGGCGTCTGATGGCAGACTAACAGTAGGAAAGAAAAGCAGACAGATCTGTTTCATGGCCAGCGCCTTGCCAACAACCCAAGGCCAAATATGTGAACTGGACTGATAAAAATAGCCAAACACGGCAGTATTTCTCAAAATAAACATGCTTATTTGAATCTGCACAAAGTCTCATTTGGTTCCAAATGTTTTGCTGCTGTATCTGTATTCAACTTCTCTTTCAGCTACAAATGTTCTGTTTTAGTCATGAATAGATGATGCTGGAACTTGCCAGCCTGGATGAATCATCACATCTTTAACATATTAACTGTCAGTAAATGTCTTCCTCATCATCAAACAATAGACATGGATGGGCTTTAATAGTGAAATCAGACTATATGTAAATACACAGCATGCAAGGCCAAGTTGATATGGAAAATATGGCAACACTTTATTTTACAGGGTCCTTGCTACACGTTACATGAAGTTAATAGTAATAACTATAAATTATGCATAATTACATGCAGCTAACCCTAAGTACATGTTGTTAATTAATATTACTCAGTACTTAAATGTACTTAAAAGAAGGAAATAAAGCGTAACCGAAAGTACATATTTTAATCAACTTTAATTTGAATTAAATCCTTGGTTTAGAATAATAATAATAATAATAATAATAATAATATATAAACTTTTTTTGTAATATTGCTACCAAATCAGGCCCCTTTTTTTAAAGAAATGTAATACTTTTATTCAGGGGTCCATCAAATTTATCAAAAGTGACAGTGAAGACATTCACAATGTTAAAATTTTTATTTAAAATAAATGCAGTTATTTTAAACTTTCTATTTATTTATCACAGTTTCCATAAAAACATTATCTATCAGAGCCATTTTCAACATGAATAATAAACATAATTAGTTGATATATATATATATATTATACATACACACACACACACACACACTTAATTACACAAGCTAGACAGTTTTACTAAACTCCAGGGCAAGTAGAAACTGATCTAAATACAAAGCAGTGAGTAACACAACCATCATTGCTCTGAATAGATACATAAATTCCACTAAAGTGGTTAAGAGGAAGGTGAAGCAAATGGAAACATACTTGAATCAAACTGAGAAAATACCATAAGTTTCTTCTCTTTTTGCTGATCTGCTAACTGGATAAGTTTATTTTGTATTATGGTTTGGCCCAAAGGCTGACTTTTAACCATTTGTGTGACACAAGAGATACCTCTAGTGGTGAAGAGGCAGTATTACAGTGACCTTCATCAACTCTGGTGTGGACTTAGCAAGAAACTGCTACTTGTGTATAAATGCCTTAAAGACCGATCCCCAGTCTCACTCACTTACATACACACACAAACATTCCAGAGTCTTCCGTGCAACCAGCATCACTGTGTTTCTATTGTCTCTGCCTAGCTACTTTTCCCCCACTGTGTTTCTTTGCCCTCTGGGAATACTGCATAATTTCCAGGAGCTGTAGGGAATTACCGAGTACAGTTGTGTAATTTCCAATTAGCTGTTACTTCTTGGGGGTATTTGAATATAGAAATATACTTGATCCAAACAGATCATTTCCTTCTGCTTCATGATTCTTACACTTATGTGCCACAGGAAGAGGCGATCCCAGAGCTGGAGATTGATGTGGATGAGCTGTTGGACATGGAGAACGACGTAGACCGTGCTGCACGAGTCAAGGTATCCTTCTCAGAAATGTCAGATTCAGTATTTTATCATCTTCAGTTTTTAACAGGCTTACATTTGTATGACATTCTTTCTCTTACTGTCCAACAGGACCTGCTGGTAGACTGTTATAAACCTACTGAAGTGAGTAAATTGTCTCATATCTAAGAGCAGGCAGGGTTATTGTAGTTAACTGAAACTAAAGCTAAAACCATACATAAAATGTTGCTGTAAATAAAATTAACTGAAATAAGTTTTTTTTTTTTTTTTTTTTTTTTTATATTTCAGCATTTCTTGTTTTCTTTTAGTTTAACTTGATGTCAAGGTTTTTTTTTTTTTGTTTTGTTTTTTTTTTCACATTTTATGTCCTAATTCTGTGAACAGATCAGTGGAATTATAAGAAATTGACATAAATTTGGCAATATGTACAGAGCTGAGAGCACAATACACATACTGGCAGCTGAAAGCAGAATTAATTTAGATAAATATTTTACTTATTTAAACAACATTAATTCTCTTTATAATTAGGATAAACAATTGAATGTGTACAGTTTTAGGCTTATGGCTGATCAAATTAGGGGGAAATCTGCAGCATGTTAAGTGTCAACTACCCACCTTTCTGCTAAATTTGTTAAAAATTGTGCTCCTTTTTCTTCTTTTGTAGGTGTTTGTAGCTGAATTGCTGGACAGGATCCGTGGCATGCAGAAGCTCAGTACTCCTCAGAAGAAATGAAGCTCCTCCCACCTCCACCCCTCCTCAACCAATCCCATCCCTCCTTTTCCAATTTTAGGGGCGTGTCTATTCACCCCTGAGCAGGTGCTCATCCAGTCCCGTTGCTCCTTTGCATCCGTTGGGAAGGAGGTGGAGGCAAAGATATGGGAGATTTAATTAGATCCTTATAAGCAGGGCTTATTTTTCTCATTTTGTTGATTTTTATTTGTATTATTTTATTGTGTTTCACTTTTTTTTTTTTTGTAAAGGGGGAAGATTTCATTGTTTTGAAATGTTCTTAAAAATATTTTCATGTTTTTTTTTTTTTTTTTTTAGTCTTTATGCATAGAATGGTTTTATTTTATAAACTTTTGTTAGAATTTGGTATCAAAGCTCCCTGCTCTCTCAATGAACACATGGACTAAACCCTTTGTGAAACTGTGACGATCCTTGGTTTAAAATGACGTGAGAGGAGATCAAACAGAAGCGGCCTTGTGGATTTTTTTTTTTCTCTCTCTCTATTTTTGATCCTCCTCTTCCTTGAATGAGTGCAGGAACATTTTTAATTAAAAAAACTAATAAAAAGAGTGATTAAATCTGTTATAAAGTGAGGGAGTTACTTTGGATTTGTGGTATTAACAGGGAGGGAACTGTGTAGGAAAAAAAAATGGGGCTTTGATTTTCTTTAATTTTCCCCATGTCTTACACATGCCACACACACACACTCTGAAATTCATGGGCATCACCACCCTCAGGGATCAGGAGAAATTACCACACACACACACACACACAGAACCACAGCTGTGGCTCTTGGGCCTCACACACAGCCACAGATGTGAACACTGCCTCTTCCAGAGACCGATAGGGAGGGACTGGAGGAGAGCAGACTAGACAAGCTGCAGTGCGCCATGGTCACTGCCAAGCGTAAGTTTAGAATTAATCCTCTCACATGACTCTCCCAAATCATCTCTCCCAGGAAGCCATCTGCTCTTTTTGTCTCAGCCAATCAAATACTGTAATAAGAGGGCTAATAGTCTCACTCAGTGCTCTTGAACTTCACCAGTCCAACATTTTCAGCAGGTGTTTTAGGATAGTTTTTCCCCATCACATAATAACGCATGTTAATCATACACTGAAGCTCCTCCACATCCCATCTGAGTTCACTTGTGTATTACATAAAGTCAGGTACAATGACAATTGTCCAGGACTCTCAACTGTTTTCTCTCTTTCTCTGCTTATTGTTTTTCTTTGAGGCCTTAGGTTAAATGTACGTTATGACAACCAAATGAATTTAATCATGTTTGAGGAATACACAAGAAAAAAAAAAATAGCTGCAAAAGTGGAAATCTTTTTAAAGTTTTAGGATTAAAAAAAAGGTTCTTGTACTTTCGGTGATTCTGTTTTTTTACTAGGAAAGGAAGTTGACTATACAGAGCATTTTTTTAGATGCATTAACATCTATTAACATAAAATGGAATCATCAATTTTTATCATTATGTGGACCATGTAGTGCTGTTCATTTCTGTTTTCCATGTCCATTTGGACAGTAAGTAGGTCTGAAAGAATCAACTGGACTCACTTGTATGAATTAGGAAAAATGTAAACAATTGTGATAAAGGTAATACCTTTTGGAGAAAAAAAAAGTATCTTGTAGCAATACTAAAAAAAAATGTCTTGTTTTTTGCCCAATTTTGTTACACTTTTATGCAACTTTAATAAAAATATTGTAAATGACTTTTTTGTGTGGTTGTTTTTTTTTTATTTGACTGAATAACTTTATTTTGACTTTGTTTATTGACTTCTTCATTGCTAGTTTAAGAATTTGCAATACTGTAAGAATAAACTGCATATTTTGTAGTAAAATATGTTTCTCTTCTGCTCATCCACAATATTTCAAGCAAGTCTTTTTAGAGAAACTTTGTCAGTTGGTAGAAAGTTGGTTAGCTACAGCTCAAGATGCTATTGGTCGGTTTGATCACCGTACTGAAATCGATGAGAGAGCGATTCTTCAACTCTGAGCTTCTATTGGTTCTTAGAGGTAGCGAGGTTTGCATTGATTGGCTAGCGCCTCAAAACGGTAGTGTGTTTCAACTAACGTATAAAAGCTGAGGAAGTAGACTTGTCCGATGTCAACTTGCCCTGATATGCAAATTCAGTCGACAATATGTCATATTTTTCATGACTTAAACAGTAATCGACAAGAAGGTAAGCTGGTTTGCTGTGGTTTATGCACTTATTAGAGTTTGTTTGTAAGATCGCTGTGTATTGTTATCCCATGTCTTGCATCGGTTAATTTGCGGAGAACATTCATGGAGCGATCAAGAGATCCCATACAACGTTACGAAGTAAGATAATCAATTACTACATCGCAATTGAGACGTTTTAAAAGGCGTAAACGTTTGTTTTTCACTCTTGTGCATTAACATCACTGTACCGCGTTATACCGGACACTTTATGTCCCTGAATGAAGTGCGGAGTTGCTCAATTGAACGAGTTTTTATAACTAACTTAAATCCAGAATTATATATGAACAGCGCGAGACTGTAACTATTAATGTATCTCACAGAAGATAATGTCTGAGCTATAGATGTGCAGAATGAGTTATGAGCTTGTAGTGTAAGTCAGTGCAGTGCGGCCTTTAGAGGATGTACATGATACACGTCGAGTCTGTGAACACGCTCCTGATCACATAAATCCCATTGAAGAACAGCGCTAATTCATTACACTGCGAACTATGGCAGTAGATTGCATGGAGTTTCCTCTTTCTAATTAAACATAAAGTGGTTAATACGGTGTTAAATATCTCTTGCTGTCTCTGGGCACTGTGCTCTTAGCTGCTAGTGTCCTCTAGAGGTCTTTAGTTTGGTCATTTGTCTTTACATGCGCATCAAAAATGTGCTGTTTATTTTATCTATCTATCTATCTATCTATCTATCTATATATATATATATATATGTGTGTGTGTGTGTGTGTGTGTGTGTACACACAAAATTTTGACAGTACCTGTCAAAAATTTGGAAACATTACAGTTTTTTTAATGTTTTTGAAAGAAGACTCTTATGCTCACCAGTGCTCCATTTATTTAATCTAAAATACAGTAAAAACAGTAACATTGTGAAATATTATAGGTAACATTCCTTATTATTATTATTATGATTATTATCAATGTTGAAAACAGTTGTGCTGCTTAACTTTTTCAGGATTCTTTGAATAGAAAGTTCAATGAACAGCATTTATTTGCATTTATTTAATTAATTTATTAATATTTATTAATGCATTTATTAAATAGAAATATCTTGTAACATTATGAATGTCTTTACTGTCATTTATGATCAATTTAATGCATCATTGATGAATAAAAGTATTACTCTCTCTCTTTTTTTTAACCTTACCACAAATGTTGGTATCATTGTTCCCACAAAACGTTTTCAGTATTGATAATAATAATATTAAATATTTCTTGAGCAGCAGATCAACATATTAGAATGATTTCTGAAGGATCATGTGACACTGAAGACTGCAGTAATGATGCTGAAAATTCAGCTTTGTCGTCACGGGAATAAATTACATTTTTAAATTAAAATAGAAAACAGTTTTTTTGTAGCAATATTTCACAAATCACAATATTACTGTTTTGGTAACACTTTACATTAAGGTCTCATTTGCTAACATTAGTTAATATATTAACTAATGTGAACTAACAATGAGCAATACATTTGTTACAGTATTTATTCATCTTTGTTAATATTCGTTAATAAAAAATACTGTTGTTCATTGTTTGTTCATGTTAGTTCACAGTGCATTAACTAATGTTAACAAAACTTTTGATTTTTAATAATGTATTAGTATTTAGTAAATGTTGAAATTAATGAACTAAGATTAATAAATGCTGTAGAAGTATTGTTCATTCTTAGTTCATTCATGTTACCACTGTTTTTACTGTATTTTTTCATTAAATAAATGCAGCCTTGGTAAGCATAAGAGACTTCTTTCAAAAACATTAAAAATTGTAATGTTTTCAAACTTTAGACAGGTATGTATATATTCATATACTTGTTAATGGATTATTATGGATCAGTCACTTATATTATAGTTATTATAAACATTTAATATAATTTATTTAATTAATCATATAAAAATGCTTTTTTTTTTATAATTTATGTTATTTTATATTATATTAATACATAATAGTGTGGGTTTTTTAATTCACTGCATCAGACACAAAGTAATTGTACCACTGTTATTACACTGTTCGATACAGTGCTATAAGCAGTCATGCCAGCTCAGCCCGCTGCCAGAGAGCCAGAGGAGGAGATGGAGACGGAGGCCGACTCTGAGGTTCCTCAAACTAACGGTGAGGTGGAGGAAGAGCGGGAGAGAGAGAGGGGAGAGGCAGAGGAAACGATGGAGGAGAGCGGAGAGGAACGGGACAGCGACCTGGAGGACAGTGAGGCAGAGGAAGAAGAGGAGGAAGAGGAAGAGAGTTCAGGTCTATTTAAAACAGATTCAATTATTTATAACTTTCTCTGTGTATTTTCAGTTTAGAAAAGTCTGACTGGAATCGAAAGGAAAACAGAATGAACAGCGTTGGATGAGTGTGTGTTCTCTCTTTCAGAAATGGATGATGAAGATTGTGAGAGAAGACGATCACAGTGCCTAGATGAAATGTCTGACCTGGAAAAACAATTCCTGGAGTTAAAAGACAAGTAAGAAAACTTCTTTTCTGATTGGTGTAGACTAGGTGGCATTTCATTTTTTGGTCCAAATGAAACAGGGCCATCATCTGGGATGGATGGGGTTAAGAGGAAGCCTACACCAATAAAAATTGATATTCTGTATTGTATTGTTCAAGCAAATTGTGTTGTTTGAAAACATTGACTCTTCATTGTTGATACAACCAAATTCTAGAGCTCTATAGATAACTTTTTCATCGATTTCAGGCTTTTTCAAGAACGTCTGAACCAGGTTAAGATGAAGCTGGAAGAGGTGTTGACAGGAAAGGCAGCAGAGTACAGAGAACCTCTGGCAACCCTGCAGCAGAACCTACAGCAGAGGACACAAGTGGCAGGTGACACACATATCTGTCTTATGATATCTCTTTTACATCTGAACCACCTGAGGTCTTGGATCTTTGATAACATTGGTCTACAGCAAGTGCTTGAAGTGGAATAATATGCAAAGTAATATAAAGTAAAATAAAGTAATAGCCTAGTTAACAATCACTTGTATACAAAGTGCCATGGTAAGTCAAACTAACTTTTCTAACAAATTTTCTTACACGGAAAATATAATAAAAAAATATAGAATATCTGAAAGCCAGGTTTTTCCTAATATCTGTAAATAAAACAGAACATGATCAATTCTAGTAAAGGTTGTCATGAGTAGTTTAAAAAGTTTCTAATTAATGTTGGTGCAGGATGTTTTCCCCTCTTTTCATCAGTCTTTTTAGTTTATGTGGCTGTTTTAGATCATGTTTGACTTTATCCATACTCCATAGAGTTTTAAAGTGGTTCATTCTCAATAGAGTTCAAATGGTCGCACATTTTATCATCGGTGCCTCGATAGGAATGGCTCAAGGCAATCTTATCACACTTTTGGAGCTCGCTGGTGAACGCACCTAAGGTGATTTGGATGCCACTCATGCAAAATTAAACAATTAGGCTTCAGTCATATTGGGCAGATAATTGCTCCGTTCAGTTCTTATAGCTTATAAAAGCTCAGAATCAGGCTATTAATTAACTGTATACATCGCATGTTCAATGTTTCAGTGTGGGCGAGGAGAGTACTGGCAACATGTGCTGGTATATGTAAGAAAAAGTGAGGGTATGCTACAGATTAAAATATAGAAGTGCCGGTACTGCATACCGGTGTGTACCAACCCACTTCAAGCACTGTCTACACAGCAAAAATACTTCTGAAATAAATGTAGTCAAACGTTACTAATTCTGGGTCACAGAGAACAAAAATGATGCTTAAAATTGTTGATTGGCTGTAGTTTCCAAGATATGCTATTGGGTCCGTATATACAATAGAATAAACAGTCTTAAAGCTGTTTTGCTGCATAATGGCAATGTTTTGCCATCAATTCCAGTTGATCATGCAGTCCATATGAAGGAAACATATGACAACATTAAACAACTTTTGAGGTGCATAAACTATGACCAAAGTCAGTGGCAGCTTTGTGGCGATTTGAAGGTTTTTGCTCTCTTGCTTGGTCTGCATACTGGATATACAAAGTACTGCTGTTTTCTCTGCGAAGTTGTGCAAGTGATTGCCACTACATCAAGAAAGATTGGCAACTCTGACAGTCATTGGAGCCTGGGAGGATAAGTGTTCAGCATCCACCACTTGTTGAATAAAGGAAGAGTTTGTTACCACACTTACACATCAAACTGGGTCTGATGAAGAACTTTGTCAAGGCCATGGACAAAACACAAGCAGCTTTCAAGTTCCTCCGTGGAAAATTTTCAAGGTTAAGTGAAGCTAAGATAAAGGAAGGTGTCTTTGTTGATCCTCAGATTTGTGAACTTCAAGATGATGCATTTCACAATGCACTGTGTGGCAAGGAAAAGATGGAATGGAAAGCCTACCATTTTCTTGGAAACAACAAGGCAGACAACTACAGGTTGTTTGTGGAAAACCTCCTCAAGACATACAAAAGCCTTGGTTGCAACATGTCACTAAAGATACATTTTTTTGCACTTTCATCTAGATTTTTTTCCTCTGAACAACGGAGCAGTGAGTGACAAGCACGGTGAGCGATTTCACCAGGGCAAATGGAGCCCATCAATGCTTGCAGATTATTGCTGGACAGTGACAAGAGATTCTCCATTTAATTAATACAAGAGACAAGCCAAGCGCCGAGTAGACACTGAATAGGACTAAACTATGTACATAATAGGTTTTTGCCTTTTGTTTCATAATAAATTTTTATTTATAAAACCCCTTTGCCGATTTTAAAGTGTTACATAAACAGTACAGGTGACAGGTGCTGTCTACACAATATACATAGACGTAAAATGTAAAAACTTAAATATCTTGGAAACAGTAGCTAATCAGTTGTTGTAGTTGTCATATTTGAATTCAGCACATCATAATACATAATAACAAAAATGTATTGCACTGTTAACACTGTTTGTTTATTCTCTGATCTCCCTGTCGCCCCCTGTAGGTGTGTACAGAGAACTATGTCTGCAAGTGGTCCAGCACAAACATGAATGTGAAGTGCAGGGGGCAAAACAACATTTAGAGGTAAGGCGGCTTATCAGACTCACATATCTATATTTAACATCCTCTACAAAATGCACTTTTATATTAAGTGTCTTTATACTATGGTCTGTCTGAATATTTGATTCTGATTGGCTGGAAGGAGTGCAATAAAACTGTTTAATGCACAGGTAGTTCCAAGTCAGTTTAATCATCCATTAAATTTCATTGAGGCACACACAGATCACTCACACACAGAGACCGGAGATCTCGCTGCGCACACACAGAAACATTCAGGAGCACAGAAACTTGATATCAACGCTGCCCCATGACTTTTATTAAAGGGTTAGTTCACCCAAAAATGAAAATTCTGTCATTAATTACTCACCCTCATGTCGTTCCAAACCTGTAAGACTTTCGTTCACCTTCAGAACGCCTACGCAATTAAAACTTTGACGCTTCAAAAAGTTCAAAAAGAGATTGTAAAACTAATCCATATGAATTGAGTGGTTTAGTCCAAATTTGGACTAAAGGTGAATTTTTTTATGTTTTTTGACACCTAATATCTGTGACTCCTAAACTACTTATGTGGTACCATGGTACTTAATGATCATGTACATATTCATGCCATGGAATTTACATGGAACGCAGGGCATTTCAGGAATGTCATGGTACAAAAAAAACATGGTTTTACATTTATGCTATGTCTCAAAAACATGATAAAACCATGATGCTTTTGTAAGATTCGACAAACTTATGTGCCTAGTTGTAATAATACATTTTCAATACACAGATTCATACACAAACAAACATGCACACACTACATTTATCATAATCTAGAGGCAGTATCACACAAAACACACAACAGTGAAAAAACACTGCTGTAAATAAATGATTGCATGTCTCTGCCAAAACAGTTGTCTTTGTTTGTTTGTTGACAGTGCATGAATCATATCGAGTCAGACAGTGTGTGTGTATATGTAATGAGATGCTCATTTCTCTAGAGTGAGAGGACACTCTTGTTTGATGCCATGAAAACAGAACTGCTGGAGAAGATCCGCAGACTGGAGGAGGACAAACAGAGTTCAGGTACACACACGTTCACCTGGCTATCTGAACAGGGATGTAGCATAGACGTCTGATGTTTCAAATACAGCTAAATAGACTATCTCAATCCCTAAGCTTACTAGAGGTGTGCTACCCACCTAAAACAACAGGACCTGTCAAACTGTTTTGAGGCAGGTTCGGGTCTGTTTATATATATATATATATATATATATATTTCAGCAGTGGCGTGTAACAAAGTCACTCCTACTAGCTACTTTGGCTTGTTGAATTTTATATGTAATATATTTTTCAATTGTAGTCTTTAAAAAAAGCATCTTTAATAAACTAAGTGCAATGTAGTGTTGTCAATAATAATGATTTTTCTATACATATCAATACTGAAATATCTGAAACGTTTCCAATACTCATTTTCTGCAGAATAGATACACGATACCAGCTGTGCTTTCTCGCTCTCACGTGATCTCTTCAACAGCGAGTTGACACACAAACCCTCCTCCCCTCACTCACTTGTTTCATTTGCTCCGGATGAATATTGTTGGCGTTACAAGGCTTGAATTTTGGTGTGAGATTACTCGTATTGTGCATAATTTTACTTATTCCCACACATTTTGTGCTCACACCCAAAGTGCGTGCACATAAAGCCACCTCTAAACACAGTCAGTTATGTTTTAAGTGAACATAAACAGTTAAGAAAGAAAACGCATGTGTAACAGTATAATGGATCCGTGTGTCAGGTCTTAAAGTGACAGCAGCCTAATATACCTGCTGCCAAATAATGAGATAATATTAAAAATATCTATATGGCAGTTTTCCCCCATGGTATCGATGTCAAAATTGTGGGCAGTGAAAATGCTGAGTGGATAGTTAACTTTGGAAAACCACTAGCCATTATTATAAATAATGAAAAATTACATTTTAAAAACAAAAAAATAATTTACATTTTAATTTTAACCTTGTAAACCTGACCTAAGAAAAAAGCAGAAAATAATTTATTGTTTTGAAATGGAACAGTTTATTGAACATTTAGACAAAATCTAAAAAGAAATCTAAAAATTATCAAAGAAATCTTTTATGATCAAAGCTCTGTAGTTTTTTTTTGTGTGGGACAAAACATAGATGATTGAGAAATGTACAAATAAACGTCTGATTTTTCTAAAAGTACTGATCATGAAGTGAACCTAAATTGCTACAGTGCATTAAGTGTTGTTCTTGAAATATTACTAACAATACAAATGTTATTTTTACGTTTGCTTTATAAAAATCAGTAAAGATTTCACAGCAAAAAGACACATGGACCACGACCTGAAGGGGTGTATTTTTAGAATGGTACTAAAAGGTCTTTTACTTGCTAAAAAAATAATAAAATAAGACAGAAAAAGACAGAAAGCATGTAGCAGATTTTTCAGCAAGGTTTTGATCATGTTGATAATTTAGGTGCCTCAGAAATTTGTGTATCAAATATGATACAGTAGGCTTTATAGGGTTAACACATAGACTGTAAAAAAAGATGGACGACGCACCTTCACTCTTTTCCGTTGTAGAAAAGAGAAGCCGCCAGTGTCCCAAGATGGCGCTGACATCTTGCACTAATTACGTTGTTCGGAGCCCGAGTCTGCACAGTAGTGAGTGTGAAGTGGAGCCACGGTATCAAGGTCCTACCCACACTCCTGCAGAATCAATCGCAAGCACACACCCCTGAACTTTTTTAAGTAGCCTGAACTGCTCCAATTTTGATGTCTGCTGATTTTAGTACAACTCAAGTCTTGTTAAAATAAAGTAAATACAACTACCTAGTCATATTTAAAAAGTAACACATATTAATATATTGTATACTGTAAAATACTAGTAATGTAATTTTTCATATTATTGAAAATAAACAACCATCACAATTTAGTGAACAGCTATCATAGAATTTATGGTTAACACATGCATTCAATATGTTAGCAACTAGTTATTAATGGAACACGCCTCTGCTTTTCTCATATAAAATTGGGTTATTTAAATGGATTGTTAGTCATTGTTTATTTTTTGTTATTCTCATTTTAGACAAAAATTCATAAAAAATACATTTCTAACCATATTAATTTTTAGCTTGCTGGCCCATAACATTTATTTACTAATTAGCTTATAAAGCCCAAATTAAAATAACAGAAAAAAAATAAATGATCCATCGGATCCCTCAGGTCGGTTTACTGCAGAACAACTCATTATGTCGGTGTGAAATAAACAGTTATGGAAATGTAGAAATTAAAGTCAAAGCTCCAATCTCCTCCCAAAGATCCCGAAAAAAGTCTGTCGGTGCCTCCGTGACTACTTCACTTAGAGAAGCTGTCAATCACAGCTGTCAATCACAACGTCACACCACTGTTTTTATAGCTTCAAATAACTAACTAAAACCAAACTTGTTTAAAAAACGAACACTTGAACTTACATCAGTGTGATAAAAACTGCATAAAATGACAGGAACCATCTCTGGTAAAAATGTATTTGAAGTGTAATTTGATTGTTTAGTTTGGCTCAAGTCCCATTTATTTACATGGAGAGGGCAGGGTTTATGACCTATACTGCATCCAGCCACCAGGGGGCGATCTAAATGCGTTGGATTCACTTTTTTTTAGGACTTGTGCAGCACACTTGGGTTAACATAGCTTAAACACTCTCTCCTTCTATGTTAGAGCTGTATCTGAGACATCTGGGTCCGCTGAAAGAGGAAAACTTAAGAGAGTAAGCGATTGGTCGGGTCACACTGTCTCTCGAGTTCATGCAAATCTCTATTAGAACACTTTATTATAATTTTTGCATATTTATATTTATAAAAAATATATACTTTAGAATATTACGTATTTTATAATAACACAAACATTATTCACTTTATTTATGAAACACTTTTTCAAGAGGAGGGGAAATTTTATAAGCGTATTTGTTCTCTGGGAATTGCTACTGGTTGTTGGAAACACATACAAATACTCACCAGATCCTTAAACACACAAACTTGGTCTTTATCAACCAGAATGGTGGAATGATGACGAGAAGATAAAGAAGTGTAAGAGAAGAAGTCACCTGATTCGCTCAGACAGGAAGAAGAAGGCAGCTCTTGTGTCAGGTAATGAAGTGTTTTAGATCCATCTCTTCTTCTCGTGTTCACTCACCACTTGAATTGTCATACATTGTGCTGTCTTATTGTTTGGACATTTTCTGGGAAGGAAATTGAGACTAGACCTCATGAAACTTTCCATACTGGTCCAAGCTGGTTTATGCTAGTTTTGCTCAGCCAGCATGGTCTTTCTAAAGAAGCTGATTGAAAATGGGAATCTTGCTGGTTTAGCTAGTTAAGAAGCCTGGTATAGTCACCAGCATCTTAAACACGACAAATCACCCGAACAAATCACCCAGTTACCAAGCAGGATCATTAACCACCAGCCTACACCTTTTATCCAAACTTTGTTTAAAGAAGTTGTCTTCCTTCTTCTCCTGCTTGTCTGTCTGTTTTTTAGGGCCATACATAGTGTATATGCTAAGAGACATTGATATACTGGAGGACTGGACGGCCATCAAGAAGGTATTCATGATGAGTGATCAGCCCTTCAATCACAGTGAAGCTGTGTGATGGATTGTGACTTTTATCTGTCTGTCTTTCAGGCAAAAGCAGCACTGATGCCTCTGAAGAAGAAAGGAGACAGTAAGTCAATTACTAAATGGACTGTATTCATTTAAGTACTTTATTCAAGATTTCCTGTCGGTCTCTGTCTTTCTCAGGCAGCTACACTGGGAGGTCAAGGACCTCATGGTAGTCAGGTGAACCTCATTAAACTTTGACAAAACTGACTGCCTCCATGAATTAACTCATTGAATATTTATTGAAGGAAATCACCTGCGCTGACCATCAGGGTCCTTGGCTTGGGCTAAATATATGTAACCAAGGATTTCTTTATCACGACAAGCTCAAAATAGATTTTATAGTGCAAAATTTGACTCTCTCATTCTCTCTCTAAAATGTGACTGTAAAATGCTGTATAATCATATTTCATTTTTCTTAGAAAAAAGTGTGTTGATGCATGTTTTCAAATAATGGGGCCTTTATCTGGTAAAAACAAAAACAGTATGTACAGTGTGGCTGTCTGTCTTTAGCTTAAATGGCGTCAAAGGCTTAAGCATGTTCTCCATTGCCATCCCAGTTGCTTCCATTAGCCCTGACCCTCACTCACAAGCTCTCTCTGTCTGGCCTCTGATTAAGTTAGATACAGACATTTGATTTATAGTGACATTTCCCTTCTGTCACTCTAGACTGATCGACTGAAAGTACTTTGGCTTTAATGTCACATTTAGATTCCTGTTTTATTTTTGAGAAAGAAAGATGGCTTGACATGTAACGTTTGATTCCACTCCATCTCTCATTTGTCTTTTTATTTCTCCCCAGATCTCACTCTTTCTCTCACTTTCATCCCTCCATTCCTTTGCTGTCCTCATTGGCATCATAGGCATAAATTACAACCAAATACACCACTAATAGTACTGCCCTTGTGAAAAGTGTGCTTAATTGTATCGAATGTGCAGTTATAGTGTACTTCAAATTTTGAAAAGTATATATAACACACTACAAAAGTACACTATTAAAAAGTGCACTTTGTAATAATAAAATAAAAGTTTTACTTTAAAGTACATTTTAAATCCTTGTTTTAATAATCTTTTTCCATGCTTTAAAGAAATGCACTTATTTTAATATTGACCAACCTACTAAAGCAAGGTGCTTGATACTGTAGTGTGTTTAGATAGATACATGTACTGTATTTTTGCAGAACTGAGAAATGACTAAGGGAGGTCTTTTGTGTTGTACACTGTAATAGACAATGAGCTGCAAAATTATTCTTGAATCCCAATAAGAGATTTGTGTTACAGTGTTTTGAATCGATCCAACTAGTGTTCACTGGACAGGAAAGTGTTATGTGTATTTGTTAGGTTTTGTGTGTCATCTGAGGCCAAATGAGAAAAAATTCTGACAAAAGAGAATGTTTTTGACTAAAATACTTAATTTTGACATGACAGTTTAAGGTTTGGACAAGTGGTTATGTAGTGCTAAGATTGTGTTTATAGTTATAGAAAATAGTGAATTGTTTCATGAATTGTGTTAGCAATCAAGAAAAACTAATAAAAATGTAATTATAATACAATTTAATTTAATTTCAATTAACATGCTGTTAAGTGTCTGAAAACATTACATTTAGTTCGCACTTAAAGGGATAGTTCACCTAAAAAAATGAAAATTCTGTCATCAATTACTCGCCCTCAAGTTGTTTCAAATCTGTATGAGTTTCTTTCTTCTGCTGAACACAAACAATATTTTAAAGAATGTCGGTAATCAAACAAGTTGACTAGCCTTTGACTTCCATAGTAGGAAAAAAAAAAGTCAACTGAAAGATACATGAGGGCAGGTAAATGATACTAAAATGTACTTCTTTTCACAAGGGTGTATAAATCTACTGACAACCAGATACCATTTTCATTTGTTTATTTAAAAAAGTTGAGCAAGTCAAACTCTCAACTAGTTAAACTCAAGACAATGTCTTAATACCTACCACTTAAACCCTAACTAGGGTGACACAGTAAGCTTCAGAATAGATGATCAGATGATATTTGATGTACTGTATAGTGTTCTCCTATGTGGCATTTTAGACCAATCAGATTTCACGGTGGGCAGGGCAAACGCAGACACACAGAAATGGAAACTGATTAACAAAATCTGTCACTCATCTCTTGTTGCGGTCACAGCTACTGTAGTTCACACAAAGACTCAGATTTACTTGGAAGAGATACCTTTTATCACTTCTCTTGCCTGCTTTATCATGTCTGTGAACCAATTTAATGACAGCATTTTCTAGACAGCCCTATATAGTGATAAAACGTCTAACAATAGAGAGTTAGAGCATTATGAGCTGTTAAAGCATAACGTGTTGAAAATGGTGAGCGTGTCTGTTTGTCTCTCAGACAGGCAGGTGTCCGTGCACTGTGAAGATGGGGCTCTCTTCTATGATGGAGAGAGATTCTCCAAAGGTTGCAGTGTCGTTCTAGAAGTCAATGACAACAGCCCAGCACAGTCAGTAGAGCATAAGACACAAGACCGCATCAGTCTTCGCTTTGGCTTTGCTTGCAAAAACATTTCAATTGAAATGGTCTCCCTGTTTTCTTGTGTTTCTCTTAGGGTCGTAATAACAGGGATCAGCGCAGGAGAGGTCTGGTTCAAGCGCACAGATGGCACCAAAACCAAAATCTATGTCTCCCAACTTCAGAAAGGCAAACACACCATACGAAAAGCTTAAGAAGATAAACGTCACACTCAGAGAGTGTGTGAACCTTCCCTTTAATAACTACCAAACACATAAATTTACCAACACCTTTAGAACATCTTATAAAATCCAATCTAACGCTATGCACTGGTGTTGATCAGACCAGAGGATGTTTATTATGTGCAGTGACATGATCTCCGATCAGTCTTTCAAATACATATTTCATAATGAATATGATAATAAGGCGGATCTGGTCCCAGATCAACACTGTTAACATCAAGTAGGCAATTTTTGGTGCAGCTGATGTTTATTAATTAATATATACACAACATGGACATTCAATAACTGTTGACCAAATGCTAAAAGACCATATGAAGCCATTCTTTACCATAATACTTTGAGTTCGTCAAACTGAATACATTCATAATGCTAACCGTATATGAAGTGTGATACACACTTAAATCATTTTGGGTTTGTTTGTTTGTTTATCTTTGCCATTTAAAATGATTATAAAAGTCCAATTCATGTACACTAAAAACACCACAGAGGCAAAAAGGACTGCACTCGCACATCAAATCTCAAACTGCTTCTTTAAACTGATCTTGGATCTGTTTTAATAGCTAAGGGTTTATATTTTAGAAGGATCAGGTCTCAGTGAAAAGCGCTGTCTGTACCCAGAACACAGGAAAACACAATCAGACATCTATAATTGCACTCAGAAAAAGAAGAGATGTAACAGATTTTTTTCCAGTACATTTTGAAAGACTTGTTGTAATACATCGTATTTATAAACATCTGTAAAGTGATTTGAAACAGAGGGTGCTTTTTAAGACTTATTTATGAAGTGTTCAAGATAACCATGTATTTATAACAAGAAGCATTATTAAAATCTAAACTTTTATTACATTTGCTGTTTAATGACTCGCTAATTATAAAATCTTGCAGACTGTCAAGAGGCTAGAAGTGTTTATTTTAAATATGTACTGCATGTGCCCTCCAGGGGACGCTGTAGTGTAACTATTTCCATTAGTGCTGAATGAGCTATACAGTATATTTTGCTTTTAGCCACTAGATGGGAGAAACACCTAACGTAACATGAACACTGAAGGGAAAACAAATAATATCTACTAATTGGGGGAAAGAAAACTCGAGAAGTTGTAATATTAATGTAAATATTTGAAAATTAAAAACTCAATCCCTGGCGTACATACAAGTACAGACTCTTCTGCTTTCAATCATTAGGTCGTTGAGATTTAATGAATCTAACGATTCAAGAGTCTCTGAGTGATTTGTGATTTATAGAATGAAGAAGTGAAGACTCTTCAATCTATACGCAGACTCGTGAGGAAGAGGTAAGATCTTGTGTCGAGGATGTGGGCAGACATTAAAGAGTTGCATGAAAATAGGTTGGTCTGAACCATAAATACACCAAACGAGAGAGCAATAAAGATACAGTGATGAGTCCTGCACTTTATTTAGCTATATAATAAACAACTAGAGGCTGTGATTATATTCCCAATGTAGCTCCAACCTTATTAAGAAAGTTTTTTTTAATTAAAATACCTTATAAAACAAATTCATTAAATGTCATACTTGCACTTGAAGATATAGTCCCTCTTAGGTAAGCTAGGTGTGGGTGTTGCACTTTATTATACACACAAGCATGGTGAGCCTGTTTGGTGTCGTGTCATACATTAGCTGTTATCAGAGTATGAAGTGGAGAATGATTTCTTTTTTTCCTCAAATTTTTGTTAATTTAACTTCAGTAGAACACACGTCTAATTTTAAATGGCCGTCAGTGGAATAAGATGTTTTTTTTTTGCCCACAGAATAGCATCTACCTAACAGCAACTGTCCATACAAACATCTAAACCTTGGTACCTTGATTGTTGCTGTCATGTATTTTAGCACTGCTGGAATGCATAATTTACCAATCAGTATCCTGAACTATAGTTCATGCTTTTTATACTTTGAGGCGCTTTAAGCCAAAGGTGCTTCCTGCCATTTTGAAAAGTTTTGCCACACAACCCCTCAATAGAATGTCTGTTGGGGGATCATCACAGTAAAGAGATAGCAGATATTTAGTAGACAGTCTACTAATACTTTAATGAGAGTTAGTTACAAAGATAGTTACATGTAGTTGCAAAGTTACTTATAGTCAACAGAATGTTCAAAATGGACCATCAAAATAAAGTGTTACCTAATAGTTTTAACAGTGCATTACTACTGTATAGTGAGTAGTTTTAAATATATAATATTAACTTTTCAGTGTATAAATTGGGTGTTAAAAAGATATGCCTTTTAAATTTTAGGATGGGGGTCCCTCACATGGGGATGATCATATTTGGGGCATCTAAAAGCTTGTGTGATTTCCCAGGAAAGCAGTAATATCTGTCAGGTAGTAGGGACAAAAAGTGCTTACAGCACCTTTAAAGGGATAGTACACAAAAAAGTCATAATTTTCTCACTTTAATGTTGTTCCAAACCCAGAAGACTCATGTTAATCTATAGAAACACAAATGTTTGCTGTATGTATGTGTTGATCAGTGTTTACACTGATCAAACCAAAACATTATGAGCAGTCACAGGTGAAGCAAATATCGAATATCATCTCCTAACAAGGCCACATAATAACGACTCGGTAGATTAGATGGTAAGCAAACAATCAGTTCTCATAACCGTTGGTAAATTCTCCCTACTGCTTATTGGGAGTAACCCACAAGCCTTGCCATTTCAGAGATACTCTGACCCAGTCGCCTTGCCATAACAATTTGGCCATTGTCAAAGTTGCTTAGATCTTTATTCCTGCATCCAACGTTGTCCGAGGAGGGACAAACCACAAACTGGCGACAGGGTGTTGGGCACCCAAGGTGTACTAGGGCAATGAAGGCTATCCCATCTGGTTTCATTATCAGGAGAGTCTGCGGATGTCCGCATACCCTGTCTGCATGCAGCCCAATTTTTGAGACTGCGTGGACGGTCTGCGTACAACAGCTCATGTGCGAGTGACTCCACTAGATAAAAGTACAAAATCCACCAGATTTCCGCGCTCATGGCCAAAAGAGCATATTTTAAGTGCGAGACATAGAGCGGAATGCAGAAAACAATATACCCAGGCCTTAATGCACCCTGCCGCACTGCACTCATTGTTTAGGAATGGCTTGAGGAACATGATGTAGAGTTGAAGGTGTTGCCCTGGCCTCTAAATTCCTCAGATCTCAATCCAATTGAGCATCTGTTGGATGTGCTGGACCAAATAGTTCGATCTACAGTGGCTCCACCTCACAACCTACAGGACTTGAAGGATCTGCTGCTAATGTCTTTGTGCCCACACATGTACACACCTGCTCTCATGCACATTACCCGTTTAATTCCTGAACAGACGAGAAAGGCAAAAAGGGAAAAGGCAATCTTAAATAAACTTGTCCCTTTGTTGATCCTCCAGTTTTTTTTAGCCTAGTTACATGTTCAGAGCTCCCCTTCATTCATATGAGCACTGGGGTGGAGAGGCAGAGCAGAACGTACAGAGACACTACAGCGAGCGGAACAGAGGAGAGCAGGCTTGACGGAGTGAAAACAAAGCCTGGGTGACGGTACCGGACGTGGGCAGCATCCCGTTAAAAACACAAGTCAATCAGAGTCTGTGTTTATTAGTGCTCCTTTCTCTCTCACTCTGTTTGTTCTCTGTCCTCCACAGTTTTCATCTCATTTTCTGTTCATCCATTCTGCTCTCACCATGTGTTTTTCTTTCCCAGTTTCTTTGGCTGCACTAAATATCCTACTGACAATCTTAGATCAGCAAACCTGGTTTATACAAAGTATCATTTGATATATAGAAGGTATTGTTGTCTGTTGTTCTAAGCATTTTTTGTCTTTACTACCAGACAGATATCACTGGTGTCCAGGGAAAACTGTCACAGTGATAGTTCAACCAAAAACGTCATCATTTACTCACCCTCATGTCATTCCATAAAACTTTCCATTATCTTCTTCTTTGGAACACAAAAGTTTTTTTTTGGTCCATACAATGAAAGTTAATGGGGTTCAGTGTTGTTTTGACTTTCATTGTATAGGCAAAACTGTTAAAATATCCTTCAAAATGTCTTTGTGATGGAGAGACTGTGGAGCAGCCTTCCATCACCGTATTTTATTGTGTTCATAAAGATTTTATGTATTGCCCATTTTGTAATGTTTATCAAGGGTTTCGCTTGAGTGTCGTCAACTCCAGCCTCAATTGTTTATAGAGAGGAGTCAATGCTGCTTTTAGTATCTAGCACAGGGGTGTCCAATCCTGCTTCTGGAAGTCTACTGTCCTGTAGAGCTAACCCCTATTAAACACATCTATACCAGCTACTGAAGGTCTTACTAGGCATAGAAACTTCCAGGCAGGTGTGTTGAGGCATGTTAGAGCTAAACTCTGCAGGACAGTGGCCCTCCAGAAGCAGAATTGGACACCTCTTTTCTAGTTTTTAAAGTGTTTTAATCATGCTTTTAAACACTTTTTTATTTGCAGATTTTGATATCCACTTTTAATAGACATCAACTTAATGTTTTATTAACAAAGTTCAGGAGGAGCGTGTTTTGAGAATCTACCCAATCAGCACGAGGAGACCTATATAAAAATAGCCGACTCACCTCTGTCCCATGACAGTTTTCCAGTATTCCTGCTCCACCTCAACTCCTCACTCTTATCTGTTCCAGACCTGCCAACATGTACGCATTTGCATAGCGGGTACACATTTTGACCTCAAAGTACACGGGTACGATTTGTCACTCTAAACTACGCAAAAATCTGGCTCTGTGCACACGTAGTACTCAAATCAAGCAAAAGAAAAAAGTTCAACCAATAATAGCGCTGGGTTCATTTCCCCAAATAGCAAGAGGGGATGATTGACAAATGCGTACGGCCTATCATTAAAAAGAGCAGCACAAAATCCCGCTCGATCTCCCTCCTTCCACTTCCGCCGTCTCAGTGACTGAATTCTCAAGCGAGGACAGTTCAGTAGTCACGGTACTTCTAACTTCTTAAGGTAAACGGGTATAAAATGCTCAAGTAATGTTGAACAACAAATCTAAATAAAATGGAAATCGATATATGGCTTAGTGATTATGAAAGTGCTGTGATTTGTGAATGACTGACAAGCGCGAGTCTGGGGAAACAGGCGTTTATTTATTTATTCTCAGTTATGAGAAACGCATAGCCTACATGTGTTGCGTTACTGTGTTAATAATAATTAAAGTACCTAATTATGTTACATAGCCTACTTATTTTGTATGAAAACTAGCACATTAGTTAGGCTACTTATGCATTTAAAAGTAGGCTACTGTTGTCTCTGTGCTGCGTGAACTCACTCTCATAAACACAAACGCGCGCGCACACAGAGAGAGGGAAGATCATTGTAAAATTAAAATTCTTTTCATTTCGTTCTAGGTTTAAACTTTGTTCTTTTTTTGTGTTATTTTTCTGTCCGAAAGCATTTTGAATTATCCATCCGTGTTTTTAAGATTCGTTAAATGACGGACGCTTTAGTTAACACAACCCCTCGTTATATGTCGGACTACTAACTTCTACTTGATATTCTTGAATACTCGATTCGTTTTGCTCTTATTGGTCCGGTCTATTCATTGTCAACTGTTTTCCATAAATATGTTTGTATTGCCTAACGTTTATTCAGCGAATGTTTCTTGTTTATAATGTGCAATGATCAAATGCAAGGACAGCACGTTACAAATAGAAACCCCTTTTTTCTGTGGGATTTAGTATCATATTTGGATATTGGAATAATAAATTAAGTATTTTAAATAAATCGCATGTAAACTCAATGTTTTCACTGTTTTCTAAGGGTTTCTTAATTTTATACTAGTTTTCATTACAAAATCTGTATAAACGACTGTCAGGTTAGTCGTAGTATGTAAATATAGCCAACTTGAAATTGCAAACAAAAAATTATTTTAGTTCATATTAAATAATTGAATGCGATTCACTTGTGGTTGTCAGTTTGTATAAGCACACATTATACAATGCAATATTAATCATGAATTTAAAAAATGCTTTTGAGCAGGTGTAGTGAAATTTTTGAATTGGGTCAAATTCAAAAAAACTTTAACAGTCAAAATTAGATTTATGAAGATAGATGTGTGTGTGCGTGTGTGTGTGTGCGTGTTTTTGTGACATATCAGGACACAAATTTGTATAATGACTTCACGAGTTTACACATACATGAAATCAAAATAAAGTAATTTGTATAGTAATTTATGCATATTTGGCGTGCTGTCCAGGGGAGGGCTCCGAGCTCGGAATTTGGCCCGAACCCAGAGTACTCCCCCTCCTTAACTGGGATAGAAACCAGCCAAGAGTGAGGCGATGGGGTGGTGGAGGGATGCTGTGAAACTTATCGCGGGATAGAGGTGAGAGACGGCCTTATATACCGGCTTCCTCTTGCACTGATTGGTTACCTGAACGTGTGCCTCCCGAATTTAGTTAAATAAACTTCATATAGGTATTACAAGGAGAAAGTGACTTATGAGGACATTACCCCATGTCCCCATTTTTCAAAAGGCTTATAAATCATTTTTTTGAGAAAGTAAAAATGTGGGTAGGGTTCTCTGGGTTTGGGCCACATTCTGAGCTCTGAGCCTATATTTGATTATATTACAGGTGACAGGTGAAGTGAATAACACTGGTTATCTCTTCATCATGGCACCTGTTAGTGGGTGGGATATATTAGCCAGCAAGTGAACATTTTGTCCTCAAAGTTGATGTGTTAGAAGCAGCAAGGATTTGAACGAGTTTGACAAGGGCCAAATTGTGATGGCTAGATGACTGGGTCAGAGCATCTCCAAAACTGCAGCTCTTGTGGGGTGTTCCCGGTCTGCAGTGGTCAGTATCTATCAAAAGTGGTCCAAGGAAGGAACAGTGGTGAACCGGTGACAAGGTCATGGGCGGCCAAGGCTCATAGATGCATGTGGGGAGTGAAGGCTGGCCCATGTGATCTGATCCAACAGACGAGCTACTGTAGCTCGAATTGTTCAAGAAGTTAATGCTGGTTCTGATAGAAAGGTGTCAGAATACACAGTGCATCGCAGTTTGTTGACCAGTCAGGGTGCCCATGCTGACCCTGTTCACCGCTGAAAGCTCCAACAGTGGGCATATGAGTCCAATATGAGCATCAGAACTGGACCACGGAGCAGTGGAAGAAGGTGGCCTGGTCTGATGAATGACGTTTTCGTTTACATTACATGGATGCACTATGGGAAGAAGGCAAGCCGGCGGAGGCAGTGTGATGCTTTGGGCAATGTTCTGCTGGGAAACCTTGGGTCCTGCCATCCATGTGGATGTTACTTTGACACGTACCACCTACCTAAGCATTGTTGCAGACCATGTACACCCTTTCATGGAAATGGTATTCTCTGGTGGCTGTGGCCTCTTTCAGCAGGATAATGCGCCCTGCCACAAAAATGGTTCAGAAATGGTTTGAGGAGCACAAGAACAAGTTTGAGGTGTTGACTTGGCCTCCAAATTCCCCAGATCTCAATCCAGTCGTGCATCCGATCCATGGAGGCCCCATCTCGCAACTTACAGGACTTAAATGATCTGCTGCTGACATCTTGGTGCCAGATATCACAGCACACCTTCAGGGGTCTAGTGGAGTCCATGCCTCGACAGATCAGGGCTGTTTTGGCAGCAAAATGGGGACCAATGCAATTTTATGAAGGTGGTCATAATGTTATGCCTGATTGGTGTATAAGTGTGAACTCGTGAAATAGACCTAGACAGTACCATTACTACCATTTCTGTATTCAGTCCTGGTGTGATTCTTCTTGTGACCACTTCGGTCTCTACAATCTTTTCTGGGTTCTGCATGATAGTCCGTAAATGCTCACTCAATTTCCATTTTTGGGTTAACTAACCCCCTTAAAATTAAAATTTGTTGGGAAGCCTGGTGAGGACACCAGACACCAGCATCCAAAACACAACACATGCTGGTGCCCAGATATGCTGGTCTTTTCTGTGGAGTTCATGAAATGGAGCTCTAGGCCTCCTTTTCTCATTAACATTTCCAGCTCTGTGACCTCCTCTTCTCTGATAGCTTTGGCTGTGCTAAATATCATGTCACTAGAGATGCTCTCACTTGCTCTCCCTCCCTCTCTCGATCTCTCAGCACTTCCTCTTTCTCTCTGCACACTCTTCATCTTGCCAAGCTGCAGACGCAGCGCTATTATCCCAGCTTGTGGGTGTGAAGAGTAGGAGACAGACAAAGAGAGAGAGAGAGAGAGAGAGAGCTGTATTTGAGAAAGACGGAAAGAGAGAAACCTAGTGAACTCTATTCAAAAACCTACTGAGCTGCCTACACTGGCAGCAGGCTTCCAAGACAGCAAGTTATCTGAAATGGAAAACTGTAAAAACATGCAGGTCTTATCCAAAATTATTATTTCTAAATGATCTGCAGGTCTGTGCATGATACTAACAGTGCATACACACAAAGTGCATGGGAGATTCAACAATATGCCTACTTCCTTACTATATTGTAGGCAAAAAAGAAAAAACAGTATGTCCCAATTCACAGTATTCACAAAAAATTAGGCAAAAAGTTCCCAGATGACCTGTCTAATTGTCTATATACTGTATAGTCTGTTGCCTTATGAGGGTGTTTCAGGTAAACTGTTTATTATAATCTACAGCATGTGAATGTGTTTTGATAGAATGAGAGAGAAAGAGACATGCATACAGACTGGAGCATTATGATCCAGCCAGGATATACAGACAGAGAGAAGTGTACTCTCTAATCCAGGCAGGTGCTGAAGTAGCGTGTGCATGTCATAGACAGTCTGTCCCAGTTGGCCAAGGCAGCTGAAGTGAATCATGAAACAAGTCAGAAACATGCTTGCAAAGGTCAGTGTGTTTTCCTCTGTGTTTCTTTTCATTCCAACTCACTCTCATAAACCTCCCCTTGTATAAGGTGCTGTGATTGGTGTTAAAGAAACTCAAGAGCAGGCTGTCTCATTGTCTATATACTGTGTTGTGTATAGCCTTATTGAGGGTGTTAGTAAATAAAATCACAAGATCTTTAAGGCAAGTAAATGTTCCTGTTTATTTGAAATATTTTGTCAAATGCTGCGTCCAAGACCACCAAACCGAATCAGGGTAATTCTCAGGAAACAGTGCCATTTGATGATGAAATACTCATAACAGAAACTGCAGTTTGAACGATGTGAATAATTGCATTATGCCACTCCCTTAAAGGGGCCTATTATGCCCTTTTACAAAGTCCTGATTTTGTTTTTGGGTTGTACTTGAGTTCAGCTCAAATGTGCCGCTTAAGTCCTGAAGTTACAGTCTATGGTTCTTCTCTGGTGTAAATAACTAAGAATGGCGTCAATTTCAAACCAATTCAAGCCTGATTCGGACCCTGACAATGTTAACGAACAAGAGGATCATGCAGAACGGATTTCAAACACAGACTTTGCAATCAGTGATTTCACAGGATGTTTCAAAGTGGTATGTTTTTTTTTTTGTGTAATTTTCTTATAAATTATAAATACGATGTTATCCACCATTTAATCATATTTGTAGGAAAACTATGGTAATACAAACAGTAATTGATCACAAAATCATGGATAATTTTCCTAAGGGGCAGCGAACAGTCAAAACAAGCTTACAAAAGCTACAGTAAACCATACTAGTTAGCAGGCTAGCGGAGGCAAAGATTTGCCCTTTGTTTACATCATAGCAAATACATAAAACTTATAACTGGAACTGTTAATAGAAAACACAACTTCAAATAATACTTACAAATTGTGATCCATAAACAACAGATTGTCCCGACAAAATGGGAACGACTACGTCTTTCAGGAGAAGATTTTGTGCGCAGCCTGCATTGTATAGGTTCTGGAAGCTGTCCTTCGTAAAATGTGCAGCACACAGAGTAACGATGTGACTTCACAAGATCCAAAATGAGCCAAACAAGCCGATCATTGTAGTTCTTGAAAAGTGGAATCCGTTACATAAAATATCTCCTTTTGGAGTACTTAGAGCTTTGTAACCTTGCAGATCTTTTTTTATGTTCAAACAGCAACATTAAAGACTAGCTAAAGTTGAAAAAGTGAAAAAGCATAATTAGACCCCTTTAAGCAGGGTCTGTTAATTTGGTGACACCTTAACACATTTAAAACAGTATTATGAGGTGGTATTATTCAGTTTCATAAAGGAATTATAATTATGCATTATATTTAGTATTTGATACTGTCAGAAGTGCGTATGTTTTTGTGTGTTGGTGTGTGTGTATTATGCAGTGTGGGTGTGCTTGTGTGTGAAATGTGCTTGTGTGTAGTACAAATGCCCTAACAAAGCAGATGACAGTAATTAACTAAATGAGATGAAACTTTACCTGAGGGTAGAGAGAGAGAGGTTATTCATCCCTAAGCAGCATGCTAAAGAGAGCGATATACACTATACATACATACTACAGTATAGTTCTTAACTCAGGCGCACATACATTGCCACACAGATGCTAATTATCCTCCTCCAGTGATTGTCCTTGAGTAGGAGCAGAAGTTTATCTTTAAATGACAGCTGATGAGATCTCTTTTTCTCCATACCAGCCTTTGTATTTTACACTATCTTCCTTCATAGTGTTGATTGTCCTCTAATCTAACCCTTGATTTGTTGTGTGAAATTATATAGCACTGTGTTCACATTTCATCTAGAAATATATTGCCGTATGACACCAGCAAATGGCCCTGAGTTTTCAAACACACATACACTTGTGTGTCGAACACACAAGCTTGATCACCAGCTAATCCCCTGTAATAACACAAACTCACACACATTGCCTCAAAGCAACACCTGAAATAAGAATCAGAGCCTCAAGCTCTCATTGGCAATCCAAGCACCCATGTTGAGTCTCGGTAAGAACACACGGCAAAAGAATGAGTAAGAGAGAGAGTGGACGCGAGGGCTGTCGGGCTGTCTAACCTCAGCTAAACAAACCAGACTGCCTTTGGGTACGACAAATCCCACTTCAGGTTTTAGGCATGTTAATGGATATAGAAAACATACCACTTTATTCAAGGCAAGACAGAATCAAACTCCAGGTGTTATGACAGAAATAGACAGACAGACATGTTTGCTTCTTTTATTATTGGTTATACAAAATTAGATTTTTTTTTTCCCTACACTCTTAGAAAAAATGTGTTAAAATGACCCTATAGGCCTACCTGTGTTAAATTTTTACACATTAATGGGTGTGTATTGGGACAACTCGTATTGTGTTAATTTTAACTCATTTACTGTGTCAAAGATGTGTAAACGTGTAACATTATTGCTGTCCTTGGCTACACACATTGAGCCTCATTCATAGGCAAACTGATGACATTGCATGCGATGATCTGGGCCACATGTGGCGTGGAATGATGGCACTTGGACGGACCGCTCCTGTTTACCAGATCTGAGCCACAAGCAGGCCATAGCAATGCCACATATCAGCCAAGAGCAAAGAAATAAACCAGAACTGGACCTTATCTGAGCCACAAAATTTTATATGTATTATTTATAAAATCATCTTAGCATTAACAAGCAGAATTACTAAAAAAAAAAGAGAACAGAAAAAAAAGTGAAAAAAATGTCTTCATGCCTTAAAATAGCTTGAATGTAACTCTACACCCTTGCCTCATTTAATATACACGGATCAATGAATATGCAAATTAGCCCCGCCTCCACTCGCTCATGCCAGCTCAGAGAGTCTACTGTTGCTGCAGTGACGAGCAATTTGTTGTTTGTGTTGTGGATATTTAAGAAAAAAGCTTGCTTCGCTTCAGTTTAACAGCTGTGTAACTGAACTGCTCACATTTTCTGACGCTTAAATTGTGTTCTAAATTATGAATTGGTAAAACGCCTTTGCAAAACGGTCTGAATCCACTTGCATTCGTTTGGACTGCTCTCTCTCTCTGAATCACCTGAAGTGATTTATCAGTAAAACAGACAGTATCGAGAGAACAAGCAGCCATTTTTTTCTCTGTGAACATGCGCTAAATGGATGTTTGACAATTTCGTTGCTTTTTGGAGTTTTCAGATTTAAAAAACATTCAGATGAAATCCCTTTTCCGTAACGTTACATACAATAAATGCACATCCTTGAATGAGCGCAGATTTCCAGCGTATTTACTTTAACTTATCAGGTAGGCTAATATCTATGGTTTGATCCATTCCAGAGGCGGCCAAAATCAGAATTTATAATGGACAGAATAGCTCTCTCAGAACTTGCACTGAATATGCACATGAATCACGGTCACACGCACACGCTCACGCTCAGAGCAATATTGTTTTAGCTATGTTTTATAGTATTAAAATATTTCGAAAAAGAAAAACATGAAATTTATTGACTTTACTTCAAGTCAGCTGTCACTTTACTTTACCCCATGCACTCGCACACTTGGCACAGCCCTTGCGACGTTTCTGTCATTAATTAATATGAATTAATATGATTAGCCTTTTGCTTGACTACGTTATCAAACAGCTAATAGTGTGTTGCTAATGTTACACAAACCATGTTCCTGTTCTTCATCTCAGAGTCAGACAGCTGCCTTCTAACAATCAGTATCCTCAGAAACGCTTTGAACAACTCAGTGGAAAAAGGCATATAGTTCATCATAACAGCGTAATAGATTTGATATTGTATTATCATACTATCGCTATATGTCTTTTTCTCCTGCAGTTTCAAACATAAAATACTCAGCAATGGTGCTGACTTATGAATTTGCACATGGTTTGTCTTAAAGCATATTAAAAACACCACAGACATATAAACAATATTGAAAACTTGATTTTTACCACAAAGGATCTTTGAACAGAAAACAATAAACTACAATGACAAACCCAGATATGTGCAATCAGCATATGAATCTCAACAATGGTGACAACAAAATATTCAGACAATCAGATCAAATGGACATCACAAAAAGCTACTAAAATACAGAACAAAAACCACAGCAAAAAAATAAAAGCAATAAGTTAGAATTAAAGAAAATAATTGGACAATTCAGCTACATAATTTATAAATGCTGTGATGCATGCTGGGAGTTTTGTACTATTGCTCCCAGCATGCATTGCAGCATGACACTTTTGATTGTCACCATTATTGAGATTCATGTGCTGATTCTTGATGTCTTTGTGTGTCATTTTAAAAAGGTCTTTTAATCTACCTGATTTCTGCCATATAGCATAATCTCATGTTGCAGTAAGAGTGTTTGTAATGTAAATGTGTTACACCATATAAAAATTTTTTCACCATAAAAAAGATTTTTTCCCAGGAAACAAACAACAACAAAAAATCTTATGTCATTTTACTTTTTATCTATGTAAAAGCATCTGAAACGTTTGATATTTATGATTTGAGATTGGGGACACTCCATCTCGATCGGGAGAAGTTAAATAATCGTAATGACACCACACAATAGAGGATTTTTTGCACCCCAGATCGTTCAGTTGTGCAAATTGGGCTCAAAATCAGGCTTAAAATCTTCAAGTGTGTGGCCAGCCATGCACGAGGCGAGTGTGTACATGCACAGGCGCATTGTCTTTCTTTACAAAGTGACATCGCAAACTACTTGTCTGGCATGCGTAATACAGTGTTTTTTTGTCATTTGCATGGATCCATCTGAATGGGTTTTTTGATAATGTTGTCATCTGTACAAAGAAACGTTTTTAGTACATCGTTGTCGTGTAAACATACCTTTAGTGTTAGTTTTTCTCTTGCTGCTGAAATTGTGTTAGCTGTGGCAAAAATAGCAAGGGAAAATGTGCTCAGGTGATGTTGACATCTTGATGAAGAGTTTGTCATCATCTTAGTCTAATCTTACACAGAGTGTTTTTTTTTTTTGATCATGTAGATGTAATGCAGTTCATTTCAAATTAATCATAGTTTATAGAATGAATTGCGGCATGAAGCATATGTCACCATTGTTGAGAATTATATGTTTGCATAAGAGGGTCTATGGTTGGAAAATGCTTGAAAAGCACTGCAGCAGTCAACCTGAAGCTTTTGCATGCAAACCCACTGAAGCTAAGCCTGGTCTATTTCTGGACAAGAGATCTCCTGGGAGACTGGGTAGCTATGGGAAGAAGTGTTAGAGAGGGTCTGATCAACCTGTGGCCTGAGTGGGTCCTAACACCCCAGTACAGTAGCAATAAGCTGTACTGTATAAAAGGTGTAACCCTGGTGTAAAATAGTCCATACAGCACATCACATACTGCTCAATGCCCCAGTACAGTCACCATAAACTGTACTGGATAAAGGGTGTAACCCTGGGGCAAAAATAATCCCTACATTACATCACATGTAATGCAGTTAGTTAGTTTCACATCACAAATGATATAGAACTTTAATTAGTTCTTAAAACTTACATGGAAGCACTCTATTCTTTTTCATTACTATTTTTAATGTTTTTTAAAGGAGTCTCATATGCTCATCAAGCCTGCATTTATTTGATCAAAAATACAGAAAAACAGTAATATTGTGAAATATTATTACAATTTAAAATAATGGTTTATATTTTAATATACTTTAAAATATTATTTCTTTCTGTGATAAATTTTCAAAGCGGAACAGAACCAACCATTATTGAAATCTCATAATAAAACAAAACTGTCAACCATTGAGATCTCATAAAGAAACAAAACCGATCATCACTGAACTCTCATAATGAAACAAAACCAACCGTCATTGAAATCTAATAAAGGAGCAAAACCGACCGTCATTTAAATCTCATAATGGAAAAAAACTAACATCTTTGAAATCTCGCAAAGGAACAAAACCGACCGTCACTGAAATCTTGTCACAAAACAAAACGATCTTTGTTGAAATCTCATTATGGAGCAAAGCTGATCATCATTAAAATCTCGTAACGGAAAAAATGAACTGTTGTTGAAATCTTGTAACCAAATAAAACCGACACTGAAAATATTTTTAAAAACCGAACATCATTGAAATCTTGTAAAGGAACAAAACTGACAGTAATTGAGATCTCCTAAAGGAACAAAACAGACCATCATTGAAATCTCGTAAAAGAACAAAGAACCAAACCGACCATCATTGAGATCTTGCAATTGAACAAAACTGACCATCATTGAGATCTTGTAACCAAACAAAACCAACTGTCATGAAAATCTTGTTAAGGAACAAAGCTGACTGTCATTAAAATCTTGTTAGGAATCAAATAAAGGGGAAAAAAATGGCCGTTATTGAAATCTCATAACCCAGCAAAACTGACTGTCATTGAAATCTCATAATCTAATAAAAACCTGACCGTCACTGAAATCTCGTAATGGAATAAAACTGTCATCAAAATCTTGTAAAAGTACAAAGCATACCTTATTGAGATCTCGTAACTGAACAAAACTGACTGACAATGAAAACCAACTGACATTGAAATCTTGTGAGTGAACAAAACTGACCGACATTGAGATCTCATAACCGAACAAAACTGTCCGTCACTGAAATCTCATAATCGAATAAAACAGACGTCATTGAAATCTTGTAACTGCATAAAACAGACCGTCATTGAAATATTGTAACGGAACAAAACCGACCACCATCATTGAAATCTCGTAACGAAAAAAAAACGACCGTCTTTAAAATCTTGTAAATTAACAAAGGAACAAAACTGACCACCACTGAAATCTCATAATGAAACAAAACTGACAGTCATTGAGATCTCCTAAAGGAACAAAACTTACCATCATTGAAATCTCATAACGAAATAAAACCAACTGTCATTAAAATCTTATTAAAGAACAAAGCCGACCGCCATTAAAACCTCATTAGGGAACAAAACCAAGTGACATGGAAATCTCGTAATGGAAAAAACAGCCGTTATTGAAATCTCATAGAGGAACAAAACCAACCTTCACTGAAATCTCATAACCGAGTAAAACCGACCATCATTGAAATCTCGTAATGGAACAAAACCAACTGTCATTAAAATATTGTAAAAGAACAAAACATACTTTATTGAGATCTCGTAACTGAACAAATGAAAATTTGACTGACTGACAATGAAAACCGACTGTCATTGAAATCTCGTAATGGAACAAAACTGACAGTCATTGTAAAGGAATGAAACTGACTGCTATTGAGATCTCCTAAAGTAACAAAACCGACCATCATTGAAATCTCGTAACGAAACAAACCCAAATGTCTTTGAAATCTTGTAAAATAACAAAAACAAAACCAACCCTCATTGAAATCTCATAACAAAACAAAACTGTCAACCATTGAGATCTTGTAAAGGAACAAAGGAACAAAACCTGCCATCATTGAGATCTCTTAAAGAAATAAAACCAACCGTCAGTGAGTTCTCGCAACAAAACAAAATTGACCGTCTTTGAAATCTTGTAACAAAACAAAACCGACCATTATTGAAATGTCGTAATGGAACAAAACAGGCCGTCACTGAAATCTCATTAAGGAACAAAAAAACAACCATCATCAAAATCTCATAACGAAACAAAACCGACTGTCATTGAGATCTCATAAAGGAACGAAACTGACTGCTACTGAGATCTCCTAAAGGAACAAAGTGACAGTCATTGAAATCAGTGTTGCCAATTTAACAATTTTGTCACTAGATTTAATGACTTCCCCGCCCCTTTTGAGACTTTTTTCAAAAGTTTAGGGACAAACCTTATCTAGATTCATATTTATATAGATCAATGAATCTGCCATTATGATGTCATCTAGTGACATTTAGCTACCAGTTTTAGCTACTTTCAATTAAAAGTAGTTGACAACACCAATTGAAATCTTGCAACAGAACAAAACCGACCATCACTGAAATGTTATAATAGAACAAAACTGATCAGAAGTACAAAACTCCCAGCATGCATCACAGCATGAATAAATTATGCAGCTGAATTATTTTCTTTAATTCTAACCATTTGCTTTTATTTATTTATTTTTTTTTTTTTTGCTGTGGTTTTTCTGTCTTTTAGTAGCTTTTTGTGATGTCCAGATTTGATCTGATTGTCTGAATATTTTGTTGTCACCATTGTTGAGATTCATATGCTGATTGCTCATATCTGTGTTTGTCATTATAGTTTACTGCTTTCTGCTCATGGTTTTTCTTCAGTATTTTAACTGATTTTTGCAATACAGTGTGAGCTCATATTGCAGTAAAAAGCTCTTTGTTAGCTGTTTCTTGAATGAATGGTTCATGCAGTTTTAAACAAAGGGGTATGAACAGAACCCATAGTTTTTTGTTAAATAAACATATACATGTAACTAACATAGCTTATGCATGTGTGCATTATCACTTCGGTGATGACATTCACTGTCCAATATTCACCTTGACAACGATAATCCTAATGCCATCAATGCACTTTAGCTATGTTTGTTATTCGTTCCAATGCAATGTGTCAGGGGAATGTTCTTAAAACACTAATCAAAGTAATATCATACCTTCTGTTCTCTTCTTTTTAAAGATCGTCAAAAGAAGCGCTTGAACCGTTCTCCTGATCCTTTTGAACAAGCATGAAAAAAGACGAAAGCTTGCTTGAATCAGAGCTCTGGCATGACAACAGTGAGTTCTGATTGGTCACTTGCTGTTATTTATAGTTTGTAGTTTTAATGTTTGGAGTTCATTAATACACATCCGGAGGAGAGTTTTCGTAAAGGTCCATTTTACGCGCAAATTACTCAGAATTTGCTCGTATATTTACGAAAGTTTCATGAATGAGGCCCATTTTGTTAAAAAAAAACGTACCTAAAATCTTAAACAAAACATTTGAAAAAATGAACGTAAAGTCATCATGTTTATCTTTTTATGAAGCATTTTTTTTTATAATGAAATTAACAATTACAAACAATTAAATTCATAAAACTCTAGAATATAACAATACAATTTTAAGCAGCCAAAAAGGAAATGCCCAACATACAGTAGGACAAAACAATTTTCACAATCTCATTAGGTAACATGACACATAACCCAACCTTCAAAATCATTTCACTTATTTCCAAATTTGTTGGATTGATGTACAATGCTGGCCAAAAGTTTGGAATGTTTAAGTTTAATGTTTAACTTTAATGTTTTTGAAAGAAGTCTCACCAAAGCTTAATTTATTTGATAAAAACCTACATTAAAATAATAATATTGTGAAAGATTACAGTACTACAATTTAAAATAACTGTTTTCTATGTGAATATATTGTAACATGTAATTTATTCCTGTGATGCAAAGCAGAATTTTCATCATCATTACAGTCTTCAGTATCACATTGTAACGAACTTCCACTGAAGGCAAGCTTGACGAACCCATGTGCAGTTTTATTCCAAAGTACAAAATAAACAAAGACTTAATAGAGCATGATTTGGTTTGACTTGGAAGATGAACATGAACATGAACATGGACAGCAGCTTACACAAACAATATTAACCCTTACAGGGTCTTTGGGGTCTTTTTAGACCCCAAACGACATTTGCTAAAATTAAAAAAAAATGTTCTCTTTGTCCAAATGACATGAAACTTTGTACAGTTGTTAACACTTTCTAGATCTACAAAAACAAACAAACAAAAAAAAATGGAGTTATAACTTGTTTTTATGTTAGTAAAAAAAAAAAAAAAAAAAAAGTCACACTCAGGGTCTTTGGGGTCTCCACAGACCCCAGGCAACAAAATGTAATTTTGTAACAAAATAATTGTTTTTTTTAAAAACAAATGTAATTTTACTCTGTTTATTAATGTTTTTACTTCATATTTGTGCAGTTTTTGGAGGATTTATCATATCTTTTAAATTTATATAAATAAATAAATAAATATTTTGTAAATAATAAATAAATGCAGTTTTAAAAGTAAAAAAAAGTGATAGTTTTTTTTTTCTTTTAAAACTGCATTTTCAAAAAGATGGGCAAAAATCTTACACTAAACCATGTCAAATTATCCATGTTATCCCCATGAATGAAATTTAGAAATGTGGGTCTTTTATAAAGTGAATTTTACATAAAAAGCTGTTTTTGTATAAAAACCTACTCAACAAAATATTTATTTATTTATATAAATTTAAAAGATATGATAAATCCTCCAAAAACTTCACAAATATGAAGTAAAAACATTAATAAACAGAGTAAAATTACATTTGTTTTTAAAAAAGCAATTATTTTGTTACAAAATTACATTTTGTTGCCTGGGGTCTGTGGAGACCCCAAAGACCCTGAGTGGACTTCCCAGACGAAGACCGCACAAGGGCTAGACAAAGAAACAATGAAACATGAGGGCTATATATACACAAAGATTAATAACAAAACACACAAAGCAATGAACCAATAAGAATGTGACACATTGACAAGGGAACCAATCAGAACATGACACATTCACAGGGGAATCACATGAGGAGCAAGGGAAACAAATGACAAACAGGAAATAGGACCATGAGTAAACTTCAAAATAAAAGACCTGAAAACAAGAACATGAACAAAACTCAAAACCAAATGTGACACACATGATCCTTCAGAAATCAATCTATTATGCTGATTTACTGCTCAAGAAACATTTCTTATTATTGTCAATTTCTGTACTCCATCTTTTCCACAGCATATGAGTAAAAGTGATAATCAAATAGTCTTTAAAAAAGAAAAACAATGTTTTGTCTACATTTGGGAATGATCTTTCTCCAAAGATTGGTTCCTGTTCAGAACTTGACTGACAACATCAGAATGTTCCCTGGTCTGTATGTTTTCCACAAACAACAAATGTGCTCAGTTCTTCCTCGAGAGGAAATTTCAGTTTCACTATCACACTGTGATTGGCTTATAACAGTGTCATTTTGATATAAGGAAAGGAGGCGTAATGAATCTGAAAGCGATAATGCCCACCTCTCACACTCGCAACAGGTCATACAGATAGAGTAAACATCTCACAAACTCAGACATCATCATAATTTTCAGTCTTGTTCAAATCAAAATGAACTTAAAATCTAAAATGCTTGGAATTAATGGTTTTAGTGAGCACTCAGCTCAGTTAAAATAATGCTGCAGCTCTTTGATGATGACAGCTCCTGTGTTTACAGAGGATTTAATGACTAATGGACAGGAAAAGTGACTATTAATAATTATAGCAGAGCACCAGGTGTCAAATTATTAAATGAATATGTAGGGCATGAGTCAGTTGTGAGAGCTTCAAACAAGTTCACTCGAATTAAATTTTAGCTGCATTTAGCGGTGAGGTTGCGAACTGCTACTAACGGCGCACACTCCTCGCGCCTCTCCCTTTTGGAGAAGCTACGATGGCCGTCTGGGAAATGTGATAGAAATGGCTCATTCTAAGGTAATAAAAACATAATGGTTCATTATGTAAGGTCTTTATGTACAACTAAAAACATAGTTATGTATATTATATTGCATTTCTGTCAATAGATCCTCCCAAATTTTACACATTGCAGGTTTCATTGCAGAGTGTCTCTCATGTTAATCACACATAGACATTTGTAGACGTCATGTTATCATTTTAGACAAGCCAATGGCAAATACACCCCCACACACAGCACACACACATTACCGCTGTAATATTAAAACGCTGGTGACCAGACAGGATGTAACCAAATGAATCTTCGTTTAACGGATGAATAAACCGGGGCCTGTGTGTATGTGTGAGTCAGAGAGCAGACGCACACAGGTTGTGTGGTGTTTAAGTAAAGCGAGTCCATGTGCTCTTTACAAGCTAGGGGGCTGCAGCATTTACACACACCAGCATGGAGGCGGAGACAGTAAAATAAGCATCTCTGACTCATAAAGGGCCTCCCTTCTCCGTCTTTCTCCCTTTCTTTCTTTCTCAGTGTTGTTATAAAAAGATCTATGTGCGTTTGACATCCAGGGGCTTTCAAATGTTGAAACGGTTCACTCATAAGTAGTTTGGTTTACTGCTCAGTAGGGGGCTGGAAATAGTTTTTAAAAAAAATTGAAATTTCCTCATTCTGTTCACCTCACCTTGCCTCTCTCTCTCTGTCCCCTTCTCCTCACCCTTGTCGTGACAGCGCCATTGACACAAACACAAAATGACAGAACATTCCTGGAGATGAAAGGGCACCGTGAGAACCTCAGGACCCACCACTGAGATGACACACACTCACACGTGACTGCGCGCACATGCACCGACAGACACACTTTTACCTGTCATCTGCACAACGCACTCGCTGACACACACAGCCAGACCACCTGTCCTCGCGACTACACAGCCTCGGGGATGAATTCACCGAGATAAAAAAAAAGAGAGAAAGATGGAAAAAGACAAACGAGAAGGGCGATCGGACACAAGAGCAGCAGTGTGGATGAGAAGGATTCTGGAGGCCAGCAAAGAAAGAGAATGATGCAATACAACAAAGTGAGAGTACATGGGTGTGAAGAAGAATTGAAAAGATTTAAAGGAGGAGTTTGCCCAAAACACATCATTTACTCACCCTCATGTCGTTTCCAAATCCCTATGAGTTTCTTTCTTCTGTGGAACATAAAAGGAGGATTTTGAAGAATTGTACTGGTCATCCCCCCAATGCAATTACAATGAAAGGGGACTGAGGTTTCAAAAAGCATCAAAAAGAATGCAAAAGCACCCAAAATGTCATAAAAAAGTGGTCACACAAAACTGTTATGCATCAAGAATTTTATATACAACTCATTTAATCAGGCTTTTCAACTAATTGTTATTTCTCAAAGGGTTATTTCACCTAAAAATTAAATTTCTGTCATTAATTACACAACCTCACGTCGTTCCAAACCTATAAGATCTTTGTTCATCTTAGGAACACAAATTAAGGTATTTTTGATGAAATCCGAGAGGATTTTTTATCCCCCATAGAAAGCAACATAATTTCCACTTTCAAGGTCCAGAAAAGTAGTAAAGACATTGTTAAAATAGTCAATTTGACTACAGTGGTTCAACCTTAATATTATGAAGCAACGAGAATACTTTTTGTGCGCAAAAAGAAACAAACAAAAAAAAATTAACGACTTTATTCAACAATTTTGTCTCTCGAGTATTCTTGTCGCTTCATAACATTAAGGTTGAACCACTGTAGTCACGCTGACTATTTTAACGATGTCTTTACTACTTTTCTGGACCTTGAATGTGGTAATTATGTTGCTTTCTATGGGGGATAAAAAAAAAAAAACTCGGATTTCATAAAAAATATCTTAATTTGTGTTCCGAAGATGAACGAAGGTCTTATGGGTGTGGAACGATATAAGGGTGAGTAATTAATGACAGAATTTTCATTTTTGGGTGAAATGACCCTTTAAAGGATTAGTTCACTTTTAAATGAAAATTACCCCAAGCTTTACTCACCCTCAAGCCATCCTAGGTGTATATGACTTTCTTATTTCTGATGAACACAATCGGAGAAATAGTAATAAATATCCTGACACATCCAAGCTTTATACTGGCAGTGAGTGGGATCAATGAGTATGAGCTGAAGAAAGTGCTCCTATCCACATCTATCCATCATAAATGTATTTCACACGGCTCCAGGGGATTAATAAAGGCCTTCTGAAGTGAAGCGATGCGGTTGTGTAAAAAAATATCCATATTTAACAAGTTATGAAGTAAAATATCTAGCTTCCGCCAGACCATCTTCAGTATTCAAGTTACGAAGAAAGTGTAAACTGGCGTTGCATCAGTTAAGCTTTTTCGTAAGTTGAATAGGGAAAGGCATAGGACGTAGTGTAAGCTTTTTGAACTGCAAGAGTTTTACACTTTCTTTGTAAGTATAATACAAAAGGCGGTCTGGCGGCAGCGAGATATTTTACTTCATAACTTGTTAAATATGGAAAACATTTCTTTTACACAAATGCATCGCTACCCTTCAGAAGGACTTCATTAACCCCCCGGAGCCGTGTGAGGTACATGTTTATGATGGATGGATGTGGATGGAGGCACCTACTCATACTCAGCTCAGCTCATACTCACTGATCCCGCTCACTGCCATTATAAAGCTTGGATGTGTCAGGATATTTATTAACATTTCTATGATTGTGTTCATCAGAAAGAAGAAAGTCATATACGCCTAGAATGGCTTGAGGGTGAGTAAAGCTTGGGGTAATTTTCATTTGAAAGTGAACTAATCCTTTAAGTTAACTTGATAAAACATACGTGATTATTATTATTTTTAAAATCATTGTATTGCATTATACTTTATAGTAAAATCCTTCATAATACTGCATTTACATCTTTTTTTTTATGTATTCAAATACACATTTTCCTCTGTATTTCCTTGGTCGTTCCTTTTATCTGCTGGTATGGCCTGCTTTTTGTTTTTAAAGGATAATGTTTTTTTTTTTTCTCACTCCCATTTTCAGGTTTATTCAGCAGTGTTTTCTAAATGCTCATACATCAAAGTTTCCCACTTATGTGCACAATTTTTAGCACAGTGTTTGAGCAAACGTGTTTGGATTGCAGGTTTATTTTCTTCAGTATTGTTCTCTCGTCTCCACAACAGCAATGTTGCTTTATGTATGTCAGTATGACTGAGTGAAGCTTTGTGTTTCCAAAGATCAGTGCTAAGAAAGAAAAAATGTGTTTGTCTGAATGCAAGCATGTGTGTATATGTGTAAAGATGGAAAAGAGGCTGTAATATGTAGTTTTCCAGTATATGATACATACAAATCACACTGCAGGCTGAGAGACAGTATGTAAACGAAATCCACTGGAAAAGGAAAGAGAAGAAGAATGAGAGGGAGTCTGGGAGAGGACAGGCTGTCTCAGACAATGAGGAAAGGTAAAGAGAACTTAACCTTTTAGGGGAAGGAAAAGAATAACCGTCCATCTCTTCTTTCTGGATGGATGAAGGAAAGTGTCAGAGCGAGACAAAGCGGGACCTGCGGGCGAGATCTGTTTCCCAGGTCCTTTAATCCAGCTCTCCTCTCACCTCTGCTCTGTTCTCTCTCTGTCCTTGTACAGCCTGCGGCTCTCCATCATTTTCCCGCTCTGGATATTGTTGCCAAACAAGATGGAGGAGCTCAAGGAATGTGGAGAACGCAAGAGATATGTGGGGAAAAAATGCAGGAGAGTTGATGAGAGAGAACGCCCCAGGAGGAATTCATCCTTGGTTGACCTCAAAAAGCTCTATATAATAACTGAAGAAAGCCATCTGTTAGAATCCTGACGGTGTAGTTAAGGCATTTACCAACAGGGGCTAACAGGGCTATGCTAACCGTTGTAAGTTGTAATGTTAAAAGACTAAAAATGCTATGGGAAAAACCTGTTATCTGGTTAACAGTGAGTTCCCTTATATACAGTGAAAAACTGTAATAAATTTAACAATGCATTTTCTTTGTAATTTTACAGCAATGCTGCAGACTTTTTAAATACAGTTTTCGAAAGTGAAAAAGAGCAGCAATCCTATAATTTACAGTGAAAAAAACGTTACTGACAACTGACAGTTGCTTGTGTAACACTTTTTGTTATGTGCAGGTACATTAGGATTTTATGTTACAGCTTTTGTTGTTTAATTAATGTTTATTGCATTATTTTAGTATATTGTTTGTTACCAAGATGGTGTTCTGTATTTGACACTACACACCATCTATATGTCAGTATTTACCTCAGATTGTGGAAAATGTATTTGTGATCATTATGTGTCTCTTTTACCAGTATCATGAATATTATATACAGTACATTACAGATTTTACTATTGTAGTAGAATGAACTATTAAGAGTATATCACTTACTAATATATATAGTTTTTTAAATGTAAATTTAAGTGCAAATTTAATGTTGCTATGGTATTTTTTTTTATGGGAAATTTCTGGCAACCACAGCTGCTATTTTGGGTACACTTTATTTTAAGGTGTCTTACAGTCTAATTAGTACTGAGTAATATTAATTAACAACATTGACTTATTATAGGATTAGGGTTAGGAATAGAGTTTGGTTTAGGGTTAGTTGCAAGTAATTGTGCATAATTAAGTACATGTAACATATGTAATAAGGAAATTATAATTAAAACCCCTGTAAAGCAATATTAAAATGTGTCACCAAGAAAAATGTGTTATTAACCACCCAACCAAATCTGAATGATTAAAAAAAAAAAAACACCAAGTAAATAAAATAAATAAGTTATCAAGATCTTGAAAAAATAAGCAGTGTTCTCTGCTCTACTTGTCTAATGAGTCAAACATACTAATGCAAAAGAATCACCTTAGATGGTTGCAAAATTTAGTAGAGTTACTGAGGCCATGCTCGGTGGCTCTAGTGCATTATCGACAGTTATATTAGGTAGGGGTGGGGCCATGCTCGGTGGCTCCAGCACGTCATCAAGCCACCGTTTTAGCCCCGCCCAAAAAATCCTGAACACAGAACTGTTTAATGGTCTAACTCCACAATTCAGTACAACATAGTTCACATTCTTTGTAATGTGTTTCAGCAATACATTTGTAACATTTATAATGTGTTTAGAAACAATTCTCAGAATTGACTTTACAGGGACTTTAAGGGTTACAGCCATTTTTACAGTACGTTTCAGGGTTTTTTTTTTTCCTGTTTTTTTCTTCAGTGAAGCATAATATTCAAGAGTATATATTATGGGATGTATGCATCTGTGTAGTGAAAGACAGAACATGTAAAGGGTACTAGTGAGATAAGCTTTTACACACACTAGATGTTGTTATACTGTTAAAGCCCTTTCACATGACTCACATCAGGGGTTCAATGCACAGCTTTGACCTCCACATGAAAAGTGTTGTGGATAGCATCATAGAAGGATTTCATGAGGTTGCTACATAGTGCAGGAAGTGCATTCAAAAAACTATAAAGTACTCCAATGAAAGAGGTTATGTCTGAGATAAGTCACTGCGATTGCTTGGATACACAGCAGCAAAAACATTCATTTTTCACAAAATGTCATGATATGCGTTTCTTGAAATGTCATAGTATGTCTTTCTTGAAATGTCATAGTATGTCTTTCTTGAAATGTCATATGTCATGACAGCCATGACATCCTAAAAAATGTTTTTGTCTTTCATCAAGGAACATAATTGTTTTTTAAAAAAAATTATTGTAGTAAATGTTTTAGCAGCAGCAGATTCAATTTGGAGGGCTTTTAAAAGCATGAAATTGACTTTATTCCCCAGTCTGCTGCATCTGACGAGAGATCTGTCACATGACAAATGAACCCGAAACAAACATGGTAGCCTCTAGGTCACGTACCTCTGAAGGGTCCGTTAACAACAAAGCATCTGCCTTTGAGATTAATAGAAATGTTAAGGCAAAGCAGACATCGGGTTGTGGCTATAATCATATGTAAAAAGAAATTTTATTAATTTATGACTGACATTTTCAGACACATCAGTGATTGTACATATTACAGTTAAATATTTATTTGATGTTAAATACAAGATTTACCCTAAAATACAGCAAGGTTAACAGTATGTTATGCTGAGGGCTGCAGATGTTTTTTTTATACTGAGTAAATACTGTAGGGCAATGTTTTTCATAAAGACTTTTTTGTTATATTCGTTAAAAATCTCTTCACATCCCGATAGCAATCAATAAAATAAGTGGTCTAAATATTTTTTTTAAAAAGTACATATATCTTCTGTGGAAGTCTCAGGATAAAAAAAAAAAAATTCCATTAGGATGTCCCGTCAACTTGTATTTCCATACCTCCACGCACCCTGCTCGCGCAGATACACCATTAACGTGTTGCTATGCAGAGTTGTGGACAGACAGTCTCGGGCGCTACAAACAAACAGCAGCCACCTTTTACAGTTCCTTCTGAACCTACTGAACATAATTACTGTAATTGAGATGGCAACCTGTGACATTCTACTCTGAGCTGTTTACATGCTCGGACTTATGCGTTTTGACAGCAACACTATCAATGCCGAAATTAATCTGGTGGTACAAGTTGTTTACATTCATTTTTATTGTAATGTTTTGTGCTTTGAGACATGAGGTAATTTAACGCCGTCTCGTGACGCTTTGCAGACTCTGCTCTGGCTGTGCGTTCATGTGATTTGAAGGAGGCGTGGCTTTGGAGATGCTCTGAAGGGAGGGTGGGATCTTGTTCTTTCAAAGCTAGCTTGCTATTGCTAGCCTCTCCAAAGTTGCCTACTCTACCTTTAAAATCTGTTACATATTCAATGTACCTAAAAATATTAAATTGTGAAAAAAACTTCTTTGTCCAATGGTCTACATGTCATTAAATTCACTAACACCATCACAAATCATTAGAACAGCAGTTCATTTCAGTGAGTTTGTGAGTAAAGAGATCTCATCATGTGATAGATTTTATGTTGTAATTCTTTATTTCATTTATTGTATTATTTTCATACTTTGTTGAAAATCTCTCTAACATGATTACTACAAAGCAACAACCATCACAAAGTTTAAAATGGAGGAAAAGAAGGAAACAAAACAAAATAAACATTCTTAAAATCATGCAAATACAATGTAGGATTTAAAGCAGGGGTCTCAAACTCAAATGTTGCTGTGATTGACACCTCATAGGAGGGCCATTTTAACATTCAAGCACAAGAAAGCACAACATTTCTGAAAATGTACTTTCCTTTGCATTATTTCTCATTTACTTCAAATTTCATTACTAAAATATTTTTGCCATACTTAACAAAAAATGTAAACAGTGTCTCTATCATTGTTACATAGAGTATTAGTTTTTAACAGTTAGTGCAAATATTTTCCCTTATTTTTTAATTAGCTTAAATAACATCAAAATCTTGCACTGAACAACACTGTTCTGAACAAATGCAATCCCTGAATACATGTACACTATTCTATTTCTTGCCAGACACCTGGCAGCGCTTCTGCTCACACAGCTGAGCCACATTTGTCCAAGATGCCGTTTGAGCATCGGATGCGTTTTGGTGGTTTAAGTCGCGAGTGCTTTTACTGTAATTCAGGCATGCGCTCGTTTTTCCAGGCGCGCCAAGATGAAAACATCTCAACTTTGGGCCGGCAGTTTGAGACCACTGATTTAAAGGGAACGGTATTCAACATACATAGTTCAGATAAAACATTCCCTTATATAACCATTTAAATGATTAAACTAAAGTGTATGGAGCTTTAATTCTTCAGCTTCAATAGAGAAATCCTCAACTGAAGGACTGAATTGCTAATGACCTCAGTTCTCCACCTACGTACAGATTTTGAGTTTACTATGAATTATACATTTAACAGTAATTATCTCAAAAGAATACAAAGAAAAGTCAATAGCTGTAATGGTGATAACAGATAATTATGAAGTTCTCTTTGTATAAGTAGTAAGTGTAGTCCTGTTAATTCAATAGAAACACATCAAAACCCACAAGTTGTTGGTTACAAAAAGAACCTTATTGGTTGAGCATTTCCCTTGTAAACATCAGAACATGGCAGAATCCGCCAAACAGCGGCATTAAAAAAAGCATTAAGCAGTTTTTTTGTTTAATTGAGCAGCTTCAATGAACAGTAGTTGATTTTTCTGTTTCATGTATCTTTTGGTATCCCTGGTAACACGTGGATAAAGCGTGGGTATGTATCTCTGGCTTTCATATGCATACACACAAAAACATGCGTCATATATGAACACTGTTTGCACAGGCTCATTCACACACTTCCTCTCTAGCACACAAAAGCTAATAATTTAAGATGTGTGAAAACCATGCACAAGTCATATGATTTCTTGAAAAGCCATTGTGAAATTGTGGCACAATGGAAGACAGCTCTATTTCTCAGCACTAAGCCGTTGATAAGCAAGCCAGATTCAATCAGAAAAACTGAATGCATCCAAGAGCTCAGTAAACAATCACCCTCGCCCTCTGATCTCTTCAGACTGCATCAACTTTTCAATCAGTTGGACCATTTGTATCGGGACCATATATTGGTAAAGAAAATCCAGATTTTCTTTTGTGAATCCCAATTTCGGTATGTATCCACCGTCACAGTGAGATTTCTATATGAAACTATAATCAAGGCTCATTTCAAGGTCAAGTATGAACTATCTCGTGCAGCACATCATTAATAACACAGTCTTTTCCATTATTAATGGCACACCAGCGATTACCCATAATTGAGTCATTCCACGACACCGGTACGATTTGGACTTTTTTTTAGATTTTTTACCAAAATATATTACTTTTCTGAACACCCCACAACATTAATGACATATTTAACTTCCAGAAAAAACATTTTCCCATCTCAGGCATCAAATCCCTATTATTATTGGTCATTATTTTAAGTTATGGACACTATGGGAGCTCTCTGAATATTATTATAAAATGTATTTGTGATAAAATCAACATTTTCCTATTAATCAGATGTCCCTCACACTAATTCAGTAATTGTAAATATAAAAGTTACACACTTTTGCTATACTAAAGCCTGAAATGGGCACTTTTTGTGACAGCAACCTCATCATTTTTTATCAAAGGTTTTACTTCAGAATTTGAACTAAAATCAGTATTCTTATGATTGCTCTGAACATTTCAGACAGAATTCAACTAACTTTAAATTACTTTTTCATAAACTTAACAAAAAAATAAATAAAATAATAATAAAAATGTAGGTGTGACAGGGTTGAGATTTTTGCCCAAATTGGCCACTGCCCTAAATCTAGTGAATAAATGGAGAGCGCATGGCATGCATGATTTTAAGAAATCATGAATAATGTTGAAATAACAAAGATAATTTTCACAAGTAATAGTTTTCTATCTTTAATTGATGTAACGGGGTTGAGTCGTTAAGCTTGACAAACACAATTTCACAACATAATTTAGTTATAATTATTAAAGAAGGTGGTAACTTGCCTGTGTCTGCTCACAATGTTGTTCAGAAGACTTCTATGATGTCACTTCCTATTAATGATGTCACAAAAGTATTAGTTCATTATTTTTATAGGGGGAGAATGGTTTGTGTAACGGGGTTGAGGGGTTACTGAGGTACGGAACTAAATTATGCGATTTTAATGAATAATCATGAATTTACTTAGAAAAAAAACATTACCAGCAAAAAAGCACAGATGGATATTTATGGGAATGGCAAAATGAATGGACTTTTTTCTCATTTTATTATTCATATCCCAAGTACACTTTCATAGAAGGCCTTGAGGGACATGACAAAATAGGTGGCGTCAACTGAAAAAAGCAAAATAATTTCTAATATGAAGATAAAATGTCATGTTTTTAAACATTATTAAAGGAGACATTTCAATTAATACAAAAAGCTTTTAAAAATATATTTTGGTGACCCAATAGATAAAATACACTGAAAAGGTCAGACGGACTCAAATCGTGCCGGTTTCGTGGAATGACTCAATTATGGTCTGTTTTTCTACAGCATTCAAATAGGGAATGTTTTAAAAAGCATGAATGAGAAAGGCACATTGTTTGAGCTTTTAAGTGGGATTTATGTAAACATATTACACAATTACATTTACAAAACATTCTGAAGGAGTATTTGTAAAATGAAGCTTCTCTTCGCTGCCCCACAGACATATGTTTTGCATTTGTTTACTTCATTATTGCTTGTGTAATGACTTGCTGTTCACTTACAGTGGAAGCTCAAACCTGAGCGCTACCGTGGTGCAAAGGTGATAGAGTGATTAAAAAGAGGAGGAGAGGAGAACGAAATAAGGAATTTGTTGTGCAGTAACTTTCAAAAGCATTATAATTACACACCACAGTACATTAGCTACACTCACATTTCTTATTATGAGCTAGTCCAAAATAATGGCTGGTTTTGAATCTTTAATTATTGTTGATTATTATATACATCTGAATATCTTCATAATTACTCAACTTTATTGCTTTTGTTAAGATCTGCAGAATGATGTTATCATGACGACACTGTGCTTAGTGTGCATCTACTAGAATATATGCTGGTATTAATATTTCAGACATTTTTAAATTGATTTTACGCTCCACTAACATGACATTAATATGAAACTGCTGTTCCTCTTCAAACTTGCAGTGTTTCTCTCTCTCTTTCTCACACATACACAAACAAGCATATAAATTCAGATATTGCCATCTGGATTTGTAATGAATCTTGCTCATTTTAATAGGTTATTAATTCACTTTAAAAACAATAATAAAACTGGAATGATCTGTCTGTAATGTAGGTGTCATGTGTCCTCCCTTCCTCAGGCTGTAAGTAGATTCACTGGATTCACTGTCCTCAGTGTATTAACAGAGCGATAACTGAATAACAAAAAGTGAATCACAAAGGCTTCTGTGGTTTCTGGTTACAGGCTATAAATGCTTCACCTATATGTTTCTATTTTGAATCAAATGACAGAAAAAAAAAAAATCTGATTCTGAAAGCTCAGAAGAGTATGGCAGCTTGTTTCTGTCACTAAATAAAAAATAAAGAGGTAATTGCAACTTTTTAATCTCAGAATTCTGACTTTTTTTCTCACAATTGCAAATTTACATCTCGCAATTCTTACTTCTTTTCTCAGAACTGAGATATAAACACAATCGCAAGAAATAAATTCACAATTGCGAGTTATAATGTCAGAAATGCGAGATATAAACTCACAATTGCGCGTTATAAACTCACAATTGTGGGATATAAACTCGCAATTCTGACTTTTTTTTCTCATAATTGCGAGTTTATATCTCATAATTCTGACATCTTTTCTAAGATATAAAGCAATTCTGAGATAAAAAGTCAGAATTGCTAGATGTAAACATCATTGTGAGAAAAAAAAGTCAGAATTGTGAGATAAAAAGTTGCAAATACCTTTTTTTTTATTTTTTATTCAGTGGCAGAAACAAGCTTCCATAGAAGAGTTTTACACCATGTTAGAAATTTCAAAATCATCAGCAATTACAACACCATCAGTCCACCAAATTACAAGATGAATTCTAGAAAAGCAACCTTTAACCTGTGAAGCTTTAAAATTTCATTCGGTTATTTCCAGGATGAGATCATCCCCTTCCAGGCTGCTGTCGGCATTGACGTGCACCTTGGATATGATGCCTGAGATTGGCGAGTTGACAACGGTCTCCATCTTCATGGCGCTGAGGACGCAGAGAGGCTGACCTTTCTCCACCTTCTGGCCTGGCTTCACCTTTACTTCCACCACTTTACCGGGCATGGGAGCTCCAACCTGTCCCCGCACGTCTTTCAAGGCTTTAGGGTGAAAGTGCATCTCCTGGTGCAGCAGAAAACAGAATGAGATGATTACAGGGGAGACCAGAGGCAGTGAAACATTTTTCATATTTTCCCTCACAACTATTTCCAAACTGCCTGTCATTTTCTGCTATAAGAAACATGATAAATAGACTGTTAAAATGAATACAATGAGAAACATTATAATGAATTTATGCACACCTCAAATATTTCTGCTTTAGTAATATATGTTTTTAATATGCTACTAATTAGTCTGTGCTAAAATATGTGAAATGTTAATAGTATTTTACAATATTATTGTTTGTATTGTATTTTTGATCAAATAAATGCAGCCTTGGTGATCAAAAGAGACTTCTTTCAAAGACATGAAATCTTACCGACACCAAACTCTTGAATGGTAGTGCAAATAATGATACATTTTAACGTAAAAATTAATAAATAACAATCATTTACAATTTCTAATATATATATATAGTTTGGAAACGGTAAGATTGTTAATGTTTTTTAAAGAAGTTTCTTCTGCTCACCAAGGCTGCATTTATTTAATTAAAAATACAGTAAAAACAGTAATATTGTGAAATATTATTACAATTTAAAATAACTGTTTTCTGTTTGAATATATTTTATAAAGTAATTTATTCCTGAATTTTCAGCATCATTACTCCAGTCTTCAGTGTCACATGATCCTTCAGAAATCATTCTAATATGATGATCTGCTGCTCAAGAAACATTTATGATTATTATCAATGTTGAAAACAGTTGTGTAATTTTTTTTTTTTCAGGATTCCTTGATGAATAGAAAGTTCAAAAGAACAGCATTTATCTGAAATACAAAGCTTTTGTAACATTATACACTACCGTATAAAAGTTTGGGATCAGTAAGAATTTTTATTTTTATTTTTTTGAAAAGAAATTAATACTTTTATTCAGCAAGGATGCATTAAATTGATCAAAAGTGACAGTAAAGACATTTATAATGTTACAAAAGATTATATTTCAAATAAATGCTGTTCTTTTGAACTTTCTATTCATCAAAGAATCCTGAAAAATAAATATTGTACACAAATATTTTGTACAATTGTACACAATAAATGTTTCTTGAGCAGCAGATCATCATAGAATGATTTCTGAAGGATCATGTGACACTGAAGACTGGAGTAATGATGCTGAAAATTCAGCTTTGATCACAGGAATAAATTACTTTATAAAATATATTCAAACAGAAAACAGTTATTTTAAATTGTAATAATATTTCACAATATTACTGTTTTTACTGTATTTTTAATTAAATAAATGCAGCCTTGGTGAGCAGACGAAACTTCTTTTAAAAACATTAAAAATCTTACCGTTTCCAAACATTTGACTGGTAGTGTGTATACATATATACACTGCGACAGTGTTAGTATCTGTCATTCATGTTAACTTTTAACAAACAGCCTAGAGATAAATCAGATTTAAGTTTCTTTTCAAAGCCATTAAATCTTTAGACAGCAGAAGAAAAATGTTGGGTCTGCAAAAAAGAACTTAATGAGGAGAAATACTCTTGCTAATTGTGTTCAGACAGAAGGAGAGCTCTATTGAGCATATGAGCAAGTGTCATTACTCTGACTTATCTGTGAATGAAGACACTAAGGCCTGGTTTCACAGACAAGGCTTAGATTAAGCCAGGGGTAGGCCTTAGTTCAATTAGGACATTTTAGTTGCTTTTTTTAAATGTGCCTGAGAAAAAAAAAACATTACTGGTGTGCATCTTGAGACAAAACAATGACACTGACATATTTTTAAGATACGTCAGTGCAAGTTGCTTTCAGCTCAAACATGCATTTTAGTGTCCGTGAAACCTGCTATAAATGTGTTTGGACCGTCCTCTGTCTGCCATTTTAAGCCAAACAAGACAATAATAAACCAAAAGAGCATTCACAGAGGCTGGAAACCATCTTCCAGACTAGGACGCATTATATGAATGTTTGTTTACCAGAGAGAATCTTATAATGAATGAATCACTATTGACTTGTAATGAAAACATACATTGTGCGCCCTAATAATTTAAAAGATGTTTTAACACTTCTGCCACAAAGTGATAAACGCTCATGACAGCAAGAGCAAGATCATTTTTAGCTTATGACAGAAATTATTCACACCTCGAGAGAGAAAAGGGAACATTCGCAAAACATGTCGGAATGATTGAGTGTACTGTTTGCGTCAGGATAATTGCTTTTCGGTGATGAAACAAACCAATCTAGAGAGAAAAACAAACAGCAAACAGTTACCTTCATTGCTGCCGTATCCTTGACCAAAACTGAACGCAGCTGGCCGTTGAGTTCAAAAAACACTTCTCTCTGACCAGACTTGTTCAAGTCACCCAAGGCCAAGGCTTTGATGTGCAACGTTTTCCCTCTTTCTAGCTCAACCTGTGAGAGGAAAGAGCCAGAAACATATAAAAACACAGCGAATAGCAAGGTATGAGAAATGAAAAGCTGTGATTGAGCTGAAATAACAAAAACAAACAAAACCAGATTTGGTCATAATAGGCTGAAAAAACTTGGGTAGAATTAAGGCAGATTAAGGTGTGAGTGATTAGGCCTCTGGCAGGCATTAGGTCTGTACCATGTGCTGTCTGGCTGTGGAGGGGAAGCTATTTTGGGGCTCGCTTGCATTTGCCTCAGTGACAGCTTAATATAGCTCATGCTAATCTACGCTAATCAGCCACGACTAACATCTCATTTGGACAGCTCGACTGGGTGGAGAAACACGCCGCCAAATAACTTCAGTCCCTGAGAAATTTACGATTACCAATTTACCAGAAAATCTGGTTCGTTTTGAAAGGGTACAGAGAGACCTGGTTTGAAGAATCAGGCCAGCAGATGATTAAGAGATGCAAGCAAACTTTTCAATCGAACAGATTTGGTGCGTTTTCAAAGTAAAATGACTTTGTAGGTGAGTTTGACTCCTGGCTGGCTCTCGCTCTGTCTCGGAGCGTGATCAGCTATGCGAGTCCAGCATCTGGTGCTCTCGGTTCTCGAGGTGCCTGCAGTAGGACTCCGAGACACGTTCATGGCTGCCAGGTAACACCCACTTAACTCATAATGGGGTTTTAGGAGCCAAACACATGGCTAAGCTCCAATCAACACATTTAGAAACACCTCAGGGCTCAGCTAGATAGAGATACATCTGTACCAGTTTGAGATTATTCAGGAGCTAGCATGGATTAAGCACTCACTGAACTTCACAAAGTCAAACTCTCAGTTAAATTAGAGCTGTAAAATATCATTTATGGTTTATCTGACTTCACGGCAACTTCACAAAGAGAGCCTAGATGTTCAAAGCAATATATTTTGCTATTCAATCTTACTATGCTAATCAATTTTACAACCACTGTTGCAATAAAGTGTGCTAATAAACTTTGTGAAAGTGGAGGCTAGTTGAGGACACGAGGAAATCTAATTTTGCAAAAACCTCCCAGTGAGTGAGCAGTCAGGGTAGAGTTTAGAAGGTCAAATCACATGGTGTTATAAATTTAACAGAGTGAAATATAGTGGAAAAATTAGTAAGAGAGGAAATGAGGCACAGTGGTAAGTAAATTAAGTCAATTGATGTAAATGCTGTTAGTCGCAGCATGTCCCAGTGTAATATCAACGCACCTGAAACTCCTCTGCGATTTTGGGGCCGTCCAGAAACAGGCGAGTGTTAAGGCAGTCCACCGGACCGAAGTTTGATGTGAACTCTTTAAACTCCTGGAAGACTTTGGGGTACATGGCTGCTGACATCACATCTTCAGGGGTGATTTCATCACCGTGTGCCGTTCGTAGACCAGACTCAAGAGCCTCAAAATCCATCGGTGGAAGTGAAGCCCCCGGACGACCTTCAATTTTAGGCAATGACTTGAGCACCTTCGAGAAACATCAAATGTTTAACTTGTTATAAGGCATAAACTGTGGTGGAACAATCAGAGTACCAGCCGAGCACAACTCTTAAAGGGATAGTTCACCCAAAAATGAAAGTAGGGTCAAGTCAAGTAGCACTTTATACAATACAGATTGTTTCAAAGCAGCTTTACAGTGATAACAGGAAAATGATTTAATAATGCAAAAAAAAGTTCAATTTGGCTGTACAGCAGCTCTGAAAGAAAATAGTGTCATTGTTCAGATGAAGTTCAGTGTTGATTCAGTTTCGTTGTAAAGATCATCAATTATGAAATTAGTTTATTTCATCTATAAAAGCAGTTCTGCAGATAATAGTGATGTCATCATCCAGCTCAGTTCATATAGTGCCCAGCACAGTGCACAGTGTCAGTGCAGTCAAATCAATAATATTGTTGAATATTAAATTTGTCATTATACTAACTCTCCCTAGATTTCCCTGACATGTTCATAAGAGCTTATTAAAGGAGCAATGTCTAATTTGTGACCCGGGACCACAAAATAAGGGTACATTTTTTGAAACTGACATTTATACATCACCTGAAAGCTGAATAAATAAGCTTTCCATTGATGCATGGTTTGTTAGTATAGGATATTTGTTCGAGGTACAACTATTTGAAAATCTGGAATCTGAGTGTGCAAAAAAATCTAAATATTGAGAAAATCGCCTTTAAAGTTGTCCAAATGAAGTCCTTAGCAACGCATATTACTTTCAAAAATAAATTTTTGATATATTTACGGTAGGAAATTTACAAAATATCTTCATGGAACATGATCTTTACTTAATATTCTAATGATTGTTGGCATAAAAGAAAAATTGATAATTTTGACCCATACAGTGTATTGTTGGCTATTGCTACAAATATGACTGGTTTTGTGGTCCAGAGTCACATTTGTGGACCAACTGTTCTTCTCAGTCATATCTTTTCAATGAATCTGCTGGTACAATTCACAAAAACGATTTGAATTGGACTGATTCAGTTCTCGAGTTCAACTCACTGACTCGATCCAGTTTACTGGAGCAGAAGAATAATAGCTTATATTCCGGTCTTTCTCACAAGAATGATGACTTGTTCAAATGTATAGTATAATGCAATGTAAGTCGCTTTGGATAAAAGCGTCTGCCAAATGCATAAATGTAAATGTAAATGTTATGATTCTTTGGTGCTGTGCTTTTTTGAAAAATTTAGAGTTTGACAGTCACTGTTCCTGATTCACTTTCATCATATGGAAAAAAGTAGCCAGAATATTCTACACAAATTCATTTTGACAAAGTAAACAATGACGATTTTCTTTTTTGAGAGAACTATTCCTTTAATAAAACTGAATTGCCAAGAAGAATTTGTCTCGAGTGAAATGTCCTCCTCATGACAACCAATCCAGGTTTCAGATGCTGACAGCTCAAGAACAAAAGAGCTAAAGAGTGATGTGAGTCAGTCTTCAGGTCACTGAAAAGCATAAATATTTAGCAAATGAATCAACGATAGTACCATTCACTATCTTACACTGTTTTGTCCTCTGGCTATTGACTGACTTTGCAAGCTCAAACATACTAAATACATCATTAGTGCTGTCAGAGTGGGCGTTAATGAACAAAAGCACAAACACTTTGACAAATAGGTCAATTGCAAAGGAGAAGTTACACTATCAATATGCCATTCAAATGACTCAATTCATTATGTACAAAAATTGCTGATTTCTTGGTGTTGGCAAGGCAACAGCCAACTGACAATATTTTCTCCTTTTTGTTTCACAGCAGTGAGAATGAACTGAAAAAATGGTCCTTGGACTTGCACTGAGAAAAAGCCAGGATTCTAATGGGGGCAAAGTGAATAGTCTACACAAAAGGGCTAGTGGAGGAAAGAGAGGGAACACAAAACAGATTAGCTCGTAAAACGCTCAGCGGCCCATTTTGTTATTCAGATAAAATAGTAGAAAAGGCTGCCTGCAGTCCCAACCCACCTAACTTTTGAATAAATTGCCACTTAATAGCAGTTGAGTCATAATTTCAGGCCATATGGGCTCCCTTTTGTTTGATGCGACATATAGGTATATTTTAGCACTTTTGTGACTCAGTTATGCCGTCTGAATATTTCTATGCAAGTTTATTTGTCCAGGCTAGCTGTGGGGTATGGAAGTTCACATGTTTTAATCTTTTTATCCCCTCATCACTCCATCACTTGAGATTCCTCAGGGGCATTAGTCCTGTGAAGTTGATGATTCATATATATAACAATCTCAATACCTCATAACTGAGATGCTGTTTGTTTTTATCAGTAGAGTAACATGTCTCAGACTCTTCTCTGAATGTGTCAGTTGCAGACATTGCAAATTCATTCTTAAGTGACCACAAGACCGAAATATCTGCATAAAAGATCATATCTTATAATATAAAGGTTTTATACATTACACATGAGATGTGCAAGTATAGCCTTTTTCTATCAAACCCTTCCACAGCTAATCCTAAAAGGAACAGTTCACCAAAAAATGAAAATTTCATTTTCATCCTCATCCTCATGTTGCTCCAAACCTGTATGACTTTCTATGGAAGCTTGTTTCCGCCACTGAATAAAAAATAAAAATTGAGACTTTTTATCTCACAATTCTGACTTTTTTTCCTCGCAATTGCGAGTTTACATCATTCTGAATTTTTTCTCAGAACTGTGTGATAAAAACTCATAATTGTGAGTTATAAAGTCAGAATTGCGTGATATAAAGTCAGAATTGGGAGATATAGTCGCAGTTGCAAAATAAAGTTTATTTTTAATTTATATCTTGCAATTCTGACTTTTTTTTCTCAGAACTGTGTTTATATCTCGCAATTCTGACTTTATAACATGCAACCTGCAAGTTACAAAGTCAGAATTTTGAGTTATAAAGACAGAATTGTGATATAACCTCGTAATACTGAGAAAAAAGTCAGAATTGTGAGTTTATATCTTGCAATTCTGACTTTATTTCTAGCAACTGCGAGTTTATATCTCACAATTTTGAGTTTATAACTCATATATATCCAGCAATTTTGAGTTTATAACTCACAATTTTGACTTTATTTCTCACAATTGTGAGTTTATGTACCACAATTTTGCGTTTACAACTCATAATTCTGACTTTATTTCTCATAATTGTGAGTTTATATCTCACAATTCTGACATTGTAAAGCAATTCTGAGAAAAGGAGTCCGAATTGGGAGATGTAAACTTGCAATTGTGAGAAACAAAGTCAGAATTCTGAGATAAAAAGTCTCAATTACCTTTTTTGTTTTTTTATTTAGTGGCAGAAACAAGCTTCAACTTTTTTTTTTTTTGTCCATATAATGTGTGATTCAAAATAAAGCTGGACCCCCATTGACTTTTATAGTATGGACAGCAGATTTTTTTTTAATTTTATTATTATTTTTTTTTAGCTGAATTATCCCTTTAAGGATTATGAAAGGTCTCTATCTCTTCTCCACATTTAACATCTTGTTTGAGGAAATGTACATATAGTCCCAATGTGAAAACATTAAGCACAAAACCTAGAAAAAAAAAGAAAATAAAAAGAAAGTAAAGCTGTGCAAATGCAGTGAGAAAACTACAAATCTAGTTTTCCAAGCCTGAGGTAAGGTAAGGAGCTTAAGGAGAAGACTTGAACTGCATTTATTTCATAGTAAGTTAAAGCATAGCATTATGTATTCCTTATCAGCACTGTCATTACCATAAACTGCAAGAGCAATTGTGCTACTACACATACTGTGGAGAAAAATGCTTTCTAAGACTTCTGGCATCTGCACTCAGACTCTCTGCTATAAGGATTTGAAAACTACTGTATGCTATATGGATTACCAGGCAGTTTGCAGAGAAACTGTTTATGGACTCTTGTCACAGGTTATATAATTTCATAACTCAGAAAACAGCAGTTACTATATCAGAAGTATAAGGCAGGAAAAGTTGCTAGGAGAGCTTCTGTTTCCCTCACATTGCTTTCTGTGCTGGGTGAAAGGGGATATTTGACATTGTTGACACAGATTGCAAGGAGATGAGATTTGCTCTTTTTCCCCCTGAATCATCCGTCCCCATCCAAGTGTGTGTATTTAGGCTGTTTGTCATTCTGTACTGTCACAGCCTGGCTGGAAATATCGCTGGAGTGATGTCATGTGCTAAACAATCCTCCTGGAGAGATCAATAAGCCTGGATAAAAAAGGTGCCACCAAAATATTACCAGTCTCTATGACCATTAATCATCAGACATATGTCTGTCAGTACAAAGAGAAGAAGTGGAGTGATGCTTAATTAAATTTTAAAAGACATTAAGCGACTTATGAAGAGCTACACTGATTAAGCTCTTCTTGGTGCTTTACTGAATACATCAATTAATAAGCAATCTACATTTATATGCCCCTGACTTCTTGATTTCTACTTTTAAGGGATATGTGCACAAAAAAATCCTCCTAAATTTTCCATTGAAATGGGCATAAAGAGATCGCATTTAATTATATGTCTGAAAATCCACTAGGAGTTTCTCTGCTCTCCGTCTGTCTGCGAGTGCTCTCATGCACTTTAGCTAACAAAGAGACTCATTTCACTGGCCCAAATCAAATTCGTCAGGCGTGATGGTCCATTGCTTTCCTCACAGGATCCACAGGAGAGAAGACTACAAAGCAGTGGGCTGTAATGGGAACTCATGTAACCATAAAACAGTATGAAGCTTCTCGCTCTCTGACCTGAACGCATCTTTCTGTGGTCGAGCCTCTGAGGGAGCTGTGTAATTGTTCCAACTGTGAGTATGTTTACACATTAACTGTCAGATCATATATAGAAACATGAAGGAAAATCAAAGGAGCTTTTTAACGAGGCAGGTAAAAATGCCTTGTACACAGGTGTCTGTGTATGTGTGTTATTGTGTTAGCATCAATGCACACATGTTTGACTACACTGCCTTTCTATCCTCTCTGAACCAGAGTGAATACCATTTTATATCTTTCTTGTAGAACAGTGAACTGGGAAGATACTTGACTTTGTCAGAGATTGAGAAAATTACTTATGATACACATTTCAACTAATTAGTTTACTCTAAATATTATTATACAGTATTAAACTATAAAGCACCAACATTTGAATAACAAAAACAGTGATGAACAACATTTAACTAATAAAAATAATAATTAAGTACACCCTAACCCCAACCCTAACCATTCAAAAGTTTGAGATTTTTTACTTCCTTATCCTCACCAGGGCTGCAATTATTTGATCACAAATACAGTAATATTGTGAAATATTTTTACAATTTGAAAGTGTTTTCTATTTTAATTTATTTTAAAATGTAATTTATTCCTATGTAGGCAAATCTGTATTTTCAGCATCATTCTAAAATGCTGATTTGCTGCTCAAGAAACATTTCTTATTATCAAAACTGAAAATGGTTGTTGTTCCTTAAGATTTTTTTTGTGTAAACCGTGACATGTTTTTTCAAGATCTGTTGATGAATAGAAATTCAAAAGAACAGCATTTCTTTAAAAATAAAATCTTTTATGAAATTATAAATGTCTTTACTGATATTTTTGATGAATTTAATGCATTATAAAAGTATTAACAATATTAAAAGTATTTTTTTTAAATAATAATAATTAAAAAAAAAAAAAAACATTACAGACTCCAATTTTTAAAATGGTCATGTATATTATTTTGTCAAATTATTCCAAATATTAAAATGTTATTTTGTATATTGCCATTTTGGGGCTCAAAAGAATCTGTGAATCAGTAAATTTAAATTTTAAATAATGACTGCAGTGATGAAATGAAATGAAATAATGAAAGCTGCAGTCCGTAACTTTTTTTTAGTTAAAAATGATCTGAAATCAATTTTTGAGCAAGTACATAACTAGCCAGTGTCCAAAACTATCTCCTTATCTTAGCCCGATTCACAACAGTAAGCTTGTTCATCATTCAGCCGTTCATCTTTGCGTCATTACGTCACGTCACGTCACGTCAGTAGGCTATATGACATGTGAAGGATGCTGCTGGTAGTGGATCATTTTTAGCCTTTTCTCACAGCAGCTGCAATAATTAAACTTATCATTTTGATGGCAGATTGCAATCCAGAAAGGTCCAAATGACAATAATCAGTGACAACTGGAGATTCACCCGTAGTCAAAAGCAAAAGACTTCGGGTTGCGAAGTGGCTACAGAAATAGAAACATACAGGTAACGCTAATACACAGTCACACAATGCTGATGTTGTTAACATTAACAATTTGAGAACAAAGTATAACAGTAATAATAATTTGCACGGTTTGACGTGATCCAAGCTAAGCGATCGTTAGATTTAATCACCATTGGTAGCGCGATTTATTGTAAAGCTTTTTTGCTCAGTTGGTCAGAACAAAAGTGGCAGATATGTTACTTGTTCAGATTACATTTTCTGGTGAAAATTCTTATTTTAGTCATTCTTCCAAGACATAGAATGTGTGATTCCGAAGTACAGTATCCACACCAATGTGGTGATTGACAGCAAACATTAGATTCATGAGGAGCCGTGCTGATGCACAACCCACGTAAAGATGATAATTCCGCAAATAACTGCAATTGCAGGTTTCAAACAGAGATGGCGACAAAGAGGCAAAACTTATGTACTGCAGCTTTAAATTAAATTAAGCATCTGAAATTAAACTATTCAGTAAAATTAATTAGAATTCACAATGCTTTATAGAGCATGAGAGTGGAAATTTTAGGCAAGACATTGTTAAATAAGTACTGATGTAGCATTTTCACTCGTTGGTAAAACACTCATTCCTTTAAAAATATTCTTTTAAAAAGCTGAGCTGTAATGTAGTTAAGTTTTTTATTAAGTTTTTCATTGCTACTTTTTAGTTTGTTATTCTCCAACACTGCTGTATAGAGGTGAAATCCTGATCGGTACCTATAGGGAAAGTGTATATTCATATCACAAGGACTGAGCCTATGGTCTGTGACAGTAATAGTCTGGCAGACTCAGCAAGTTGAACGGGGATGTAAAGAAGTGTGCTGTCATTCACACACATCCTCTGAAACCCTGTCTCAGTCAGTCCATCAATCACTCAATCAATCATCTGCCACAATCTGAAGTGTGCAGATGAGTATAATCACTCTAGACTGAAAAAGTCCATGTGGTTGTTTATCCTTAAAGTCCGACAGATATTACATTTGTGATTCACCTATTAGACTTGATCTGAAGATGAGAAACAGGAACTGAAAGCTTTTGGACTTGCTTTAACAAAAATTCTCATAAGCTCTTTATCTTATGACCTACTAAATTGCCTCAGCATTTAACTGATGCAGTCAGTCAGCATTTTGAATGTAAATAAGCAACTCAGGGTGATTTTTGGAGAACAAATTTACATCTATGTTGACAAATATCCAAGCCGTCTGGTTTCTTTTGGTCGATTCAGCATGTTGATTTAGCGCTGGGCTGACTGGCTGTTCAGCTTCGCGAATGAGTCAGTGCACAAGTATAAAAGCGAAAGTGATGAAAGCGAGTAAAGGAGTTAAGACAGTACCGACAGAAGGCTGTTCTAATTTTCATCTTACCTGAGCATTTAAATGCATGAATATTTTCAGAATAACATGAGCTGACTCGAATGAATAAAGTGATCAGTGTGATTGATATTCAAAATGGTAAGCAAGTGCTGCTTTGTTTACAGTTTGTATAACTGCAGTCTTTGTTTCAGTTTTCCTTTTTGCATGACAAAAATTAGACTATTGATACTATTATTATACATGCAGGCGCAGAACGCACGTGCTAGTTCAGGGGTTCCCAAACTTTTTCATTCCAGGACCCACCTAAACAAGCACAATCAATCTCAAGACCCACCATAATATTTTTAAATGAAAATATGGGGAAAAACGCATCCTCATTTACAGAGCAGTTTTTATTTTCCTTGTCATAAGAATGAAATATACAGTTGATTGCAATACTAAAAGGCTTATAAGAAACACAGAGATATAACCATTCAAATGTCAAAACAGCAGCCTTATGGTTATGTTAAGATAATGAGAGGAATAACTGAGTACTGAGTTCTACTTATTTGCAAAGACATGCAATATTAATTTCAAGAACTGAAAATGTGTGTTTAAAAACTACTTCAAGCTTAAGAGAAAGCAAGGGAAATGTATTAGTGAGAAGGGTGTGCCTGCTTCTTAGAACACAACATATCTAATCTAGGAATCAGGACAGACTGACACGCATGTCTTGTGATGGCTGTAGGCGAGATCTGTATTTTGTTTTCATTGCCGTCAGAGCAGAAAATCCACTCTCACACAGGTAAGTGATAGAAAAGGGCACTAAAACTTTGAGTGCAGCAGCTCCTGAGGTGGGGTAGTCCTTGGAAACAAACACCCAGAATTGTCCAAGATTCTTTGACTCTCTGAAAAGAAGTTGAAGGCTCCTGTCTGAAGCCACATCTATCAACTCCTCTGCTCTTCCTATTAGGACACAGCGCTCTCTTGCCTCACTACTAAAGGGATCCCGTATCCAGTCCCATTCTGTCATACGTACAGATGATTGATTTGATAGAAAGAGATAAATTTACTATTACAATTAAGTAGCCTAAACTAATAGAGTGATTCAAATTTAAATGTTTAACATGTATAAAATGATAATAATAGAACAAAAAATATATCTTACCACCGATATCGGGAAAATACTCATGGAATTTCTGAATCGGTGCGCCGAGGTGAGTATGTACAGCGTCTCGGATGCGTTCACCGTCACTGGCGCACAGTGATGGAAACATGTCCCACATTCCTTTTTCCACTCGGCATCTCCACAATTTCAGCCTGCTGGTGAAAGCTGCGATCTTGTCTATATATGTCAGGATGGATGATGATGGACCTTGCATGCTTTCATTCAGTTCATTTATTTGAGTGAATATGTCCGACAGATAGGCAAGCTTCGTGCACCATTCACCATCTGACAGGTGCACAGCAAGAGGAGAATCAACATTTGATAAAAACTGCGAGACCTCTTCTCGCAGCTCAAGCAGACGAGTTAACACCTTGCCCCGCGACAGCCACCTGACCTCGGAGTGAAGAAGCAGGTGCTGGTGTTCTGAGCCCATTTCTGTGCATAGCGATATGAAAAGTCGGGAGGAGAGTGCCCTGGCCTTGATAGCATTTACTGTTTTGATGGCAGTCTGCAAGACGTCGTTTAACTATCTATCCATTCAAGCAGTCAAAAATATCGGCCCCTGTCGTTCGTTCTTTCAGTTCTTCGCAAAATAATCCTCAACGATGTCAGTGGAGTCAACGTACCTGACATAAGCCAGCAACTGTGCACTTTTTGCAACATCTGTGCTTTCGTCGAGTTGTAGAGCAAATGCAGCACTATTCCAGATTTTTTCACTTGTTTGTTCGCGTATATTAGAAGACATTTCCTCAGTACGCCGTCGTACTGTGTTATCAGAAAGTGGAACTTTAGCGATCTTTCCTGCAGCTTCTTTACCCAGCATTTCCTCAACGATGTCTATGCAGGCCGGCAGCAGAAGCTCCTCTCCTATGGTGTGTGGCCTTTTGGATTTTGCGAATTGATATGCAGCTAAAAATGAGGCTCGCAGTGCTTTTTCTGGGATGCTGTCTGTGCTTATGATAAATTTTTGCTGACGAAGATACTCTTCTTTTTTTAGAAGAAAATACGATCGCCCTTTGTTGGCGTATGCAGAATGTTTTGTTATGAGGTGCCGTTTAAGTTTTGAGGGTTTCATGCCAGCACTTGCCAGCTTTTCTAAGCATAGAAGACATTGCGGGACTTCCTCACCCTCTGGACCTCCACAGGCAATAAAACCAAGATCGAGGTAGGACTGGTCATATTTTCTGTGTGGCTCCTTTTTAGATTTAGTTGTTTTGACTTGATCTGAAGACTTCTCAAAAGTCCGTGATGCCTTTAGTTTTAAAAACTTTTCCATTTTAACATACACTGCGCGGCCGCGGTCACTGAATGCTGTGTACGTTACTGACGCAGACACGTGACAGTTCAACACAAATAAATCAGATGACTTATTCAGTGAGTCATTCAATGAATGCTATGTTGATTCAGACTCTGATTCTTGTGTGTGTGTGGCTGCGAGGTCGCACTGTAGGCTGCATATGTCATCAAGGATGTTTTATTTAAGAAAAGTAACTGTAATAAAATTGACTGTTATACAATGTGAGATGTAAAATACTGTAATTTCTTTTTTACTTTGTAAAAACGTCCTGATGACGTATGCAGATATCAAATGCGACCCGGAGGACGCAGCCTCAAAATGACTCGCAGCTCATGTGTTTTAATTTAAATGATTCCTTTGAAAAACAGAATCGTCTCTAAAGAGTTGTTTGCTCATTATCGTACTGGTTTTGATTCACCGTAACGTAAATTTAGCTGCAGCCAAGTGACTTTGTGCGACCCACCTTTTCTCACAGTACGACCCACAAGTGGGTCCCGACCCACAGTTTGAAAACCCCTGTGTTAGTTGACAGTCACCTTTAGTCCTTTTGGTGTGTTCAATCGCAGCTTTCTGGCTGAGACACAGCAAATCTTTTGTTTTGAATCAGTGATTCAGAGCGCCAAAGTCACGTGATTTCAGCAGTTTGGCATTTTAACACGCGATCCAAATCACTGAATCAACCTTAATGTTATGAAGTGTCAAGAATACTTTTTGTGTGCAAAAAACAAACAAAAATAATTACTTTATTTAACAATTTGAACTGTTGTCATACGCAGTTGACGTAGTGAATGCAGTGAACGCAGTGCACGCATGCGTCGTGCTGCTCACATGAACAGCTTCAGCCAATACTGAGCCAGTGTCCGAAGATGAACGGTCTTACAGGTTTGGGACAACATGAGGGTGAGTACTTAATGCAAGAAATTTCATTTTTGGGTGAACTAACCCTTTAAATCTCAAAATACACTAAATGCCTATAAGCCCATGCAAGCATATCTGCACAGGTCAATTCATTAACTTGACTAACATGACTAGAAACGGGGGCAGTTGTGGCCTAATGGTTAGAGAGTCAGACTTGTAACCCGAAGGTCATGGGTTCGAGTATTAGTACCGGCAGGAAATGTAGAAATGAACAGTGCTCTCTTCCACTCATTAACCACAAATTGAGCAAGGCACCTAACCCCCAATCACTCCCTGGACGCTGCAGCAAAAAATGGCTGCCCACTGCTCCGGGTATGTGTTCACGGTGTGTGTGTGTGTGTGTTCAATACTCACTGCTGTGTGTGTGCACTATGGATGGGTGAAATGCAGAGCACAATTTCAGAGTATGGGAACCATACTTGGCTACACGTTACTCACTCAATTACTGAGCAACTATGCAACTAATATTAATGAGCTCAGTTGTTTTATACAGTGACATCACAACACGGCCACTCTAAATCTCTTTCCATCACTGTCTACATCACATTAAGTACACTCATGTCTTATGAGCGGCTCACGTCATCAGCGTGTCGTACCAACGCTCTCCAGACCTTTCAGCGCGTCTTGAACTTGATGCGATATACCCTCCCATGATCGCCCTGGTCCTTCTATTAAGTGCTGAAGTGTCTCTGCTCTAGATGAGCCAGTTATTAGCACATTCAGCCAAGCTAATGCATTTTAAATAATACATAAAACATGCTGATTAGTGTATGGAGGAGCTCCCTGAGGATTGCTGGGAAAGGGTTTAGAGGCTTTTCCCTTGGCGGAGGCATGAGACACAAAAGAGGGCTCACCAATTCTATTAGTCACAGTGGCTGCAGTTCAAAGATGCTCCACGCTTCATTCAGTCACTCTTCATTAATTTGACAGCTTTTGAGGCCATTTATAAGCCAGGAATATGTGTGTGTGTATGTGTGTGTGTGTGTGTGTGTGTGTGTGGTAGGAAGGGTTTCTAAAGATAGAGTGGTTAATTGCCCTTAGGATTGAGACTGGAGCGATGTTTAATTGAAGTGTCTGCTAACGTCACTAAAACCGCATGCCTACAGGGGAAGAGTTTCATCCCCTCAAGCTGCTTCTTACTGACTATATAGACATAAATAAACACTTTAAATATTTAGAAAAGATATGATGGATGTTTAAATGGAATCCTGTTTTGTGTTTCTCCATCTAAAATGATTGCAAAAGCACAGAGTACTCGATATGATGGCGCATGACATGTCATATCAATAAGACTGTGGTTGTATTTCTTCCATCTCAACCTGTTTGTGTGTTCGTTTGAACGGCTGTGGGAGAAGATTGTCCACTCTTATCAGTATTTGTCCAGTGGTGTGTAACGCACCTGAGTTGATCTGGATGAGCTGATTGGTAAAGATAGAGCCACGGATGTGTGAGTCACCGCAGGCCCTGCTGCACAAACCTTTCCAACCAATTATGACGAATGTATCTCAAATACACCCACAGACACATGTTGACCGTTCCTGGGGCTGTGGTGGTATATGTATACCCAGGTCAGAGGACATAGCATCATTAGCTGTCTTGAAAAGCTCTAATGCATTATGAGCATTGCCCCAAGTCAGTGTTTGGAACGTATTTGTGCCTTTTTGTATTTAGTAACTGGAGGTGACAAAACAACAATGCCACCCTGAGGATATTTTTACATGCAATGTTTAGAGGTGAACCATCAATGCAATATATAAATATATAACAGTGTTGTCTATTCTAATTAAGTAATAAAACATGAGAAATTGCCCTAAACATGTGCAATAGACCTTAGTCAGGTGGTTATACGCTGTATTGAATTTAATGTGGATGAACAGAAGGCTGTGAGGGATAGACTTACGGTTTTACAATGGCGCGCATAGTATAAAGATCCTAGAACAACATGCACCAGCGCAAACCCTCTTTTGGCGTTAAAAAACTGCTGTTGGGATTTACTAAAGACACACAGTGTAAAAGTAGCGCTAAAAAAATGTGGACTGAGTTGTTTTTGCAGCTGACCTTACTGCATATGCATTTGAAGGAGTTTCCCTTTCAGACGCAAAATTTATGGGAGGAGAGTATTTAAATAAATCACGCAATGCGATTTACTAATGTTTGCGCTAGTCAATTTACTGGTATTTGCGCCATTATTTAACACCCAAAAAAAGCATGTCTTAACCCATTTTGCGACATGGCTGCAATTGTTGCTGCTAAGAGGAGACACCGTAGAGCAGCGGTTCCCAAACACATTCCTGGAATCTTACATATAGCCCCTTTAATACGAGTGGAAAATATTTTCTTCCTTATACCACACGCTCTCTTTTCTCTATGGCAGGGGTTCCCAAACACATTCCTGGAGCCTCCCCAACACTGCATGTTTTCCATGTCTCCTTAATCAAACACACCTGATTTAGATCATCATCTCATTAGTCGAGACTCCAATACCTGAAATGGGGGTGTCAGACAAAGGAGACATGCAAAATGTACAGTGCTGTGGAGGCTCCAGGAATGTGTTTGGGAACCCCTGCCATAGAGAAAAGAGAGCGTGTGGTATAAGGAAGAAAATATTTTCCACTCGTATTAAAGGGGCTATATGTAAGATTTTTACTTTAATAAAGCATAAAAATACCCAAATATGTTTGCAGATATTTAGGAAACATGCTAAGTTCACCTACTTGTTTCTCAGAACAACAATGCTACAGCCAGATATTCTACTTTGAAATGCGCGTTCCGTGTCGGAATGTCTGTCTTTGTTTTGGTCTGTGCAAAACCGTGTGCTGCCAGTTTATCCAATAGTATTTCGTCATCACAGGTTGCCAGTTGGCGGAAAACACAGCGTACTGCAGCCATGGAAACCAGCAAACAAACTTGGTCAGAGAATCGCAGATTCTACCTGACCTAAAAAGCCTCTGCATCCATCTAAAAATCTCTATGAATGACAGCATATTAAAACACAGATAAATCAACTCATCAGCTTACAGTGTGTAAGTCTCCTCAGCTTTTATTGTCAATTGCACTCCCTCTTGATGCGTGTCCTCAAGCTGGCCACCCGCGTCTTTGAAGGAGGGGGCGGGGCTAACAATATTTTGAATTTGGACTGCAGCACCTATTTCGACCACTGGGTGTCATTCCTACATAGAGCCTCTTTAATTTCTTTGGAATGCCAGAGGAAAACATTATCCGAACATAACGTTTGCCATGTTGGCCTATATGTGTACGTGTTTGTCAGATTACATGCAACAAGTTGCGCCTGTGTTGACCCACACCTGATGAGTATCAGCTCTGCTTATTTGCGTCCCAATGCTAATTTGCACTACTCTTGGTAGATTGTGTTGGTCATTATGTAGATGATTTGACTGCGTCTGTGTTCTTTAATTTGCACGTCAGTAGTAGATCACGTGCAAATCTTGCCACTCCCATCAGTGCATTTGTGGAATTGCACTCTCATGCTAATTTGCCCCGTTTAGTAAATCTGGCCCTTAGTTTTCAAAATTCACAACTTTCAACTTCAAATTCACAACTTTCAACTTTTTTGTTTTGTCCTTTGACAAGCCATTTGTCTGTCCACACTGAAAGCACTGAAAACAACAACAAAAAGACATGACACAATCACAGCCAAAAGTTGTTTGTATCATATTTGGTGTTTGATATTCAACTGTATTGAGTGGCCCAGTGAGATTTCAGTTTGGGCGGGGCTACCCAGCATGACAGCACAAAAATAAAAATCAACATGTCTTGTCAAGACAAAATCTGTCAATCTGTCAATCATCAATTGTCACTTTTTCGTGTCATATCTAGTTGGGACTCAGATGTCAGGGACGGCCCACACTCCGTTTGCTAAACATCTGATGCGTATGGCACACTAAATTGGAAAAACTTCCGCAAGGTCAAAAAGTCTAAATCTGACTGGCTATGATCTACTGGATCTCCAGAAGCCTAGTGTGTAAAAGTCCTCAACAGTCTGCCAGGAATCAAAGCTGTGTTCACGAAGACTTTGACAATGAGTGCTTTTTCGAGAGATGATTTCATGTTTACCTACGAGATATGGGAAAAGCATAATTTTTCAAGCTTGGCCAATTTCCATTTCCAAAATATAAAAGGATTCCAGAGTGATCTCATTTTATTAGCTATATTTCCTCTCACATCTATAATGGAAGATCAGGTGAAGTGGCTCACTGAAAAGGGAATATCTGCAGCATATGAAGGTAAATATGAAAGTACCAATGCTGCCATCTCAGAGAACTGATTTAGTATGCCATTCAGATCACCCGAACTGCTTATGGGCACTAAAGGGTGAAGAGACGTGCTCCAACAGATGTGTACCGGGCGCATCTGATTGGAATGGCTGCTGATGAAGTGCACATCGTTGAAATACTTGGTGCTCATTTGTTTTAGATAGATACAGAACAATAGATATTCTGAGAACAAACTTGACAGACTTGACATCAACTAATTTCTCATGTGTTTTTAATAATCATTGTTTGCTTTAACGTTCATGGCGATCTTGAATGAATATGGTTGTACTTTTGTCATATTGAAGCTATAAAGCTAAACTACTGGAACTAGCTGGAAGAACTACATAAACTAGCAACAAACTTTCTAGTTACTTAGCAACTTGAACAAGGCAGGAAGAACATGCGGTGGATTTGTTGTAATTACTGGAACATTTATGTCAATGATCACACTTATAGGTGCCAATATCAGAAATATCCTTGTTGCCTGGTCGACAAGTCAGTCATATTTTTGTCTCTACTCAAAAATATCAGCCAAAGTAAGTGACCCCATGGTTCTGTGTGAGAAAAGGTTAATTGAAGCAGTCTGCAAATGTCAGTCACACTTACAAAGTTTAATTGACTTCATTCAGGCTTAATTATATTTTTATCTGTCCTACTAAGACACAGAATTAAAGTTGCTATTTGAACTGTTAAAATTCTGTCTTTTTCTGTCTCTGTTACAGTGAGGCCACACGTTGAGCTCTCTTACATGGAAATGCTGCCAGTGCTGATAAACAGCTTTTGATCTTTCATTTTTGGACTTCAGAGTGCTTCAAAAGGGTTTGTCTGTTTGTCTCTGTGTGTGCCAGAGAAATAGGAAATCAAAGTAAATTTGCCCTCGACTGCAAAAGCAGGATGTCTATTCTCAGTAACCACTCCATTTAAAAAAAATAAAGCAAAAGTCTCTCCTGTGACCTTATGTAGATGCTGTAGATGTGTGTGTGTGTGTGTGTATGCATTATAGTAGATCAATCAGACCCTGCGTGGTTTCTTTTCTCAGCAAGTCTTTCAGCACAAGAAGGCGGAAACGCCACAGTCACTAGTGACTAAGAGCCTGCAAATGACAAACTTTACTCAGCCTTAAACCTTTAGTCTCTTATCCTGTCTTTCACACATAAACACAAACTTTGTGATGGATTCACACAAAGCTATTCTCTCGATCTCTTGAACTGTCTTTCTTTCACTTTATCGCATCCTTTCACCTTTTCATTTTCTTCTCTCTCGCACTCCTTCCTTTCCATGTGTGGCTAGAGATTACTCAAAAACAAAGCCACTGTCTCTCAACAGCAAAAAAAAAAAAAAAACCTGCTTATGTTTTCACACATTTGTACAGTAGGTGCCTTGGATAAAAGTGTCTGCTAAATGACTGAATGCAACGGAAAAAACTGAATTCTCCATGGAACATTTAAATAAAGTGGCATCAGTTCTTAAATACTATTTTTGATCTAAAAAAGGTCTAATGTTTTGTTTGCCTGTCTGAAATACTGTGAGTCTCACTAATGTATTTATTAGGGCTTTATTAGGACAATAAATCGTTGAATCGTGAATGGAAAAATGATTCTGGATCGATTCTGAGATTTTCCAAATGCATCACGATTCTCTCTTGAATCCATCCTGAGCTTAAGTTTTTAACAACAGATGGCACTGCATGCTTTAGAAACAGTCGTCTTCTGCTTGCTTCCAATTCCTTACACACACACCACTTGAACCTTCTATAAAATAATCATTAATAAAATTCGAGAAGGTTGAAGCAAATTACAAGGGTGTCTAGAGTGGACTGTTTACATTAATCTCGCTTCATAAAAGCATTCTGAGGTGCTAGAACATAGCCGAACGCACGAGCGATCTTCTTTGTGAGCATTTGAGTGTTTGGTTAAAAACTAGCCTAGAGCGCCATCTGCTGTTAAAAACTAAGCTCTGAATCGATTCAAGAGAGAATCGCGATGCATTCGGAAAATCGAGATGAATCAATTTATTGTCACAGCCCTAGTATTTATGTGCCAAAAATGTGAAGGGTCAATCCTCTTTATGCAGTACATTTTCATGTTCCCTCTCTTAATATAATGAATAAAACATTAAATGTATCATTTTAAGGATGGATAAAATATACATTTGTTTTAACAAATGTCTAAAAACAAAGTTTTTATTTAAAATTATTATATTATTAAATTTGATTATTATACTCCAGTTCTTTCTTAATTTTCTAAGTTCTCAAATCAAAGTTTTACTAACAAAATATGTTTTCTTGGGAATATTCAGACAGTGACAGAAAAACATGAAAAACCATTTAGTTTCCATTAAACAGTGTGATCTCACCTTTGACCTGAAGGGCTCAGGGAATCCTCCGTGTGGTATTCCAATGTGTCCTTGCAAGAACTCCACAACAGACAGAGGGAAGGAGAGCTCGTCTGCTCTCTCTTCCACCTCAGCCCGAGAGAGAGAGTTCTGCACCATAAACTGAGCCAGATCACCCACAATCTTAGAAGAGGGGGTCACCTGGAGAAAAACAAAGTTAGAGGAATTGATTTGTGGAGAGGTCAGATTGAAACAAGGGATTTCTTTCTTCTTAAAGGGATAGTTCACCCAATAATGAAAGTTCTATCATCATTTACATTTACATTTTGTTTTTCTAAACCTGTGTGACTTACATTCTTCCAAAGAGCATAAAAGAAAAAGGTTTGAAGAAAATACCGGTCAAAGGATTCAATGAGATCTGAATCAAAATAAAGATTAAGACTTGCAATGAACAGGTACGTAACATTCTATGACACTGTTATTTAGTTTCATAATATTCATAATAGCGTATTCTTTTCAGGATATTCTAAAACTTCACCTATTGTTCTACGGAAGAAAGAAAGTAATACGAGTTTGAAACAACATAAGGTTGAGTGATTTTCATTTTTTGGGGGGTGAGCTATACTTTTAAATCTGAACAACACAAAATAATTAGAGAAAAAACACTTTGAATCTAATTTAAACATCCTCTAAAGGTCATTCAGATTCAGACAATAAAGTGACTGTATGAAGAGTATGGGATTCAGGACAGAAACAGAAAATGACTAAAGAAACCAAAAGAACAAAACATGTGAGTGTGAGAACTGTATAGAAATGAGAGATCCATGAGGATTTGAGAGGAGTAAAGACACACAGGGCGAAGAAGGGAAAAAAGTAAGAGATTAAGGAGAGGAATAAAAAGTTAAATGTCACACCATTTTTCTTTCACATAAATAGTTCAGTGTTGAGTGGAAAAAATACCTTATGTACAGCAAAACTGCAGTCAACTGTTCCACTTTCTGTGCTGGCTAGATGCACTTTGAAAGTGTTCCCTTAAAAAAACCTTATGGTATAACAGTGGCAAGGCTACATAAGGGCCAGAGTGGCACTGGCCCACCAGATTGACGGCTGGTCCACCCAATCAAATGAGACACATTTTTTTTTTTTTTTTTGTGGGAAAGCAGAAAAATAAAATCACACATATATGACAATAATAATCGCTCAAATAAAAGAATTTATCAGATGTCACTCCCAAAATTTGCAGCGTGTACGTGGCCGCTGTTCAAGCATGAAAAATAAAAGTTTTATTCAAATTCTGAATTGATTATATATCGCCTAGAAAGAACGCAAAGAGCGGCCCCTAATAATCACTAAAAAGCTGTCACTCATTTCAGTTCATCTCATCTCACCAAGTTCCTCTATAATCAATGAAGCTGTCTACACTGCACAATGAATATCTTGTTTACATAATGTCTACACTTTGTTTTAACGAGAGGATTTGTGAGCGTACAGAACTCAATGCTGGACATGTTATGTGCGATGAATGGAGTCTAACTTAAGCACCTCTGATTGGCCATTGCATTCAATAAATCGAGATGTTGTAAATAGAAACCTCCATAGCACAAACACAGATACTGTATGCATGGGGTCCTTTGCCAAGCCACCAATAACATGGTTCCTAGACCAGCAGATATGGGCAGCTTTCCCTCTAAAAGCATGCTAGTCTCAAGTCATGGCCAGGGGAAGATAAAGCCTTACACACACTCCGCCTATGATCATTTATCTTCATTTATTGTTCTTATTCTGTTCATTATTTATTTTTTTTCATTTTTTTTTCATGAAACTGTTGGCTGACAATAAATCACATTTAACTAATCTTAATTGTCAAATTATTTTTATCCCATATATTGTAAAATGAAGTAATTTGAGAGTAGGCATTGGTCCACTCACTTTAAAACTTCTGGCCTCGCCACTGTGCTACAATGATGGTGTCAGATATTTTGATATGTGCCATAATAGTGGTTATAATTTAACATTACACTCCAAAGTATTTCAAAGGATATCATTGTATTAACATTATATTTAAAAAAACAACAACAAACTGTAAGCAAAGACTGGATGTTTGGGAGTAGGTCAAAAAAGAAAAAAATGTGAGTGACATTTTGAGTTTTGTAACAGACTCCAAGACAAAGGTTAATACCCTTGTTTAAATACAAAGCCACAGACATGACATGTGCAAAGACTTTTTCAGAGCAAAGGGTTTAGCAACAACCCTGAGTGACTCTAGCACCGCTGGGACTGTAGTGGAAGACACAGTAGAGACCCTAATGTGACCAATTATAAAACTTCTTATGCATATAAATGTCAACATTGCAAACCATTACATGAGTAGGCTAACTTGCACGTGTTAAAATGCTGACACATTTGCATAACTCTTCTGCTTCAGAAATCTCACCCAGGGAACAATGTTCATAGAGAAATGACTCTCCGTAATATGCAAACTTAACTGTCTGGATAATCAAATATGATTTCACTAAATTAAGCGTAAATGTTTCCTTCATCCTGCCACAGTCATTTGAAGTCAAGACGCTAGAGCTCATGTTAAATCAAATCCTAAAGACTCATGGTAGCTGGAGTGCTCCTGTATGTTCAGAATAGCATAGTACCATACTATTTTGTAGTGTGGTTATTGTGTGCTAAATATGGGATACTATTTCATGTTGTTTTCAAGAATTATGTTTTCAAAGTCATAACATTTGGAAAATAAACTCATAACCTTTTTCGAGAATAAAGTAGTAACAGGACAAGATTAAAGTAGTATTCTAAAAATATCACTACTTTATTCTTGCAAATCTTACTACTTTATTCTCATAAAAGGCATATTATGAGATACAATAAATAAGTCTCTTATCCTCATATATTTATATATAGTGTCATATGATCCTTCAGAAATCATTCTAATATGCTGATTTGGTGCTCAAGTATTTCTTGTTATTGTCAATGTTGAAATTGCTTGAAATTGCATGTGATACATTTTTTTCCAGGATTCTTTGATGATTTGTTCAAAAGCATTTATTTGTCATAAAAATCTTTTAATATTATAAATGTCTTTATTTTGATCTATTAAATGCATCCTTGCTGAATAAAAGTATAATAAAAAAAACCAAAAAAACCAAAAAAAAAATCGTACCAACTCCAAACTTTTGAATATTGAACGGTAGTGTTTATTTAACAACGAATAGTAAAAAATGTAAATATTAATTCAACACATAAAATGCACTGTGAGCTACTCTGCTGAGATAAAGAGCCTCCTTCATCATCCTCATAGCACACCTGTTATATTTCTTATCTTCATCTCTCCCTACAATCCCATCTGTGACCTACAACTATTTTCTCTGCATCATTAGTCAGTTTTGATTTTATTTCTGTTTGATCGTTTTTTATGCATATTCATATGTACTATCCAGTACAGAGCAGCATACACCAGTGGTTCCCAACTGTGTTATGCATACCCCTGGGGGTACATGAGGCGACAGAGGGGGTATGCAAACAAAATGCTGAGTTTTGCCATTCATTTAATTCTGCCCCACCTTAAAAAAACATTAATATCGAGCATGCATTTCTAACATTATTCTAATGTAAAAACAGGAAAAAGTCGCAATTATCTTTTACACAAGCTTCCATAGTTCGCTCTACTTTGAAACAAAATAACAGTTCCAATAAAAGCCACAGCAGAACTGTTGTGCATCTCCAAGCAACACATGGCAGTGTTTCATCAGTGAACAAATCTGAACGAATCGGGAGAGTCAATGATTCAGTGACCCATTCATAAATACAGACACTTGCTTCGTTACTGAATGAATGAATGACCTGATGACTCACTCATTAAAAAGACAGTGACTTACCGTCACCAACTGGCAGTTTTAGTTTCATATTTAAAAAGTATCACTTCGTTTTTACCATCATTTCATATTTCTCTATTGAACTTTTTTTTTTTTTTAAATATCTCATAACATAAGCCCATTTGTGCCATTTTAACTGAATTCATGCCACCTCTGAGCCGCATTAAACAGTGCATAAATGCATCTAGATGCAGCTTGTGCCATTGCAGTGCAAAGAAAACTTTTGTTGATCCTGATTTCATTTGATTGAAAGTATTGATTTAGTTTATTTTATTGCTTTATCTATTAAATTAATAATTAAGTTGATGGAATTTTAAGAATTTTACATAAAACATGACATACATTTAATGGGGTTAGAAAAACTTTGCCTTTATAAAGGTAAAAAATGCACCTAAACTACTAAACTACTATTTGGCAACATTGGGATGTCTGAAGCCAAAAGAAAGCAAGTTTCTGGTAAAAGTATCAAATTATGAGGAAGCCGGCCTCAGTTACAGACAAATCCTTTAACTTCTGCCTTTAGTTCGAATAGAGAGAGGAATCAATGGGTTGTTAATTAAGTAGAGGATTTGTTAAGTACCCAGACACAACGCAAAACTCGGTCAGGCCAAGTCACTGTGATGGAGGCTATCGGGGAAAGTGTTATAAGATGAGACTGAGACGGGATTAAGAGGGGATCAAACACGCACACACACACACACACACACACACACACAGTAATCCTCATGCCCGTCAGATTCTCCTCTTACTGTTTTTCTGACGTACAGTAATCCTTCTGTGTACATCTCAGTCGTACTCTGCTTCTGTCTCTCAGTCTTTGCTCCCCCCCCTCCTCTCTCTCACACACACACACACACACACATTGGGTTTCCATGTTTTATGGGGAATTTCCATAGACATTTTTATACTGTACAAACTATCTATTCCATCCTCTAACCTTAAATCTACCCCTAAACCTACTCAACACAGAAAACTTTTGCATTTTTACATTTTCAAAAAAACATTATTCTGTATGATTCACATGGACAAGGTTTCAGATATTGCCATCTTTGTGGGGACCCATAACATAGGGTTTACCAGGACCACACACACACACACAAATTAGGTTTTGGTATCTTTGTGGGGACTCTCCATAGACGTAATGGTTTTTATACTGTACAAACTGTATATTCTATCCCCCTAAACCTACCCATCAAAGAAACTTTCTGCATCACTTTGTATGTTTATTAATCCATTTCCCTCGCTGGCTGGTCCCCACAATGTAGGTTAAACAAGTACAAACACACACACGCACACAGACACGCACCTACTGTAGAAGTGTTTACTCTCTCCTGTGTTATTGCACAGGGGATCTCTGGCTAATTGACAGTGTGCATCTGTTTGGCCATCGGCATGGACAGAGCACGCTTTGAACTCGAGAACTCGGGTTGTGTGTGTCAGTCCTTGCTGTTGCTTCAATAGAAACAGAATTAGTGGAGTGTGTGTTGGTGTGTGTCCCAGCAAACCGGATAGCAAGGAAGAGCAAGACATGAAGGTTGTGTTCAGAATGTAAAACTAGCATAATGCTTACTGTGTAACATATACAAGATGCTGCCTACAATGTAAATATTTTTAATATAGAGATTTTTAAATGTTCTTAGAAAGAAGTTCACCAAGGCTGCTTTTGTTTGATCAAAAAAACTGCAATGTGAAATATTATTACAATTTAAAACTGTTTTCTATTTTAATATGCTTTCAATTTGTTCCTGTGATGGCAAAGCTGAATTTTCAGCAGCCATTGATCCTTCAGAAATCATTTTGATTTGGTGCTCAAGAAACATTTCTTATTATTATCAATGTTGAAAACAGTTGTGCTGCTAAATATCTTTGTGGAAACAGTAATACATTTTTTTTTTTCAGGATTCTTTGGTGAATAGAAAGAACGGCTTTTATTTGAAACTTTAACAATAGCCACTTTGTCACCGTTGGGCCGAACAGTTCTAAGAGCGGTAAGGAATGGTTTCCGGTTATATTTCCACTTTAGCTTGGTTTGGCCTGGGATGATTACAAACTGATCGAATTCTCAGCTTGGTTGGGTAACATTTTTTACGTTACCAAGGCAACGACTGACGCATTTGTATTATAGCCCCACAGTGGAAAATGAAACCACGTACGTGCCATGGAATGGAATGGTTAAGCAACAAGAATGGTTTGAACCGACAGTGGAAAAGCAGCTAATGTAAAGTCTTTAGTGTCACTTTACTGTTGATCATTCTTAAAATAAAAGTGAATAAATAATATGAGATAAAAATATGAATTTCAAAAAGTATTAATTTAATTTTATTAATTAAAAAAATCTTGGTGAACAACAAAATCTTGGCCTTGGCAATATCACTCCTGGTTTATTCGTTTTACAGCACGGCCCATTCTGCCAAATATAGCAGGTCATCCAGGTATTCCATGCATAAAGACAATTCACATACTGTACAAAGAATAAATAATGCATAAGCCTACTACTTTCTTTTAAAAATAGAATGTGACATGCTATTCTGAACACACCCTGACAGAGAGAGAGATGGCAATAGCAAAAGGAATATAAATGGAATATCACCACAAGATCCCAAAGTCCAGCCATTTCCCCCAAACCCATGAACTAAATTGGAGAGAGATGGTAAGAAAAAATAACAACAGCAAAACAAAAAAACCAGTGCAGGCAGGAATGCACTGACAGAAAACAAGATAAAAAATGTGAACTGAATAACAACCACATGCAGATACACTGGAGGTAAACAGAACCTTCTATTAGGAGAATCTCAGTAAATTATTGCATTGAGCCAAAGACTGAAGCAAGTGATTCCAGACACATTTGAGCTGATCGGTTAATTCGGCCTTAGGAGACAGAGTGCAGCGCAGAGAAGCCAACACTGGCAGGTGACACTGACTGCTGGTATCAGTTTATGAGGCAGATCAGCTGATAACCAGAACACTCACTATCACACTGTTCCTCTGAAAGCGGCAGAAGTTCTTCTTATGTTAGTCACAGAGATTCTGGATGGTGACAGAACGTCAGCTCATCATGTTGACTGAGAAATATCCTTTCAAAGTCTCTAAAATAATTTTGTAATAAGTAATTATTTTAATGGGAACAGAGGATAGAAGGAAGTGGGCCTGTGATGAAATTGCTATTTAGTCTACATGCAAAATTTAGGGTACACTGTGGATAATTTATATGTTTTAAGATAATTGTTAGGTAAAACAATATCATATATTGATATAAGACACCAATTTTCAATTTTAAAAAATTACATACCCCTTTAGTTCAATTTAATTTTTTGAATCAGAAAACTGTGAACAAAATGTGCCAAAAAGGCTCTGCAGAGATCACCCACTCCCATGATGCACTCCAAATCTCACTATACACTCAAACTACTTATACATATATATATATCTAAATATATATTTTGGTAACACTTTGGTATGGGGAACACATTCACTATTAACTACGACTTTTGCCTCAATACACTCTTAATTTACTGCTTATTAATACTTAGTAAGGTAGTTGTTGTAACGTTTAAGTTTAGGTATAGGGTAGGATTTAGGGATGTAGAATAAAGTCATGCAGAATAAGGCATTAATATGTGCTTTATAAGTACTAATAAACAGCCAATATGCAAGCTAAGTGAGAATTGTTCCCCATACTAAAGTGCTACCTATATTTTCTTTTTACTTGAACTTAAAATTTATTGTGTCTTTTTGACTGAATTTATTTATTTTTTATTTTATTTTTTTCAAATCAAAGGTTATGTCATCATTCAACTTGAACACTGCTGAGCTCTATTACATGGTTCTCTGGAATATCACCACAAGATCCCAAAGTCCAGCCATTTCCCCCAAACCCATGAACTAAATTGGAGAGAGATGGTAAGAAAAAATAACAACAGCAAAACAAAAAAACCAGTGCAGGCAGGAATGCACTGACAGAAAACAAGATAAAAAATGTGAACTGAATAACAACCACATGCAGATACACTGGAGGTAAACAGAAACTTCTATTAGGAGAATCTCAATAAATTATTGCATTGAGCCAAAGACTGAAGCAAGTGATTCCAGACACATTTGAGCTGATCGGTTAATTCGGCCTTAGGAGACAGAGTGCAGCGCAGAGAAGCCAACACTGGCAGGTGACACTGACTGCTGGTATCAGTTTATGAGGCAGATCAGCTGATAACCAGAACACTCACTATCACACTGTTCCTCTGAAAGCGGCAGAAGTTCTTCTTATGTTAGTCACAGAGATTCTGGATGGTGACAGAACGTCAGCTCATCATGTTGACTGAGAAATATCCTTTCAAAGTCTCTAAAATAATTTTGTAATAAGTAATTATTTTAATGGGAACAGAGGATAGAAGGAAGTGGGCCTGTGATGAAATTGCTATTTAGTCTACATGCAAAATTTAGGGTACACTGTGGATAATTTATATGTTTTAAGATAATTGTTAGGTTTGAACCAACAGGGACAAAAATGACAGGGCTGCGACTATATACTTGTGGAATTTAAATAACAGCAAATCCAAAAGAAAAGAAAAAGTCTCGCTGGCCTTCAAGGACATACTTCAGTATGTGGAACAGGGGAGGAGGAGAGAGGGACAGAGAAAGAAATAAGAAAGAAATAAAGAAAGAAAAGAAAAGAAAAGAAAGAGTGGGTGACACATTTGGAATCAAAATGAGATTTTTGGAGGTCTTACTTTGATAAGGTCTCCCAGCAGCTTGTTGGCTTCAGCGTAGGCTTTCTTCACCTCTTTGAACTTGTTACCGAGGCCCATGCTGTGGGCCTGGAAGTGAAGGTTGGTGTACTGGCCCCCTGGGATCTCATTTTCATAAACATCTGCATTACCAGACTTCATTGTGGCGGTGCAGTCGAAGGGAGCGTACAGACCACGAGCCACTTCCCAGTACTCGCTGTAGTCAAACACTCTGTCTAGAGAAACACCTGTGTGACAGGAGAAGTGTTACAAATGCTGCAATGTCGCTGTAATAATAAGCCATATGGATTCATATTGCTTATTGCTTTCATAAAACAATATCATATATTGATATAAGACACCAATTTTCAATTTTAAAAAATTACATACCCCTTTAGTTCAATTTAATTTTTTGAATCAGAAAACTGTGAACAAAATGTGCCAAAAAGGCTCTGCAGAGATCACCCACTCCCATGATGCACTCCAAATCTCACTATACACTCAAACTACTTATACATATATATATATCTAAATATATATTTTGGTAACACTTTGGTATGGGGAACACATTCACTATTAACTACGACTTTTGCCTCAATACACTCTTAATTTACTGCTTATTAATACTTAGTAAGGTAGTTGTTGTAACGTTTAAGTTTAGGTATGGGGTAGGATTTAGGGATGTAGAATAAAGTCATGCAGAATAAGGCATTAATATGTGCTTTATAAGTACTAATAAACAGCCAATATGCAAGCTAAGTGAGAATTGTTCCCCATACTAAAGTGCTACCTATATTTTCTTTTTACTTGAACTTAAAATTTATTGTGTCTTTTTGACTGAATTTATTTATTTTTTATTTTATTTTTTTCAAATCAAAGGTTATGTCATCATTCAACTTGAACACTGCTGAGCTCTATTACATGGTTCTCTGGAATGCTAGATTTTTTAATAAACATTTTTTATGAAATATTAAACCATTTTTACATTATAAAATATATAATTAATTTATAATATGATAAATATTTTTGCCAGTAAATGTTACCGCTCTCTGAAAAAATAAAAAAATAAATAAAAAAGCTGTGCTAATTTTGCTGGTTTTCGCATCACATAGCAAAACAAAATCAATATTTCATGTCTGCTTATTTATTTGATAAGTAGCCATGTAATTAGCAGGAAAATGTACTGTACAGTCAGCCAGACAGGGTGATCATCGCCCCTACGCAGAGCAGGGGTCTGTATTGACTGTACATTATCCTTTATTTAGCCTAAGTGTAGGCTGTTTACAAGCAATGTAATGCTCAAAAATCATGCAAATGACGTACGGGTCACAGGTTTGGCTATATCAGGTATTTAACCATAACTATTCCATGTTCATAATATGAATTTCATATTCACACAAACTGTGACATAAGATTGCCTTTTCAAATCTGTTAACAAGACAGTGACTGCTCAGAGTAATTAGTGAACTTAGTCACTTAGTCATCTGTAAAGTTGTCTTCAAAAACTAGGAAAGACAGAAATATATTAAAGATGGAAATGACTGGGCTGAAAGTATCAATTTAGTGAAATTAATCATCCTGTCCTTTCAGATGCATTTAAGTGATGGTGTTAGTAGCTCTGTCTCTCTTTTTGCTAGGAACATTTGACTGACAGATACTGCTGTCCTAATCTGACACATCTCAAAACACACCATCAATCCATCAATAAAGACCCTGCATAAAGTCAGACTGTAATAATCAATGTGGATTTAATTAAGCCTGATTCCACAAGAGTCATCTTTCCTGTCTTCAGGCCACACACACGCACACACACACGCACACACACACACACACACACACACACACACACACACACACACACACACACACACACTCCATAAGTGAGAAGCTCTTTTGCTATTATAATGTCCCTGCTGGGTTTGCATCACTCCAATAGTCAAACAGTAACCAGTCCATTAAGTGATGTCAATGTACATCATGTGCTGTACTCAATGAACTCTATCATTCTCTAATGTGTCTCTTCAGTAGATAAACGGCCCTAACTGCCCCTAAAATGACTGTGTATTTATGAACATGTATGTACTGTATGTATGTGCTTGCATATATAGATAAAAATGACAGTGCAATATGAACCAGTTTTCTGATTGGTTGATTTTTTTTTTATTTTTTTGGTGTATACAGAGCTTTGGGCTGTCACAGAGACGAGTGTGATTTTCCCAAGGCACCTATTTCAGCGATATCTGTCAGGTATTAGAAATATTTTATGCATGATATTCTAAGAAAAATGCTTACAGCAGATTTACGACAAGGCTCTAAACAAATTGTGGCATTCACTTTCACAGCACTTCTGGAAAAAACCCCAGCTAAAACCAGCCTAAGGTGGTTGCATAGCTAAGCGTGGTTAATCTTGTCTGTTTTGATGGTTTTAGAGGGGTTTTGGGTACTTTTCAGCTGGGAGACCATCTGTCCGATCAGCTAATATAACACCAGCTTGGATAAGGATGTGAATATGGAAGCCTGTTTCCATCTCAGAATAATCAAAAGTTAATTGTGAGATAAAGCTCAAAATAATGTCATATTGTAAAACATTGCATTGTGTGATGAAAAATCACATTGTGAGATATTAAGTCAATTGGGAATCAGGATTTTAAAATTGCAATTATGATATAAAGAGTCATATGCAAAGTCTGAAACAGTCTTTCAAGTGCAGCTAGACCAGCTTAAACTAGCTAAAATCAGCAACTTGAGATGCTTTTCCAGCAAGGACAACACACAGTAGCACAATAATGATTATATGATACATAATTCTATACATTATGTTCTCAGACAAAAGCAAGGGCTAAAACTGAAATGTTAGAAACTAAACAACACTAACGCTGTGTTGCATTTTGTGTTGAGCTCTAAGGTCAGAACAGTTTGTTCGTGATAGAATTTAGAGTAACATCAATGCAGACTGACACAAAATTTTCAATAAAGCAGAAAGAAAGTGTGTGTGTGTGCACTGTAAACCCTAACGCTCAAAATAATTAATTGTTTTGAATAGGACAAACTTAAATTAAACAAATTAGTTCAGTCAAATTGACTTTTATCAGTATTTTGCACTTTCTTTTTCTTTCAAGTTCACAAAACTGATATATTTTAAGTAAACTGAACTGTTTCAATGTTTTGTGTTTTATGAACTTATTTCTTTTAATTTAGATAAACTTATGTTTAACTGAAACTGGGCTGGGAGCAAGTATGTTAAATGCTTTATATTGTTGCACTCATTCAGCAAGTGTTATGCTATTGTTAACATGTTCGCAAATTAGCAAGTAAACATTTTCTGAATTAGCTTGTTATAGCTATGTTTACACTAATAAAAATGTTCACATTGAGGATACATGAAAATTTTAAGTTAAATGTATGAATTAGTGTACTCAAACATTTTAAGTTAAGACTTAACTTAAAAATTGAGGCAAATTTTTTGAGTTTTGCCAACTTATTTGAGTTTACAGTGTGTGTGTGTGCGTGCATGTGCTTGTTTATATGATTATGAGGACACATTTGTATAATGACATGGGTATTACACTAATATTACAACGTAAATGTGGTTTATGAGTCCTCTTAATTAAAATGGCTTAAAAACATAAACAATGTTTTATTAAAAATGTAAAAATGCAGAAAGTTTTTTTTGTGATGGGTAAGGTTAGGGGTAGGGGATAAAATATACAGTTTGTACAGTGTAGAAAACATTATGCCTACGGAATGTCCTCATAATGATAGGCCTATCATTATACCTAACATATAATTTATGTGTGTGTGTAAGAGAGTAAGAGAGAAAGAGAGAGAGAGAGAGAGAGAGAGAGAGAAAGAGAGAGAAAATACTGAAGACAAAGCAGTGAGCCTTTTAAAAGTGAACATAAAGGGCTTGCAGGGATAAAAGGTTTGATTGTGATTGTGAGGCTGAACTTGTCTTTCCACTTAATCGAGAGATGGAGAGAAAAAGTGTCAGATGGAGTATGAGATAGAAGTGTTAGTGGAAGCAGTGGGCTTGAAGACTACATAGAAAAACATGGAAATGGAAGAAAAAGAACTTACAGATGCAGAAGGAAAACAAACATATAAGAACAGATGAGTGTAGGTGGAAGAGAATGGGTGAAAACAGGAAATAAAGGGAAAGATTAGAAGATGTGAATGAAAAAGCCTGTAGGGAAGGAAACATGGGAGAGAATATGTGAAAGTGGCAATGTGTGCTAGAACACAAAAGAGAAAAGACGGGGAAGACAAAGGAGAGAGAGAGAGAGAGAGAGAAACACCAAATATGGAGCTCAGCCAGAGAACACAAATCAATGGCAGGGCAGCTAGTCAGGGCAATACAGATAGAAATATACAATCTAAAAAAGAGAAAACAAGGAACATAGAGAATGAAAACAAGATGCGTGTAAGAGGCTCTGACAAGCGTGGTACAATAAATGTGTGTGTGGCATTAATAACAAATGGCTCTAACGGCTCATGCAGAGACAGTGAGCTAAAGCTTTACCTGTGCTAGCCTGCTACACTGGCAACTAAATTAACCAGCGCAATACACTAGAGAGAAAACCAATGACAATAAGAGAGAGTGATGAGAGGGAAAAAGGGATCTTCATGATACTAGAGATCTACCGTGACCAATTACCTCAACAGATGCGCTCATGAATAAAAAACTGTGTACTTAACACACATACTCACATGCTTCATGTGCTAGAAAACAACAAAAGATATATAGTGTGTATATCTGTAAATTCAGCTGTAACCTCTAACAATTTCTAGGCATTTTTGGTCATAACAACTGACTAGACAACTAGTTTACATAGTATTTTCGAAAAAGCTCATTTGGTTCTCAAAATCTTATTATAAAGGTTGAAAACAGTTTTTGCACAGCGTTTTATGTCGTGGAGTAAAGGGGTGGTCACAATAGCATGAAAAATTTCTTGAGGTTACAACGTGACATATCGTTCTTGACGTCTTCATGTGATACAAATTCACAGGTCAGAGTTTACCAAACTTGAACTCTAGAATGCAGCGAAATGCAAATCTTGGAAGTCAACAGAACAAAAAGTGTAGTTTGACCACCCCTAAACTAGGGTAACCTGGGTATTCTGCTTTTCTATAAGTGCCTCCTACTGTCAGAGAGTGAAACTGCATTGTTGCATTGCATTGTTTTTTTATGCATTGATCTAAACAGACAAATCACATTAGAAAATTGGACCGAATATTTGTGCACAACACATTTTTGTGTGAACAGAAATCCACCCAGAACACTTTAGCAACTGCATAGCAACGATCTGGCAACCTCCCAGAACACACTAGCATTGTGGTGGTGGGAACTTCCACATAAGCAAGCACCACTCATATTTTCCACATAAAATGTAAAAATCTGATTTTTCTCTTAGTCAAAAAGAGAATTCTCTCTTATTATGCTCTTAATTTATTTCCCTATTTTTTCTCTGGTTTTCATCTTTGAGCCATCAGGTTAAAATGGGTATCTCAGTGTTTACAGACATTGATAGATTGTTGTGCATGATGTGGGTACATGAGAGATCGTCCAAGAGCATAAGATTAGACTCTGGAGAATTTGAAACTGAAGCGCAGCGGCCATTAACTAACCACTATGTCCCAAAGGAACCGTATTGGGGAGACAGAGCAGGGGAAGAGAGGGAGGGAAAGGCTGGGCAGAGAAGGCATGATTTAACTTTGACAGTAATGAAGTGGAGGAACAGGAAATAAATGTGTAAGTGCAGTTAAAAACAAACTGGGGGAAAGGGAAGATAAGATTCTCTCTTTTTTTTGCCGTCATTAGTCTTTGTCCAGTGTGTGTCAACATATTCCCCTCTCTGCTACTGCAGGTCTTTTGTTTAACACACCTCTCAGAACACAGCAATTATCACATTCACACGGACAGTACAGCACACATACACCACAGCACACAAACTGTATAAAAGTATTGATATATGACGACAGTCCCTGCTGGGTCCCTTGATTAATGAGCTCAGCAACATGACTAATTAGACATGATTAATCAATTGAGCCTGACTGTAACTTAGGCAGCATTAACTGACCATAGGCAGCCTGATGAATAAAAAGTGCACATGTACTGACATGGCCAAAAACACAATCTATGAAAACGTAAATGTTTTACTTAATGTTTATTCTCACTTCAACTAAGTTGCTCAGCACCATTCAGTCTTTTTAAACTGTTGCTGTGCCATGACGTTAGTGCAATTAACCGACAAAACTACAAAGCTGACATTTTGTGTGTGTATGTGTATATATACAGTATCAGGCATAACATTATGACCACCTTCCTAATATTGTGTTGGTCCCCCGTTTGCTGCCAAAACAGCCCTGACCCGTCAAGGCATGGACTCCACTAGACCCCTGAAGGTGTGCTGTATTATCTGGCACCAAGATATTAGCAGCAGATCCTTTAAGTCCTGTAAGTTGTGAGGTGGGGCCTCCATGGATCGGACTTGTTTGTTCAGCACATCCCACAGATGCTCGATTGGATTGAGATCTGAGGAATTCACCTCAAACTCATTGTTGTGCTCCTCAAACCATTCCTGAACCATTTTTTGCTTTGTGACAGGGCGCATTATCCTGCTGAAAGAGGCCACAGCCACCAGGGAATACCGTTTCCATGAAAGGGTGTACATGGTCTGTAGCAATGCTTAGGTAGGTGGTACGTGTCAAAGTAACATCCACGTGAATGGCAGGACCCAAGGTTTCCCAGCGGAACATTGCCCAAAGCATCACACTGCCTCTGCCGGCTTGCCTTCTTCCCATAGTGCTTCCTGGTGCCATTCCCCAGGTAAGGGACGCACATGCACCCGGCCATCCACGTGATGTAAAAGAAAACATGATTCATCAGACCAGACCACCTTCTTCCATTGCTCCGTGGTCCAGTTCTGATGCTCAAGTGCCCATTGTTGGCGCTTTCGGCGGTGGACAGGGGTCAGCATGGTTATGGTCAACATGGCTATGCAGCCCCATACGCAACAAACTGCGATGCACTGTGTATTCTGACACCTTTCTATCAGAACCAGCATTAACTTCTTGAACAATTTGAGCTACAATAGCTTATCTGTTGGATCAGACCACACGGGCCAGCCTTCGCTCCCCAAGTGCATCAAAGAGCCTTGGCCGCCCATGACCCTGTCACCGGTTCACCACTGTTCCTTCCTTGGACCACTTTTGATAGATACTGACCACTGCAGACCGGGAACACCCCACAAGAGCTGCAGTTTTGGAGAAGCTCTGACCCAGTCATCTAGCCATCACAATTTGCCCCTTGTCAAACTCATTCAAATCCTCACGCTTGCCCATTTTTCCTGCTTCTAACACATCAACAAAATGTTCACTTGCTGCCTAATATATCCCACCTACTAACAGGTGCCATGATGAAGAGATAACCAGTCATTTCACCTGTCAGAGGTCATAATGTTATGCATGATCAGTGTGTATATATATATATATATATATATATATATATATATATATATATACACACACACTCTATATTGCCAAAAGTTTTGGGACGCCTGCCTTTACGTACACATGAACTTTAATGACATCTCATTCAGGGAGCAAGCTTTACACCACTGCATCCGACGCTTTGCATTGCACTTGGTGATGTAAGGCTTGGATGCAGCTGCTCAGCCATGGAAACCCATTCCATGAAGCTCTCTACGCACTGTTCTTGAGCTAATCTGAAGGCCACACGAAGTTTGGAGGTCTGTAGCTATTGACTTTGCAGAAAGAAACTCTATGATTTTACATGGCCTACCACTTCATGGCTGAGTTGCTGTTGTTCCCAATTGCTTCCACTTTGTTATGACACCACTAAGAGTTGACCATGGAATATTTAGTAGTGAGCAAATTTCACGAATGGACTTGCACAGGTGGCAACCTATCACGGTACGACGCTTGAATTCACTGAGCTCCTGAGAGCGACCCATTCTTTCACAAATGTTTGTAGAAGCAGTCTGCATGCCTAGGTTCTTGATTTTATACACCTGTGGCCATGGAAGTGATTGGAACACCTGAATTCAATGATTTGGAGGGGTGTACCAATACTTTTGGCAATATAGTGTATATATATGTATATATATATATATATCACAGGAATCTATTACATTTTAAAATGCATTAAAATAGAAAACAGTTATTTACAACTGTAATAATATTTCTCAATATTACTGTTTTCACTGTTTTGTGATCATAATAGACTTCTTTCAAAAACATGAAAAAAAGAAGAAAAAACAATCAAGCCAAAAAACATTACAAACCCCAAACTTCTGAATAATAGTGTGTGCGTGTGTGTGCAGTGCCGGTCCTCCCTATTTGCAAAGTACGCAAGTTGCGTAGGGCCCCTGAACCACCAGGGGGCCCCTTGGTCTCAAAGATGATGTAATGACTAGGGCTGAGCGCGTAATAGAATGTTAGTTTTCGTTTTTGATTTTGGCTTCCAATGACTATTAAAACACGATGCTGCATTCCGTTCCTTTCCTTTAAAGCGGAGGTCTGTCTCCCTTCCTACGTAACGTTCAAATCAGTCTAATCATGTAATGCAACTGTCGTAATATACAGTCTCCTGCTGGAGTCGAACGTGCTTGATACTAAAAATAGTTAAAAATGTATTGTTCCCTAGGCGGCTTTCTCTGTGTTCGATCAGAGATGGAGAGAAACATGGACATATGTAGGCTACTTTGGGCTTCAAGTGTATGCTTAAACTGACATGTACACACAAAAACACATCAAAATATTCATCTTGGCAAGTTTCTCTTAAACGCAGTCAGTTATGTTTTAAATGAACAAACAGTTGGGAAAGTAATTGAATGCTAGTCAGTGTATAAGATCTGTGCATTTGGTCTTAAAGTGACAGCAGCCAATAAACCTGTTGCTGTGGGTTTTTTTTTTTTTTAACATTTGATTACTTTATCAATTTCTGTATAGTATACTATTATTATTAGTAGGCAAAACCATTTATTTGTATCTTTTTTCTATTGTATTTGTTGTTTTTCGTAATGTTATTCATTTTTATTACTGACTGTTTCAACTCACTGTTGTTTGTTTTGTTTATACACACACACACACACACACACATACACATTTTTATATTGTTAGGTTATATTTTTTGGGAGAAGGAGAGACAGGAAGAGATAGGAGAAGGGAGACGGGAACATGATCGAGAAAGGACCTCGAGCCAGAACTTGTGTTCCCTAAAGCGCTGTGGTGTATGTCAAGAGCGCTGCCTAGTAGCCTAAGGCTCTGACTCATTTTTAAAAGTTCAGATTTCGCTCAAGTTCAAGTTGGTCAAGTGAATTTGCTGCACAGACCAACAGATAAGAGCATGGTGAGCTGTGCATTTCTACATTACTGACAATGGAGTTTTTTTTCCTGTGAAATTTAGTTGACAGCACCTTTATATAATTGTTGTCCACTCACCAGTATCAAGTTTGGTTCCTCTGGTGCAGGCTACAATGGCACCCATGCTCGGTTGAGAGGTCATGCCTGCCATTGAGTCCACTGCTACGTCAACTATATCTGCACCTGATTGTGCACAGGCTAACATTGCCGCGACTCCTGCACCTGCCGTATCGTGAGTATGAACGTGGATAGGGATGTCTGGGAAACGGTCCCGCAATGCTCCAATCAGTATACGGCTGGCTTCGGGCTTTAGCAGGCCAGCCATATCCTGAGAAGAAAAGAGAGAAGAGCAGCTTTTAACCACTCAAGTGAACCCCACAGAAAAGAAAATCAGATTTTGATGATCACTGTATCATTACAGCAGATCAACAAAGCAAAAAAAAAAAAAAGAAGAAACAGAAATAACAGAGCTAGACCGATTATTACTGTCTGTCAATGTCTTTAGTCATTACATCTTTGAGTAACTGCCAAAAAATACCATGCTATTTCCTCAGTCCTGACACAAAAAACAGTGGTTATATCGGCAAATTCTTCACCTCTGCTTTTATGAGTGTTGAACATATGATTGTCAGGACAATACTGTGCGATGCACACGTGATCTACCTTAATAGCCAGTATGTGTGTTCCAGCCTTAACTAGCTCATCGGCCAGCTTCAGATAGTACTCCAGTGAGTATTTCTGTCTCATGGGGTCAGACACGTCTCCAGTGTATGAAATGGCCGCCTCCACCACACCTCCCGCTGCCCCTGCTGCTTCCATCCCCAAAAGCATGTTGGGAATATAATTCAAGGAGTCAAAAACACGGAAGATATCCATTCCATTCTCTTTGGCTACCTCACAGAATCTAGAGAAAGAGAGAGCGAAGATCATTGGAAATAAGGTTTTCAGCTCTGCACTACAGCCAACTCCTTCAAAACTGACATTTATGGTTTATAAGAGTAAAGAGCGACATTTTTGTGAATGCACATTCAAGTCAAGTCAGTGACATCAGACATTTTGCTGCCTGCCAAAATACTTTCCAATTGAAACAATCAGTATGTTGTTTTCATTATGGAATATGAAATTTTTAAGATGAAAGTCACTATATATATATATATATATATATATATATATATATATGAATATATGAGCATCTTCACTAAAGCTGTAAAACTTAGAAGATTATTAGTGTATTTGTTACATTTGTGAGCAAACTTTGCCTATAATGAAAGCATAAGAAAATCCTACCACTGTGTCTACAAGCAGATTACTGCAAAATAGCATTAAGTATTAGCTTAATACTCGAGCTAATATAAAAAATGAATGTGAAGAGCACTACAACTGTGTTTACTGCAGCAACGGTATCAGCTCTAACTCTCAATCCTTCTATTGTGTGTTTATGTGTGTGTGTTTTCATGTTGTGCCTACAAATGTAATCACCTAAATTGTGTGGGCAAGCCAATAGCCCTCACAAGGAAAACAGCTTAATAATAAATATACAAAATAATAAACATTTAAATATGCAGAAAGGTTTCTTTGAGGGAAAGATTAGAAGTAGAGGATAGAAAATAACAGCCAACAGAAATGTGTGTGTGATCTCACTTGAACACAGCATTATCAGGGTAGTTTGTGTATCCCACAGCATTGGCTCCACGTAGTAGCATCTGAAATGGGACGTTGGGAATCAGAGCTCTGAGCTCCTGGAGCCTCTTCCACGGACACTCCCAGAGAAAACGCATTGCTACATCAAATGTTGCTCCTAGAGACAGAAAGAGAGGTTTTAAGGTCATGTCAAAGACTAAAGTGATATCAAAGGCTGAATTGATCCTCAGTAAGCCAAAACACACAGAGAGCTGAGGAACGTCTAAAAGATCATTGGAATACAAAGACAATAATCTTAGTGACCCTAAACATGAACATTCAAATTGAGTAATTATTTAATGAATTCGCCACTTCTGTGTGAATGTGTACGTGTATTAGGAAATGCCTCATGCCTCCCCAGTTCTCCAGGCTGAAGAGATTACTGAAGTTGTGGCTCACAAAGGGAGCAATCTTCTTGAGGTCATGTGTCCTGACGCGAGTTGCCAGCAAGGACTGGTGGGCGTCTCTGAAAGTGGTGTCCATCAGTAGAAGACCCTGGTGCTGTCGAATTGCCCGTGCAAAACCCTCAGGACCCTCTTTTAACAGGACATCACGGAAGCCCATGGGCGGCTCACCTGGACAGATAAAAACAAAGTCATTTGTACACAGCACACATATAAAGCAAGCTGACCAACTCAAAACACCTTAATAAAAGTAGGGGACTATTTGGGGTGTACAATATTTACAAAAATTATGATCTCAATATTTTCTGGGATTTTGTTGATAAAGATAATGAAATACTGTGTTTTATTTTATTTAAAAAAATATATATATTAATTTTTTAATAATAAATAATAAATTATGTTTTATTTTATTTAAAAAATGAAAGTATACTTTAAATATTACACTAAAACTGCCAGCATGTGAAAGTAATTCACTTAATTAGTGAGTCATTGAGCTATGCACTCAACCGATTCATTCAGGCAAGAAGCAAGTGACTGTCTTCATGCACAGGTCATAATTACTGACTCAACAAATCATTGACCAGATTCATTCAGCTGTTTTGCTCCAGCTTGGTTTAAAACTATTTTAGTAAGGGAAATAGAGCAAAAACAGACAATATTGATAACTAACAATATTAACTTGTTTATTTAACTGTTGAATAAAATTGATATTAGATTTATAATTGTGCTGATATTCCAGAAAACAGCACTCCTGCTCATGTGATATTGCTAAACCACATAATATGATCTAAATATAAGACAAAAACTCATAAAGGGGCATTTTTGCCCCCATATCTTACATTCTAAAGGCATTCTAACTGCATTCTAATAAGTTAAAACATGCAGTGAATGTGTGCATTTTTAAGGCATCTTTTTGTTTGTTTTTTTGCAATGTGAAATGACAAGATACACACAAACACACCAAGGTACTGTTTTTACTATTTATCTACTATTAACTATTGACTGTCTTTGCTAAACAGTTATAGACTGATGTTGCAGTAGTATGACTGCTTCTCATTGTGGGCCTGTCACACGTACAGCTTTGAAACAGGTGATCAATTGAATGAGTGCCACTGACACTTCTCACTGATTCTCTGTCATGCAGTGTCTCGTTTTGGCAGCCAATCAAAGTAAATCCGAAATAAGAACAGGAACGCCACATGAATGCTTGCTGAGGAGAACAGGAAGAAAAGGATGTGCTGAGCAGCTAACACCAGACCATGTTTCTCTGCTAAACCTTTTACACCTGTGCACTGTTTTTCTGACTGGAGCTCACGGGTTAGTAGCAAAGCTACAAGAACCCACCAACCAACAGACACCTGGAAATTCCTACTATTCATTGATCTCAGATGTGACAGTTTGAGGGGCCATTAACCCAGCAGGCAGGTGGTGGTGCCACTAACTTTCATTACAAAATAAATTCGGACATACCGACTCTCTCTATTAATGCAAATGAGGCAAACACCTAAAAACTATATAAAAAATGGGTGGGCCGCTAGCTTATTCAAGCAAAAATAAAAGTAAATCATGCTGTCCAATAAGAGAGGGAGTATGAGATAAAAAAGGACGGGGGAAACCGATGATAGAAATGCAGTAAGAAAGACATTGATGCATAGATTTGCATATTTCAAGGCATAAATACACCCACATGAGAGTTTAAATGTATGTGCCTCTGTGGGAATTTCTCTGTATGGAATGCTGGCGGCCATATGAAAGGAAAGATCAAGGCCAAAGCCTATTTATCGCTCATTGTGTGTCTGAATGCTGAGGAGCATCTCATGAGGCTTGGGATACACCTACCACAGATGTGACCTACTTACACAGACACATGCATTTTTTATCCCATGAAAGACCTTTTCCATACACACACCTACATACACGGCACATATTTGGTCCAATTGTGTAGGGGGACGATTTTGTATATGCTTTACAAACTACAACCAGCTCCACTGAGAACTCTCAGCTAAAGCACTGAGAATAGGAAGAAAGTGGGAAAATGTTTTTTGGATATGCGTACATGTATGCACACAATCCATCAGGGGTCCTTTAGAAATCACACACATTTTTTTTTTTCAACACATCATGTTAAACAAAGAAGAAAAAAGTTATGCCAATGAGAATTGGAGAAAATTGGCTAAATTAATTGCACACACACATATGCATGGACATATCTATCCCTCAGGAATCTCTCTCTCACACACGCAGAGGGAACATGATATGCGGCTCACACACACCTAAACCCCTGTAATGAGATTTCTAATGTGACCGGATCCCTCTTTCATTTGGCAGAGGGAAGGAGAGAAGGGAAGGATTAAAGCTGCATTATCACACTCTAGTCCATCCACAGAGAGAGAAAGAGAGAGAGAAGAGGGTGGGGGGAGTGCTGACAATGTTTAGGGCAGCTATAAACAAGAGTATGAATTCCACAAACATCTGTTGTGGTTCACTTTTGATGTGGCAAGTGTGTTTGTGTTACGCGTGTGCAGATTTGGGGAGTAACTAAACTATCAAAAAGGAACGATGCTACTAAATTAAAGGGGTAGTTCACTCAAAAATTATTTTTTTTTAATTTAGGCTTTGATTTAAACATTGATTAACGCACAAACAAAGTGTGCATAAAATATGGCAAATGAAAGCTCAAACATGCTTGATGTACAATAATATTAATTTATGAACTTTTTAAAGCTTAAAAGTTTTGGTGGAATGAGAAAAAGCTTATTAAAGGGTTCACTTTGTAATAATGTTAAGATTTAATCATTTATATGTTATTATTTAATGATGAACTAATCATTGACAAAACATGACTATAAGTTCATAAATTATTAATAAGTGATATGCTAATATTTTATGAAAGTTTTTAATTCAGTTACAAGTCATTTATAAGTTATTAGTTAATGATGAACTAATAATTTACAAAACATGACTATGCGTTCATAAATTATTAATAAGTGGTATGCTAACGACTTACAAATGTGTTGTAGATTATCTTTAAAAATTAGCAAATCACAAAATAGACAGGTTGTTAGTAGATGGTTAATAAGTTAATAGTTTTTATATTATTAATCACTTTAAATCATTGAAAGACCCCCTGTGGTGAAAATCAAGTTTTTAATGTTGTTTATATGTCTATGTGGTGTTTTTAATATGCTTTAAGACAAACCATGTGCAAATTCATATGTCAACAATATTGCTTAGTATTTTCTCCTTAAAACTGCAGTGAAAAAAAGATAGTCTCAAAGCCATGGTTTGAAATCACTGGTGTCTGTGACGTCACAGACTACCTTGTAACCAATCACATCAACGTGCCGGCGGGCTTTAGCATATCATTAACAGTGAACTAGCAGGGGAGTCTCGGGATAAGCCAGGTTATCCTAGTATATTTTTCTGTTGATATGAAAAATTGTGTCGATTAAGCAATATGGCAGGTGTATGATGCATATTATGATGTTATGATGAACTATATGCCTTTCTCCACTGACGTTCTGAGTTGTTCAAAGCGTTTCTAAGGATACTGATTGTTAGAAGGCAGCTGTCTGACTTGTGAATGTGAACATGGTTTGTGTAACATTAGCAACACATTATTAGCTGTTTGATAACATAGTCAAGCAAAAGGCTAATCATATTAATTACCATTATGTGTCCGATATTGTAAAGAGTGATACCATTGTGCAGCGTTTACCTCAGTAAGTTGACCGAGTGGATCTCTGAGCTGGCGTGAGCGAGTGGAGGCGGTGCTAATTTGCATATTCATTGATCCGCGTATATTAAATGAGACAAGGGTGTAGAGTTACATTCAAGCTATTTTAAGGCATGAACAAATTTTTTTCACAGGAAAAAAACATTTAAGGATGTCATTTTGTTGATCAAAGATGAGTTTTAAGGGATAAAATTATTGACTACAGGGGACTATTTGTCAAAATTGTATCATCTCAATTAACAAACCATTAGTAAATTTTTAGTGAATAATTTATTGATGTATTGTGAAGTTGTAAGCTGGTATGTGTTCAAAAGCACTATATTAAATTATTAAAAAACTTTTGTGTATGTGTGTGTGTGTGTGTGTCCTACCCAGAGAAACAAAAGGAATGACTGGATCAACAGATGAGGATTTTGCTTTAACTGGAATAGGAGTCATTGGTCCATTTACCATGATGTGACCTGTGGAGAAGTACAGCAGATGTTTAAACACAAATGCATTCTCACGCATTTTAGGCCATCACAGGTGCAACGCAATGATAAATGCACACACACACTGACCCAGATAATGCAGGAGTTTCTGGGCTCTGTTCTGTGTAGGTTTGAGGTTGAAAAGTTCCTGGTTCTCATCAATAAACTGGGTGTCAACTGTGGAATACAGGAACTGGCTATTGCTCAATACATTCTGCAGGAAGGGGATATTAGTCTGAAAGATAGAAAGGAGAGATTTAGGTAATCAACTGAAAGTCACAACACATGCATTTATTTAATGTGGCGGTTAAACACATTAACCAGTGCAAGATGTCAGATGCTCTACATAGCCACCATATGAATGAAGTCAGTTTGGGATGCCCACACTATATATACCAACTAAGAGCAACCAACAACCAGTGCAATTCATTTTATGTTTTTATCATTTGCTTAATTAATAAACCTTTGTTACTGAAACCACATGCTTCATCCATTTGCAAAATGAGACTTGATGACACTGAATTGTCAACCATCATGTCATGTACAAACAGGCAATACAAGAGCAAATTCCAACAATTACTAAAAAGATTTTTTTTTAATTTTCTGGGGAAATATGTAAATAATGCTTGCATGTGCAAAACTGGCCGTTGTTATGCAATTGCTCTGAATGGTTTTAGAGTGCAATTATGTGGTTGCAATGGTGTTTCTATACAGTCATTAAGGTGTTCTGAGTGGTTTTAGAATGTGGTTATGTGGTTGCTAGAGTGTTGTTGTACAGTTGCTAAGATGTGCCGAGTGGTTTTAGAGCAGGGATGGATAATTCCGGTCCTGGAGAGTTTAGCGCCATCCCTAGTCAATCATACCTGCCTGTAATTTTCAAGCAATCTTGAAGACCTGTGGTTAGATTTTGTGTTGTGTTAGGTGTTTTTGATTAAGGATGGAGCTAAACTCTGCAGAATAGTGGTTCTCTAGGATGGTATTGTCCATCCCTGTTTTAGATGGGGTTATGCAGCTGCCAAGGTGTTCTGAATGGGTTTAGAATGTGGTTGCTAGGGTGTTGCTATACAGTTTCTGAAGTGCTAGTGATTTCCGAGTGTGGTTGTGTGGCTTCTAGGGTGTTGCTACATGCAGTTGCAAAGGTGTTCTGAGTAATTTAAGAATGTGGTTAGGGTGTTGCTTGCTATGCAGTTGCTAAGGTGTTAGTGGTTTCAGAGTGTGGATATGTCATTGCTAAGGTGTTGCTATGGTGTTCTTAGTGTGTGTTGATATGGTCTTGCGAGGTGGTTGCATACTGGCCCAAGTCAAAAGAGCCTTCACAGGTCTATATGATATTTTGGTATGGCTCAGGTCATATGCCAAAATTTAAAGGTAGGGTAGGCAATTTCATAGTGGCTAGCAATATCATGCTAGCTTTGAAAGCATAAGATCCCACTCTTCAAAGCCACGCCTCCTCTAAAAGACATGAATGCACACAGCAGATTCTGCAAAGCGTCACATAACGAGAGACTGTTTTAAATTACCTCATGTCTCAAAGCACATATCATTAAAATAATAATGAATGTAAACAACTTACAGAGCTGTAGTTGTACGACCTGACTGCTGCAGACTCATTTCGGCTCTGGGTAGAAGGTCACGGGTTGCTATCTCTTAATTACAGTTACAACATGGCGTGAATGCAGCTTAAGCTCATTGTTTTGGTTCAGAAGGAACTGTAAAAGGCAGCTGCTGTTTGTCTGCAGTGTATATAACAAAAAGTGTAACAAAAAGTGTTAATAAAAAAATATCCTACCCTAAGTCAATGAGTTTTTTATCCTGTTTTATCATCCATCTAATCCTGAATATGAGCAATAACAGTTATATTTTCCTTAGTAAGCACCACTTATGACAACAAACAAACAAACAAACAAACCAACAAATGCAATGCAGAACATCATTTTAGATGCTAACAAAGAACAAAGCATCAAGTTGGCCCATAATTGTCCACTTCAGTGACAGTGCTTTTTAGTACTCTCACAGGCCGTGGGAAGTTTGCATTGTAATCTGTATTGTCTGAAAGCACTCGGTTTTTTCCTGATGGCTGCTATAAATGCATTAGCATTTTGAAACAGCTGCAGTTCAGGCCATAACAGAGCTCCTGCACTGGAATGAGCCCCTAGACTGCAGCTATCAAAACAGCAGTGCTCACCACTCACTGCACCAATAAACACTGTTTTAGTGCATGCAATGGGGCATGAGACAGGAATGCGTGTGTCGTATGACAGAGAGAAACAAGTATAAAAAAGAGATCTAGAAAGTGTGAAGGGACTACAGGAGAGACAGACGATGATATGTCAAAGTAAGAATACAAAAGGGATCTTGCAGAAAAAGCAATGATGTTAGATCTGAATTCAATTCCTTTCAGAGTTGACTACGCTGACTCACACTTTGTCTCTATGTTGCCAATATGCCTGCACACACACACACACACACACACACACTCAACTCACATACGTCACACATTGTGTTCTACAAAAGGATCAAAACCCAATTACCCAGCAAAACTTGAGAGAAAATAGGGGATTTCTCCAGAGGATTCCAATGGATGCCGAAGAGTTAAAGGAGGATTTAATGTAGCTTTCCCTCCTATTCTTCTCCTGCGTGGATCTAATGTGATGAGTGATGAACAGTGATGAAGAAGGACTGGGAAAATGAATGTCACTGGTCTTGAACATGTATGTTGGAGAGAAGAGTTTGGTTTCTTTTCTCCAATTTCTTGCTTTCTCATTGTTGCTCTAATTTGGGTGTCGTTCACTCCTGTGAAGCAAAGGGTCTCTGTCTTTGCTTTTTTGGCCTCATTTAACAGATCAGCCTTCAAAGCGGTCATATCTCTCTATTTCTCTCAAATGGTTTTCTTTTTAATCATGCCAGTCTTTTGATATATAGAGAAGTCTCTCATTTCTCTATGCTTCTTGGTCTTCATTATTTCTACTCATTGATTCCATTCCAATCCATTCAATTCAGTTTGATTCAACTCATTATTCCTGATCATTGATTCAATTCAGTTTGATTTACCTCGACTTAATTTGACTCATTATTCCAGCTCCTTGATTCAATTGTGTTCAGTTCGGTTTGACTCGACTCAACTCAATTTGACTTTTTCCTGATCATTGATTGATTGCAATTCAGTTCTGTTTGGTTTGACTCAGTTTGACGACTTCATCATTGTTTCAATTCAGTTTGGTTCGACTTGACTTTTATTCTACAACTGTTGAACATTTATATAATCTAAAGCAGGGGTGTCCAAACTCGGTCCTGGAGAGCCACTGTCCTGCAGAGTTCAGCTCCAACTTACCTCAACACACCTGCCTGGAAGTTTCCTGTATGCCTAAAAACCTTGATTAGCTTGTTCAGGTGTGTTTAATTGGGGTTGGAGCTAAAGTCTGCAGGACAGTGGCCCTCCAGGAGCAGGATTAGACACCCCTGATCTAAAAGGACAGTTATTCCAAAAATGAAAATTCTGTCCTAATTTACTTACCCTCATGTCATTCTAAACCCAAAAAAGTCATCATTTTTATCATCATTTTTGTTCATCCATCAAAGACTACACAACAAATAATTTCATATTTGATTACTTTTGAAGTCCTGAGTACTGAGCAGGTAAACATTGATCAACACACATACTGCTTATCAAAAATGGTAAACACTGTAGCTCAAAAACACGCGAGAACAAACCTCATTGGTTCTCACACATTGGAGCTTCCGTTTTCCATATTTGATGTACTCAGTGTATGTGCGTTGATCAATATTTGAATGAATGAATAAAACCCTAAATTAAATCTGTTTATCATATAAAGCAATCATGTCTCGTCAGAAGACGTGATTAAACCATTGGACTCATATGGATTACTGAGCCTGGTCTCATTAGAAAAACGTACCTGTGGGAACGTTTTTGCGAGTCGCAAAATATGTACCAATATGTACATATCACTGCAGTTTCAATGTGAAATGTCCACTGAGTGGCGCTAAAAGCATGTTCATTTTTTTTGCAGGAACAGATAAACGTGAATATGGTACGTTTTTATGACGTTGGTTTTTATACGAATCACAGCAGTTCTGATTTGAAATTTTGTCTGGTGAGTGGCGCTAAAAGTGTAATGCTCCATTATTTTTTAAAATAACGTACCACCAACACTACAACTAAACCTACCCGATAGTGTTAACAAAAGCAAATGTGACATAAAAAGCATCCGTAATCGTGCCGTTTTAGCTTGTTTTGATCTCTCATCTTTGAGAGATCAAAACCATGAAAGAACGAACTTTTACCATGACTCGTTCTCCCCGGATTCATACTCAAGGCTTCCTCATCCTAAGTCCAACTCCGTATCAGCTGAGCTACCAAGGAAGCTTGTTATGTCAGAAAAGCAAAACATATGGAGCTGGTTAAGCGATGCAAAGTCCAAAATATATTTGTTTACAAATCATGCACTTTGGTAAAAAGCGTTTTGAAATCATAACATAATATTTTGCAAGGAGACGTGAAAACAAGTCTATATTAATCCATAATCTATCTGACCCTGTAATTGTAACTGTGTATGAAAACGATTAAAAGCGATTGCTGTTTTACTGCCTCTAGTGTTCATTTCTGTTGGAAACTGCAGTGATATGTACGTATTGGTACGTATTTTTGCGACTCGCGAAAACATTCCCACAGGTACGTCTTTCCATGAGACCAGGTTGGGATTACTTTTACGATATAACAAATCTTTTTGTTGAACTAACCCTTGAGTGTACAGTGTGTAATGAAATCTTCAGTGTAAACTTCATGTATGTATAGCAAACAAGACAAACTCTAATAATTAGAAAGAAAACTTGTGTTATAATCAACAGAGAATTAAGAAATGCCAATGATATCTCACAACTTGCTGAAGTCCATTATTTCCAGTCGTCCATCTGTTCGGTGTTTAGGAACTAATGCCAAAAACCAACTGATATTAGAGAGAGAAATAACAAATAGAAAACCATCAAAGACAGATCTGACCTCTTCTCACACCAACACTCTCTCTCTTTCTCTTGCTCTCTCGCTAAATGTTAGATAAACACTTCAAACTTTCAAACAGCCCTGTGGCAAAGTGTGTCTATTTCAAACAGGTCTGTGACTGTCCACAATCTCTTTATTTGCACAAAGAGCAACACACGCAAACAAACAAATAAACAAATTACCACGAATGCACAATTCCATGCAAAAAAAAGAGACATTTAATGAAAGGCCTTTATTTGTCTGTCTAGTGGGGCGTGACAAAGTAAAGTATAGTCCTGTCAGCATAATTGACATCTGTTCAAGAACAAACAGTTCTTGAAAAGAAAAAAAATATCAATAACAAAACACACATACACATTCTTCCTAAATGTGTGCAGCCATTAGTGCATGAATAGAGGCCTGTCAAGTAATCCATCATTCCATCTATCCATCTGTCTCTCTCTCTCTCTCTCTCTCTCTTTTTCTACTAAACTGCAAAAGTATATTAGCAGAGATGGTAAACAGACAACAACATTCCTTTCAAGACGTACTGCAGAAAGTTTCAGTGCAAAGCAAACGCAGTGTTTATACCACACGCTGTCCGTGGTGCTGAACTGATTTTGTGAGCACGAGACAAAACAAGAAAGAGTTTGATGGTGAGCGTGACACTGTCTCTGTGATTAATTGTCTTCGTTTTTGATTCGTATGTGTTATGGCAATGGTGTGAATGTGCTATGACTAAACGTGTGTGAGGATGGGGGAGGAACTAAATATAGAGGAACACAAAACACACATTGCTCTCTCACACAGACAGACAGGGTGGGGGAGGAGGCCCTTCTGCACAGTGTGAAAATAAATAGTGGTTGACTAATATGGGTTTTTCAATGGCCTAATACAAAACCGATAGAGCGGATCCAACAGCATTAGACACTTAAGCCACTTTTACAAATGTATAAATGTCTTTGCAGTAGATAACAAAGAAATAATTAGGGATTTTTTTATAAATTACTTTATAAATGTTAGCCAATACCAGATATCTAATTGTATACACACATTTCTGATTATTTTTACATTTTAAAAAAAATCCAATGGTCACTGAAAGTTCATTTTTCAAATACTTATAATTTCTTAACACTGTTAAATGTAATCTTTAACATATTTTGAAATGAATTTGCATTTTTTGTCCTGTACCTTTTAAAGTGATACCTAAATTCATATGTAGCGTTTAAAACATTTACTGATTTTATTTTTAGTGAGTATAATTTAACCTTTTTATACACACACACAAAGTAGAGTTTTAATATTGATGCATCAGTGCATCCCTAGAAGATATATTTAAATTTTTCCAATATCCGATTCCGAATAACCCTGAATAATGTATGCAGCTTTCTTCCACTGTTGTTTTGACTTTTTGAACAGTCCATTGTGTTAAAGGGTTAGTTCACTGAAAAATGAAAATTCTGTCATTAATTACTCACCCTCATGTTGTTCCACACCTGTAAAACCTTCGTTCATCTTCAGAACACAAATTAAGATATTTTTCATAAAATCCGATGGCTCAGTGAGGCCTGAATTGCTAGCAAGACAATTAACACTTTCAATGCCCAGAAAGGTACTAAAGACATATTTAAAACAGTTCATATGACTACAATGGTTCAACCTTAATGCTATGAAGTGACAAGAATACTTTTTGTGCGCAAAAAACAAAATAACGACTTTATTCAACAATATCTAGTGATGGGCGATTTCAAAACACTGCTTCATGAAGCTTCGAAGCTTTACGAATCTTTTGTTTTGAATCAGTCGTTCGGAGCGTGTATCAAACTGACAAAGTCACGTGAACTATTGAAGTTTCAAAACACTTATTACGTAACGAAACCTCATTTACTGAAATCACGTGAATTTGGCAGTTTGATACACGCTCCGAAACAAAACAAAAGATTTGTAAAGCTTCGAAGCTTCTTGAAGCAGTGTTTTGAAATCGCCCATCACTAGATCATTATTATAAGCTTACCATTGTGAATCAGGGTAAATCAAGTAACAAGACACAAGGCAAGTTTTGAACACTGTTGTTATTTACTTCCTAATTAATTGAGTTTTGTTCATTTTAAATCATTTTATCACTTCAGACCTACACAAATATGTTGAAAAACAATGCTGAACATTTACAATATTTACTCGAAATTCAATCAAAAAAACTGAAAAACAGAGTGACTCCTCTGTTCATTAGGCACAGTTTGTTGGCTAATGCAGATAATCTCATGTCATCTAGATTATTCATCAGATTAATCCACCTGCCCGCTACAAGTCAAGTATAACAATGAGGAAAGAGATGAGGAAGGAGTGCTGGTTTTTCAGTAGTGTTACACACCACTGCAGCCTCTAATCAACTGAACAAATGAACTGTGTCACATCTGAATAGTCTTCATTTCTAATAAACCTCATACACAACAAACACACATATGCATGCCTAAACAAACTGCTTTTCTAGGATGGATGCATGGTTGCTGTATATTTATTATTAGTCTGGAATGTTAATGTGTTGTTGACTGAGTCTGTTTTTAGTGTGGTGTCTTTGTGTTTGAGTGTGGTGTGGTATTGGTTTGTGTTTGTTAGATCGTGACCACCTTTCTCAATATCATTATGGAAATAAACCAGCCAAAAGATATTGTGAAATGCTTTTTAAAATGAAAAATGACACCAATGAAAATCTAAAACTCTCTCTTAAGATAACGCCATTCCATATTCTATCTCTCTCTCTCTCTCTCTCTCTCTCTCTCTCTCTCATTACTCTGTATGTGTTTGCCTTTAACTGGGTAAATTTGAAGGCTGTTCATAACTCATCTATTCCTATAATAACTAATAAGACAAGACAAATATAGCAGGCAGAAATAGAAAGAGGTGCCCAGTGATGGTACAGCTGGATAAATTACACACACATACACACACACACACACACTTGCGTATGTGGTTTACGGGGACTCTGTACAAACTGTATATTCTATCACCTTACACTAACCCTACCCGTAAACCTAGCAATCACAGAAAACTTTCTGCATTTTTTGAAAACACTGTTTAGTCTGTTTTTTAAAGCTATTTGTTTAATGAGAACACAGCAAGTGTCCTCATAAACCATGTTTATACCCATGTTACATTACATGTTTATAACCATGTAATACCTATGCCATTATACACATTTGTGTCCTCATAAACCATACTGTATATACAAGAACACGTTTTCATGTTTTATAGGGACTTTTCATAGACATAATAATTTTTATACTGCACAAACACAACCCTCACAGGAAACATTCTGCATTTTTACATTTTCAAAAAACAGCATACAATATGATTTATAAGCTGTTTTCCTCATGAAGACCAAAAAATCTCCCCACAAGGACAGGTATTTCGGATATTGCCATCTTTGTGGTCTAATAACCCCCCTCCCCTTATACACACTACACACACATCTTCGATCTCAATCTCCTTCCTTCTATTTCACAGACATACAAAAATATCACACATGTTTGTTTTTCATGATGGAGACTTTCCACTGACTTCTACTGTCTTTAAAATGAGCTAATGGTATTTCCTATCCTCTAAATTGAACCCTCACAAAAACAGAAATTACAAAAATTTAGTATATTTATTAAGCTGTTTTCCTCATGAAGACCATTTTATGCAGGTGATTTCAAGCTTTACCATCTTTGCAGGGACATTTGGATCTTAACAATGTAGGCAAAACAAACACATAAATAAAAGACACATTCATTCAAACACAAAGTAATCTGCAATATTAGCAGAAAAATATCATTATTCCTTGTATATATCATGTATGAACAGTGTTAAACACTGTAGGAGTGTTTAGGACTGAAAATTTCAATCTTATTAACAGCAGGCAGCTGTAAATTTGATATCAATCCTCTCTGCGTTTGATGTACATCTTTATCGCCTCCCTCTCCGTATCACTCTCTTCTATCCATTTCTCCATACTTAGCTCTTCCTTCTGCTTCTCTATCATCTCTTCCTCTATCACTCCCTCGCTACCCCGACCATCACACTGAGCCAATACTGCTGGAGGCTGTCCATCTCTCTCTCTGTCTCTTTTAGCCCCCTCCCTCACTCTCTCTCTCTCTCTCCCTGTATCAGTGCATGTAGTCGACACTCGCTTCTAGTCGCTCGTTGGTTCGCGCAAACATCTCAACTGCTTGCAAGGAAGGAGAAGAAGAATAACAAAAACAATGAGTAGAAACCAGAGAAAAAAACTGAACTAGAAACAAATAACAGAAGTATGAAGGGGAACTGCTAAAAATATCCAGCACAACAAAAGATCTGTCATTTTTCCTTTTTGTGCTCTAATTTTTCTTTTTCTGTTCTGTCGTTCTCTGGATACCTGACCGACAGGATTAAAAATGACTTAAATTTCAATCAGCTGGGGCAGGAGAGAAAGAAAGAGGGATGAAAAAAGAGGAGTTTGTCCTCTGAAGAGATTCAGCGGCTCACAGCTGGTGAGAACGAGGGAGTGTTAGACGGAGAGAGAGAAATCAAGAGAGGGAGGGAAGAGGACCGGTGTCCGAAAGAGAGAGAAAGAGGGTCTTGTTTCGCTTTTGAGGAAGCCAGGAGTCGGATCGCCTTTTCCTGCAGGACTACTCAACTGGAAATGCTGGAAAAGCAGGTTTGTGCAGATGCGTTTGTGTGTGTGTCATTTAAATTATGGATGTAAAATGGATATTGAGAGTAAAGAATAAAAAAGACTGATAACAAATATAAAAACAAGAGAAACGGATGATGAGGCAGAGAGATGATGCTTGTCAGTCTGCATGGTGACATGCCTGACACCATATAATACAGCTGCTTAACTCTTCTCTCTCTCTCTCTCTCACACACACACACACACACACACACACGCACATTAACTAGTAGTCACAGTCTCACACACAAATAGCACACACTGTCACCCCACCCACAGATTAAAAAACACTCTGTCTGCATCTGTGATTCTCCTGATGCGCGCACACACACGCGTACACACACACACGCAGGAGGTGTTTAATTTGAATGCTGTCTCTGTGCTGTCTGATACACGCTCAAGATGAATGACAAGCTGAAGAGGACACAAAAATAACTAGAGGTGTGTGTGTGTGACAGATGGGGCAGAGAGAGAGAGAGAGTGAGAGACAAAAGGACAAGAAACCACTTTGGTGATATTTCCAAGAGGAATCAATTTTTTTTTTTTGCAATTGGACGAAGTGAGAAAACACGGAAAACAGTGAGAGACAGACATGACTAAACAAGAAGAGAGATGCAGTCTAGAGGAATTTTTTCATAAGCGCGAGATGACATGGAGAGATGACATCAGGGCTGGTGTCCTGGGCTGGGAGGGGGGTGTTCTGGCCTCTGTGATGTGGAGGATATGGTGGTGGTGGGGGGGGTCCTAATCATTGGGCGAGGGGACGGGGGGCCCCATTTAGTATGGACCCCATGCTTTTGAGTGGCAGCCCTCGATGACATCGGAAGAAGCATGTTATTAATTATTATCTCTCTTCACTGGAAAGAAAAATTCCAAATGAGATATTGTTAATTTTAGTTTACTCTAGATAGCAACAAAGGAGAGAAAAGGCTGAGGTCTCCTGCTGCTTGGATTTTTCTCCTGAGAAAGACCCCAGTAATCTCACATTCATATCAGAAGAGATCTCAAGAATGTCTTGTTGAAACTGTTAAATTTCCCAAGATACCAAAAGACTTTTTCATTATGATTTCAAACATTTCTCAGCAAAATTATTTACTTAATATAAATATAATTTTATTTATTAATTTAATTTATTTTGTTTAATTATTTCCACATTATTTTGTATGCTCTATGCTCTTATTGTATGACAATAACAATTGTCTTATTTGTATTTATTCGAAGGAATTTTAGAAGAAACATCTAATTAAACAACTCTTAACATTTAAATTGCCCTCTTGGTTTCAGTCTTTATCATATTTATTTTCAATGAAAGTATCTCTGTGTATGTGTGTATTCACAATGACAACAAATTAATCAAAATGAATGTTTTTCTTCTCTCATTCTTTAACCCCCATCCCATTCAGTCATTCCTCACTCCCACCACCCCGTTTTTCTCTGTGCTTGTGATGTTGTTTTGCCGTGAGACATAAAGGCCTCAGAACTGGCAGCTCACTGGAATCCGACACTGAAAGACGAATGGAACAAACAACTGAAGAGGCGAATACATGAAAACAACAATCAGAGCAATTTGGAGGAGAACACAAACAAGGTGCACATCTGGAATAAAGAATAAACAGACTGATAGAATGAGAGAGCAAGATGAGGAGGTGTTGAATGGGAAAATGAGCACATGAACATCGCAGGTGGATGAAAAGGAGCAGGAAAAGAAGATGAGAGGAAGATAAAAACAGCAGGATCCTGGAAAATAGATGGCAGAACAGCTGGAAAGACTCAAAAGTGGAAGAATATGGTGAGAATCTTAAAATGCGTTCAGTGGAAATGTGAAACTGCTGGAAGGCCCCAAGGCCAAAATGTTTCACAGCAGGAACATTTTAACAAGGGAAGAGCATATCCCTGTGTTTTCCACAAACCAAACTGGAGGAGATATGAGTGGAATTGAGAGTCTGACTCAAGTTGAATCCTCATGTTTGAAGTGTGCGCGTGGACACGGGATAGACACACAAACACTCGTGGACACTTCTCTACATTTATAAGGGATAAACACCTCAGTCTGGATTAACAAACACCTCTAAAACTTAAACACATGCAGATAAACACCTGGGAATGAGCAGCTAATTGACCTGGGATCAACACAGACAGAAAAGGTAAATATTCTCACTCTCTCTCACACACACTCACACACATACTGGAATGCTTGAAGACTAATGTACAAGGTAATTGACTGACCTAAGATGAAGGATGCAGGGCAGAAAATCTTTACCAAGCTTTTGTATGCACAGTCCTGTTCCACATCCTTCAGCACACAAAGTGGAACATTTTGTCTCTTAGAGGTTGCTCTAATGGCGTTCCGAGTTATGTTTCATTTAAGTATTGACTTTCTCTCCATGTTTGCTGTAAAGTTCCTTAAAAACAGAAATAAATGAGACGAATGGCTCACATGCAGGGTCTGTTCACAGCGAGCTGTTCACAGCGAGAAGGTACAGTCATATTTACTGTTATAAATCCAGTCATTTCAGTAGGAGTCCACATTATTAGGGTTCAACGGGTTCAGGCTGCTCACATGGATTTGCCAGTTGACCAACAGAAAGCTGCTTGGTGCAAAAGTGACTTCTGTGTGAGCTATGCTTCATATATCGCTACTCTGTTCATAATAGAAAATGGACCCTTTTTTGTCTGCAAAATTTTGGAAAAATTGTGACCGCAGCATACAGACATGGAACATTATAAAGAGATTCTGAACGCTCTACATCGGCAGACATTTTGTGTGGTAATAGTGCTCAACTCACAACTGATTCCAAAAGAGTTTGGTGTCTGCATGTTGTTTTTCTTATTGAATGCATTATAAGAATTTCTAATCAAAATCTTGCTTTGTCTGCCATATAGGATTTACTGAGGTGACTGCAATGGATTCTGGGATTTAAGCAAAATGAGGAATCTTACGAGGCTGTGTAATTGAGTTGCTTCCTTTTTGAAACAGCTTTTGCATAGCCATAGCAACACTGGCTCAACTAATGCCGTGAATTTGAGGCGGGTCTATTTGTTTGCCAGACTAGTCAGCGGAGTTCTGGAAACATTATTTTTGTATTTCTGTTTGCTGATGCATCAATTCTACACTTCATATTTAAAGAAATCTCATTTGCTATTTTTCTTTCCTATTCTTCTCTTAGAGTGTGTGGTGGTCGTGTGTTCTGTTGTTTTGAAGACAGGACTAGATGTTGACCTTTTGTAGTCAATTAAACAGCTGTCAATTTGACAGTGGCTGACTGGATACACATGAATGGGTCAGAGAAAAGCATTCCGCTCTAGAAACGGTTATGATTGCACACAAACACACAGACACAAACACCTCTCTCCCTCCAATGAAAGACAGATGTGTAGGCTATATCCATTTATTTATGGAGCTCAAGGTACTTTGTGGGCCATTTATTTTTCAACCTCTTTTCCCTTTTTCTCCCTTGCATAAACTCAAGCACACATCTCACAGCAGCTAATGCAGTGACACAACACAAGAGAGATTGATTTTACAGTGCAATAATGACAACACATGCATACCCACTCTCACGCAAACAGCTGAAGAGCTCTGGTGCTCTCCATCCAGAGCGCACACTTCTCTATGCATATTCATGCGCACACATGAAGGACACTTTACACTGCTCTACAGCATTTATCTATCTGCCTCTCTCACGCTGATGTATTCTCTCTCTCTGTGTCTCTGTTTGTGTGTGTGTGTGTGACATTAAGTGAGAGCAGGGTTGCCAGGTCCCAGAAAAATGCAGATTAAAATGCTGTGTTCTTATAATTATATATTTCTGATCTCAGTCAAGACAATTAATAGCCTACATACTCTTGTTTTGTCTACACACAAACATCAATGTGCAATTAATCTACAATACCAAACTCGATTAATCTGCTTTAAAATTCCCAATGGGGGCGAAATGCACGTAAATCCAGCGTTAGTGTCAGTTCTGGCAGGTCACGTCAGTCAAGCTCGCATCTGACTCCCAGGTGACTCGTGTAAACCTATAGGAATACAACGCCTATCACAGCATTCATATGTAAGCTCCTCAGTAATATCAGCAGCTATCACATTTCTCAGGAGCTAGTTACCCTGCTCCATCCCCAGCTTCTCCTCTCGTCAGGGTTTGGCCTTATGATTCCCATGAAACAGACTAATTCTTGAAATATGTGTATGTTAAATTATTGACATTAATGATATCTGCATATGTTGATTCTGTTTACCCTAGGGGGGGTTACTGCTGCTCTCCCTGCTCTTATTCATGCTAGGCTGGGAGTTCTTGCCCAGAACAGAACCATACCGCCAATACAAACTCTATGCTATTATCAATCATATTTGACGATAGTGGTCCTGACAGAAGTTCTAAGTTGTGAAGTGACATCGTGCCCGTCATACGGTCTCACCTTCACTCAATCTTTCAGTGGTCTTTAGGTTTCCAGGTATTCATTCCAAGGATCAACACACATTAGTAAAAGGATGTATTTTCATTTTTCTTTGTCTACAGATAAACATTTGGTGGCCGTGGTACATTATATATAAGTAGCCTAAAAAAACGCAACCCGCGGCTCTGTAATTTTTCCTGCGACTGCATTTTCAAAATAGCCCAATTGTGCGGAAAAAACGCGACCCTGGCAACAGTGAGTGAGAGAGAGTTTACTTCAAAAGTAGCATGCATTTTCTTTGTCACCAAAGCATTCTATTTGTCATCAATGCCAGCACCAATACATCAAAGACGGCCTCTTCAATACTTTTTCTGATTATTCATATTAGTCTCTTCCTCTGAGTTATCTTTTCCTCTCCTCAATTCAAAGAAAGGCCTGAATCTGCCTTAAGAGAACTGTTTACAATGGCTTCCCTTCCTACCTTGACACTTTTATCCAAAAGCTTGTTTCCTTTCCTTTCCTTTCCTTTCCTTTCCTTTCCTTTCCTTTCCTTTCCTTTCCTTTCCTTTCCTTTCCTTTCCTTTCCTTTCCTTTCCTTTCCTTTCCTTTCCTTTCCTTTCCTTTCCTTTCATAATCTATCCTATCATAATATTTCCCTTCCCTTTCATAATCTTTCCTATCATATTTTCTTTCTCTTCCTTTCATAATCTATCTTATCATAATATTTCCTTTCCTTCTTTCCTACCATATCATAATCTTATTTCCTTTCCTTTCCTTTCCTTTCCTTTCCTTTCCTTTCCTTTCCTTTCCTTTCCTTTCCTTTCCTTTCCTTTCCTTTCCAAACCAAACCAAACCAAACCAAACCAAACCAAACCAAACAATTGTGTCCTACCTTCATGTCTATCAATACTTTCTCTCTCTGCCTCTCTCTTTCAGTGTATATCCCCGCAGCAGCATTATATAAACAGAATGAGTTCGTTAGCAGTTAGCTTGTAGCTGTGCAGGAACAGCAGGTTCTGACGAAGGAGGACAGATCGTGTAGAAGAGAGAGATGCTCACAGAGAGCATTTAACATTATGCTACCCATCCTGATATTTCACCACCCCTGCAGAAAAATAGCTTGGGAAATAGAATTTTGAAAAATAGCTGAATAAATTCAGTGCCGGTATATGGTGTAGGGCTGGTCTAGATGATGTGCCAGCATGGGCATTCTGTTCACCAGGAAATCCTAGCTTGTGAAGCTGGTCAACAATGGTTAATTTAGGTGAAAAAGGCTTGAACTGTTCAACTAATTGCTTATTTGATCATTTTGCATATGCTTATTTATTAATGCAGCAGACAGATTTATTCATTAAAGTGTTTTAAAATTCAGTGACATCACAGACCTCACAACTTAAGCTTATTAAGCAAGACTGATTGAAGATTACATTCCAGACAGTACTGTAAAAAAATATCATTATTTTAATGGTAAAAGCCTGTACAAATGTGACAGTAAAAACCTGTTAATTGGTTAACAGTAGGTTTTCTTACTATATACGTATTGGAAGTGAAAAAGAACAAGTGAAGTGAGCCTACAGTGAAAGACAGTAAATTGACATTCCCAATTCCCTGTGTGGCACTTCACATCTCATGCATTTACATTGAAATAACTATGTTTATTATTAGTTTTATCTAATCATTTATGTACATGAGGGTTTTATGTTACAGCTAATGTTGTTAAATTAATGAATATTGCATTACTTTAGTGTCATGTATGTTACAAAGATGGTGTTTAGTATTTGTGAGAATGACACTGTGCACCTTTTATATATTAGTATTTACCTTCTCAGCTTGTGGAAAAACTGCTTGTGATCTTTGCAGGGTTCCCACCAGATTCAAGGACTTTCAAGGACTTTTTTTAAAGCACCGTTTATTTTATATCAAGCACCTATCAAATTCACATATGGCGCGTCATGAAAGACCTCTTACAATACTTAACATTTTAATCCCCCTAATCATTTAATCATTTTAATCCTCCGAATCATTTGTACACTAATTTTGGAAATATATTAAAACCGTTTGCAGCTTTCTTATCCCTAATGTTAACAATTATTCCATACTAGTTTCTGGAGTTTCTGCTGAACACAAAGAAAGATATTTGGAAGAATATCAGTAACCAAACAGATCTCGCCCCCCATTGACTACCATAGTAGGAAAAATAATTACTATGGTAGTCAATAGAGGGTGAGATCTGTTTGGTTACTGACATTCTTCCAAATATCTTTCTTTGTGTTCAGCAGAACAATGAAATTCAAACAGGTTTGGAATAACTTGAGGGTGAATAAATGATATTTTGGGTGAACTATCCCTTTAACTCACAATTGTGAATTTAGGGTAGAGTGGGGGAAAACGCCCCCTTGGGGGAAAACTAACTCTACATATGCATAATATTCTTATTAATAAGTAGGAGTGGGCGATATGGCAAAAATATCACAATTCATGATTTGATCACAAATCTTTTTCATGTTGGTTTTACTATTTTGCCAGTGACTGAGCAGAACTGTCAAACTAATTTTCCTATATATATTAAAAAAGTAGCCTTACAAGGTAACAAAATATAAAAGAAAAAAGAATGACAGATATCTTTTAGATAAAGTGGATGAAGATAAAAATTCTAATTTATGAGTTTCTTGTTAAAGCTACAGTATTAAAGAAATTGAAAAGAAAAAAAAGAAATTCTGTCATTATTTACTCACCATAGAAGTAAATTTCTTCTGTTTAATATACAAGTTTTTTCGAAGAATGTGGGTAACCAAACAGTTGCTGGTCCCCAGTGAGTTCCATAGTAGGAAAGAAAATACTATGGATGTCAATGGGTACTAGCAAATGTTTGGTTACCCACGTTCTTCAAAATATGTTCTTTTGTGTTCAGCACAAGACAGAAATTAATACAGGTTTGGAACAACTTTAGAGTGAGTAAATAAAGACAAAATTTTCATTTTTGGTCGAACTATCCCTTTAAGGATAAGTCGCAGCATTTGTTGTCTGTCCCTTTAAGACTCTTGCGCGAATCTAATATACTGACATGCATTTGATTTTCTCTCAAAAGTTTACTTTAACTTTACACTTAACCGATGGTGTAAACCTTGTGTGTATTGACAGTATTAGCAGAATAAGATGCGAATGATAACTCTGTCAAGCAAATGCAGCGTTTGACAGGCTTTTAGAGTGCGCGCGCTTCGGGTGTATTGCTTAGAAAAGCACGTGTCAGACCAGCACGCAGATAAAATGTTTAACCGGCAAAGCTTCAAAACTCATGCAAATAATAAACTTTTGTAATTGTGAATAACTGCAGTGTTCCGTGAGTATAACTCTACCGCTGTGTTAACATGTGATATGAATGTATGTCGCTTTGTACTACACAGTATGTTGAGACAGAGGCGCCAGGACTGCAACTGACAGAAAGCACTATAGCACGATACAACAATGTTTCTTCAAAAGCAGATTGTGGAGACCTTTTAATCGTCCACGATCAAAATCGCACACACCTATAAGAATGTTCATTTCAGACACAGCAAGTGTCACAACTCAAATGTCCAAACCCCGCCCTGCTGAAAAAAACAGCATATGCTGGTAAGGTAGGTTTTAAAGCTGGTATGCTGGTTTGAGCTGGTTTATGCTGGTCAAGTGCTGGTCCTTTGCTTTTCCATGCTGGTCCTGAGCTGGTCTATGCTGGTCTTGGACCAGCTTAGCACCAGCATGGACCAGTATAGGACCAGTATGGACCAGTATTGGACCAGCATAGGACCAGCATAGGACCAGCATAAACCAGCATACCAGCTTATGCTGTTTTTTTTTTTTCAGCAGGGGAAGTACTGCAATGGAAAACACTCGGAAACTGATTGTAAAATAATATTCCAAAACAAATATACTAGGACTAAGAGGGGTGTGTTATAATTTCACAAAATTTATTTCAAATTTAATTCAAGCACTTGCAAGGACCAATATTTGTTTTCAAGTACTTTCCAGGCCTTGAATTCATGTGTCTGAAATCCAAGTACTTTCAAGTACTTTCAAGGCGCGTGGGAACCCTGTCTTTGATTCATCATGTGGCTTTCTCATCGCCACCTGTCTTTGTTGGTTGTCAGTGTATTACAAAGGTACAAAACAGATATTAGTATGGTATGGTTGGTATATTAACATTATATCAGTTAATGAAATACATTTTCTGTAAATTTAAGGTAAATCTGTAATCTAAAATGTCGCTACCACATTGTTTACGGTAAATTTCTGGCAACCACAGCTGGCAGGTTTTGTTTACTGTAAATTTCACTGAATATTTTTTACAGTGAGCAATGAATACTATACTGAGTTTCAGAGCTGCATGATTAATCGTTAAAAGATCACAATCTCGATTCAAACACCCACACAATCTTATTCCAAAATGACAGTGATTCGGGAACATTCAGATATTCGTTAGCGCTGCTGATGACCCAGAGGGAGGAGTTATCATGTATAGGTATGAAATAGCTTCACAAACAGTCTTTTCAACCACACAATATCATTATTTCGGTCTTACAATAATTCAAATCATCACAGAAGTACTGGCAAAAAAGTTTATAGTTCGTATATAAACACTGATGTCGATGGAAGCGATCAAAATAGAGCAAATAACCTTTTGAATAACAATTGTATCAATTACATCATTACACCACTGGGTGGAGATAAGTGACTGTTAAAAATGTATTTGTCATTGAATTATTCATTCAAGAGATTTGTTCAGAAAATGTTGATTCTTCCAGTAATGAAACAAGTATTTATGAGTGAATGAATCATTTAATAATTTGTTCAAATCTATTTTTATTTTACTTAATTCATTCAAGTTAATTAAACATTTTTAAATAGACAGCAATTAACATGTTTTATATTACAAGTTATTTTATTTAGTTGTCTTCAGAATCGTGATCTCTATTTGAAACAAAACAAAACAAAACAAAAAAATCTCATTTGAAAAATCATGCAACTCTACTGAGTTCATAGGACTTTTATGAGAGTGGGTCAGGTTTTGCCTACATTGTCGGGACCAAATACCTTCACAAGGATAGTACAACCCAAAAACACTTGCACTGTGGGAACAAGTCAACTATCCCATTGAGGAACAGTTTAATAAACATAAAACAATGGCATTATAAAAAAGCTTTAGGGGGTTAGAAAATATCATTTCATTAAAAAAAAATCAATGCAAAGTCCTCACTATGACAGATAAACAAACCTGCAGGTAAAACATAAAATGCAAGATGTTGACTGACAGATATAAGGATCATATTATACAGAATATCGAGCGTATTCCAGTGCTTAAGGATCAGAGTTTATATTCTGCTGATTCACTGCTCTGAGAAAGTGAACTCGGACACAGAACAACAGGAAATGAGGAGAATTATGAGAATGACCTCAAAAATATTCATACAAAAAGGCAGACACAGACAGACATATACCAGAGGCAGACAAATTGAGAATAGAGAAATGGACATGCATATGAAGGCATGGTTGGATGGATAAACAGATGCCTAGATGGATCGATGCAGGGAGTCTGAGTGAGCAGTGCAGAGAGGGTCACTGCTGGGTCAGATAAAAGACTCTTCTGAAATATGAATTCACCCTGTGGAGTCAAAAAGTCTCAAATCTGACTGATTTAATAAAATAAACAAACATTTGCTTCTTTGGATGGATGGATGGATGGATGAATAGAAGGATAGATGTACAGATAGATAGATAGATATGCCCTAGCATACACCTAGAACACCCTAGCAATGCCCTGGAAACTACCCACCACCGAAAACACACTAGCAATGCCCTGGCAACCACAAACACCCTAGCTATACCCTGAAAACTACCCACCACCCTAGCAACCACCAAAAACACACTAGCAATGCCCTGGCAACCACAAGAACACCCTAGCAATGCCCTGGAAACTACCCACCACCCTAACAACCACCAAAAACACACTAGCAATGCCCTGGCAACCACCCAAAACACCCTAGCAACCACAGAACACCCTAGCAATGCCCTAGCAACCACCCAGAACATCATAGCAACTGCATAACAAAGCACAATGTAATTTTCTCAGCCGTTCCACCAGCTTTCCTCTCTCTCTGTTTTTCTTCAGAGATTTCCCTTTCAGACGCTTGATGGATCACTGCTGTCAGATCGTCATCCGCCTCCATATTAGTGCATGTGAGTGTGCATGTGTGTTTAGGTGTAAGAAAGATACCGCGAACACCTTCCACATCTCTGCCTCTCCTCTTTACATCCTAATGACTTCATGACATTAAGTCACTTTGTCTAGTGCGCACACACAGTCAGAAAGAGAGAGAGAGAATCATGTAAAATGGTGAAGATATGAGAGAGCTGATGTACAACTGTGAGATGAGAACCAGGAAGATGAAAGCCATTTGTCAAAGAGTATGTGTGTGTGTTTGCGCGTTTGATCATGTGCGTGTGTGTGTTGGAGATCATTTCCTATAAAAGCAGGAGACATCTGAGGATCATTGATTCTCTTTGTTGCATAGATAATAAATCCCCCAGTTCAATTCACAGTAAGATTTCATTAGACGATAGAAGTCCTTAATACCATAGATCAGATGATATGAATGATATATATGGGGCTACACCTATCTACAACTCATCTGTTATATCCACACAAAAGCATAATACAGACTTAAACTCAATGTGACCTATACCACCTGTCTCAAGCTTCTTTCTGGCTCTCTCAGTCCTCCTCTTGCCCGTGCAAACATACACACACACAACACAGTCAACGCACAAAAATAATACAAACTTTGCCTCAACAAACAGAATAACACACCTGACAACTACAATGCTGTTAGTCTCCCTCTCTGAGTGTTTGTATATCTGTATTTCATAAAAACACTAGAGCCGCCACTTTTTTGAGATATGAAGTTATAGTTCTATTTGCAATACCCCCTGTGTTTCTTGTAGCAGTCTTTCGGTGATTTTTTTCCTCTCAGGCTGCTGAATCTGCAGTGTTATTGGAAAATATATGTAAGCCGAATTCTGGTTTTGCATCTGAATTGAATGTGATGAGATAAAGCAACTGGGTAGTGTGACTGCTGTAGATTAGCGTTGAGGTTTTGCTGGTTAGTGTGATGTAATTTCCTGCAGCTCCAGAGTGATTAGTCACTTTCCGCCTCAGATGACTGGCTAAAAAGGTACAAAAATGTGGACGCAGCTGTCCTTGAATGCTAATGGTTAGCTCTCTCCAGGTATTATAGACTTCCTTGTCTCAGAAATGCACTTCACTTCTCTATCGCTCATACCTTTTATGAGATTGCGCCTGCTCTAAATTCTGACTACTCTCGTTGACAATAAATTGTGTCTTAGTGGAAAACATTTCTATGGGCATCACACTGCACTATACTCCTCTTCCCATCACCACAACCGACTGCTTATTTATGTGCTGCTTATCTGTCTGGCTGTGAGAAAAAGCCTCTTCAGCTGCTTAGAAGCCACAATAATAAAGTCAGTGAAATCACAAAATAAAATGCAACAAAATGCTACTAGATTTTCAGATTAAACTATTCCAAAATGAATCAATGTTGAATCATTAAAATGTGGTTGTGACTGCAATTTATTACTAAAATGTATAGGAATAACACTTCAACATGGTTAGGGTATTTTTTGCCACTGTCACCTCTGGTCTGTTTACTGGTGCTTTGTAAGGCACAATTCTTTGTAAAGCTGATTTGGAAATACATTGCATGCATAATTATTATGCAAGTTGATATTCTGATAATTTTTATTTTCCAAGCACATTTTACCAATTCCAAATCACATCAATCTTAATAACTAATAACTACTGCTTTTTTATAGGCTTTATAGACAGACAGATTGAGAGTGACTCTCGAAGGACCAGCACCACATCCTCTTGTACCACTGTTTGAAGAATTTATCTTCCACAATCTGGCAGTAAGTTTTGGGCGTTCATTTTTAGTCCATCTCCTATCCTGAAAAGTCTGTCTTGCAGAGATGGACAAAAATGAAACTTACTGCCAGATTCTGGAAGATAAATTCTTCAAACAGTGGTACAAGAGGATGTGGTGCTGGTCCTTCAAGAGTCACTTTCAATCTGTCTGTCTATAAAAGCCTATAAAAAAAAAAACCAAATCAGTCTTCATGTATTTTAGTACACTTCAGTATGTGATTCTTATTAAGTGGGGGTCATTCTTTACCTAACCTAAGTCTCTGAGATCCTGACACCTTGCACTTCTGGAGACTCCATGTAGGCTGCAGTTCTGGAAAATGGTGGCAATGGAGACTAAAGGGTTCCTGATGGTTTCACACTTAATTCTTCACCTTTATTCTTAATTATTTTGCAGTTAACATGTGTCTTTTCTTCTCCACCTGTTTTTGTCTGACACTGCTGACCCAATGAGCATTTCACTGTTCAATGGTCATGCCTTAACTTTGCAATTTCTAGTATGGCATTAGTATTGCATCCTTCTCATGGGTATTTAATAATTTTTGACTTTTCAGTCTGAGTTAAATCTCTTTTTTGGCTAATTTTATCTGTAAAAGAAAACCTGCTTAATTATTATGCACACCTGAGTGTAAGGCTTTTTTAATCTCCCAGCCTTCATGAACAATTATATAACACTTACAAATGATTAAATACAAAATTAATAGTAGTTATTAAGATTGATGTGGTTTGGAATTGGTAAAATGTGCTTGGAAAAAAAACATGATCAGAAAATCAACTTGCATAATAATTATGCACACACTGTAGATGCGTTATGAAAAGCTATATACAAATAAATTGAATTAATAATAAATTTAGAACATTTTAAAATTTAATTAACAATATTAGGAAGGGACCAATGAATAAAGCAAAACAAAAATAATAAAATGAAATAAATCTAAAATAAAACATACTGTCAGACAATATGTTTACACCCTTTGACTACAATAATAATAATTTAAAAAAGTCAAGTAAAGCTTCAAAAATATGAGGACATTTCAAAAGAGTTGATTTGATGACAGCTCTCTGTGCACTGTTCACAGTGTCATGCTGCCCCAGAAAAAAGCCTTCCTGGAAAAAGAACAAGAAAAAATCTTGCTCTTAACTTGAGTACCGAGAAAAGAGTAAAACTAAGCCAGGATGCTAATGATTCTTATTCAGTCAATGTTGCTTCAATTAGCCTTTCTGCCACTGTGTGTGTTTGTGTGTGTGTGACGGCTCTCTTCAGAGTCTTGTGCAGTACAGAATGTAATTGATGTGATAATCGTTAGTAAATGGTCATTTGCTTTGTGGCCGTAGAATTTGTAGAGACACTAACAACAGCAGCAAAGCTCTGTGTGTGATTTAATATGAGGCAGTGAGGGATACGTGGGGGAAGGAGGGGTGCGTTGAGGACAGAAAGTGTTGACGAAAGAGGGCTGAGGGAGTTGCTAAGTGCAGAGAGGTGTTCAGAGTGAGACAAACACACACACACTGGACAGGGTTATTACGTGCTAAAGCCAGGCACTCGCAGTAGTTTTTCATTCAGCCTGAATCATGAATAACATTACGGATTACAAAAGGATTACCAGAATTTATATTCTATTCTAATCTAATCTACGCCCTACCAACACACACATGCCTAGTCGCTCTAGAAGATAAAATTAGACCAAGACAAGCACAGGCATGTCCTGAACCTAGGAACGAATATGAGTAGAGGACAAGGAGGGTGGAGGAAGGAGGAAGAGGCCTGATAAAATTGAGGAAGGCCTGCTATCTATCCTGGGCGGCCGGATCGATGGAGGAGAGAGACAAGATCTATTTCGGCTGGTCTGTTCTCAGGTGGCTAAAGATGGTAAGAGAGGGAGAAGGAGAGAGAGAGGATGGATATTTTAACTAATGTTGCATCACTTCTCAAGTTACCTCAAGGGCAGATGGGAAGAGTGGACACAGGTGATAAGCAGAACCCTGGGTAATAGAGGGAAACTGAAAAGAGGGGCGTGGAGAAGAAACAGGGAGAGAGGAAGGTCAAAGGAGGGTGGAGGAAGACCGCACACAGGAAAAGTGAAAAGGAAGAGAAAGAGACAGATAAAGCGGATACTTTTGCATAGCACTATTGAGTTTTTTTCCGCTCGATATGCCACAGACTTCTGGGAATGCAAAGTTACAAGACATTAAAAGTCACGTTGAAAATTGCACTCAGTTGCACTTTTCTCTCTCTCCAGCACGTAGCGAATGCATTCTTATAGTGTATTATGGTGTAAAACTCTAGTTATTAATCAGAACATCAACACTCTCCATCTGCCTTCACTGAATTCCATCACTTAAAGGGATAGTTCACCCAAAAATGAAAATTCTGACATCATTTATTTACTGATGTTTTAAAATTATATGGCCTTTTTTTTTTTTTTTTTAGTGAAATAAATAAATAAATAAATCCTAGCTTTTCTTTATGTTTAGCAAAAGAAAGACAGCCATACTGGTCTTGAAAGACACGAAGGTGAGAATGATGGCATCCGTTTAAAAAAAAAAAAAAAAACTACCATGACAACCATAATTTCTGCCATAGCTAGTTATTGTTACTATCACAAATCCATACTGCTAAGAAGAATTTTAATGCTCTCTATAAGAATCTTTCAGAGTAGGTTGTCCAATCAATACAGTAATCAATTTAATCCTAAGGTTTAATCAGGCACTTCTTCTATGTGAACATTATAAATATTCAAGATGGACTTTCAAGTGCAAAGTTGAAAGTCTCATCTAATTTTGTTATATAATTCCAAAATTAGAATCTGCCACTACATAATGAGTAATGTGCTGAAAACAAGCTTAATTGAGTAAAGTCTGATTGTTCCCTGCTTATATTTATCTGCATTTTTCAGTGTAATGTCTTTGCAAAAATGATTATCTTGTCATTTTGAAATTTGCATAATTACTGCACTGTACTGTTAATAATACCGAAGAGGGGTGAAGCACAAGCTCCGCTAATGATGTGCATTCACGGGAAGTATTGCATGGACACAAACGGTTGGGAATGGTTATTTAAAGATCACTGTTACAGATGTGAGTCTGCCATGAGCTGTGCTGGGGATGTTACTTTGAAGATGCAGCTTGCCAAGCTAATTAAACAACAGTCAAGCTACTTTTCTTAGAAAAATCTACTAAAATCTAATAACAAGTAGCTAACTACATTGAAGCTCTAAGAGGGTAATGTCTATAAAAATATAAAACCCTTTGATATATTTACAGTCAAATATATATATATATATCTCAAGAGTACATCCGAATTTATATAAGTATTCAACAAAACATTCCTCTATAAAATGCAGTGCTGTGGCCCAAATCAGTAAATCTTTATTTTCTGTTCATTTACTTGAACCGATCGAATAAACCAATTTACTACATCTCCAATGCTATGTAAGAGAGGAGAAGACCATGAAGGACAAACAAGAACTTTTGCATGGCATGTGTGGCGTGTGCAACTGCACAGGGTCTCGTGCTTAGGGGTGCAAATGAATCAGACTTTTTAATGATACATTTGAGAAACAGGCCTGTTTCAAACAAAACCATCTCATTACAATAAATCAACGTTTCAAACAGCACACACAGAGAAAGAAAGGACAGTTTAGGAGCGGATGTTAGATTATTCACTCAGCTTGCTTGACAGTAAAGTTGCTTGCAAAATACAATGTGACATTTAAACCAGCTACTGTATTTAGCATTTGGTTGTGCTAGAGTGCAAAAGTAACTTGTCGGAAAAGCTATACATTTTTTTAACTGCTACACAAATGCTACATGTATTTAAGTAGGTTACTTATCAACACTGGCCATGAGGAAGACTGAATGTTTGATTTATAACTCATCTCAGCTGAGCTTGGGTCCACATTCTCACTCTACAGAGATGGAGTATTTCATGCTGATTTTGATAGCTGTTTCCCATGCTTGTACCTGCATGATTACATGCACTTAGTGTTAAGTGACATTGTTAAAGAGCATTTGCTGAATGTGCTAATGCAGGACAGAAATGTGATGTACACTCTGAAAGAACTTAATACCTCTTCGGATTGATCTTTGCGTGGAAACCCATATTTTATGATGACAACTCAACGCAAGGCACAAATTGGTGCAAGAATTCAAATTACAGATATTATGGATTTTTTGGTCTCAAACCTGTAATTAGCATTTTTTATGTCATGTTACAATTTGTTCTTTTTGTCCTTCTCTCTCTCCCTCTTTCCTCGTGTTCATCTCCTGTCCAAGTACTGCACAAAGTACACTGCACAAAGTAACAACATTTGCATTCTGACTTTATTTGCATTGACTGTTATACTATAGTTGACCTCATAATTTGGTTTGTTGCTTCCATGTCATTAGGACCATCTTTAGCAGAGTTTGTCCATCGGTGCTGATCAATTCAGTCTTCATGTCTATATAGCTCTAATTTTTAGGGAAATGACTAGTGTATTTCATTTCTCTTGAAGTGTAGCAAATGGCTCTTCTGCCAAAGAAAATGGCTATACGTTAAGGTGGGAGTGTGAAGTTACAGGCTTCTGCTTCCAAACTGCACTAAAAAAATGTTATATGGCCTCTTTGAGCTTTTCAGAAGTTTGTGGATAGTAGAGTTTCCACCAATAGAGTTTGTCTAAGAATGTGGTTATGGCATTGGTTAATGCTGTCATTTTATATGCAGTTATGCACAGGGTGCCCAAGCGTAGAAATTCCTGTGGAGAGCAACTGCATGAGCTCATTCAGAGCTAAAGAAACCGCACACATCAGCACTACAAAGTTGACACTTAAAACACAATGACTGATGTCTTTCTCTTTCTTCTTTTTCTAGGTCTGTGGATCACTCCCCTATCTACCATGCAAGACTCCCCACCCCTTCAGCCATTCAGAAAACCACATCCGCCCCACATTTTATGCCATCCTCACAAGAACACACACTCCCCCTCATTCCCCTCTCATCCACCTATCCATCTGAATCAAAATATCCTCAAGCCCTCTGAAGCATTTCGTCAATCCTCTCCTCTGCTGTGGCCAAAGTTCACCAGCAGATACTCACCCCCAGACACATCCTCACTGACACTGCCACTGCCATTACTGCACTGGCTGGCACTGTTCACTTGTGCCTGCTTGCTGCCTGCTCTTTTCGGTCAGATTCCAGGAGCCGTAGCCGGTGAGACGTGGGGCGTAGTCTCTGCGTGTCCATTCCACTGCGTCTGTAGGAATCTCTCTGAATCTCTAAGTACACTTTGTGCTGACAAAGGCCTTCTTTTTGTCCCGCCAAACATTGACCGTCGAACCGTTGAGCTTCGTCTCGCTGACAACTTCATTCGAGAAGTAGGAGGAGCTGACTTTGCCAACATGACAGGACTGGTGGATTTGACACTATCCCGAAATACCATCAGTCACATCCGGCCACTGGCATTTGCAGATCTGGAAAGTCTTCGGTCATTGCACTTAGATGGCAATCGACTGTCAGAGCTGGGCCCAAGAGACTTAGTAGGCATGCTAAACCTGCAGCATCTCATTCTCAACAACAACCAACTCATCAATATCTCCTCCGAGGCCTTTGATGACTTTTTACTAACTCTAGAGGACTTGGACTTATCTTATAACAATTTGCGCAAGGCACCCTGGGATGCCATTCAGAGCATGGCCAGTCTGCACACGTTAAACTTAGATCACAATCTCATTGACCAGATCGCTGAGGGGTCTTTTAGTGAGCTCTACAAACTAGCCCGATTGGACATGACCTCCAATCGTCTACAGACTTTACCACCTGATCCGCTGTTCGCTCGCTCCCAAACAGGGGTAATCAGTCCTACACCCTACAATGCTGTGATCAACTTGAATTTCGGAGGTAACCCATTACACTGCAACTGTGAACTGCTTTGGTTGAGGAGGCTAATCCGCAGTGATGATATGGAGACGTGTGCTACACCCCTTCATTTAGCGGGACGTTACTTCTGGTCTATTCCTGAGGAGGAATTTGCCTGTGAGCCTCCGCTTATTACCCGACATACACACAAACTCTGGGTTTTGGAGGGTCAAAGGGCAACACTCAAATGTCGTGCTATTGGTGATCCAGAGCCAGTGGTGCACTGGGTCTCACCAGATGACCGCATTATCGGCAATTCCAGTCGCACCACATCTTTCCGAAATGGCACTCTTGAGCTACTTGTGACTGTTGCTCGTGACGATGGTACATACACTTGCATTGCTATCAATGCTGCAGGTGAGGCCACCTCGCTAGTTGACCTGAAGGTTATCCCTCTCCCTCATCGTGGAAATGGAACGGTATTGTTAACTCGTGACCCAGGATCTTCGGACATCACCAGAGGGAAAACATCCAGTGGCCAAAGCCCTGGCCTGGACACTAATAGTGACCCCCAGGAGGGACTAGAGGAGGGTCAGGCAGAGGGTGAGGATGTGGCCAGTGAAGGGGGTGAAGAGCAGCTGGTGAGAGTTCAAGGAGTGACGTCCACCTCAGCACAAGTGCGATGGGATAAGGGTCGTCTAATGGGAGCCAACCTGGTGTGGATGTATCAAATACAGTATAACTGCACTGCCGACGAGACACTAATTTACAGGTGAGTGAAACCACAACCATGGCAACCATAAGAATAAATTTCAGGATTAAGGTCAATTTCAGACTATCTATTCAGTTGATTTCAGTTGAGGAAGTGAAATAAATGAAATATAGACTCTGTAGAAGTCAGTTTTGAGCATCATTCAGAACTCAATTGAGAAGGCCTTTTAAATTTGTGAATTTGAATTGAAGATGTAGAATTTCACAGGATGCAGAATTGGAATTGGAATGTAAGGAATTAGAATTTAAATAAACCAGAAATTAAAATAAATAAATCTAAAACTTTTTTTTACTAGAAAATTTAAGTTTGTCAAGATAATCTCTGAATGTCGGCTTGACAAAGCTTTGTTTGCAAGTTTTGGCAGACAGATAAACAAATACACAGGCAGATAAATAAACAAATAGATAGACAGGCAGATAGTACATTGCAGCTAGATAGTACATTGCTCCAAAATATTTTTCCCCCATTGTGAACTGCATATCTGATCAGCTGAATGGTGTGATAAGCAAAAGTTTTCATTGTACAAATTAACCCAAATAAAGCAAAATGTATCCATTCAAGAATACATTTATTAACTTGCAAGAAGTTCTTGTTAGTAAAAAATAGCAGAAAATGTGGAAAGTGAAGTGTAAGATTTCAAGATCATATGAACTCCAAGACTTCTACAACAACTGCAAAAACTGTACTCTCTAATGATTTATCTGGTCACTGAGGTTGAGTCAGTACAAATGAGTCGTGTCTCTGAGTTTATTGAGCCAATTTTTTTTATATATTAAACAGAGTAGCATATGTTGACTAAATCTGTGACTTAAAGGGGTCATGAACTGCGTTGTTTTAATGTTATATAATGTTTTCTGGGGTGCACTTATAATGTTAGTATGCTTTTTACATCCAAAATTGTCATAATTTAGAAAAGGCATTTTTCCTACCCTGATTTTAGCCGTCTTATTTGAACGCTCTGTTTTAAGGGCCGTGTCTGCTGTGAGACTTCAGTGTAAACGCACACTGCTGTGATTGGCTAACATCTTTCTATTTGAAATAGCCAAGTATTACTCTCTCTTTTAGCGCGTTTTTACTATTTCAGCTCTCAAGGTTAACTAATCGTGAAAAGTGCTGCATTACATTTAGATCTATGGCATTATATTTAGATTGTGGCATGAAAGGTTGCAGAGATGAACACTGTAGCTGATCACAGACATGTTGCTGAGCGCATGAAAGCAGTGATCTCATCATTGCAACTCAATTTCTGAACACTAACAAATGCTTTCATCGTCACTAACAATGCAAATGCTTTGTAACTAAGACATTTGTTGAATAAAATGGGAGTTTTGGCGCATGTCCAGAACTCAGTCACTGATAAACTCGTGCTGTTTGATTGACAGCTTCAGAGCGTGCTGTTTGATTGACAGCTCCAACGATTGCAAAGGGAGCTTTCTTTGATCGCTTTCTTTATATAATTTAATCACCATTTAAATAACAGATTACTTTCATTCTACTGAGAGAAACAACGTGAAGTTGACCGTTTAGTCACTGGCTTGATTTACTGACACACAGACAAAGAACATCTAACTGTACATGAATCATTACATATCAGATCAGGCATTAGAATTAACACAGTTACTTACATGTTGCATTACTTGTCGAGTCAATATCATAAAAGTCTGTTTGCAAATGCGATTGATTTACCAAAGAATCCACAGTGAAATACAGAATATAAATAAATAAAGCTCAACTGAGACATTCACATTGTTGAAAATAAATAACCATATTCCTAGCATAAGGAACCTTTGAAAGGTAATGTTATTTTTGTCCTGTTGTATCGCTCTTCTCTCCTCGTCATCTCACTAACACGCCAGTGGGCAGGGTTAACGTTGCAATGGTGAAGTAGGTGTTGATTTCTTCTGTGGAGGCGGCGTTTCACCTATCTATAGATAGGTACATTCCAGGATCAGTCATTCAATGGGACTGGTGTCAGTAAAAGCTTTTATTTGACTAACAAGGAAGTTTTCCAATCTGAAACTTATAGGATATTCTTATAGTACGATGACCTTTTATATATCAAAAGCTCAAGGAAAAGTTGATTTCACAATTCATGACCCCTTTAAAGAACACTTCTCTGAAATTCAAGTGATGGATTGGACTCAAACAACAGGCTTTTAAATATGATCTACTGTCACATTACAGGCTAATTGTTCAGAAATCCACTTATGTGCATTCAGATCCATCTTATATAACCCATTTAATTTGACATTTAATGGCATTGCAATAATGAATATGCAATGCTCTGATTCTTGTCAGCTTGAATCGTGATAATAATGAGCTCCATGTTGAACCTGAGGCAAAGGCAGTCCTACTGCTTTCTCATGTTATCAGTGTCTGCGCCTCTAGTAGCAGCTTCAGCCTAGTTGCTGTCAGACATTTTCGGAGCATGTTCAATACATCTTGCACCTCTCTGAGACATTATCTATGGCAAGTGACATACGCCCTCTTGCCGTCTGTCCTTCATTAAGGGGCCAAGAGGGAGTGAATGTGTGTATGTGGTGTGGGAGAATTACAAGCTACTGACACCACAGACATTGAATCTGACAGGGGGGCTGGTAGAGAGAGAGAGACAGGGTGAATGAGAAATAAAAAAGAGGGGTGGTACAGAGATAGAGAGTTTGACAGAGGGCTCAAGGGATAGAATAATGAAGTCTTTAAATGAGCTTAAACTGCAGTGCCAATAAGTATGTCACAACCTATCTTGCTGACGGCCACCACAACAACAGGAAGAGGAGCAGAGAGTGAAAAATCGAGAATGAGAGAGATTACTAGTAAGGGGAAAGCTTTTATCTTGGCTTTAGTTTGGTGTCTGGATGTGTAGCTTTGTCAAGAACAAGAAACAGCAGAAAATGTGCCTCAGTGGATACACAGAGAATATCCGAAAAGAAAGAGGTAGATACTGTAAAGGGAAGCAAGAGAGAGAAAGACTGACATTAACTGGGTATAGGATGGGAGGAATGAGTGTGACAAGAAAAAGGCAGGGTTGAGTTTAGAGAATAAAAGCAGTCTGTTTATGACCAATAAGATAGTGGAGACAAAAGATGAAAGTCTTTTCTGTCTCCTTCTCTTTCGTTCAGGCTCCAGCCCTCCCCCCTCTCCCTCGCTCTTTTCCTCTCTATTATTAGAGTGTTCTAATAATTGCCTGTTTCTGTGTCACCAGTTTCACAAAACATTTCCCTGTCAGTTTTTATTGCGGAATGGATGTGTATGAGTGTGTGTTGATGAATGACAAGACAAAATCTGAATTTGTGCTGTTCCATCTCACAAAATCAGACACTCAAATTAAAGGCACTAGAAGAAAAGGTCAAATTCACTCTTCTGAAACATTACAAGTGCTGACAATCCAAAAGAAAATTTCATTGCTCAATGGCTACTTTATTATAGCTCAGGAGACCTAATGGAGTTCCAAAACTTTTCATTTCATGTATCAACTGAGGAGAAATAAATTGTTGACATATAAACTATAGAGCTATAAAATTAAAGGAATAGTTCACCACAAAAATGGTCATCCTCATGTTGTTCCAAACCCTTCACCCATGGTAAACAAAAGGTTAAGCTTTGAAATTATGCTGGCCACTCTTTTCCATTTAATGAAAGCTAATTCCAAAAAAGTTGTTGTTCAGTGAAAACTTTGGCATCCATCCTAGCACTCCTTGCATTCGTGAGATTTCATGTCTGATACATCAACAAATTGTTCTTTTTAGTCAGATCTTTTTAGTGAATCAGTTAATCAACTTCACTAATTCAGTCTGACTGATTTATTCATAAGTTCACACTGAGTCAAAGATTGGGTCGCAACAGGTACCAGAATATAAGTGAATAACATGAATTTTTGAATGATGACATACTCAACCATTCAAAAGCTTGGGGTCAGTAATATTTTTTTATGTTTTGAAAAAAAACTCATGCTCATCAAGGCTGCTTTTATGATGTTTTTTTTTTTTTTTTTTCTTTCTCAGGAGTCTGATGAATAAGAACAGCATTTATTTGGAATAGAAATCTTTTGTAACATTTACCTTCACTTTTAATCAATTTAATGTGTCCTTGCTGAATAAAAGTATTAATGCCTGTTCCTCACAAAATTGCAGAAGACGTCATATAGGTCTATTTTATGATAGATTTACATTCTGTGTCATTTTTGGACCTTGACAGTCCCAGTCCCCATTCACTTTCATAATATGGAACAGAGTGGCCAAGTTAGAATGCAAAAATTCACCTTATGTGTTCTAAAGAAGACATAAGGTCAAACAGGTTACAACATGAAGGAATTCAGAATTTTACTTAGGTGAACAATCCTTTTAATGTGGAAAGCATAGCTCAGATAATTTGGTCTTGGGGGAATTCAATGAGAAATGTCCATACTGAAATCTCAGCCTTTTGATGTCTTTTCAAATTTAGCATTCAGTTTGAGGCAAGCCTTAGGCTTTACAACATTTATGTTTCTAAAAAAGAACCAAAGAAAAAACAAAAACAAAAAGAAAAAATATAGACATGACACAAGCCTATACTGATCTGCCCTGTCAATATGTGGATGTGGCTCTCAATGCAGTTAGCAATGATTTATCACCCAGACAGACACCTGTCATTTTCCTGCCAGGTATACTTGTCTTTCTACATCTTTTTTCCTTTGGACACCTAATTACTCATCATAGCACTTTTTTTCTTGTTTTTGCATTTGTGGATCCAGTTTCACAAACAGTGAAAAATTTAACTGACATGCATGTCAAATTAAGGCAACAAATGCTATCATTATCGCTTTATCTGTCATTCACACTTAGTGCACCTACTCATGTAGATAAAAAAAGGAATCCACCTACAGACACACTATATCTAGTTCGCCTACGTGTTTTCCGTGTTAATGCCTGTTTTAGCTTTATGTCCCGATCGAAAGATGCTTACCTCCCAGCGCATGGTCAGTAACTTCTAAAATATGTCAGTTCGAGTGTACTGCCTTGGATACAGCTACTGAGACGTTGTTTCATGTTTATTTTAATAGTATATTGCTTCCTGTGCCTGGAAACAACACCACAAGGGCACACAGAGCTACACAGAGTCTGGAAATACAAAGCTATAAGAGGGCAGACAGAATGACCTTGAGCTGTAACTCATAATTTACAGCACAGCCAGGCTTAATAGATTCCGACCCCAATGACAGAGCAGATCAGGCAGACATCAGACATTGTGTGTGTGTGTGTGTGTGTGTGTCTGTGTGTGTGTGCGTGCTCAAGAGAGAGAGAAAGAGAGGGAGTGAGTCTTTTTTTAACCTTATTGATTAAATAAATTATGCCTGCACATTTATATTGGAAAACAAATGTTAGATTCCTCAGCCTTGAAATATTAACAAACCTGAAGCTGTAGTGAGTATTTTTCAACATTAAATACTTCTAACATATATCCAAGCTTAATGTGCAGAGAGAGAGAGAGAGAGAGAGAGACTACTATAAGGCAGGACTACCTGCTTTACCAAACAAAACCTGTTTGTAAATCATTTTATAAATTGATTAAAAAAAAAAAAATCATTTGTAAAGTTATATTATAATTCATCTGCCAGTGAAAGCAGCTTTAACACTGAGGACATATGAGGACCTTCCATAGGCTTAATGGTTTTATCTACAAACTGTATTTTCCACCCCCTAACCCTAAACCTACCAATCACAGAAAACTTTCTGCATTTTGGCATTTTTAATAAGATGTACAGTTTTTTAAAGCAATTTTAATTACTAGGACTCAGGAAATGTCCTCATAAACCACATTTATACACGTCATTATACAAATTTGTGTCAAACAAGCACACACACACACACACACACAGGGGAGTTTCACCTCGACAATTTACAGCCAGAACTAACCTTGCTTTGTTATAAAAATGTCAAATTCCCAGATAAAAGCTTTTCAAATATTAATCTGAAGCAGTTTCTTTATTTTTTCAAAATAATTATTTACATAATAAAAATATAATAAAAAGCAAATCAAATAATCAAATAATAAATCCAATATTAAAAACAAGCTCATACAGAATGTGAATTTAAGTCGCCGTATTTCATGTGTATTTGTGTACGTGTATTTCATGTTATATATTTAATGTATTTTCAGTATTTAATGTATTTTTTGAATAAATTAATAGATAAAAATAGACACACTGTAACAAAAAAAAAAAAGTCTTCTTTGAAAACACTCTGGGGCATAATTAAACAATTACGGCAATAAAAATGCTCACTGCCATATCATGTGTTTGTCTGCAGCTAATATTCCATGTGCACCATTTAAGGTGTCGTTTCATTTTTAGCTGAGACTTAATTAAAGCCATCAGAACCAGTGGACGGCAGGCATTAGCTGATGCATTTCTTCCACGAGAGAAAGATAAAGCAAAAATGTCTGTGTGTGGGAGGATTTTAATAATGTGACTGAAGCAGTATTGTAAAGTGTCATGGTCTTGATCCGAGCCTGTAATTATATGTCAATATTAGAGGTATTGTTTGGGAAGGCCTTAATTTGGCTAGTGTTGTGCCTGAACAGCCCAGTACATTTCCATTACATTAGCTAGTGTATGCTTTTGTGCTACGAACAAGGAATAAAGGAATACGTGTCTAAGTAAAATACTGTTTCGTTGTGATGGAATGGGGAGAAGGTAATTGCTTGAGGTTGCTAACCACCCACTCTCTTTTTCTCTCCCTCCCTCCTCTTTCAGGATTCTGCCCCCCACGAGTGACAGCTTCCTACTGAAAAACTTGGTCTCTGGCTCAGACTACAATTTGTGCGTGCTAGCCATTTTTGATGACACAGTCACTTCCATGGCCGCCACAACGGTCATTGGTTGCACCCAGTTTAGCACCAAGGACAATTACCCAGACTGCCGTTCGCTTCAAGCCCACTTCCTTGGCGGGACTCTTACCATCCTGGTTGGTGGAGTTGTTGTGGTAACGCTGTTGGTGTTTACCGTTGCACTGATGGTACGTCACCGTGTGTGCAGTAACCATGACAATCATGAAATAGGTGAAGAGGTGGGATGCTCAGGAACAGACTCCCCACCTCTTCCTGCTAAGGGAGCTGATGTCTTTTCTCAGAGTAATGGAAATGGGAATGTGATGATGGTGGTGCTGCCCAACGGGCTCGTTCAAAAACGAAAAGTGGCAGAGGGGGGGTTGGGGTCACCGCCTAAACCAACTTCCAGAGTAAAACCAAAAACCCTCCCAAAGCCCAAAGTGAATCTGGAGCAGTTTAGAGCAGGACTAGAGATCGAGATGGGGTCCATCAGACCTCTTCCACCATACTCACTGGAGAAAGAGCAAATGTCTTTGTATTATACTCCCAGTAATCATTCCCCCTCCACACTGCCGCGTCCGTCACGCCCATTAGGAGCAAAATCACTCAAACTCCGACCTACCAACATGGACACAAGTAAACGGGCCAGTTTAAGCTTGGCTCCACCCCCAAAGTACAGATGTGACAGGCGGTTCAGTACAGGAGGGGGCATTTTAGTCCGTCGAGGAGGACCAGAGAGCCAATGGAATTCCTCACTGGCCTATCAGAGCCCTGCGTTGTCCCATGAGAGTCCTCCTCATGGCGCCCTGCGCTACAAGAGAAGCTCTTCGTTAGACATGGGTGAAATCGCCACGTCAGCCTGCTATAGTTATGCCAAGAGATTTAGCGTAATCTGGACCAAACGGAGCCAGTCGTTACATGGCATGCTTGTCCAGTGCACCTCAGCAACAAGCACCTCAACAACCAGCAGTGGCAGTGAAGATTTCCACGCGCAGCATACACGCGGATACATCCGTGCCTACAACACCACCAACTCCAATTCCAACCCTCCGAAAGCAGAGGTTACAACTAATTCAAAGAACCAGTGGCTGAAGGATAAAGAAAAGGACAGAGAAAAGGGAGAAGAACTTGAAGAGAGTGTAGTGTAGGGAAAGAGAAGACAGATGAGACAGTTCTGTTAGGACCTTGAGATGGATGTGAAAGGATTAAAAGAGCAAACCAGTTTGAAGGAGAGCTGAAGAGCTGTGGTACAGTAATTGTATGAGTGACTGAATCCTAGAGGGAAAAACAGCCTAAGCTGGTCTGGTGGTCTTAGCTGTTCTTCCAATTTGGTAATGGTGATCTAGTTTGCTGGTTTTAAAGGGGTTTTGGGTACTTGACAGTCGGTCAGCCTGGGAGACCAGCCAGCTAAACCAGCTGAAGACTAGCTTGGCAACACTGAGAGTAAACCAGCTTAGACAAGTCATAAGATGGTTTTAGACAGTTTTTTTTTTTGTTTTGTTTTTTTTTTCAAAAGAGATGAAGATCTTACACAATATTGATGAATCATTTAAGAAGAAGAAGGAAAAAGACAAGGCAGAAAGAGTGTAGACAGCAGATATAAAAGTCAATACTCCTAAAAAATACAACATGACTGCTTTGTCAGTGAAACTTGGAGAACCACAAACTATATATATATATTTTTTTTGTAATGCAAAAAGTCAATATGAACAAAACATACATGACTAAAGACAAGCAGGCCCAAAGAAGCAGTAATTACTAACTCACGTGGACCAGGGGGAAATATGATGGCTTGTTTTCCTGCAGCCACGTGCACACAGGGAGAGGGCCAGCAAGGAGACGTGTCGACTCATGGCTAATCGATCGGAAGAGATCAATTGATATTTGCAACAATGGCATTACAGCAAATGTGGAATGTAGAGGATGCAAACTGCAAGGAAAGTGAACGTGTACAAATGGAACAATGGTGGCATGATTTGGAACACTTTTAGAAAATAAATGGGCATTGACTGAGAATTGATATTTTGTGTGTGAGGCTATATGTGCGTGTATATGTGTGTGTAAGTGAGTGAATGGATTAATGCAAAAAAAGTAATCAAAAGTAATTTTATGACACCACTGGATCTACTGTAACATGTGATCATCACCATCCAGTACAAAAATGTATTATGTGAAGCCAAGAGACTATTATGTTGCCATAAGGATGCTGGACTATTATAGAAGGAAAAATGATTTTTAAAAAAAATGCCATTCCAAAATCACAAAATCAGTGAATAAATTCTGTTTTAAAATACATTTTGGTTGGAGAAATGGATAAAAGGACAATAATGAGTTAAAGATTTGCCAGAAATGTTTCTTTTTGTCTTTCATGAATGATGCAGTGAAAAAAAGTTCAGTTTTTTGTTGGAGTAAATTCAATGTCAATGTCATCAAGTGTTAAAATGATTTTTGTTTACTGAGTACAGAAATTTAAATAATTTTAAATAAATTAAAATAAGGAGCAGTGATTTTAATAACCATTTTAATATCTGTTCGATCTTATTTTGCCTTATTAAGACTTTAAGACTTTTACATCCTTAAAGGAATATTCTGGGTGCAGTACAAGTTAAGCTCAATCGACAGCATTCATGATATACAGTAATGCTGATTACCATAAACATTTATTTTGACTTATTTTCTATTATAAAAAAAGGAAGTGAATAGTGCCAATCCATAAATGTAACAATTCTCGCTTTTTCAATAGTATAGCTACAGAAAAAACAATGTGTGTAACATTATCTCAGAGTGAAAAAATTGCTTACTAACAGTTTCTGTGTAAAGTTATTGTACCATTCAAAAGCTTGGTGTCATTAAGTTTTTTTCTTTTAAAGAAATTAATACTTTTATTCAGCAAGGATGCATTAAACTGATCAAAAATGACAGTAAGGAGATTTATAATGTTAGAAATTGTGTAATTATAAATTATAATAGTAACACTTTATTTTAGGGTCTTTTAACTAGTTGCTTATTAGCATCCATATTACTAGAATATTGGCTATTTATTAGTACTTATTAAGCACATATTAATGCCTTATTCTGCATGACCTTATTCTACATTCTTAATCCTACCCAATACCTAAACTTAACAACTACCTTACTAACTATTAAAAAGCAGTAAATTAGAAGTTTATTGAGGGAAAAGTAGTAGTTAATAGTTTATATGTGTTCTCTATACTAAAGTGTTACCATTATAACATTAGAAATAGTGTTATAAATAATATTATTTCTATTTCAAATAAATGCTGTTCTTTTTTAATTTTCTATTCATCAAAGAATACTGAGAAAAAAAAAAAAATCAATGTATCAATTTGATAATAATAGGATATTCTTGAGCACCAAATCACCATTTCAGAATGATTTTTGAAGGATCATGTGCCACTAAAGACTAGATTAATGATGCTGAAAATACAGCTTTGCCATAACAGGAATAAATTACATTTTAAAATATATTAAAACAGAAAACAGTTATATTACATTGTAATAATATTTCACAATATTACCGTTTTTAATGTATTTTTATTTGTATTCTCTAACAAATGCAGCCTTGGTGAGCATAAGAAACTTCTGTCAAGACCATTAAAAAATCTTATCAACCTCAAACTTTTGAACAGTAGCATGTATCCAATTTTTACAACGCAATGCCATAAACCTCAAAATTATCTCACAGTAATCAGAATTACGCCACAAATTCTGTCGATTGAGCTTAACTTGTATTGAACACAGAATATTTATTAAAAAAAAAAAAAAAGGGAAAAGACACAACAGTGTATAGCACTGTTAACCACTTTAAGTAAAGATAAGATGAAAAAAGTTACTTTTAAGTTTTTTTTTTTTGCCTTCTTTTGTTGCCTTAAGAAGAGGGCAGGAGACTTGAATGCTAAATTACTCTCCCTCTTTCCCATTGTCATGTCCTGTCTATCTGCAGTTTGAGATAGTTGCTGAGGAAAGGCAGCGTGTGAGGCTGAGATAAAGACAGGGAAAGAGACGGATTGAGGGAAAGAGATAGGACAGACAGCACTGTCTGCAAGAGTGCTGATGCGGGACACCGAGAGAGGAAGAGCTAAAGAGAGCGAGCACAATGGATAGAGATGGGAAAAAAGAGAGAGGACATTGTGTCTGTAATGTGCACGTTAGCGGTATTTTTGTCATGTAAGTACTTTGCCAGAATTTATCTCATTGCCAATAAAGCCCATTTAAGAATAGCTTAGGTGAAATGAGGGGGAGCAGATGAGTTGCCCTGTGCATGTGTGTGTGTGTCTGTGTGTGCATGGATGGATGTATGATTGCACAGACACTGTCTACATCTCTGCCTTCTGTATTTACCCACAGCAACAGACAGGCTTACAGCAGGTTCTGGGAACACACGCACACACACACACAAACACAGACACACACACATACAATAGACGGTTATATTTGGCCAAACCAACCCAGGACTTGTGAATAATAGAGATAAATCTGCATCATTAATGTCTAATTCTTTTTAGAAAATGCTTAAACATGCAGACAATCAGATGTGCATGTAGTTTTATAGGTATAGTTCAACCAAAAATAAAAATTCTGTTATCATTTACTCATCCTCATGTCGCAGTATGACTTACTTTCTTAAAAAAAAAAAGTCCATACAATACAGTGTTGTTTTGGACCCCACTGACTTTCATTTAATTTCTTCTGATGTAATTTACATAGAAAAACAAAAACAGAGTTTTATAGAGTGAATGGCCATAACCTTAGTGATCTGTGTTACATAAACGGATCCCTGTGGTCTGTATCATTTGAGAAGATTAAAGTTGGCTCAGTGCTTATTGTGACCATGACCGTGTGTGTGTCTGAAAGAGATGGGTCGAGAAAAGATGAGAAAATGTGCTATTTCTTACCCAATGTGTGTGTGTGATGTAGCCTAAAATAAAGGCTCTACTTTACATGCCTGCAGCAAATTCTGGCCCAATTTGACTAATTAAAACCAGTTTGATTGATGTAAACACGCATACACAGTTTATTCTTACAATGTTTCTGCACTCAGCCAAATTAAACACATAAACTGGTTCATCTCTAATAGGCTGGCTACAGGATGTCCAAGAATGAACTTGTCATCCAGGGCAGTCTCATAAGGGAAATGTAGCTGTTGCGATTTTTATCCTTGCACCACCAAAACGTCGCTCTGGTGACATTCTCAGCTCATTTCAGACTATTGCTTTAGGCCTCTGCAAACTTATCAGGATATTATCAGGTGAATGAACAACACAGGGAATATTATTACATGTTCGAGTACTGCAAAACATGGAAGCCAAACCCCAACCTTATTCCTAACCTTACCAACCAGGGTAGTCAGCCTTTCAAGCACTTAGTAGGGCACCTTTCTCCAATGTGCAGATATTTTTAGTTACGTTACTGTCTGAATTATATATCCGGAACAAAATAGGCAGATATAATTTAGTTAAGTAGAACAAAAATAAGCATAATGTACTATTAAAGCAGTCCATGTGACTTGTATGTTTTATTCCAAGTCATCTAAAGCAAAATGAAAGCATGTTTGGGAACAGAACAAACAATTTTTATTCATTTGTGTGGGAAAAAAAGCAGCAATATCTCCTTTTGTGTTTCACAGATAGCAGTTGTTTGAAACATTATAAAGGCAAGTAAAAGATGTCAAAATCTTCATTTTTGGTTGAGTGAATCAGCCGAAATGATTTACTGTATATCAATGATAATACAACTGAGTATGGATGTACATTGGTAGAAATATGTGGGAAAGATATTCTTTTTCTTCTATCTAGAAGGGTTTCAAAGATTTCGCCAACCCACCATTTTCTTACTAGTATAATCAACAATTATCATGGCATGAAACGCTGCATTGAACTTACGAGAAAGTGGATGACCACTCATTCAAATAATAATTAATCTCATTATGTGAATGTCTCTGGTCTTCAACAAAGTACTGGGTTTGCTAGAACCATAATTAAATTTGGCCATTCATGATATTGCTAAATGGATTTCAAGGCTAATGAAAACCTCTCAGTTGACTGGCCTTCAAGGCTAAATACAGTTAACTTTGATTGCCTAATTGGTACGCATAATGTTCTGCAATACCTGCTAATATCAGTTGTATGTGTTCTTGCTAACTTCAAATATATAGCAGACTTATTCTGTCAGTCTGCCAGCCACACTAGCCAATGAATTTGTCCGGAACAACTTGTTGGCATGGTAACAAGTAATGCCACCTGGCTTTGGCAGCCAATAAGAGCCGATCACAGCCAGAATGACAAAGAGATTTGTTTGCAGTGATTTATAAGGACATGCCACCACTTGAAATGAAAACAAATCTGTAGATCATTCTGATGGCAACATTAAAAGGTTGAGCATGAATTTGTACAAGAGAAAGGTTCACTCCATCAATAAGCCCAGATAACCTCAGAAGAGTGAGTGAAGGGATTGGTTTCTATTCCTCTAGAACATTTCCTTTAATGTGCTCAACAAAAAGGATTTAGTTTCTGATGGCTCATTAAAAGGAACAGTTTACTACCAAAATAAAATTTCTGTCATCTATTTAGTCACCCTCATGTCGTTCCAAACCTATATGACTTTCTTTCTTACATGTAACATAAAAGATGATATTTTGAAGAGTGCTTTAACTGCACTGGACCCCTCTGACTTTCATTGTATAAACACATTTTCCAAAATATCATCTTTTGTGTTCCACAGAAGAAAGAAATTCTTACAGTATGGACCCCATTGACTTTTAGACAAAAACAGTTGTAATATTCTTCAAAATTCTTCAAAATATATTTACATATACTTAATATTGTTTTTTATTTAGACTGTCATTTACATGGCAAACAAATTAATAAATTAAGATTTAAAAGAAAGCAAATTTTCAATCTGAACAATTATGGCTGCCAAAAATATATATATATATATACACACTACCAGTCAAAAGTTTGGACACGGTAAGATTTTTAATGTTTTTAAAAGAGGTTTCTTCTGCTCACCAAGGCTGCATTTATTTAATTAAAAATACAGTAAAAACAGTAATATTGTGAAATATTATTACAATTTAAAATAACTGTTTTCTGTTTGAAAATATTTTATAAAGTAATTTATTCTTGTGATCAAAGCTGAATTTTCAGCTTCATTACTCCAGTCTTCAGTGTCACATGATCCTTCAGAAATCATTCTAATATGCTGATCTGCTGCTCAAGAAACATTTATTGTGTACAATTGTACAAAATATTTGTGTACAATATTTTTTTTTTTTAGGATTCTTTGTTGAATAGAAAGCATTTATTTGAAATATAATCTTTTGTAACATTATAAATGTCTTTACTGTCACTTTTGATCGATTTAATGCATCCTTGCTGAATAAAAGTATTAATTTCTTTCATTTCTTTTAAAAATAAAAATTCTTACTGACCCCAAAATTTTGAATGGTAGTGTATAATGTTACAAAAGCTTTGTATTTCAGATAATTGCTGTTCTTTTGAACTTTATATTCATCAAGGAATCCTGAAAAAAAAAAAGTACACAACTGTTTCCAACATTGATAATAATCATAAATGTTTCTTGAGCAGCAGATCAGCATATTAGAATGATTTCTGAAGGATCATGTGACACTGAAGACTGGAGTAATGATGCTGAAAATTCAGCTTTGCCATCACAGAAATAAATTACTTTATAAAATATATTCAAACAGAAATTGTAATAATATTCCACAATATTACTGTTTTTACTGTATTTTTAATTGAATAAATGCAGTCTTGGTGAGCAGACGAAACTTCTTTTAAAAACATTAAAAATCTTACCGTGTCCAAACTTTTGACTGGTAGTGTATATATATAGATCAAAAACAAAAGTAGCTATAAAAACACAAGGTACAGCTGTATACTGTTTGACGTCATGGTAAATTCTGAAGTACTCACTTTTGTTGGGAATGTGTCTTCATGTTCACTGTTTTCAGAGCAGATCAAAACCACTTTATATTAGCTACGCATTTGGCACACTCTCTGTGATGGTGAATACAGATGTCTGACAGCAACAGGCTACTGTTAAACCCATAACTAGACAGAACTAGAATAGAATATTTTGAACAATATCAAATGTTGTAGAACTAAATGGAAAAATCACCACAGAGCCTTTTTGTCCCCACATACTTAAAGGGTTAGTTCACCCAAAAATGAAATTTCTGTCATTTATTACTCACCCTCATGTCGTTCCAAACCCGTAAGACCTTTGTTCATCTTCGAAACACAAATTATCTTCTCTTCGGTGTCATTCTCCTACGCTGTTTACGTTCAGCGCTTCCAGGTTCTACGTTCCAGGCCAATACTAAGCCAGCATTCTGACATAGACCCTGGAAGCACTGAACATAAACAGCATAGGAGAATGACACAGAAGAGAAGAGACTGTTGAATAAAGTTGTTATTTTTGTTTTGTTTTTGTGCCCAAAAAGTATTCTCGTCGCTTCATAAGATTAAGTTTGAACCACTGTAGTCATGTGGACAATTTTAACGATGTCTTTAGTACCTTTCTGGACCTTGAAAGTGGTGGTTAAATTGCTGTCTATGGAGGAGTCATATACCTCTCAGATTTCATCAAAAATATCTTAATTTCTGTTCTGAAGCTGAACGAAGGTCTTATGGGTGTGAAACGACATGAGGGTGAGTAATTAATGACAGAATTTTCATTTTTGGGTGAACTAACCCTTAAAAGTCCCCATGAAATCAAAATTGAAGTTTTTTGGCTTTCAGTGTGAATACTTCATACTGTTATCTATAAGCTAGTGTGCTCCAAAACAATGACAAAATTAGCATTTAGGAGATGTAAGAATTCAAAATACTCTCTAGAATCCAAAAGCGCCCCGCCCCCTACATTATAAATAGACGTTGAAGCTGTGGCTAAAATCGGTCATTTGTTTACACATTTACTGTTTTCTACATGGTGAATGGCACATAGTGCACTATATAGGGGATAGAGAACGATTCAGACAGTGTAAATATGCTTTCAATTGGGGTGGATCAAGTCTGGTTACACGTTAGTGTCACACGAGCCACCGCAGCATGTACACACAGTCTGCTCCAGTCCAGAGACACGACAGCACAGAGCGGATCATATGCGTGAGCCGGCGCATACCAGAACACGTATTGGACCCATTTGAATTCTGTGCAGAATGCTATTTTTAAAGCAGTATGGAGGAAATCAGGAGGAGAAGCGGTTAGATTAAGAGGAAACTGCGGCTTTACCAAGATCAATGGCTCTGGCTGAGATGTAATATAAACGAAACACTATTGGCTCATTTTAAAAAAGGGGAGGAGCTGTTCGATATGTCCCGCCCAGTCTTCCCGTTTCAGTGGAAATTACGTCAACACCCGGAATAATGCTGTGCGTTTCAAGGCACTTCACTGGGCCTTTAAATTTATATGTCTATTCCTGTGCAATTATCTTTCCCAGCCCTGATTATTTTCCAACACGGAATCATTAAAAAACATGTCTCTACATACATTTTTTTTCTGAAAAACTCCAAAAAAGCACCTATACAAGCAATATACAGCAGTTTCCAGCTGAAATGACCACTAGTTGCAGTAAAACACCAACAACTTTTATTCCTTTTCACACAAATTATGATTAAAAGGGCAAATTATTGATTAATAAAGACTTATTTTACACAGTTCCTTGCACATTACTATGTTATAACTTGAAAAAAGAGAATCTTTTGTTAACACTATTGGTTAAGTTATTTTCTAACCCGACTTGGCATATGCACAGAAATGAATCATGTTATTTCAGTTTCTGTGTTTGTTTCCCTCCACATTTCATCAGCAAAAGAATAGAGAATGTTCACTCTTGTACCACTTTATCGTTCTCGTTTCTTAAACCACTGACCACCCCCTGCTGAGAGCTTCTGCTACCTGCTTTCTATTCTCTTCGCTCACACCCAGCTTCCCTCTTTGTCTTGATCTCTTTCAGCGGTGCATGGCCTGCACTTGTCATCTTCCCTGCAGTGCAAAACCCACACTGGAGATAACAGCCAGTGCTAACACAAGAAATACACACCACAGACCAACTTCACATTGTGAATGCCAAGTGCTAACTGGAGGCAAAGATGTTAGTTTTTCCTGCATGCGTATATGTGATGTTCTCTTGAGCTTTGCGAGATGTCTTACAGTTGTAAGAAAAAGTGTAAAAGGCTCAGGAGGTGTAGTTCTCCAATTCTCTCTCAAGCATCTTTGAAAATTTGTCAGCAATGTGTTAAATCTTAAAACCAGCTAACTTTATTTATTTATGCCCAGATTAAGAGCTTATGCACTTTGGAAGGAAATATTCTACCTTGTTTATATCGATTTTTCTCTTCGTTATAAGCGCCAATGCCAGCAGCACTTACTGTATGCCTTAAGCTTTGACCAATATAGTGGGGTTGCTTTAATCAAAACCCTCTGCTTAACTACAAGTCCACACATTGTGCATATTGTCAGCTAATGGTTTGTTTATGCTGGCTTTTAGCATTCTGGGTGGCCTAGAGTAATTTGTTAACAGCAAATAACATAGGGTTTGACAGAGAGGCACTTAGCAGCCACATCAAACTAAATAAATAAATAAATGAAAATAAATAAAAGGACATGCGTCCAGCGAAAATACCTCATTTAAAGACTTCAGCTGTGAACGGATACAAATAAGAATAATCACAAAAACTTAGATGAGACAGAGGAAGGAAAGAAAGGAGTTAGAGAATGAGTAGAAGGACAAAAATAATTCAGAAAATATGTAACCATGTAAATTCTCAGATAAACATGTTAAAGAGGAATGTTAAAGAAGGGAAAAAAGAGACCCATTTCCATTTCAATCAAGAACTGTTGCCTTGACAATTAACAAGTGTGAGATCAAATGCAATCAATTTAATTAGCCATAGCAAAATAGAAGCACAAACAATCATTGGAGAGACAAATTTAGCATCTGTTTTTTTCTCATTTAACATTTTCAATTTTCAGAGGCCCTATAACATCTCCTACATGTTAATGCCCACCAAACAGTACAGCACAGGATTGATGTGTGTCTTTAATTGTGATTTGTTGTTTCAGATGGACTTAAACTCAAGTCTGTGGACTGATTATCTGATTGCTTAAATTATGATCATGATCACCTGAGGATTTGTAGTGCATTTTCTATATTATTATTGAGAGTGAGTGAAATTGTTACACTGATGAAGGCGAAGAGCCGAAACGTTTGTCATCTTATCTCCTGTGTACCATGATTAAAGTGCTTCAGAGTGCAGACCTCTTTTGTATTCTTAGAATATGTACACTAAAAATAAAAAAAAAGCAATAAAAGCTATTTAATTTGAGTTGAGTTATTTTGCAATACAATCTGAAGAAGAATATTAAAATCCCATAAAGGAAATGCAGAGGTCATGGTTTACATAAATTACCTTTCTGATTATTTCTAGATTTTATCTACTACACTACCATTTAAAAGTTTAGGGTCAATATGATTTTTAAAATAAATTTATTACATGAGCAAGGATGCATATTGATACAGATAAGTTACAGTGAATATATTATTTCACATCATTACTGATATTTCTGGTCAAATAAATGCAGCCTTGGTGAGCATAAGAGACATCTTTCAAAAACATTTCAAAATCTTAACAGCCCTAAATTGTTAAACACAAATGTATTATAAATGATAGAATGTGGCATAACTGAGTGGAAGTAACACCAACATTTCTTTAAATATTTATAATTAAAAATATAATTTTATAATTTTATATATGTGACCCGTGCTGGCAAAATGAGTGGCAATGAGCAAATTTTCAAAAATGAGTTACTGTTATTTTCGGGATCGCACGCTGTCTGAGAGGCATCTTTGTGTGCACGCTTCAGATGTGCCAGTCAGCACAACAAAGATCGTTTTGTTTACACCAGCATGAGTTTGAAAATTACATTTCATTGGTTGAGACTCATGCCATCGAGAATTTGCTATGAATTCTCAGAAAGTTGGAATGCTGCGCTTTAAAACGATACCAAACTTCAGCTGAGGGGAAGCGCCAGTCGTCAAGAAGCGAGCAAAGAAACATACAATTAAAGATGTTTAATTGCTATTTGAAGCACTGGGATCGCTAGATGCGGGCTTAGTGAATTCATTTTTGTGAAAAACTCAAATTCAACCAAAATTAACATTTTTCACTTGTTTTGCCTGTAGCTCGTAATTAGTCTGTGCACATTCCGACTCATTTTCCCAGCACGGGTCACACACACACACACATATGAAATGACCAATTATGCTCCATTTCTACAGAAGAGTGTTGCTACTCCTGTGCAGCACAGTCCAGGGAGTTCTGCCACTCTCAGATGTGAGTTTCACAGTAAGTCTTGTTCTGGGGTTTAGATGGTTTTTACTGAAGTGCCTCTCCATCCTGGTTATAATGCAGCTGATGAGTATCTATCCATTCTACCATTTAGTATTTATTTTTCTGTAATTACTTGGAGTAATGTTTGTGCCCACAGTTGATCTGGCCTTTCTTTTTATTATCATTTTTAGAATATTTTCTCATCTAAGAGATGATTTGTATTCATTTTTGTGTAAGGGCATGCTTTTTTATTCATATATATATATATATATATATATATATATATATATATATATATATATAGTAGTCAACATTTGAAGTGGATCAAAAGTTAATCAAAGTTTCTTCTTAGGACTAACCTTCTTCTTAGGACAACTTAGTTCTTTGGACAACTTTGATTACGTTTTTTGATCCACTTCAAATTTTAACTACTGTATATATATATATATATATATATATATATGAGTATCCGTGTGATATGGCAGTATATCAACATGGCTGTGATTCGGCCATAGGCAAACCGAGTGTGCTGATATACAGCCATATCACATGGCTACGAGTGTGATATTGCATTTATACAACAGGCACAAGTGTGTAAATAAATAAGAAACAACAACGGAGTAACTTTAAAAACCCTCTTTTGTGAGGTAGTTTAACAATTGAGCCCAAGCCTCTGTTACTAATTCTAAAACGTCACTTCAGAACTAGTAACGAAGGAATGTTGAGTCACTTCATTGAAACTCATTGTAATATGTAAAGTATTATGAGAGAGAGATCGCCTGAGCGAGTGTATTACCTGCATCTAGCTGATATTCTTCAGGTCAATCTTATATTCATAATCACAAAATCAATTTGAATGTCCACTGAGGTAAGCAATATCTTTTGTCTTTGTCCTTTTAACATCAGGCTGTCATCACTCCCATGACAGTGCTAGTCAATGCATTTGTCAGTTGTGTCTCGTAAGATGTTTTTTGAAGTAAAAACTATTTCCTTGTTTCAGTCCACTACAATATAAAAGTCTTTGAGACTGACTCACTCATAAAGACATTCTTTCTAAATAAGAGCCAAACGCCGATTTGTAAAGTCATTGCATCACTGCAGCGGCCATTAGAAGCTCCGGTTTCAATAGAAACAGTCAGACACGTGCCGCTGAAATAAAGCACAAGAGACGCGCATTTAGGACTGCGCATGCACATTAGCTTGATCCATCCTGAAAAATACAGTTTTTTGTCATGATTCGAGCATTTAAAGAAACAAAATTTATGAGACAGTTGTTGTCAGATTTCATTGGTGATTTCAAATATGAAATTTAATCGAAAGCTTGGCAAACAGCTTTGGAGAATTTGATGTTTCCACATTCAAAGAGATAGGATCTGCACTTGAATGCCCGAGAGGCATTTCAAAGATGGCCGCTGAGTTAACTGACTCGTCTTAAAGAGACTTTGATTATACCTCATGTTTAAACGCTAGTATCTACATAAGAGCCAGAGGCACATTCCCGAAAGACTGGCCGAGATGAAGCTGTTCTCAGGTACATGAGTGCTGAATGGTCGCTGATGGCCTGGAGCTTCTATCTCCAAAAACATCTAAACAAATTTTCAAATAGGCGCTATGTTTACATATAAATCACAAATCTGAGGTCTAAAAAACTATATTCTCGCCTAAAAAAATCTCAAAACTACATTCCGTTACAAAATAACAGTAGTATCTCTAAAAATACGGTGGGTTTGCTCAGCCGCCATGACACATTTCAAACTCATGCTAATGTAAACAAAACGATCTTACTCACGTTGACTGACAGATCTGAAGCATGCGCACAAAGACGCCGCAATCCCGATATACACATATAAGCTACAAAGTATTACAATTTTTCAAAAAATCTGTCTTGGTGAGTATTCATGCAAACATTATCTGTTATGTCTTAAGTTAGGCTGTCTGTTTCATTAATGTTCATCAAACAATTGTGGAATCATGGTAAAAAAAAAAAAAAAAAAAAAAAAATATATATATATATATATATATATATATATATATATATATACAGTATATAATTTTTTTCCCTATAGATATTGACTTGATTTTTGGCAAATTTGGTGGCAATACCAGGGATTTTAAGGTATGGTTGCGAGGTGATTTTGTTTTGGAACCTTCAGAAAACTTTAACTTGATTTTTCTTAAAACTGACTTTGCTGACTCTGTCGAATTCAAACAGGTGTAGCTCAGTCATTTCTTGTCGGATTCCAACAAATCATACATCATTTTGAAGGTTTTTAATAGAGAATGTGAGAATAACAATGACTCATTTTTGAAAATCATTCCAACTCATTATGCCAGCCCGGGTCACATATATATTACTAATATATTCATTATGAATTCTATGTGTATCCATCATCTTCTTTCTAAGCCAAAGGAAGCCTTGGCGAATGAGAGGAGATTACAAAGGGCTTGTGTGTTTTTTTGTGGGAGGTCGACCTTTAAGGCCGAGCGGTGTAATGATCTCCTACACCTTGTCTGTGACTGCAGTTGCAGTAGAGAGTATAATTGAGCTGTAGATATAAAAGGGAGATCATTAAAACTGCTATCTTTCTTTCTCATTCTCACCTTTGGTTCCATCTCCATTGTTTTTCTTTCTGCCTACTATTACCTTCCTACTGTCCTGAGATCTTTGGCTGAAAACAGCTCTTTTTTTGGCTGTTATTTATATTTTCAGTCTAGGCCTTCCCTAGAAAATTGACACACACACAATCATAAAATCTTAAACTTCAGCAAAAATTAAAACACCACAACCAATGTGTTACAATACAGACTGGGCAGAGGCAGAAGTAATGGTTAACAGACTTTATTTTCACACACAGCTGAGCAGACGGAAGTGCAGGTAAGTGAAGATGAATGTATAAAGTTGTGAAGATGGTGAATAATAGTGATACTGTCCTTTCGTGGGTTTGCAGGAGTGATGAATGATGATACGATGAGGAGATGGCTGACGAGGATGACTGGAGACACTCACACACAAACTGGAACAACACGAGGAGACTTGGAGACGAAGGAGACAGGTAGGTTTCTTCAAAGGAGTCCAAGAGGTAAGCAGATAGCATTCTATGTGCGTACGAGACCGGACAGTGAGTGAATGTGTGTGAGTGTGTTATATACTGGTGATGATGAGTGAGTAGATGAGGTGCAGGTGCAGATGATTAGTACTCCGGGGATTGAGTGCGCTGTGATTGGGTGATGTTGGAACCTGGCGTGTCTGTGACAGTACCCCCCCCTCCACGGCCCGCTCCTGAGGGCCGAGGACCCCGACGTCGTGGTGGTCGGCCTCTTCCACGGGGGGCTGGTCTGTCAGGGTGGTTTGAATGGAAGGTTTGAAGGAGGTTGGGGTCCAAGATGTCGTCCCTGGGGACCCAAGAGCGTTCTTCTGGGCCGTAGCCTTCCCAGTCAACCAGATATTCAAGGATACCACCACGGCGTCGGGAGTCCAAGATCTCGTGAACTTCGTATGCGGCGCCGTCGTCCAGGATAAGTGGAAGGGGGTTCGGAGGCTGCCACGCCAGGTCCTGTGGAGAGAGGAACAGAAGGGTGGTGAGGTTTGAGTAGTGAAACATGGAATGTGGGGTGAATTCTGTAGTGAGGAGGTAGCTGGAGTTGGTACGTGACTGGGTTGATCTGCTTGGTGATGGTGAATGGACCAATGAACCTGGGACTCAGCTTCCGGCAGGGCAGACGCAGGCGGATGTCCCTGGTTGACAGCCAGACCTTCTGACCGGGCTGGTAGGAGGGAGCTTCGGACCGGCGAAGGTCTGCTGTCATCCTGCGTCTGCGCAGGGCTCGTTGCAGTTGGTGATGTGCCGAGTCCCAGACCCTCTCGCTCTCTCGGAACCAGTAATCCACAGATGGTACATCGGAGGGTTCCCCAGACCAGGGGAACAGTGGGGGTTGGTAACCGAGTACGCATTGGAATGGTGTGAGGCCGGTGGAAGGCTGACGGAGAGAGTTTTGGGCGTACTCGGCCCAACCCAGGTACTGGTTCCAAGAGTCCTGGTGGTCATGACAGAAGGTACGGAGGAAGCGACCGATCTCCTGGATCTTCCGTTCCGTCTGCCCGTTCGACTGAGGATGGTATCCAGACGTCAGGCTGACGGTCACACCTAGGAGCGAGAAGAAGGCCCTCCATACCTTTGAGATGAATTGTGGACCCCTGTCGGAGACGATATCTTCAGGGATACCGAAGTATCGGAAAACATGGTTGAATAGAGCCTCAGCCGTCTCTAGAGCAGTGGGTAGGCCTCTTAGGGGTATTAGGCGGCAGGACTTCGAGAACCGGTCAACTACTACTAGGACACAGGTGTTGTTGTTGGAGGCTGGCAGGTCGGTGATAAAATCGACTCCTAGGTGTGACCAGGGTCGGTTGGGAACGGGCAGAGGTAAGAGCTTGCCGGATGGTAAATGGCGTGGGCTCTTAGAGATGGCGCATTCCTTACAGCCCTGCACGTACCTTCTGACATCAGCTGCCATGTTGGGCCACCAGAAGCGTTCCCTCAGCAACGAGAGGGTTTCATTGGCCCCCGGGTGACCAGTGCCAAGTGACGTGTGGGCTGAGTGGATGAGAGGAGTGCGTCGTGATCTTGGGAGGTAGCACAAGCCTGGTGGGCAACCCGGCGGAGCGTTGGTGGAGGCATTGGAGGAGGGCATGGATTCTTCGGACCAGGAGATGGGGCTGATGATAAGTTTTTCAGGAATGATGGGTTCTGGATTTTCAGGAGTTTCCTCTGGAGTATGGAGACGGGAGAGAGCATCTGCTTTAACATTTTTAGGGCCGGGACGGTAGGAGATGGTGAAATTAAATCTGGTGAAGAATAATGCCCAGCGGGCTTGTCTGGGGTTGAGTCTTTTTGCTGATCGTAAGTATTCAAGGTTTTTATGGTCGGTGAGAACTTGGAATGGATGTTTGGCTCCCTCCAGCCAATGCCTCCACTCCTCCAGGGCGAGCTTTACAGCTAGGAGTTCACGGTTGCCGATGTCGTAGTTTCTCTCCGCCGGGTTGAGCTTGCGGGAGAAGAAGGCACATGGATAGAGTCGACTGGGATTCCCCTGCTGCTGGGACAACACCGCTCCTACTCCAGTGGTGGAGGCATCCACCTCGACAACGAAGGGCAGCTCTGGGTTGGGGTGGATGAGGAGAGGAGCGGTGGTGAAGGCGTTCTTGAGCTGGTCGAATGCCTTCGTGGCCTCTGGAGTCCAGGACAGAGACTTGGGCTTGTGTTTGAGCAGGTAGGTGAGTGGACTGGCAAGGGAGCTGTAATTGTGGATGAAGCGACGGTAGAAGTTAGAGAATCCAAGAAATCTTTGCAGTTCTTTGATGGATGTGGGAGTTGGCCAGTTTTTGATGGCTTCCACCTTCCCCTCGTCCATCCGGATGCCACTGCTGTCTATGATGTATCCGAGGAAATGTACTGATGACTGATGAAAGGAACATTTTTCTGCCTTGAGGAATAGATGGAACTTGCGGAGTTGTTGGAGGACCTCCGCAACGTGGTGGCGATGTTCGGCCAGGCTCCGGGAGTAGATTAAGATGTCGTCAATGTAGACCAGGACAAACCGATGGAGATACTCCCGGAGCACCTCATGAATGAAATCCTGGAATACGGAGGGGGCGTTGACCAGGCCATACGGCATAACCAGGTACTCGTAGTGGCCGGTAGGTGTCACAAAGGCGGTCTTCCACTCGTCCCCCTCGCGTATCCGGATGAGGTTGTACGCGCTGCGGAGGTCCAGTTTAGTGAAGACAGTGGCACCACGGAGATGTTCTAGGGCTGAAGGGACGAGAGGAAGGGGATAACGGAACTTGACTGTTATCTTATTTAAGGCACGGTAATCAATGCAGGGCCTCAAGCCTCCGTCCTTCTTGGCCACGAAGAAGAAGCTTGAAGCAGCAGGGGAAGTAGATGGTCGGATGTAACCTTGTGAAAGAGCCTCCTTTATATACTCCTCCATGGCCTTCTCCTCCGGGATGGATAGAGGGTATATCCTTCCCCTAGGCACTGGTTCACCCGGAAGCAGATCGATGGCACAGTCCCATGGCCGGTGTGGAGGCAGCTTGGAGGCTCGTTGAGGGCAGAATACGTCGCTGAAGGGGGCGTAACACTCTGGGATGTCGATGGAACGTTGGTCCACTGGGCTCTCGATGGTAGTGGCACAGACGGGAATAGCTTCGGAGCGTGGAGTACGTGGGATTGGGAGCCCAGGGAAGCAGTCGTGGAAACAGGTTTCGCCCCACTTCAGGACCTCGCCAGTTCTCCAGGAGAGTGTTGGGTTATGCTGCTCCAACCAGGGGCGCCCTAAAATCACGTCAGCGGTGGATCCCTCCAGAACCAGCAGATGGAGGTGTTCGACGTGAAGCAGGCCGACTTGAATCTGGATGGCATCGGTGCAGCGACGAATGTGTTTACGGCTTAAGGATTCACCAGTCACTGATCGAATCTGGTAGGTGGTCGGCGTGGCCGTGGTCTTGATGCGGAGCTGGCGACAGAGGGTCCCGGAGATGAAGTTGCCGGCTGACCCAGAATCGAGGAGGGCAACAACTGGAAGGGTAATTTCAGAAGCAGTAAGTGTTACAGTTGTGGTGAGTGGTTTCATCTTTTTGATAGAAGGTATAATGGCACTCACCATGGGTCGTGGAGGACGAATTGGGCATGTGGAGAGGATATGCCCAGGAGAACCGCAGTATAAACAAAGATTCTGGGTCAGCCGCCTCTGTCGCTCAGCAGGAGAGAGCCGAGTACCTTCCAGAGTCATGGGTTCGCTGGCTGGTTCTGGAGAGCTGACAGATTCTGGTCGGCGAGCTGAGATGGCGAACAGCGGCTGGTCCTGGTGTTCTTCTAGACACGACTGCATACGAGTGGCGAAACGAATGGAGAGTTGAATGAATCGTTCCAGGCAGATGGAATCCTCGTATGCAGCGAGATGCAACCGCACGCGAGGATCCAGTCCTTGACGATATGTTGTAATCAAAGCCTGCTCATTCCAGCCGCTGGATGCTGCGAGAGTTCGAAACTGCAAGGCATAGTCATTTACAGAAAGAGATCCTTGTTTTAAATTGTAGAGTTTCTCACCAACAGAAGAATCTGAGATGGGCTTCCCGAACACTTCGCGGAAGTGAGCCACAAAACCGGAGTATGAATGAGTGATGGGATGGTTTTGAGACCAGATTGAGTCAGCCCAACGGAGCGCTTTGCCTTGCAGTTGGGAGATGATGAACGCCACTTTCGATGTTTCTGTAGGGAAGTTGTGCGGTTGCATCTCCAGGACCAGCGAGCACTGCAGAAGGAATCTGCTGCAGTCCTCCGCCGAACCAGAGTAGGGCGCCGGTTTGGCCATGGGACTGGCGTGCACAGGAGGTGAAGGAGAGGTAGCGGTGTTTGCGGAAGTGATCGCTGGAATAGGTGATGCTGGAGTGGTGGAAAGAGCTCGCCGAAGGACATCGACAAGCTCTTGAATGGGATCCGGTTGGCTCATGCTGTGTGTGAAAGACGATGTTTTCTGGTCCGGTCTTCTGTTACAATACAGACTGGGCAGAGGCAGAAGTAATGGTTAACAGACTTTATTTTCACACACAGCTGAGCAGACGGAAGTGCAGGTAAGTGAAGATGAATGTATAAAGTTGTGAAGATGGTGAATAATAGTGATACTGTCCTTTCGTGGGTTTGCAGGAGTGATGAATGATGATACGATGAGGAGATGGCTGACGAGGATGACTGGAGACACTCACACACAAACTGGAACAACACGAGGAGACTTGGAGACGAAGGAGACAGGTAGGTTTCTTCAAAGGAGTCCAAGAGGTAAGCAGATAGCATTCTATGTGCGTACGAGACCGGACAGTGAGTGAATGTGTGTGAGTGTGTTATATACTGGTGATGATGAGTGAGTAGATGAGGTGCAGGTGCAGATGATTAGTACTCCGGGGATTGAGTGCGCTGTGATTGGGTGATGTTGGAACCTGGCGTGTCTGTGACACAATGCTGATAAGTTAGCCCTTCATTAATTTCCTTTTGGCTACATCATCACATGTGATGAAAGGTGATGAAAAAAAATGCTTTTGGTTCAGGTTATGGGCCAGTTGTAAAAAGGAGAGTCTGGCATCTGTATGTTTTTGGCAGTGCTACAATGTGGGTTTTCAAGCACATGGCATCTAGATGGAAAATTTAGTAAGATAAAGATCAAATAAGCCGTTGAACTGAGCCTAAACGTTGAGCCTAGCCTTTGAATTTGACAACTGTACATGAAAACATCAGGAAGCAAATGCTTACACATTAAACTCCCATCATGGACAACAACTCTAGATTCAGACACACTCAGGATTTTGGACATTTTCACTTAGGGGTGTACTCACTTTTGTGGTCAGCGATTTAGACATTAATGGCTGTGTGTTGAGTTATTTTGAGGGGACAGCAAATTTACACTGTTATACAAGCTGTACACTCACTACTTTACACTGTAGCAAAGTGTCATTTCTTCAGTGTTGTCACATGAAAAGATATAATAAAATATTTACAAAAATGTGAGGGGTGTACTCACATCTGTGAGATGCTGTACATTTAGAAGTCGGGATATGTGCCGATGCGTTTTGCTGGATTTTTTTTCACATAGCACCAAAATCAACTTAAAATACTCCGTCATTTTTTGTCATAGAGACAGAAGTAATATATCAATTGAAATTATAGAATGTCTTCTTTTATTTGTGTACGCTCACAGTAAAAACTAAATGTTGTGCTTTTTGCAAAATAAAGAAAACTAACATGATGCGCGACTTGTCATCTTTCTCTGAATGAAGTCCAATCTGATACTCCCTCAGAAAATGAACTGTAACTTAGTGAATACTTATCACACAAACATGAGACATATGTCTAAAGAAACGTTGAAATGTCAGGTTCCCTTTCGAAAGGGAACTCAACTCTGCGTTTGCTTCAATGCTATGGGGAACGTCCACGTGACTCCGTGTCAAAAGCCAAATGTCAACAAACTCCATTCCTATTGGCCGGCGACAGCCCATGACGTAATGGGGCGCGACCCCGGAAGTATAAAAGGCACGCCTAGCGAAACAGTCAGTATCTTTTTGTCTTTCGGGACTGTCGTGTGTAGCCTCTGTTATTCAGCAAACAGTAAGAAAGCAATCATGTCTTCTGAGAGTGTTTGCTAAGGAGAAGCGCTTTAGGAAGTGTGTGGACCCGTGTCCAAGGTTTCTGACACCGGAGGACACACACAACCTTTGCGTGTTTTGTCTGGGCGAAGAGCACGCACGGACAGTGCTCAAGGGTGCTGTCTGCATTAACTCTGAGCATCTCCCTGTGAAGACGCTCCGTTCCCGTCTGGCCCTCTTCCCGAGGGGGGAGGCGCCGGCGCCTGTGCCCGGTGGTTCCGGCCCCGCTCGTGCCGAGGCAGAGCGGCAGCTGAGATCATGGGGATTGCAGGTGGAGCTCGCCGCGGAGTTTGAGGGGGGGGTAAACTTTTCTCAGCCTCCAGCGGCGGCTGACGAGGATGCGCTCCTGGATGACGATGATGTCTTGTCTTTGACATCGTCGGATCCAGGAGCCAGTGCTCTTCTGGCTGCTAGCCCCAGACAGCAGGAGATGGCGGTGGAGGAAGAAGCGGTGGCTCCCGTGGCTCCCTCCAGGCCTCCCTGCCCAGCATATGCAGAGTTACTGGAGGTTATGGATCGCGCCTCGGGCAGGCTGCAGCTGCCCTGGGGACGTTCTTTCCGGCCATAACCCCGTAACTCCGGTGAGCCTTCCATTCCTTCCCAATCTTCACGTTGAGATCGAGAGGGCATGGAAGCACCCATACTCGGCCAGGATTCATCTGCATCAGTGGTGTAATTTCGCTGATGTGGAGGAATTAGGCCAGCATGGGTATGTGATGATGCCGCCTATTGACGAGACGTTTGCAAACTATCTTGTCACGGGCAGTGCACCGTCACTTAAAGCTCCGGTCCTGCCGTCTCAGCTGTTGAAAACGATATCACGTTTAAACGGCAGGGCATATGCTGTAGCGGGTCAGGCTGGTGCAGCCCTGCACACGGTGGCTGTGTTGCAGGCCTATCAGGCTGATCTGCTCAAAGACCTGGATCAGGGGCAGGGTTTGTCCCCTGAAGCGGTAGAAGAGCTGCGCCGGACCACGGATCTCGCTCTACGGGCTACCAAACAGACGGCGTCATCGATTGGGAGATAGATGGCGGCAATGGTGGCCATTGAGCGGCATCTGTGGTTAAACCTGGCAGAGAAAGTTTTCTCCTCGATGTCCCGGTCTCACCCTCTGAGCTTTTCGGCACCTCAGTTGAAAGAGAGGCGAGGGCGCGCTCGGCAGCGTTTAAGACCTGCATACCGCTTCTGTCCGGTCCTGGGCCCAGACAACCGGGAGGTCCTGGCCCGTCTCGAGCTGAGGCTCAGAGGCAGGGCCAGAAAGCTAGTGTCGCTGCTCGAGTGCCTCCTCCCCCACGGAGCAAGTCACAGAAGCGGCGCGACAACAGGAGGAAGAAGTTAGATCTAAGGCAGGTGATCGAGCACAGGCGCCAGCAGCGCCGGTGATTGATCGTCTCTTTGGGCTAATTACATCTGCCCTCGCCCTTCTTCCTCTGCCTCCCGGCATATGTTTTTTAAAATTTTAAGCTGTCAACATGCTCGGGCATTTTAACGGTCAGGCTAGTGGTCGAGCCCATGATGATACGTTTTCTGAAGGCCCACCTTCTGGCTTGATAGTGAAAATGATGCTTTTTCGGCTGCAAAACCATGGATTTTCTTCCTAAGAAGCAAGACAGAGGAATCTTTGGTCTTCTTCTAGCTGCAGGAAGGTGAGCAAGGTCTATATTTATGTTTTATATGTTGACCTTGTTTTTCCTGTATAGCTTTCCTGAGCATGTAACAGTAAAGAAAGGGATTTAATGGGTTAAAACTGAAGTGCTAGGTTGGCTGTGTATGATTCAGCGGGCTGTTTTTTGGCCGCTGATTAGCCTCCTTTGTGTTTTAAGAAGCTTCTCAGCTAGCATGTATATGTAGCATGAGTTGGCGCTTTATTACTTCAGTTTTGTTTTGTCCGGATGGCTTTTCTGCCGCCTGACATTACGTAGCTTGTGAGCTTCGTTTCTTTCTCTTTCCATGAGATTTGGAGATGAAGCCCAGGCTCAGATGCAGCTAGGCTAGAGCTAGGGTGTTTTTTTATCAGAACTGTTTGTATTAACCATCCCTTGTATAGTTCCTAGTTCTAGTTTTCTCCTGAGGGAGTTGTTAGGCCGTATGCCCATTTTTTCCCCTCTGTTTATGTAGGTGCAGATGGTTATTTGACAGCTAGGTTGTAGACTGTTTCTGACCTCCCTTATGTTGTTTCTCAGGTGGTAGGCCCTTATCTTTGCTTAGATAAGTTATGCATTTTTCGCTAGGCCCCACTAATTAGAACTTTATTCATGCTATGAATTTGTTCTCCCTGGGCCACTTGTAATTTTTCAAGTTTGGGTTGACGATGCTAGTTTTTTAGCTTTCGTCCTCAGGGGCTCAGCACAGATCTCTTTCTGTTTATGAGAACATTTATCCTATATTTATTTAGGATAGCATGTGTTTCAAAGCCTTTTCGCTTTAAAGTTCTAATTACCACCGCCCTACATTCACGTATGTGAGCTTACTTATTGCTGCCACAGGTTAGCACCTGCTATCATGATGGTAGGCCTTCATTCGGCCTCTGTTTACAGCATGGTGACTATTTTCCCTAGTAAAATAGGAATATTGTGTGTCACTGAGTGCTTTTGGCTAAGTTCATATCTCACAGACAGGCAGCAGTTTATTAGCATTGACAAATTCAATTCTCATTCTGTCATCTTTTCCTGTGGAGTGCCTCAAGGATCTGTCCTTGGTCCACTTTTATTTTTAATCTACACACTTCCCCTAGGTCAGATCATCCGGCACCATGGCTTTAATTTCCGTAGTTATGCTGACGACACACAAATTTATTTTACTGTACAGTCTAATTCTGTTTTTCCTTCCTCTTCTTTAACATCTTGCTTACACGATCTCAAAATATGGATGGCTCAAAACTACTTTAAGTTGAATATGGAAAAAACTGAAATTCTGCTAGTAGGCCCTAAATCCCTTCATCTTACCCAACATGACTTTTCTATTAACATTGACGGTGTTCTAGTTCAACCCTCTTCCACTATACGAAACCTCGGTGTGTTGTTTGATTCTAGGCTATGTTTTGAACCCCATATCAATCAGCTTGTCAAGTCCTGTTTCTTCCATCTTCACAACATTGTCCGTTTAAGACCCTCACTAAATTTCAAAGATGCGGAAACTGTTGTTCATGCTTTTATACCTTCACGTCTAGATTATTGCAATTCCTTGTTTTATGGTCTACCCAAAAAAGTCATAAATCGCTTGCAGTTCATCCAGAATTCAGCTGCTCAGGCCCTCACTTTTACCAAAAAATCAGCTCACATCACCCCTATCTTACAGCAACTACACTGGCTCCCTGTTAGTTACTGCATCTAGTTTAAGATTCTTGCTCTAGTTTTCAAGGCTCGTCATGGTTTAGCACCTTCTTATCTCTCCGAATTGATTATCCCCTATGTCCCTGCCCGTACTCTGAGATCGAGCTCTGAAAACTTACTTGCAGTACTCAAGTTCCGTCTATCTAGTGTGGGTGGTAGGGCTTTCAGCATATCAGCTTCTAAGCTCTGGAACAATCTACCACAAGACCTTCATGATGTCTCTTCTCTTCAGACCTTTAAAACTGCTCGCAAAACTCACTTATTCACATTATGTTTTGTTAATTGATTATCTGTCTCAATTTTCCAGCTCTATGCTTGTTTTTGTAAGTTTAATGTAGATTAACTTTCTTTGTCTGTTCCATCTGGTCGATCACGTGTTATATACTGACTGTATACTTGTAAATGTATTCATGTTATCTAGCAACTTCATGTAAAGCGTCCTTGGGTTCTTGAAAGGCGCTAAATAAATAAAACATATTATTATTATTATTATTATTATTCTAAGTCGTTCATTTTTTTAGAGGCAGCTTACATCGTCACTACATTGAATATGCACAAAGAACAAGTAGTAGTAGTAGTCGTCTGGTTTATTAGAAGCAGAAACCGTTCTTTGTTAGAAGAAGAAACCTCATTGCTTGACTGGCTAACGTACCCTCTGCTGTCTCTGTTATGGACAGAAGGGTCGGAGACAACGGAATACGGGTAGGTGGTGTTTATTGGACAGACAGCAGTAACAGACAGTGATGCAGGTGAGTAAATAGCAGATATGACGTTGGAATAATGATAATGGGAAGGTTGATACTGTCCTTTGTTTTGCAGGAGTGAAGATCGTGGATGGTAGCAAACTGAAGAGCTGGAAGGAGGAGTGACGAAGATCGGAGAAGCACACTGAGACGAGACCACAGGAGGGAACAGGAAACACGCTGGAATGGAGACGGTGAGTAACGAAGGAGTCCTTGAGGTAAGCATAAAGAGAGTCCTAATGCAAACGAGAACGGACCACTGAGGGAGGTGAGGGGTGTGTTTATGTACTTCTGTGATGAAGAGTAAATGGCTTGCAGGTGCGGGTGATTACAGAGTGGTGGAGTGAGTGCAGGTGATGGCCCAGGAGGATTATGGGAGATGATGTCCAGAACTGACGGGAACTCTGACAGTGCCTCTCCCTCCTGGAAGGCGCGTCCACGCGCCATAGATGGAACAACCGGGGAGGGGGGGTGGGCGCCCTGGAGACCTACAGGCAGATGAGGGTGGAGGTGCAGACCGGTACGGAGGTCTCCAGGGCGGGTCCAGGAGCTCTAGGCGCCATGGCGGGTCGGGAGCCTCGGAGAGCCACGGCGGGTCGGGACCTTCGGGACGCCATGGCGGATTGGGAGTTTCGGGACCTTCAGGACGCCATGGCGGGTATATGGCCCTCCAACAAAAATTTCTTTGGGAGGATCCGCACTTGCAGGAGCTGGAGCGGATTCTGAAGCAGGATCGTGGAATGGAGCGGGCTCGTGGAGTGGAGCGGGCTCTGGTGCAGAGTCTGGAGCTGACTCGTGGGCTGGAGCGGGCTCTGGTGCAGAGTCTGGAGCTGACTCTGGGACTGGAGCGGAGTCTGGAGCTGAATCGGGGACTGGAGCAGAGTCTGGAGCTGACTCAGGGACAGGCGCAGAGTCTGGAGCTGACTCGGGGACAGGTGCGGAGTCTGGAGCTGAATCAGGATTCCAGGACATCCCCTCATACTCCACTAGTAGGCCAAGGGGCACAAGTGTGGGAGCAATAACGGCTGAGGGCTCAGTTGAGGCGGCGTCCATCCTGAATGAGGGCTCATACGTGGTGGCGGCCATATTAACTGAGGGCTCAGGTGCGGCAGCGGCCATTTTGTCTGAGGGCTCAGGCGTGGCGGCGGCCATCTTGCGACGAGGCTCTGAAGTGGTGGCGGCCATCTTGCAACGAGGCTCTGAAGTGGCGGCGGCCATCTTGGGGCGAGGCTCTGAAGTGGCGGCGGCCATCTTGCGTCGAGGCTCTGAAGTGGCGGCGGCCATCCTGTGACTTCGGGGATATACAGGCAGGCAGGAATGGACAGATTCGTTGGAGGGGTATGTGGAGGGAACCGGCGGAAGGTGAGCTGACCGGGCCACGTGTGTTTCTGATGGGACTGGATGAGGAGGATACTTTTCTTTAACTTCTTCCACTTCAAAATTAGAACCATTTAAATAGAGAATAAGATCAATAGACTCGACTAGAGAGAAATAACAAGCAGGTTCAATATAGCGAATAGTAGGGATGCACCGATACCATTTTTTAAGAACCAAGTACGAGTACCGATACTTTTTTCTAGTACTCGCCGATACCGATACCGATGCCTATACATTTATTCATTTCTCTCTCTTTTTTTTTTTTTTTTGATGTTGCAGTTTTCCAAGCACAACACAGTGAGACTAATGAATGTAGGACAGCTTCTTTATTATTACTCTAATGAAAAAAGTAATAACTTTTATGTGCTTGTCACAAACTTAAAGAACAAATTTTTCACAGTGTCTCTCACAAGTTATTTAACATATTTTGTTGTTTTATTAACATTAATGACAAATATAGGCTACGGTCCCTTTAAGACCGAATCCATGGATACTGACACATATCCTGTTTTCACCCAAATGTTTACGTCCACTTAAGCCATAACCGACTGTATTTACGTGAGATACTCCACACGATGGACATTTTGACAACTATGTGTGCATTTGACCGTTCAGGCGCGAGGAGAACTGATCGCGCGCTGTCTGAGAGAACTGGGATCGCGCGCGAGAGAGAGCGCTTCTGGTCTGTGTCATTCAGCGCGATTCCGCCTATCCCGCCTTCATTAATCAATAACGAATTGTGATTGAAAGCATGCAGTTCGCAATGTGTGGGTTGTCATCATTCATTTTGAAGTATTCCACACCTCTGAGGCTGACACTGTTTCTGCTGCTGCCGCTGGTGTATCTGTGCACGGAAAATTCTGTCAGTTACGTCACGTGAGGTATCGGTCTTTGGTATCGGGGGTATTTTTACAAGTACGAGTACAAGTACATGGAACTGGTATCGGTATCGGTGCATCCCTAGCGAATAGTATCCTTATCCAGTCCCATCAGAAAACAACCTCACCGCTAGATGCCGCTAAAATGTACACACTGCACCTTTAAGAGAATTAAATATCAGTCAGTTTTATTTTGAAATAGTTTCCCATTCTCTTTTTGGCAAATTTTATGATGTTTGCCAAAAAGAGAATGGAAAAACTCAATACTGAAAAAGCTTGGAGACCACATAGAATTTATAATGATAAAATTAGTTAAAATAAATAAATAAATCATGCCCTTTTTTTTTTTTTTTTTTTTTTTTTTTTTTTAAACAATAAAATAACAGTTATATAAATTTATTTTAATTTAAATTCATTATTCGATTTTCAAATTGCAATTCTGCATCCTTTTTGGTACCTCAAGTTCAATAATTGAGTTTTAATTGAAAAGGTATTCTCAATTCACTTCTGAATTTCACATATCCAAAAAAGCCAAAAACTGATTCGTAAAATCTGTTAAATGATTTGATGAATCAAAAATGTTTTGATATCTTTTTGTCATGAGATAATATTTGTATGAATTGGACAAAAGGACTATCAAGAGTTTGAAAAAGTAGGCTCAAGACAATTCAAAATGGAATGGTTATAGACAGATATGGAACACCACGCCAATAGATTCACACAAACTCAAGGATTCAGAGGGAAAAAAAGAGAATTTTGATTACCCAAGAGAATATCAACCCAAGTCTGGTGTATCTGAAATACTTTTAGAGAAGAAAAAAAAAAAAATATTGATACAAAAATATTTTTTAAAAAAAATACACAATATTTTCCATAACCATGAGTGGATATTTGATGTTGATTTTTTATTCCTTTGGCAGGTAGCTGTGTTATAAACATGATAACGCGCAGTGGGCCGATGATTCAAGGCCCTATCCATATACTTGGCGCTTTGGCTTTAGCATGAGTTTGTGTAAAGTATTGCAGGAATAGATGCCGACACTCTTTGATGTTGAATGTTTGAAACGCTGTCCAGATCCCCCCTGATCCAGCCCAGTACAGCGAAACCCCTCAGATCACAGCATAAAAGCTCAAACCTAAAAAAAAAAACCCAAACATTTTTTATCCCTCTTTTTGGATTTCCATTCATCCTTACCCATCTACCCACTCAGCCCTCTCTCTCTCAATCTTGACTTTTTGTTGTTTCTTTCAAAGGCGGTCACAGCAATTCTCAAGCGCAAAATCCCCATTAAGCTTCAAAGCTCCGTTTACTCCTCCCTCTTCAACATGCGCATATATGTGTGCATATGTGTGATAGAACACTTTACTGGAAGGTGTTCAGCTCATAAGCATGTAACTAGGTAAACACACACACACTCACTTAAGAAGCGAATGTTACCTTTAGCAATCTCGTAATTACTGATTAATGGGTCTATTTAAGATTTAATTTTACCTCAAGGCTCTTTCATAGGAATAAGTTTGTCTTAAAGGGTTAATCCAGACAAAAATGAAAATTCTGTCATCATTTACTCACCATCATGTCATTCCAAACCTGTATGCTTTCATTCTTCCATGGAACATCAAAAAATATATTTTGGTAACACTTTGCAATAAGGTTCATTAGTTAACATTAGCTAACTACATTATTTAACATCAACTAATAATGAACTGCACTTCTACAGCATTTATTAATCTTTGTTAATGTTAATTTCAACATTTACTAATACGTTATTATAATCTTGTTAACATTAGTTAATGCACTGTGAACTAACAGGAACAGACAATGAACAACTGTATTTTCATTAACTAACATTAAGGAAGATTAGTAAATACAGTAACAAATGTATTGCTCATGGATAGTTCATGTTAGTTAATACTTGAACCTTATTGTAAAGTGTTACTGATATTTTTCAAAAAGGTGTTTCTTTGTCCATACAACAGAATGTTTGTGTGGAATGTGTGTGTTAAGTTTGGAAGGACATGAGGGACAAGAAGGACATGGGAATTGTAACACCCGAATTCGGGAAATGTTGGGACGTTTTTTAAATTTGAACAGAATGAAAACTAAAAGACTTTCAAATCACATAAGCCAATATTTTATTCACAATAGAACATAGATAACAAAATAAATGTTTAAACTGAGAAATTTTACAATTTTATGCACAAAATGAGCTCATTTAAAATTTGATGCCTGCTACAGGTTTCAAATTAGTTGGGACGGGGGCATGTTTACCATGGTGTAGCATCTCCTCTTCTTTTCAAAGCATCGAGGTTATGAGTTTCTGGAGTTTTGGTGATGAAATTTGGTCCCATTCTTGCCTGATATAGGTTTCCAGCTGCTGAAGAGTTTGCGGTCATCTTTGATGTATTTTTCTCTATAGGTGAAAGATCTGGACTGCAGGCTAATTCAGCACCCGGACTCTTCTACGACGAAGCCATGCTGTTGTAATAGCTGCAGTATGTGGTTTTGCATTGTCCTGCTGAAATACACAAGGCCTTCCCTGAAATAGACGTCATCTGGAGGGGAGCATTTTTTGCTCTAAAACCTTTATATAACTTTCAGCATTCATAGTGCCTACCCAAAACATGCAAGCTGCCCATACCGTATGAACTTATGCACCCCCATTCCATCACAGATGCTGGCTTTTGAACTGAACGCTGATAACACGCTGGAAGGTCTCCCTTTTCTTTAGCCCGGAGGACACGACATCCGTGATTTCCAACAAGAATGTCAAATTTGGACTTGTCTGACCATAGAACACTTTTCCACTTTGAAACAGTCCATTTTAAATGAGCCTTGGCCCACAGGACACGACGGCACTTCTGGACCATGTTCACATATGGCTTCCTTTTTGCATGATAGAGCTTTAGTTGGCATCTGCAGATGGCACAGCGGATTGTGTTTACCGACAGTGGTTTCTAGAAGTATTCCTGGGCCCATTTAGTAATGTCATTGACACAGTAATGCCGACGAGTGATGCAGTGTCATCTGAGGGCCCGAAGACCACGGGCATCCAATAAAGGTCTTCGGTCTTGTCCCTTACGCACAGAGATTTCTCCAGTTTCTCTGAATCTTTTGATCATGTTATGCACTGTAGATCATGAGATTTGCAAAGTCTTTGCAATTTGACGTTGAGGAACGTATTCCACAATCTTTTTACGCACTCTTTCACAGCTCTGCCCATCTTTACTTCTGAGAGACTCTGCCTCTCTAAGACATCCCTTTTATAGCTAATCATGTTACAGACCTGATATCAATTAACTTAATTAGTTGCTAGATGTTCTCCCAGCTGAATCTTTTCAAAATTTCTTGCTTTTTCAAGTGCCAAATTTTTTGAGACCTTTTTGATAATAACTTTTTTGAGCAGGCATCAAATTTGAAATTAGCTCATTTATTGGATAAAAGTGTAAAAACATTTAGAGTCTATGTTCTATTGTGAATAAAATATTGGCTCATGTGATTTGAAAGTCTTTTAGTTTTCATTTTATTCAAATTTAAAAAACATCCCAACATTTCCGGATGTCACATGTCTTGTGTTTCTGTTCTCCCTGTGACCTAGTTTTCCCCAGTCTGATTAGTTTATTTCATCCACCTGTGTCTGGTTAATTAACTCATCTCCTTGTTTAGTTCCCTTTGTTAGTCTTGTGTATATATACCCAGTGTTCTCCTTCACTCCTTGTCCGTTCTCTTTTACGTTTGTATGCTGTCACCACCCTGTTGGAATCTCCTGTGTTTAATTAAAGTATTACTCGTATCCTCATCTTCGTCTTTGTCGTGCTTTGATATCCAGCTACTGTAACACCGGAATTCTGTTTTGTTTTGGGTGAACTGTCCCTGTAAGGTGGATGTTTGTGTGTAATTTCTGCACAACTACCATTACCAAACAAGTAACAATAATGACAGGTTTACTCAATACTTTCTGCCATTGGTTGAGCAAAGGTTTGATGGAGTTGCAGAGCCACAGTGTTTACATATTTTTTTTTTTTTTTTTGTGAGGAATCAGCCTATAAATGGCTTACTTACACTTGTCTCTGCATATTAAGCTGGGATAGAAGAAAATGACACACTTCAGCTCTAACTCTGATCCATGTGAGCGTGAAGTATGTTTGAGATCCAGATCCTGTATAGTTCATTCTAATGTGATTCTTTAGGAAACAGCTGTTCAGAGTGTAAGACCATTACTCATACTCTCAATGTTACTATATCCACCCAAATACGAATTTCTCCATCTCTATTCCTCTTTTTTCATCTTATTGTGCCTGTTCCCCATTCTCATCTCTTCCCCCCACCTCTTCTCCCTGCTCTTATTGATATGAATGATAAATGTATTTCTTAATGATCTTTCTGTCTGATCTTTCTGCAAGAGCAACAATTCTCATTAAGGATTAATCTCAAAGTTTTCTACACACAACACATGCATGAGCAGTACTCAAACCACACACAAACAATTGTACATGCACCAACTTTACCTAAGAGCCAATTAAATGAATTCAGCTCATAAGCCAATTAAATGCATGAAGCATCAGCTGAAGATCAAGTCAAATCCTACAAAGACTGATGGAAATGAAGATGAGAGGCAGAGACAGATTTCCAAGTAATGATTGTTACATTTAAGACTAACTGAATGTTTCCATGACAGAACATGTTTTTCACCAGTGAATGAATGAGAGTTGATAAATGACTGAGCATGTCAGTGAATCAGTGAATAACTGGAGACACTTATTTAATGAATCTATTAGCTATTTACATTGCAGAGCTTACATGTTTACATCTGAACACAATACTGAGCCGGCATTCTGACGTAGAACCTGGAAGCGCTGCAACGTAAATAGCATAGCAGAATTACAGGGGAGAGACAAATTTGTTCAATAAAGTTGATATTTTTGTTTTGTTTTTACACACAAAAAGTATTCTCGTCGCTTCATAATATTAAGGTTGAACTACTAGTCATGTTGACTATGTTAACAATGTTTTTACTACTTTTCTGGACCTTGAATGTGGAAATTTCGTTGCTTTCAATGGAGGATAAAAAAACCTCTCGAATTACATTAAAAATATCTAAAATTGTGTTCCGAAGATGAACAAATGTCTTACGGGTGTGGAACGACATGAGGCTGAGTAATTAATGACAGAAATTTCATTTTTGGGTGAACTAACCCTTTAAGTTCTGTATCAGTTATGACCAATTAAGTGGTTTAGCCCCTGTGTATTTAAATGGTTTAGCCCCTGTGTATTTAACCAATTTCTATCGCCCTACAATCAATCATGCTCTTTTAGATCACAAAACTCTGGGCTTTATGATTGTACCTAGGATATCTAATTTCACTAAAGGAGGGGGAGCATTTTCACATTTGGCTCCCAAACTCTGGAATAGCCTTCCTGATCATGTTATGGGCTCAGACTCACTCTCTCAGTTGAAATCTAACCTTGTACCTAGGGCTGGGCAATTTTTCCGATTTTTCGATTAATTCGAATTTAATGTTTTGCCTCGATTTTATTATTTTTAAATTGAGAAATCACGATTTTGAATAAAAATGTTAGCAAACGTTACAATTAGACGTTGACAATACAGCAATGATAACCGTTAAGAGAAGAAAATGATCCGATGCGCCTGATTAACTGCTCTCATGTGACACTCTATGAATGAAGAACACATCATTAGTCTTGAGCTCAGAAATGCGTTATTGCGTTGAAAAAATGAGACGTGGGCAGTGGAATGGGAAAAGAGCGAAGTTATTAAACGCACGTTGAATTTTTTTTTAACTTGACCGCCACATTTTTAGAATGCCGTTTCATGGGTGAGACGCTGAAAAAGACGCGAGACACGAGTGCAACACCAAAACATAAAAATAGCGCAATGGAATGCAAAAACCTGTAAAGAACTACTACTGTATGTTTGATATTTCATGTTTGCATGATGGTGACAGGCTGAAAGCTGCTGTTATTTTCTGTTTTTACAAAGCATTTGCTGTTAATAATAGCCTATTACTGGTGTTATTTATTGCTATTACTTTGTGGCTAAGAAATATTTAGCATTTTTCTTATTTTAAATTATTTCTGAGTATATCCGTTTTTTAAGTCGTGACGTAAGGAACGCCGTTTCTGGGTCCAAGCCTCAACTCGTTTCACTTGAGAATGGCATCTCCACGGCCGTTTATGAATGCTATTTATTCATATTAAACATTTAACATTTAAAAGTTAAACATTTAAAATACTTACAGTCTACACAACAGTCTCCATGCTCACAGCGTCGCAGACATTAATATTTTAACGATTTATAAAAGATGAATCACTGTCTGGCCATCTGAGATTTTAGTATGGAGATAAAGGTTATGATTATAATTTTTTGGAAGTATTACACCACACCGTGTGTGTATATTAGCACCATTTGTTGTTTTCTTGTGGTATGAGATACAGCGTTTGGACCCGGAAGCGCTGCAGCGTGATGTCAGACTTAACAACCAAATAGGATGTTTAAGATAAGTTTGTCATATTTATTGCATATTTTCTGCAAAGGTATTTAACAAATAAGTCATTTGTTTTACATTTATACCATGTTGATCACTTCAGGTGTGCTGCACTTGGAACAGAACTTTAACCAGATGGTTAATAAAGAGAATGTTACTTAAATCATATTGTAGATAAGTTTTTTTAATTGACAAACATAAAAAATAAATAAATAAATAAAAAAATTGAAATTGTGAATCTGTCAATTGTTCTGAAAAAAATTTAGATTTTTTTGCTAAATCGCCCAGCCCTACTTGTACTCTGGTTGACAGCAGATCACTCTAAATTGTAATGCTGACATACATTTTCTGTAAAGCTGCTTTGAAATGATATGTATTGTGAAAATCACTATACAAATAAATGTGATTTGAACTGAATTGAATTGACAGCCCCTGATCACATCATGCTTTCATTGTATTGAAAAGTGCAGCAGGAACAAATTTATCCTTTTGGGTTCTATAGAAGAAAATAATTCAAACAGGTTTGGAACAAGTGAGTAAAGATAGAACGTGAGCGCTCCAGAGTGGGCATGTTTTAGCCCCGGAGCAGATTCAGAGCGTTGGTGTTCTCATTGGCTCCAAGATCACTCTGATACTACTCCATCACGAATATAAAATATAAGCGATAAGTGGAAAACCTGGAGTGCAGCTGGAATGGAGTGATTAGAGAGCACTTTGAGTGAGAGAGAGAGAATTGCTGTTATCCCGTTTGGCTCACATATTCTGGAAAATGATGACAGAATTTTCATTTCTGGGGAAACTAGCCCTTTAAGCTCAAGTGATTCTACTGATCTATTTCATGTGAATGTTGTTCTACGGTTCATTTTCAAAGCACAGAAAAGCACTTCAAGCACAGATAAGGCTCCCTCACTTTCCATGAGTCTGTGTTATTGTTATTCATTGCAGTCTGATCTTATTCTATCTCCAAAGTTCACTCTTGTGTTCATAAAGTGTCTTCAGATAGTAGTGAAAGGCAGATAATGGACAAAAGAGATTATTAGATGCAAAGGATGGAAAACAAGCCAAGAGGAATAGAATGATAATAAAAAAGTAAAGACTGAGAAGGTGTGAGGCACATCAGAAGACCATCTGGCTTTGATTTAATGTGTCCTGAATGGCCTCCCTTCAAAGATCCAATTTACGAAATGCTCTTTCCCTTATCTTGCTATTCCTCTTCCTGTCCTGCGCTCAAAAAAGAGAAAAAAAAGGCTGCGAACAAACAAAGTCACATGAAAACCAAATAAGAAATGGCTCAAAACGAGAGATGTTACAGAAAGACAAGCTTTCAGCAAGGAAACCTTTTCAAGTATATTAGACTGCTACTTCAGCATATCCCTCTCTTTCACATTCTGCCATCTTTACTCTCTCCATATCTCCTCTCCTGGAGTAGAGAAGCATTTTCTTCAAATTTGCACTTTTGTGGGTACATCTAAAGAAGACTTCAGCAACTTTCATTTGTACAGAAAACCCTAAAGGCACAGTTGATCAGATCATATCAGATCTGGCACATACGCAAAGTGAATTTCTGCTCAAAATGTGATGATTTATTATGTAATATTTTCATGCTTTCAAGGTGAAGTGTCTCTTTTTTCAGTGTTAAAACACTTTCTCCTACCCCAGTGTGATGTGCAGAGACAACTACTGTAAAGAAGCCATTTGCAGGTTGACTTCCTGAAGAGTGTGAACCATGGGAACATTGGGTTAAGGACCACTGTGCTATTTTTTATGCATTTCTATTGGGTGTTGCCAATTATGGAAGCCCACTTACAGTATGCACACACACACACACACACACATATATATATATAAATGGCTAGTGGTTTTCCAAAGTTATTAGCCACTCAACATTTTCACTGGCCACAATTTTGACAACGATACCATGTGGAAAAACTGCCATACAGATATTTTTAATATTATCTCATAATTTTGGCTTTCACTTTAAGACCTGATGCACGGATCCATTATACTGTTACAGATGCGTTTTCTTTCTCAACTGTTTAAGTTCACGTAAAACGTAACTGACTGTGTTTACATGAGTACTCGCCAAGACCGGTATTTTGACATTATTTTATGTGTATTTGACTGTTTAAATGCAATAAGCAGCAGCAAAAAAAAAAAAAAAAACACCTCAATTTGTTTTTTTGACAACACTACATTGCAGTTTTTATTTCCGATGCCTTTTTAAAAGACTACAATTGAAAAATGTATATATTATATATAAAATTCAACACACCAAAGTGGCTAGAAGGAGTGACTCAGTTACACACCACTACTGAAATCCATCTGCATTTAGCTGGTGTTAATGTCATGCCCTGTATTAATACACATTTTTGTGTACACATCACTAACGCATGGCATAAGCTGATTGGCCTCTGCTGATTATGTAGCCATTGAGATTGCTTGCTCAACATTTAAATATTCTTGTTCATTGTTTGCTGTAAGCTGGTCCTGCAGTGCACTCTGAAACCTTCCACCTCCCCCAGCTCCACCTGCCTAGATATGTTACAGGATTTATGGTATGTGTATTCATGCAGCAGCAACGCATGTACAGAAAAATATACAGTGACAATGCTTTTAGTTACAATTATTTTAGTTATTTTTAAGTACTTTATTACTGTAAACTTTTTATATAGTTTTAACTTTTTTTTTTTTTTTTATCAAGGCACTGCTTTGTCATATTTTTATTTGGAATGCACAATTGTATCTATAATTCAGATTAATTCTCTTCATCCAAAAGTATTATTCTAAAGGTTGTAAAAAAGGTTGTAGAGTACTCTGTTCCTTAGATATCACAAACTACATTTGCATACTATTGTCATTCATTCAGCTTACTTAATGCTGATGACATAACCTACAGTATATGCATTTCAACACTCTGCATAATAAAATCAAATCTTTTTTGTTTTGAGCTGTGTGCAGTGACCGTTAAAGCTCTGGGCTCACTTCATTGCATGGAGGTGGTTTTCAGCTTTGGCATCGACAGGTCTTTCTCTTTCTCTCCCAAAATGTGAAAAACACTGCAACCAGTGCATCTTCTTATAAAAGACATGCTTGTTGGTGACAGTTGCTATGGGCACTACCAAATCACATGTCATTTACAGTTACCATCTCTCCCACTGCATTGCTCTTTTGCCTTTTCTACCACCCTATACACTCCCCCACCCCTCCTCTTCTCCTCTTCATGCACATAACATTTGTTCTGACACTCTTCAGGTCAGTATAATCTGGTGTTAAGACATCTCGTTTACTAAGGTGATGACTGTTGGAAGAGATTCCACTGGTGAAATACTGCAGGCAGAAGAATTCATCCTGGCTAATTGGATGGTGTCTGATCATATGGTGAAACTAGCTCTGCTCTGCTATTATGGTATTACTACTGTAAAATTTCTATGATGACAAAAGAGACTTATGGGAATCTGAAATATGGCCATTTTGGGCATGATAAACCAGAGTTGCCGAGTCAGTCACATAAATATAACACAAATAAAAAGTGCTTCAGTGTACTAAATTGCCAAAATTATTGGGACACCCCTCCAATTCATTGAATTGAGGTGTTCCAATCACTTCCATGGTTACATGTGTATAAAATCAAGCACCAAGGCATGCAGACTGCTTCTACAAACATTTGTGAAAGAATGGGTCGCTCTCAGGAGCTCAGTGAATTCAAGCGTGGTACTGTGATAGGTTGCCACCTGTGCAATAAGTCCATTCGTGAAATGTCCTCACTACTAAATATTCCAGGGTCAATGGTATCATTAAGCGGAAGCAATTGGGAACAACAGCAACTCAGCCATGAAGTGGTAGGCCATGTAAAATCACAGAGCAGGGTCAGCGCATGCTGAGGCGCACAGTGCGCAGAAGTCGCCAACTTTCTGCAGAGTCAATAGCTACAAACCTCCAAACTTCATGTGGCCTTCAGATTAGCTCAAGAACAGTGCATAGAGAGCTTCATGGAATGGGTTTCCATGGCCAAGCAGCTGCATCCAAGCCTTATATCACCAAGTGCAATGCAAAGCGTCGGATGCAGTGGTGTAAAGCATGCCGCCACTGGACTCTAGAGCAGTGGAGACGTGTTTTCTGTAGTGACGAATCACGCTTCTCTGTCTGGCAATCTGATGGACGAGTCTGGGTTTGGCGGTTGCCAGGAGAACGGTACTTGCCTCACTGCATTGTGCCAAGTGTAAAGTTTGGTGGAGGGGGGATTATGGTGTGGGGTTGGTTTTCAGGGGTTGGGCTTGGCCCCTTAGTTCCAGTGAAAAGAACTCTTAATGCTTCAACATACCAAGACATTTTGGACAATTTCATGCTCCCAACTTTGTGGGAACAGTTTGGGGATGGCCCCTTCCTGTTCCAACATGACTGCGCACCAGTGCACAAAGCAAGGTCCATAAAGACATGGATGAGCGAGTTTGGTGTGGAGGAACTTGACTGGCCTGCAAAGAGTCCTGAACTCAACCCGATAGAACACCTTTGGGATGAATTAGAGTGGAGACTGCGAGCCATAATATATATATAAAGTAGTAAATTATGTTTTTTTCGTGCAAACAAAGCACTCGTGGCGCTTCATAAAATTGAGGTTAAACCACTGCAGTCACATGGAGTACTTTAATGATGTCTTTCCTACCTTTCTGGGCCTTGAAAGTTGTACAGTAGATGCGTTGGATTTCGGAAGGACAGAAAGCTCTCAGATTTCATTAAAAAATATCTTCATTTGTGTTCCGAACATGAACTAAGGTCTTACGGATGTGGAACGACACGAGGGTGAGTAATTAATGACAGAATTTTCATTTTTGCATGAACTAATCCTTTAAGAAACATCCCAGAGGCCTGACTGGCATGCAATAGTGTACTAGTGCAAGTAATAGTGTACTAATCTTGATCATTTCAAGAGATTTATGACACTGAAATATGACTGAGATTTCAGGCTATTGTGCAAAATGCTGTGGGGCATTTGATAAACAGGCAATAACAACAGTGACCAATAAATTCACCAAGCCTTTGTTTTAAATAATATCAACATACTGAGAGCAGCTCAAAGAAGCTCAAATCCTGTTCCACATAATACAATTTAAATATGTTCTGACTGGCTTTAATTGTGTGACCTTAAAAAGTATCTTTGGATTTGGCATGGACAGACAAAACTCTAGTAATGTACCTTATTTTCTGTTCTCCAGGCCTGATTATTAGTCAACATTCTTTAAAAAAAGTCCCTTTCCTTTGAAATATCTGTATGCGCTTGACTACTGTTGGTTGAGATAGTGTCAGATCACTATAAAAAGGTGCCTTTATGTCTTAGGAACCTCTGATCCCTTGAGCTTCTGTGGATTTTTGAAACAGCGACACTGTCAAAGGCCTCGTCTGATACAAAAGAAGTAGAAGTCTTTAGAAGTCAGGGAGCCTCAAAGCCTAAATGTGTTCTCAGTTGACACAGGTAAACATAAAATCAGATTGTATTCAACACAAAATACATGAGATAAAACAAAACATTTGTGAAAGGGTGAAATCTCTTTTCCAACATTTCAACGTATACCAACCATACCTTAACATTTGACCAAGGTGTTGCAATTCCTGGAGAAAGCCATTCGTTAGCATTCCCATTCAGACACAACCACTTTTGAATGGTCGTCAATGAAAATAAAATTTGTATGTGTATTTATATCATGAAAAGCAGGTGATAACAAGCCAACCTGTGACTCTCAGGTGTGCTATTAAAGCAGTCAACACCTAAAGGATCAGTATTGCACCTACCTTTACACCACGAACTCTGAACTCAGTTAGTGCTCTGTGCATTTTGGTTGCAGCGGTGGGGAGGTCTTTGCCACTGGCTATGACTTTAACCAGCAGTGAGTCATAGTGAGGGGAGATGATGGCCCCCTGAAATGCAGACGCACTGTCCAGACGAATACCCATTCCCTCTCCACTGCGAAACACCTGTTGAATGGAGAGAGAGACGAAGGAATAAATCATGAGAAATACTGCTAGAATGAGGGTATGAATGTAAGTATAACAATACAGTTATTGAGCACAGTGTTGACACATGCATAGCGGAAAGCATTTTGAATAGGTCAGGCTGAAAATGACGATGAGAAATAATAACAACACTCTCCACTGTCTAGTTTTTGCAAATACATTAAACCGCCACAACTTCAGCACATCCTAGTTAGAATTCTTCGCTTTTTGAATAAAAGTGGGTATGACTACAGTATTTTGTTAGAATTTTGTGTTGATATGACATCATTAGGCAATGAATAAATAAATAACAAGTATATGAGACAAAGTATATATCACAACAATGACTTTATTTCACTGCAGCCAAACACAACAGGGTGCAGCACTACAAGCATTTCAGGCTTCATCAGGGGTCGGTTTTGATTCTTTGTTTGTTTTTGTCTTCTAGTGTTATATTATCAATCTTCTAGTAGATAATATCATCTGCAATGCATCATAGATTTTTTAATGTTTCGAAAGGAGTCTCTTATGCTCACCAAGGCTGCATTTATATATCAAAAATACAGTAAAAACATTAATATTGTGAAATATTATTACAATTTAAAATAACTGATTTTAATATATTTTAAAATGTAATTTTAAAGTCCTGTGATGGCAAATCTGACCACATTACTCTAGTCTTCAATTACACATGATGAATCATTGTAAAATTAATGTTTTTTCTTCAGGATTATTTGATTACAGTTTTTTTCAACTGCTTACACACATTTTCAAAACTTTGCCTCTTTTTTTTTTCAAAACTTTACACACAAATCCAAGAATTGCACAGACAAAATGCAAAATGCCTCACATCTCTTGCAAAATGAACCACTGCATTCTCAAAAGCAAACATTTGTCTTATGTTGCAAACACCTTTGCCATAATATTCTATTTTTAGATATATCATATACACACAGTTATTCAAAACCTTAAGCTCTTCTTTCATGAGCTCCTTATGTACATTTCTGTACAAGATTGAAAGTAATTGGTAGAGAGATGAAACGTCTCAGGTTACACATGTAACCATGGTTCCCTGAGAAGGGAACGAGACGCTGCGTCATAGTTTTGACGTGGTGGGAGCGCCTCTGCGTGAAAGTGTCATGAAGCACATGTAAAATCAGTCCAATGGCGTGAATGAACGTCATAGGCGGGTGACGTCATTGACCATAAAGCATACCCAAACCAAACAGCGCTAGCTTCTGAAAAGGCTGAAGCAAGGCGATCACAGGCATGCAGGAAGTATGGCAACGCGACGCAGCGTCTAGTTCCCTTCTCAGGGAACCATGGTTACATGTGTAAACTGAGACGTTCCCTTTCAAGGGAACTCGCGCTGCGTCATAGTTTTGACGCGGTGGGAACGTTTATACCCATGCCGCCATACTGACAAGTCCCTGTCTGTGTGAAACAAATGCGCACACTAAGAAAGCACTCGTCCCAGGAGTAGACCCTAGGTCTAGATTGTAAAACCTCACAAAGGTGTGGGGGGAAGACCACCCCGCAGCATCACAAACATCTTGAAGGGAAACTCCTGACAATAATGCTTTTGAAGCAGCCATACTTCTAGGTGAATGGGCTCGGACCACCAAAGGAGATGGATGGCCGGCCGACTCATAAGCAATAGAGATAGCCTCAACTATCCAATTGCTCATTCTCTGCTTAGATGCAGGGCACCCTTTTCTAGGTGACCCAAAACAGACAAACAGTTGATCTGACTTCCTCCACAGGGCAGCTCTGTGGACAAAAGCATCTAGAGCCCTAACAGGGCAAAGCAGATGAAGTTTTTCCTGGTCAAGAGTACTGAAAGGGGGAGGACAGAAGGCCTGCAGTGTAATAGTTCTAGCCACATTAGTGGGAACCTTAGGAATATACCCTGGTCTAGGGTGAAGAAAAGCTTTGACCATTCCTGGAGCAAAGTATAAGCATGACAGATAAAAACCGACAGGTTTGTGGTAAGCAGAAATAGCCGCCACATACACCTTTAAGGTGGATGGAGATAACCCTGCAGAGAACCGCTCCTGCAAAAACTCTAACACTGTACCGACTGGGCAGTTAACTGGGTCTTGCTGATGATTCCCGCACCAAGAAGTGAAGAGTTTCCATTTCAAAGTGTAGAGTTTCCTTGTGGACAGAGCTCTAGATTGAAGGATAGTCTCTACAACCTCAGTTGAGAGACCTGCCTCTATTACCCCTTTTCCACCAAGGCAGTTTGAGTGCTGGTTCGGAGCCAGAGCCTAGTTTCAAATCAGTTCTTTGTCTTTCGACACCAAAAGTGGTTTGTAAGTAGCACCAAAACATTGCTGGGATAGAAGTAAGAACCGCTTGCGTCAGGGGCTGGGGGCGGGGTTACCGTGACCAACAAGAAACTTGTGACTGCCATTTTTGAAATAGCAGCTAATCGAGCTAATAGCAGCTCGACTGTAATCTCCGTCTATATAAAAATTACGGCGAGCCGTGTTTGGATGCCGATGTAGATTCGCAAAGCCATGAGCATCAATAGTAGCGAAGCCCCTATGCCCCCTGATTCATTGACCCCAGGATGTACATAGCCCTCAATGAAAGAAGCTTTCCCTGGGCCCACAAGAGGATCTGATGTGCTAGCTTGCAAAGTGGGCGCGATCTTAGACCCCCTTAATGGTTTATGTAGGCCACGACCGAAGTATTGTCTGAACAAACTAGAACATGGTGACCTCTGAGGTCTGGGAGGAAATGTTTCAATGCTGGAAACGCTGCCATCATCTCTAAACAATTTATATGCCAGATGAGAAGATGGTCCCTCCACAGACCTCGAACTGAGCGTCCACCTAGGATCGCTCCCCAACCCGTGAGGGAGGCATCCGTCATTAGCACTGACGACGACAAGGAGCCCCCAACACTGGGCCTTGGGACAGGAACATGTCCAAGGCACGAAGGCATCGCTGCGTGACCTTGATCATGCGAAATGGGTTGCCCCTCAGGGAAAACCCTTTGGTCCTGAGCCACCACTGCAAAGGTCTCATGTACAGCAGGCCAAAAGGTATCACGTTGGACGCTGCTGCCATGAGGCCTAACAGTCTCTGAAACTGTTTGACAGTGATGAATTGGCCTAGCTTTAACATGTTTACGGCTACTAGCATCGACTCGATACGAGCAGGGGAAAGAGTTGCCCTCATCGATATCGAGTCCCATACTACTCCTAGATAAGTGGTCTTCTGAGCTGGAACGAGCACACTTTTCTTGGAATTGAGTCTTAACCCCAACTTTCTCATGTGGTTGAGAACGACATCTCGATATCGAACCACCATCTGTTCAGACTGAGCGAGAATGAGCCAGTCGTCTGTATAGTTCAATACGCGCATGCCCTGGAGTCGCAAAGGAGCCAGAGCTGCATCCACGCATTTTGTGAACGTGCGGGGTGACAATGCTATGCCGAATGGAAGGACCCGATATTGGTACGTTTTGCCCCTGAATACGAACCTCAGGAACTTCCTGTGTTGTGGAAGGATAGAAATATGAAAGTAAGCATCCTTCAGATCTATCGTGACAAACCAGTCCTCGGACCTGATTTGAGACATGATTTGCTTGAGCGTCAGCATCTTGAACTTTAGTGTGCTCACTGAACGATTTAGCAGACGAAGATCTAAAATCGGACGTAACCCCCCATTCTTTTTGGGAACAATGAAATACCGGCTGTAAAACCCTGGCTCTCTGTTGGGAAGAGAAACATATTCTATGGCCTCTTTCTCCAACAAAGCTTTCACTTATTGTTCCATTACCCGAGCCTGCTCGGGCCCCACTACTGTGAACTGGACCCCGTTGAAACTGGGTGGATGAGAACCAAACTGGATACCTTTTTCTATCGTCTACAGGACCCATTGAGAGATATTTGGCAGAAGTTTCCACGCTGCCAGAAAATCTACTAAGGGAACCAGCCGCTTGAGGCTGGTCTCTGGTTTTATTTGTGCAACCAACTCGGTGCCCTGAAGCGGCGAATCCCATAGTGTCAGTGACGCAGTGTTGTGTGACAGAATCATGCGATCGCTGGAAGCGTCTGCGCCCTGAAGCGTCTGCGCCCCGAAGCACACGAGGTGGCAGGGTTGGCAGAACGGCCTCCTGAGGGCACCGAAGGGAGACGGGCACCGTATAATAAGGTGTAATCCGTAATTCCATTTTGTAATAAATGCAGTCTATAATATTTAGGTATGTTTTATTTATAAAAACACCCAAAACAATTGGAATTTTCTCTTCATTCACCTCACAGGTAACTGTCATAATCAAGCCGGTCTGGTGGTAAGCAGGATTTGTTTTCCCTCAGTTAAACCACACCTTCAGTATATGACACATAGCAGCTATATCTATTAGGTGTGATTGACTTCGACTACGCCTTGCCTTACTGATCGGTAAGATTTGCCACTTCCAGTCAGGGGAGGAGTTAATAACAGAGCCATCAAGTCGGACACTTACTGCTTCCTTTAGTGGTGCTCACATAGTGTTTACTTTCTTTATTGAAGACTTGGAGGATTAGATATAATATTTTTCAAATAAACAGATGTTTGAATTTGACATGTAGGAACTAGAAAGACTGTATAGTGAAAAGATTATGTGCTGCTTAACATTATTGCTTGTATGCTTATTTTTTTATATATTTTTTTTTAATACCAATAAAATGTGGTCTATTTTTTGTCAGTTTTATTTCCATAAACATGATACAATATAACATTTATATTACATGACTTCTATCATGTTTCAGTCTGTATCATGTTGTCGTCACTGAGTCTGGTCAATTGTGAAATAGGCTCTACGGCCTTACCACACACCAGGATATAAACTGCCTCAGCTTCAATTAAAGAAACACTTTAATAAAGCTTTAATGTTTTCATTTTTAATTTCAAGGGTATGTTCTTTGGTGCCATGCGCTGTGCTTTGCAGAGCGTTGTGAGTCTCAGTGTGCCTGCATTATTTATACCCCAATCAGCCTGCTGTGGCACATATTAATACAAAATAATCTCATTACATAACCAACTATGCCAGTTCTTGCTGAGGTCATTCTCTCCTCATACAAAGTGTTCTTATCAGACAAACATTTGTGGAAAAAAAACACAAAAAAAACAAGAAACAAAATTGTCACAAAAACTGAAATGTCACAGAATGCAGGAATGGTTATTAAAACACCGCTTTTACTTTAACAGACATGTCTGAATTGTATATATTTATTTATTTTTATTTTTTTAGTAGTTTGGTAGTTAGTTACTTGTATCAGTTTTCACTGGAACCTAGATGGAAAAATAATAGGTAATTATGTTAATTTTAGTTCACTTTTAAAATAACAAGCTCTAATGTATGGAGGATTCAATTATCTATGTCTGTCAAAATGAACAATACATTAACACAAGCATTACATTAACTCTGTTTAATAGTGTTTATTTTTTTTAAATTGCATATTTATCTAATTTGACATTAGACTATTTCACTCATTTTTGTGTAATTATTCAACACTAGTGAGAACCTTTGGAAGAGCACCGGCGCAGGTGTCTTGCTAAAACACACACATTTACTTAACTATCTAAATGGGGACTTCTATTGTTTTTATATGGAGCTAGTTCTAAATACCTAACCTAATATAAAAATTTCTGCATTTTTACAATTAACAAAATTCAAAACAAAGCCTTTATTTACGTTTTTTATACTGTTTTTAAAAATGAGGACATCCCCCAAATGACCTTTTTGGGAGATTTTGTCAGGTTTACAAATAATTCAGGTTACAAATATTTTTGTTTCCTGAATATGTTTAAGTGGGTACACACACACAGGTTTGTTTTTGTGAATTGTGGGGACATTCCATAGGCGTAATGGTTTTTATACTGTACAAACCTTATTTTATATCGCCCTACACCAACGCAACACCTAAACCTACCCATCACAGGTGCACATTTTTACTTTCTCAAAAAAAAAAAAAAAAACTCATAAGTCACCCTCTCCTTGTAATACCTATGTCATACCCATGTCATTATACAAATTTGTGTCCTGATATGTCACAAAAACGCGCACACACACACGTACATCTATCTTTGTGAGGACATTCCCTTACCCTAAACGTACCCTTAACGTAATTATAACTTTATCCCTAAAACTAAGTCTTGACCCTCAAACAGGCCATTAAAGGGGTCTCAGAGAGTAAGGACTGGCCAAAATGTCCTCACTTTGCTTACTTTGTCTGCACTTCACTGGTCTAAAGCTCAAACTGGTCCTCACAAAGATAGCTGTATAAGTGCAAAGAGTTATTGTTTATCACTGATGGACAAAAGATTATGGGGGTATTTTTGTTCCAAAATTCCAAATAAATAGATTATGATCCACAAATAATTGTAAAGAGATTCACAAAAAATAATCATATGCACAAATGAATAGAACGAGATCCACAAATATATGTTAGGAGTTTCACAAAAAATTAATTAAATTCACAAATATATAAAATGAGATTTGCTAATGCCAGAGAAACAGAGAAACAGTTTATCTTTTTGATGTATTGTTATGGGAACAACGGTATATTGGATAGATGCGTTATGAAAGCGTCACGTTATTCAAGATAGAACAGAAAGCCTCAATAATTAGCTATTAACTTAACTAACTGGATTTAACCTTGTGATAAACATGCGAGTTTGCAAAACAGATAAAACTGTCGTCACATAACAACAGCCAACAGCATTTCCCAGTTTATCAATCAAACATCGATGGATATGAGCAGCAAATCAGCTATTAAACATTAGGCCCTTAAGTAATATTTTAAACATTAGTTAAACGTTTTTACGTTACCATTGTTTGTAGAGAAGATATAGCCTTTTTAAACATGTGACAGGTTGTTGAATTACATATAGATTATGCATTTCATTTAAAAGTAAAATGTCCAGCAGTCAAACACTTGATCATACAAATAATATTTCAAATGAATCAGACTTTGATAGAATTTGTTTGTAAAAGTTGTTTACAGCATCCAAAATGAATACAAAAATTTATTTTTAAGCATTGCAACCTCTTTATTTACATTATCCAAAACCATAGTACATGCTGCAGTGATGCTGAGGCTCGTACTGTTACATCACTGATGGTCATTCAGGCTCATATTTGGTAATACAAGTGTGTATTATACAATATTATATTGTGCAAGTGTGGAACCGTTTACTGCCACTGACTCATCATGTCGCACCGCGCCGCTTGTAGACAGTATCACTAGTTGCATGTATATGGACCCTAATAATGTAATCCGTTTGTTTATAATGATTATAATGCCTTCTATTTGCTGCATCGCACCATGCTGCACCATTTGCATCATGTAGAGAAGGTGTTATAGCTCAGGATCTGTGAATGATCATAATTCGTGCATAGCCTTTATCCCGATTCACTAATCCTGATGGCAGTATAAAGAATATACTCCAAAAATCTTTTGTGTACCGGACCCCGTCCGAATGATGGCCGAAACTTTACTGATGAGTTTCATGAAGTTTTATTGTACATTAGCTACCATGAAATGTCCATTTTTAACTCCAGATAATAACTGTCAGAGCTTATGCCTTTTCAGGGTGTGCTTAACAATCTGGTAAACTTTCTATCCATAAGAAAACTCAGATGAACCGTAATAATGTGCACAACGTGTTCTATTGTTCATTACTGCCATGATCAGTATCACTCAGTAGACTATAGCCTAATACCCATCAAAATAAGAGTCACCCTTTTTGTAAGACACCCACAAAAATATGTACAAAAACAAATTAGAAGATTAATCACAATAAAGTATATTACATTTTGTAAAGGGGGTGTTTTAATCACACAAACAGCACTTCAGCTCAATTCAAACAAGTGCCCATGGTGGGGCTCCTTTCAGGGGTGCAAAATGAGTTTGCTCCCACCCCGATTGTAAAGCAAAACGTGATTGGTTGTAGCGAGAGTGTGCTGCGATTGGTCAGCGCAATATGGCCGTTATCTGATTGGCTTGAGTAGTCGGTGGGTGGAGTCAACCTATTTGTGGATTTGTCTGCAGTCGTGACGCTAGAATTGTTTCAGAATCCACAAATGCATGAGTTGATTCACAAATGCGCAGGAAGAGATCCAAAAATGCATGCAGTGATCCACAAATGCACAGAAAACAATTCACATATGTACAGAAAGCGATTCACAAATAAATGCAGGCAGAGTTGTGAAATGAATATGTTTTTTTATTAGCAAATCTCATTTTATGTATTTGTGAATTTAATACATTTTTGTGAAACTCCTAACATATTTTTGGATCTCATTCTATTCATTTGTGCATACGACTATTTTTTGTGAATCTCTTTACATTTATTTGTGGATCATAATCTATTTATTTGGAATTTTGGAACAAAAATACCCCCATAAAAGATGGAACGTTTCACAAAAATAAAAGTCAGTTTCAGTCTTTATATGGCAAAAATTAATTGTCAGCAAAAATTAATTGTCAACAAAAATCAACAAGCACGAAAAACACTATTATTCAAAACATTAATGCAGACATGTCCAATTTTTCTCCTGAAGGGCTACTGTCCTGCCATGTTTAGCTCAAACACCTGCCAAGAAGTTTCCAGAGATCCTGATTAGCTGGTTCAGGTGTGTTTAATTATGGTTGGTGTTAAACTCTGCAGGAAGGTGGCCAAGATGGGCCAACTATGTAAATACTGAATTTGACAACAAAATAGCTTTAAAGGTGCTCTATGTAAGTTTTTGACTGCACTAAAGCATAAAAATACCATAATATGTTTGCAGATATTTATTAAACATGCTGAGTTCACACACTTGTTTCTCTGAAAACCAATGCTACAGCCAGTTATTTTACTTTGAAATTTGTGTTCCGTGTCGGAATTTCTGTTTTTGTGTCAGTCTGTGCAAGACCGCACATTGCCAATTTACCCAATAGTATTTCGCTACCCCGGGTTGCCAGTTGTTGGAAAACATCTGCAGCGAATTGCAGCCGTGGAAGCCAGTGAACAAACTGGGTCAGAGATCCATCTAAAAATCTCTATGAACGGGAGCATATTAAAACGCGATATCAACTCATCATAAATCAATAAATCAACTAATTATCTTACAGTGTGTAAGTCTCCTCGCCTTCCAATGTCAATTGAGCTCGCTCCTGTTGCGTGTCTTTAAACTGGCAACCCGCGAGAGCATCGAGTCTGAGGAAGAGGGGGCGGGGCAAACAATATTTTGAATTTGGACTGCAGTACCCATTTCAACCACTAGCTGTCATTCTTACATAAAGCCCCTTTAAATGTTTTTTTGTTTTTTTTTAAATTTTGATTGATTTGACATCCCTTATCACACGTTTTATTCTCTGCATAAAAGGCTTTGTCAAGGCAAACCAATATTTCACAGTCTATGAGACCCAATTTCAGCCATAACTCAATTGTGACAAAATGTGTATTGACTGAAACTGTGTTTTGTCTTTGTAGGAAAGAGCAGGTCAAAAACACCTCTAAACATGCTAAGATCACAATCATAAAGTGTGGGGAAATTTGCTGTTTTTAATTTAATTATGGAAGATTTGTATTCAGCAAAACAGCAAGACGCCACTGAATGGAGCCAAATGTTGGTGTCTCAAGAAACCAGTATTTATGGCATGATACGCTGAAAAAACAGTAAGTTGGGTCATAACAGCCAAACAAGAACAAGTACCTTTCAATACCTGTCTTGACTTTATGTGTTATGCACAGATATTCTCCTATAAGAGTTTTCCACACAAATTGCCAAACTCTGGAAACCTCTTTTTTCTCTGTGTAGAAAATGAAAGCACAAAATGAAATCAATGAAGGAGAGCAGACAAGCAGGGGGTCTATCTCCAATCATACATTAATCAGGATATCATAAAGGCTCAATGATTAAACTGTATTGATCACCCAAGATCCAGTTTCCCAGACACCCTTAAGCCAATTTGTGATGTCTAAAATCCACAGGAGCCCCTTCTTAAGAGTCGCTTCCTTTATAATCAAAAGCAGCTCAACGAGAGCAGGCAAACTGACCATCACAGAGAATCATACCTTTCATATGAGTCGCATGAAGCCTGTTACATTCATTATTACATTACAGCGACCCAGCAATTTTCACCTCTCTTTCTTTTTTTACTCTCCTTCCACCCCTCTCACAATCCTCCACATCATTAAAATTTTCTGTCATTTCTTCTCTGTTGAAACTTTTCTCCTCTCTGTCCTCAAAGGATGCCAAATCTAATTTTCTGACTGTCTTCTACTGGTTTAATTCACAAAGCACCCACAAGCACAGACACACACACAGACACACACACACACACAGAGAGACACACACACACACATACACACACACACTTTTCTAAAAGCACAAACATTTTAATTTCTAAATTCTTAAAAGAACACTATTGATAATACTATTTATTTCAAATACATAACCACCAGGTTTCTTGCCCACAATCATGCATGTAACTCTATAATCTCTTTGAGGGTAGAAGTGAAATTAAGGTCATATCCCTTAGATCCCTGACATTGACTACTAAGACCATTTAGTATGTGTAAATGTTTGAAATGGGACTTTGACCTACTGTACTATTTTTAGTACTTATATTCATATTTAGGTTTAGGGGCTCTTTCATTACTTTGGCTATTACTTAACCAACTAGCAATTCTTAGGATCATAGCAACCACATACAGTAGTACCATGCTAGAAAACACAGTAGCTGAAACATTTTGCATGGACCACATCACTCAGATATAAAAATCTAGTTTCTAAATATCAGCCTTGATTTTCTTTCTAACTCCAGTACATCAAGCGTATAGCGTTAGTTCTGGCAGGTCACTTTAGTCAAGCTCACATCAGCTGACACTGATTCACATTGACCTATAGGAATAAGATGCCTATCATAGCATTCGTATATATGGTCCATTCAGTATTATCAGCAGCTTTAGCGCATTGCTCAGGAGCTAATTACCCTCCTCTGTCCCCAGCTCCTCCTTTATCCAGTCAGGACTTGCCCTTCTGATATTTCTTTTGATCAAACTCATTTCTTTAATTATGTTGTTACATTAATTATTGTCATTAAGAAAATTAATGGGATTAATGGGATTGCAATACTTGGTTCTTATCGCTGCTCTCCCTGCTCTTATCCATGCTAGGCTGCATGGAAGGGCATGGAGTTTTTGCCCAGAACAGAACCATACCGCCAGTCCAAACTGTATGCTAACATCTTTGACGATAGTGATCCTGACAGAAATACACTTGGATGAAGTGTTAAATGTCAAATTAGCACAAATTTTTCTTTCAATGCATTGGCACAGAAACTCTACCTTTGCGCTACCTGCAAGTTAGCCAAAGTACGATACTGACACAATTATGCCTACACACATACACACTAATTGAAAAGCTTGTTCAGGCAATTCCAATTTAAAAAATATAAGCCGTAAGCAGCAATCATCAGGAAACCCATGCAGAATAGAAAAGGGGACAATATTACCACAATAGTCACAGTTGCAAAGTTTTGTGAATTTTCTCAAATAGTGGACCCTATCTGTGTAAATTTATGAAATGTGTCTTCAGATTGTGTCAATGTGCATTCTGGTATCGTTCTTTTTAGACAGTGGTCAAGCAAATTGTCCAAAATGTCTGAGAGGAGTTAAAAACATTCAAATTTTCCAGAAGATATATATATATATATATATAGTATCTCACAGAAGTGAGTACACCCCTCACATTTTTGTAAATATTTTATTATATCTTTTCATGTGACAACACTGAAGAAATGACACTTTGCTACAGTGTAAAGTAGTGAGTGTACAGCTTGTATAACAGTGTAAATTTGCTGTCCCCTCAAAATAACACACAGCCATTAATGTCTAAACCGCTGGCCACAAAAGTGAGTACACCCCTAAGTGAAAATGTCCAAATTGGGCCCAAAATGTCAATATTTTGTGTGGCCACCATTATTTTCCAGCCTTAACCCTCTTGGGCATGGAGTTCACCAGAGCTTCACAGGTTGTCACAGGAGTCCTCTTCCACTCCTCCATGACGACATCACAGAGCTGGTGGATGTTAGAGACCTTGTGCTCCTCCACCTTCCGTTTGAGGATGCCCCACAGATGCTCAATAGGGTTTAGGTCTGGAGACATTCTTTAGCAAGACAGTGGTCGTCTTGGAGGTGTGTTTGGGGTCGTTATCATGTTGGAATACTGGAATATGTCACAGTACATGTTGGCATTCATGGTTCCCTCAATGAACTGTAGCTCCCCAGTGCCAGCAGCACTCATGCAGCCCCAGACCATGACACTCCCACCACCATGCTTGACTGTAGGCAAGACACACTTGTCTTTGTACTCCTCACCTGGTTGCCACCACACATGGTTCACACTATCTGAACCAAACAAGTTTATCTTGGTCTCATCAGACCACAGGACATGGTTCCAGTAATCCATGTCCTTAGTCTGTTTGTCTTCAGCAAACTGTTTGCGGACTTTCTTGTGCATCATCTTTAGAAGAGGCTTAACACCAAATTTAACACACCTGCTCCCCATTCACACCTGAGACTTTGTAACACTAACAAAGTCACATGACACCGGGGAGAGAAAACGGCTAATTGGGCCCAATTTGAACATTTTCACTTAGGGGTGTATTCACTTTTGTGGCCAGCGGTTTAGACATTAATGGCTGTGTGTTATTTTGAGGGGACAGCAAATTTACACTGTTATACAAGCTGTACACTCACTACTTTACATTGTAGCAAAGTGTCATTTCTTCAGTGTTGTCACATGAAAAAATATAATATAATATTTACAAAAATGTGAGGGGTGTACTCACTTCTGTGAGATACTGTATATATATATATATATATATATACACACACACACACACACACACACATACTGCCCGGCCGATAAAAAAGTCTCTGTTTGGATTTAAATAGGCAAATGCTTAAGAGTCTTATGATTATTATGTTTCTATGTTATTCTGTATGTCCACCTCTGAGTCCAAACCTTAAATTCATTGAAAGTCTTTGGGATGTGCTGAAGTAGACTTTGTAGAGTGCTTGACTCTTGCACTGTCAATACAAGATCTTGACCAAAAAATGACGCACCTCCTGATGGAAATCAATGCTGTCATGTTTTTCTATCAAGAGATCCAATTCATGTGTGAAAATTATTTTTCATGCTTTTGGGATGGATTTGGGATCATCCAATCAAGTTTGCAGGCTCTGATTTATGGTCTCTGATTTAAAGTCCCCAAACTGATTTAAAGCAGAAAAATAATGAAGATGAACATCAGAACGAACACATTAGGGGTCCAGCAGCAACACTGCGTGAACCTCTAGAAAGGGTGACACTTCCAGAAGATCACCCCATAAAAAGGAAACAATACAAAACAGAAAAAGAAAAGAAAAGAAAATAGATCAAAATTACATCTGACATTTAACTAAAACCATATAAAGTGTGTGTGTCTTGATGAGCTAATAGGAGAAAACAGTACTAATGGAAGGAGGAAGGATCTTTAAAAAAAATATTACATATACTCCCATCCGCTCCTTTAATTAGGGTCACATGCATAAAAAAGAGGCTCTCAACGCACTCTAATGGTGCTGCCTAATGATTCACTTAAGCACTCCTGCTCTCTTCCTTTCCTTCAGAATATACTGTAATCGTGCACCACAGGGGACTGCAAAAGACTGCCATCATGGATTATTCTAATATAACAATAAGAAAATGAGAAAAGAAAGAAAAAGAGAGAAAATAATTAGAGAGCCATTCCTGTTCCTGTTCTACCCATTTGTTGTATGGGTTCAAATACCATGTATGCATGCTGTGTTTGCCAGAAAATGCTACTTGTAAGTAGCTCTTGAACAGAGGGGAAAATTGCCTTGATCTTCAATTGCATCATCAATACGGTAATCACTCTTAGGCCTTCAATTGCATTCAAGATGGAAACGAGTACTGTTAAATAGATACATTACATCAAAGTTGCTCTCAAGCTTGCACAGACAGGTAAAAAAAAATTAATATGGTAGAGAGAGATATCACAAAATTATGATGCAAACTTGTACATGCACACTTTGGAAGCAATTGGAAAATAGGCGGTGTAATTTACACGGTCATGCAGATGGGCACCTCGGGAATCTAATCATGCATGTCTGAAACCTCTCAGCCTCCAGGAAGTAATTCTGCAATCATATGTGTGATGTCTGCGAGCATGGGCATGAGCCGTTATGTGTGCGTGTGAATCACTCAAGCTTCAGCGGAACCAAATTCTACAGCTGAATAACACTGCACTAAATAAAACTGTAGAATTAGCTGATTTGGTAATGAAGGCACTTATATGAAGAAAAAAAAACAGTTAAATGGAGCTGAATAAATGTGTTTGGAAATGAATTACATGAAAAGCAATCTAAATGAAATGGAAATTCACCATTTATTTTCTATACGTGTTTTTGATCTAAATGTGAAAGATTTATCCATGCTTTGTTTCCTTTTTTAATTTGAGCTTGTGCTTTTTAATCAAAACGTAAGAAATTGACCTTCTGGTGAAAATGACAGACTTCTCCTTTCATTTAGTCTGCTTAAGGGTTTAAGCCCTGTTTTATAAATGACTGCAAGCTCTCATTCAGACCTTCCTCCATTAAATCAACAACTGATAGATAGAAGTTCCCGCCCCATACTTTTAAAAATTCTTATTCAATAATTTGTATAAAAAAATAAAATAAAAAAGATATGTCCTTCCTTCAGATACATCATGACTTCAAGTTTCCAAAAAAAAAAAGAAAAAGGAAATATAATGGTCCTCAGAGATGGACTGGTCATCGGAAGATAAAGAATTGATCCATTTGAATAGAACAAATTCTCTTCAATACGCTCCTATGAAGCTATAAGGCTCCTTCCAGTAGTGTCCACAAAAAAATTAGCTCTGCCATCCCAGTTATTGCCACTCCAACAGTGATCGTCACAGTTTTCAGATTCAGTGGTAGATTTAGGCATGGGTGACATGGGCATCTTGCTATGGGGCTCAAAAAATTGAAATGGTCATTAGTGCATTTTTTTTTTTTTTTTTATTGTTCTATTGCTCATTTGCATGTCATGTCAATGATATCATGTCATAGTGTGGGTCAATTAACCTTGTTGGAGTAGGCGTCCTGATTCTAGTACAAGATGGGGAGTGGGGGTGACTTCCACAGGACTGGAAACACAATGTATGGGGAGTTGGGGAATCTATCAAATATAGGGATTAAAAATGAAATATTTTTTATTTTGGTTTATTTTGAGCAAAAACTATATTTTCTATTCCAGTTTTAGTGTTCCAGTGTCTCTCATTAAAAAAGTCAGAAGTTATATGGAAACAAAAGAATGGTAGATTTCTTTTTATAATGTGCATTCATTGTGCTAATAAGCTTTAGAAATAAAAATTAATAAGCTTTGGAATATGCTTTGGAAATAAGAATAAGAATAAATCAAATCAACTGCTGCTGTTTTTTTTTTTTTTCTTTTAATTTTGTTTTTGTTATTTGTTATTTTTGTTTTTTTTTTCCAGACAGATGCAGTGGAACCTAGACATTTTATATGTGTATTTAACATTTTTAAATCTATTTTGTGAAGAAAATGTGCTGAAGAAAGTTGGTAATGTGTTATATATTTGCACAAATCATTTTACGCCGGACTGCTTCACAAACAAGGGTCAGTTCAATGCTGGATTTGGATTAACATGATGGTACCTGCTAGTCAATGAGTTGAATCAACTTAACTCCACAACAACTACATAAATTTATCCACTAACCATTCAGAAACGTCCAGTTGCATTCTAAAAATTGAGTCTCTCCATCAGTGTCCGACTCCGGTTTGAACAATGTAAGGCTGAACACCGCTACTGACAATTTCTGACATTTTGGCTGCGTGAGATTCTCCAGTTTTGTTGTTGTTGAGTATCCGAAGCGCGAGCTGCTAAAGCTCCGCCCTTTTCTGGAAAGGGGTGTGGGAGAAGCATCTCATTTGCATTTAAATGGACACACAAAAATGGCGTGTTTTTGCTCACACCCAAATAGGGGCAAATTTGACAAGCTATAATAAATGATCTGTGGGGTATTTTGAGCTGAAACTTCACAGACACATTCTGGGGACACCAGAGACTTATATTACATATTGTGAAAAGGTCCCCTTTAAAGTGCACATATTCGGCATTGAAAAAAAATTTGAACACCAAACACTGACTATATAACCCTCTAACAACTGCACATTGAAAGTATATAGGCCTACATTTGTCAAATATGTGTCAGGTTTCAGGAAGGGATGAGGCAATGCGAGGACTCAGGTGCAGAGCAACGGGCTTATTTAAATATAAAATGAAACAAAAACAAACAAAAACTATCCCGTAGGGGAAAACTCTGGATTCAAAACACACCAGCTGGGCAGAGCAGAACAAGGCACGACAAGGCAAGGAGCAGGACACAACAGGAACACTGTGATAGGTGACAATGAACTGGCATAAGACAGAACACACAAGGAGAATAAATAGGAGAGCAAACAAGGAGGGTAACGAGGGAGATCAGGTGGGGCAACTGAACCAATAATCAGGTAACAAGGGGGGCGGGGTTAAGACAATAGACAGGAGAGCACATAGCACATAGAAACAAACATGACCAGCCATGTGCTCACACCAAGAGATGGGCAGTATTTTAATTAAATGTATTTTAAAATATGTATTTAATTACTTTTGAGTATTTTGTAATTTGCATTTTTTTTTGTTAAGGAAAATACAAAATCCCAACCCACGCCTCCTTTAAAACACATGAACGCGCACAGCAGGGAGCAAAAGTGGCACGAGAGACGGCGTTAAATTACCTCATGTCTCAAAGCACATAACATTACAATAATAACAAACATAAACAACTTAAAGAGCTCTGACCTGTACCACCTGACTGCTGCAGATTCATTTCGGCGTTGATAGTGTTGCCATTGAAACGCATAAATTCGAGTCACAAACCACTCCTAGTATAACGTCACGGGTTGCCATCTCTTAATTACGGAGGTTATGGCGTGAATGCAGCATAAGCTTATAAGTTGGTGTCAACGCTTGATGGAGGGCGTGTCTGAAGCTTGGTGCTGACGCAACCGTCATAGTGACAACAGCCAATCACATTACTTTCCGTTGTTGCATGAATGCAATTGGTTAGCATCTGCTCTAGGGTATTTGCATAAGGTGATCTGATTGGCTGATGCTTGTGTTCATGCTTGAAAAATTGAGAAATTTTTAGGCTTGTTCGAGATGCATCGGCGCTGCGCAGACCGATCGGCGTATGACATCAAAGTACTGCGAGAGATCATACCCCAATCGGTCTGCGCAGCGCCGATGCATCTCGAACAATCCTAGTAACTTCTGCCACAAGCAACGCAAGTGAAGCAACCCACAATTCAGTTCAGCAACGCATGACATCACCCATTCAAAGTAAATGAGAAGCGTTAATGCAGACGCCCGGTGTAAACGCACCATAAAAGGCAGCTGCATAGCAAGGTCAGAAGCAGGTAAAGAAGCTTTTGTGCTCAGTCAAACTGCTTCAAGGTAAAGTATCTAGTATACTATCAGATATTATTCACTGAATGTCTTTATAGGACAGAAGATTAATGCAAATGGCTATAACTTGTGAATTGACTTGCTAGCTAAAGTCAAGTGTCTAGTGATGTGCGGATCACAGTTATATCCGCGGGCACTGCAGATAATCCATGGACGGGTAGGTCAAGTAATAAAAAAATAACATTGATTAAATGCGGGTGAAAAGACAATCGGTTGTGTCTTAAATTAATGTAACCATAAATATATTCGGTTCGTGCATTCGTTCTTGAAGTGACAGCAGCCTAATAAACCTGCTGCTGTTTGTCATTAATGTTAATCAAGCAACAAAAGAAAAAGACAAGATTACTCACTGCTCCTGACTGTATAACTTTAGTATCTTTATAAGGATCATCAATCTCTACTTAATTGTTACAGTGAGGACTGTGCAGTGTAATTTCTTGAATGCTACCGTTAAATAGTTGCTAGTGATTTTTGAATGCTTTGGCTATAGATAGCAACTGAGAGCAACTCTCTCTTACGTGTATCTAACGCCACTGTTACTCTCGCACTTCAAATGATTGAGTGTACATTTTATTTGTATTTTTTTGTATTTTTAAATTACAAATTACAAATTTTTACAGCTGTATTTTGTATTTTATTTAAATACATTTGATGAGTAAGTATTTGTAATTAGTAACTAAATACTTTTTTGATGCATTTGTGCCCATCTCTGCTCACACCAAACATGACAAAAACAAGAACACATAGCCAGTGAACACAAGCCATGTGCTCAAACAAAACATGACATGAACACGCAGCCAATGAGAGGACTCACAGACTGCATGTCCACACAAAACATGACAACATGAGAGCAGAGCATGCGGCTTCGACAAGACATAAGCTCTATTATTGGTCACCAAACCAATAACAAACAGACCAAAGTGACAAAACCCTGACAATATGTGCATTTCTTCAAGTACCAACCAAGAATAACCATTATCCACGATTTCAGCACAAATGTGACATTTAGAAAAAGGTGATGTTTAATACCGGTTCTGAATGAGCTAATTCAAAATGAAGGTTACTTTTTAGTACATGGATGCTGTTTTGATGCTACACGTCCATTCAGAGCCACAACTTTCGAACATTTACATTCAGAACTTTTGCAGTTGTTAAAAATGCAAATGCGAAAGAATCAGGTTATTTCGACAGCAATATTCAAAGATGTTTGCCAACAGCAACAAAAGAACAACAAAAAAGCACTGTTCAATCTTTTATCTAGTTTATCTCCCTAGATTATTATTATGTAAATGAGACAAAACCAAAGCCTACTTTATTTTAATAAACATGACTGTTAAGCACTAAACGACTGTGGTATTTGAAATCATGGGATTTTAGGGTTCATGCTGATATGGCATTCTTGAATAAATTGGATTGAGAGAGAGCAAGGGAAAGTCGAGGTGTGAGTGTATGAGTAAGCCTGAGGACGAGCGTATGCACATCTCTTCGGACGAGTGTGCTCTTCTCATGCTCTGTCTCCACGGAAACCAGACAATCCAACATGGCAGCCTGCCAAAGCACCCCTCCCTGCGTCTCTTCGTCTTTTTCCCATTAAACACACCATCCCTCTGTTTCTAAACTAGGTCACTACACCTCCGCTACTCCCTCCATCCCTCCTCTCCCACCCCAGCCTTCCTTTATATCTCTCACTCCATGTGAGCATCTCTATTACCATTACCTCCTCTTCTCTCTATCTCTTTGCTTCTCTCTTTTCTCTTGTTCCTCCTCTGTCTCTTCCATCCTATGCAGTCAAAGTTTAAGTACTTTACAGGCTTGACAAGTTGAACCACTGCTACAAATGCCCCCAAGCAGTTAAAAATACATGACAGAGCGAGAGAGGAAGAGAGGGATGAAGTCAAGGGTCTCTCTCTTCTTTTTAGACATTCATTAGATCTCTCTACTACTGATAGCTCGCTCTTGCCCTCCTGCTTCATTTTCAACTTTCAACCTTTTCTCCCCCGCCTCTTCAGGTACATTTTTTATCCTTCTAAATCCTTCGTATTATCCTTTTCACCTCATCTTTGCCATCCTTTCCTTTCCTTTCCCTTCCCTCTCTCTCTCCTCTTCCACTTTCCTACCTACTTTCAAAAGACTCTATTAAGGGACATCCACACAGGCAGGGATTTTAAGTGACAAAGCTACCGGAAGTCTTTCATTTTCCATTAGAGTTGGCGATTTCAAGCAACATGAGTGACAGCGACTCTGATGTGGGCATGTCCAACGATGAGATGGTTGAGAAATAGTCACTCAATGCAAAAAAATAGCAATGACGCAAAGTGGCCACTACCAATAGAAGTGAAGACAATGGAGCTCCTGTGAGTCAAGTGAAGGGAAAAGAGATTGATTTCATTATATAATTTATCTAAGCTCACAACGGCTCCGTTTACATTCTCAATGTTTGGGTTTGACAAACCAAAGTGACTAAAGTAATATCAAAGATGTAAAAAACACTGTAAAGTCTTATCCCATTTAAAACAAAAAAAGTCTACTTGATGCATGTGTATCTGTCAGATCTTTATTAACAGACAGCAGCTTTTATATCTGAATATCAGAATGAGAGCTGAGCATTTGAGTCACGCACAGACCACAAAACTGGCCGAAGCAGCTCTGCTGGAAGACAGTGATCTAAAATATGCAAATGACACACAACTACAACTCTTTAAGTTCCAAAACCACATATGAAAACGTGCAATATATGCTAGTCTCTCTTGCACTGTATGATGTGGCTGACAACTAGTTGCCCAGTACAGTTCTGTTCGCACAGCAGGGGTTCGGCAAAAATGCAGTGGTGAGTCCTGAAAATTTAAGTATGTGTGTTCGGTTATAGAATGTGGTTATCATTCTGAAACAGAATTATGAGTGTAACTATATTAAGCATTCGAATACAGGACTGACAGCTGTATTCTGCTGCTGTGTGAATGTGGCCAGGGAAAAGGCAGACAAGGCATGGTTGTAACAGTAGAAGTTGTATGTCTTTGAGTACAAATACTGAATTAAAATGGTATTTGCATTCAGATTAATGGATGTTAAATGACAGAATACATAATATTTTTACTTATTTGTTTACCTTTGAATTAAATTCTTAAAATAGAAGACTTTACAGTAGTTAACTGTTAGTTATTGTTAATGTTCATTAACTACTATTCAATAACCTTAGTTAGAGCATTCAGCAATACAAAAAAAACATCAGTACAATCACAGTGATTAAAAAACACTATGGGGCTCTCCAGTTTTGCCATTCTCTCTCTTTTTCTCTCTTGTCCTCCCTTATCCCCTACATATCCCAAGCAACCAAACACAGTTAATCACCCCATGTATAGAAGATTAAGCTGTAACTCACACTAGGCCCTTTGGCCTATAACCACACTCAAGTGCTCTACTGTGTACAGTGTAAAGGCATACTTAATTGCATGAGTCTGTGCTGGTGTTTTTCTAATACATGCATCATGACTATAATAAATTGGACTCTGCATTTTAACACAGCAGGCAAATCAGTGGCATTCATGGCATTCACGCCGCTTTTAATTCCAATGAATAATTAACGCGCCTTTGTCAGTCAGGGCCTTTTTAACGAGGAGAGAAACCTTTGATCCAACCCCGTGGACTGATCACTCGTTTTCTGAGACACACCGCATACCCTGCATGACCTCATCATGGCTTCTCTTTTCTGTCTTGTTTCCTCATTCACTTCCTTCATCACTCATTCTTGTCCTGCTCCTTTTGCTCTAATTATGTTCACCACCACAACTCAGCAATTTCTTCCATAAGGCCTTTTAAATGACTCGTGGCAGGGCTTAGAAATACTGCTCAACGTGAGCGCAGACTGGACCTACACATGAAAATCAACACAGACAGTGTCATCAAAGAGGAATTACAAATTAATAAGTGTACATAGAAAAAATCTAATTTCCTTGAGCAGTTATAGACATTCATAGTTTTGAGCACATAAAAAAATTACCCACATCCAACTTTGACTGCATATTTTTTGCACTTCATTAAAATTTTGAGTGAGTAAATTATCATGAAATTTTAATATGTAAGTGGCAAAACGTAGCATGTTTGGCATCGTTTAACTCAGCAAGGATTCAGGAATCTAAGGAGATGAAAATACTCCCATGAAAATATGTCAGCCACATCCAAAGTTATAAGCATGTAAATCTTTTTTTGACGGCAAGGGGGTGCCCAAAACTTTTCAGGATCCTTGAGGGCATTGTGCCGATGACACATACCGCGTTTCATAACAATACGCTAATGCATTCATAAAATGCAGCATTTTACTACAAAATTCAAAATGGGTAACGGCCAAAATGGCTGATATAGAAAAACTGGTTATCATTTGACTCAGCATGCAGTACCAAATCATAAAGAGATTATGATTTTGGGGCAAACCATTCAGAAGTTATAACCATTCAGAAGCAAAAATAGCCATTTTTCATATCTCCTCACCAATAGGCAAGGAGATTGTTGCCTCAGATCATGCTTGTGATAACATGTGCCAAGTTTGGTCTGAATACGCTAAAGCGTTGTGGAGATACAGCCTCACGTCTATTTTCACGAACGCTACATCAAATTAATTTTCGTGTTATTCAAAAATGGTAGGGGTTATCAAAAAGCTTTTAATAACTTTTTGCCAGCACGGTATGAAGATGATCTGAATCAATTCTAGAAAAAAAAAAAATCAGATAAACCGTCTAGGTCTAATTTTGATGGCAGAAAATGATGCCATAGAGTGCAATCACATCAAAGGAAAAAATATTGTTTCTAGCCATTACAGTTCAAAAGTTATTACAAATGTAAGTAAAATAGAAGGATTGAGTAAGAGACTTGAAAATCACTGTGGTTAATGTTCAGACTGTCCATCAGTGTGCCAAATTTCACAACTTTTTTGCCATAGACTCAAGAGCGGACGAAGAGAAAGAAGAGGAAGAGAAGGAAGAGGAGGAAGAAGAAAAGTAAGAAGAAAACTAATGGATATAATAGGTGCCTACGCACCTTTAGTGCTTGGCCCCTAACAATAAGGTAAATCGTAAGACTTCAAAAAACGTGCAAAACAGAGCATGAGTTACACAGAAAGAAGCAGCCTGAGGGTGAGTAGATAATGAAACATTTTTAATATTGTATAACTATTACAATAAAAGTATTTTGTTTTATAGCTACTGTGGTTTGCCTGTAGCTCTACTGGTGGAGTCCCAGGAAACGCACAAACTGACAGAATGATATGTCTTGTGGTTCAATTTTATACTGTGGTTTAAAAGTGGTTGTGGTTAAATTAATTAATTAATTAATGCATTTAAATGAATTAAAGTTTCAAGTTTTTAATGTTGTTTATATGTCTATGTGGTGTGTTTAATATGCTTTAAGACAAACCATGTGCAAATTCATATGTCAACACCATTGCTGAGTATTTTCTCTTTAAAACTGCAGTGAAAAAAAGACAGTCTCAAAGCCATGGTTTGAAATCTCTGGTGTCTGTGACGTCACAAACTACCTTGTAACCAATCACGTCAGCATGCCGGTGGGCTTTAGCATATCATTAACAGTGAACTAGCAGGGGAGTCTCAAGAGAAGCCAGGCTATCCTGATATATTTTTCTGTTGATATGAAAAATCGTGTAGATTTAGCAATATGGCGGTTATATGATGTATATTATGATGTTATGATGAACTATATGCCTTTCTCCACTGATGTTCTGAGTTGTTAAAACTTTTGTAAAGTTACTGATTGTTAGAAGGCAGCTGTCTGACTATTAGATGATTAGCAACACATTATTAGCTGTTTGATAACATAGTCAAGCAAAAGGCTAATCATATTAACTACTGTTATGTGTCCAATACTGTAAAGAGCGATACCACTGTGCTGTGTTTACCTCAGTAAGTTGACCGAGTGGATCTCTGAGCTGGCCTGAGTGAGTGGAGGCGGGGCTAATTTGCATATTCATTGGACCGCATATATTAAATGAGGCAAGGGTGTAGAGTTACATTCAAGCTATTTTAAGGCATGAAGAAATTTTTTTTTCACAGGAAAAAAGTTTAATGTCATATTAATATGTTGATATGTCATTCTGGTGATTAAAGATGAATTTTAAGGGATAAGATTATTGACTACAGGGGGACTTTAAAATGCCTAATTCCTGCTGTTTGTGTTGGCTGATTTTAAAATAGAACATTATTTACTTATATGTTCTGCTTTTTAACCATATTTATTAAACCCTCATCTATATAACCAAAAACAACATTTATGATTTTTCAGCTTTCAAGACTTAAAACCTCCCTCTCTCTCTCTCTCTCTCTCTCTCTCTCTCTCTCTCTCTCTCTCTCCTTCCTTCACTGTCAATTTTCTGTCTCCCCTCAGAGTATGATGAAACTTTAAAGCTGACTGAATTACTTTAACTTTCTGTGTTTTTGTTCCAAGATTTCTCTCTTTCATTTCAGAAGGTTTTATTCTGGGCTTTTGGCTTGTCTCTTCTCCTCACCTGCTGTCTGTACTTGTTATTGTCTTTGCAACCACTTGTACAATGAGTGGCAATTCTTTCACTGAGATTTACAATTCTCTTTTTCATCATCCTTTACCCTCACACTTTCATAAACTCATAAACTATATACCTCAAATACAATGTAAGTCACTTTTGATAAAAGTGTCTGCCAAAAGCATAAACATAAAATATATACACTGCCATTCAAAATTTTGGGGTCAGTAAGATTTTTGGAGTAAGTAAGAAATCAATACAGAGAGAGAATAAAGACAGTAGCAGTTAAGTTAACTTAAGGCACACCACTGTACATTTAAATATGTTAATTACTGTACACACAAAAAAATGTTTAGGTTACAGCTGCATCTGATGTTGATGTTACTGAACTCTGAAACCAGAACAAAAACAGTTTGTCAAACATTTTACAAAGATTTGGGATGTGAAAGATACAATATAACTTGCAAAATTATTTTCTATTTATTCTGCAGTTAAAGGGTTAGTTCACCCAAAAATGAAAATTACCCTATGATTTACTCACCCTAAAGCCATCCTAGATGTATATGACATTCTTCTTTCAGATGAATATAATCAGAGTTATATTAAATAATGTCCAGGGTAATCCATGCTTTATAATGGGATTGGATGGTGCCCCAAATTCTAAAGACAGAAAAAATGTACTCATCCATTATAAATGAAGTCCACACGGCTCCGGGGGGTTAATAAAGGCCTTCTGAAGCGAAGCGGTGCGTTTGTGTAAGAAAAGTATCCATATTTAAAACTTTATAAACTGTAATCTCTAACTTCCGCTAGCTGTCGTACACGCGTTCACGAGAGAGTGGCGTTCCAGCGTGTGACGTAAGACGCATGCGCAGCCTGAGCTCTGGTGAAAATATGCTAGTCTCACGAGAACCAAGTTGTGTACAGCAAAGGAAATCCACGTGAAGAAGCGAATTATTTGAGCTATACTCTACATTTTATTAGTGTTAAAATGCTGATTTCTTGTGAATATCCGGGTTGCTTCACCAAAGCTAAAGTGTTGAGATTACATGCGCTGACATCAAAGGGAGATGCAGAGCGCTGTGCGTGACTGGCTGCCGCTTCAAACCTGGATTGTTTGTTTTGGATTGTATCACGATCGGATTACTGTGCTTTTCGGATTACTCCAATTCTAACTGTTGGTGCTTTGGACTTGATTGTTGACTGCAATTTTTACTGCCTGCAAGTTTTGCCATCGGGCTTCTGTGAGCTCTCTACCCTGTTGCGTATTCCACCACTTTCGGCTCATCAGATGGGTGAGTTACCGCTTTCTCTATCAATTGCGCGGTTTGTTTACTGCTTGATATCTGGGTGTGTTGTCTCCCTCTTAGCCTGCTGTTTTTGGTGACGTGACTTACGGGGTTTGACTCACGTGGTTTTCGCTAGTGATTCAAAACCATCTCCTTACCTTAGCCCGATTCACAACAGTAAGCTTGTAATAATATTTTCTAATTCGGGTAGTACTGGTGGGTTTCCGCGGGAAATTCGCGCATGCAGCCATTCGTCTTTGCGTCATTACATCACGTCTGTTTACATAAAGAAGAGTCCCAGCCAGTAGGCTATATGGCATGTGGAGGATGCTGCAGGATCATGTAGAGCCTTTTCTCACAGCAGCTGCAATATAAACTTATCATTTTGATGGTGGATTGTAATCCAGAAAGGTCCAAATGACAATCATCAGTGACAACTGGATATGCACCTGTAGTCAAAAGCAAAAGACTTCAGACTGCGGAGTGGCTACAGAAATTGAAATCTACAGGTAATGCTAATACACACTAAATACACATAGTCATGCAATGCTGATGTTGTTAACATTAACAATTTGAGAACAAAGTATAACAATAACGGTTTGGCATGATCCGAGCTAAGCGATCGTTAGATTTAATCACCATTGGCAGCGCGATTTATTGTAGGTAATGCTTTTTTCCTCAGTTGGTCAGAACAAAAGTGGCAGACATGCTACTTGTTCAGATTACATTTTCCGGTGAAAAATCGTATTTTGGTCATACTTCCAAGACCACAATCTGTGATTTCGAAGTACAGTATCCACACCAATGTGGTGAATGACAGTAAACATTAGATTAATCTGCGCTGAGCCATGCTGATGCACAACCCACATAAAGATGATAATTCCGCAAATAACTGCAATTGCAGGTTTCAAACAGAGATGGTGACAAAGAGGCAAAACTTACAGACTGCAGCTTTAAGTGACATTTTAAACACTGCACTGTTGTCAGTATTGTTTGCTCTATTTTGCAACAAAATAATAGTTCCAATGAAAGCCACAGCTGAACTGTTCTGTGTCTCCAAGCAACACCCGGAGGTGTTTCATCAGTGAACGAATCGGGAGAGTCAATGATTCAATGACCCATTCATAAATACAGACACTTGCTTCATTACTGAATGAATGAATGAATGAATGGACTCAATGACTCACTCATTAAGACAGTGATTTGCTGCCACCTACTGGTGGTTTTAGTTTATCACTTCGTTTTTACCATCATTTCATATTTCTCTCTTGAACATGTTTAATTTAAAACATTATCTCATAACATTATTTATGTCATTGTAATTTTATTCACGCTGTAATGGATTGGCTTGCAGAACGCACAAAAACAAAAGAGTATCAAACGAAATAGTTTTTTTTTTTTTTTTGTAAATCCGTAACTCACAGGAGATCGTAGAGGATAAGTTGCAGAACAACAAGCCAACAACATAAACACAAACTGGAGTTTATGATTTACGGTCAGGGAGTATAAATATAAGGCGAACATTAAGACAAGTGCAGATCAGGGTTCCCACTCTTTCATGAACACCAGATTCAAGGACTTTCAAGGACTTTTTGAAAGCACCGTTTATTTTATATCAAGCACCTATCAAGTTCACATCACATATGGAGCGTCATGAAAGACCTCTTACAATACTTAACATTTTAATCCTCCTATTGCATTTGAATCCATTTTAACCCGGAAGAGGTACAGAATCATTTGTACACTAATTTTGGAAATATGTTAAAACCGTTCGCAGCTTTCTTATCCCTAATGTTAACAATTATTCTATACTAGTTTCTGGAGTTTCTGCTGAACACAAAGAAAGATATTTGGAAGAATATCAGTAACCAAACAGATCTCGCCCCCCATTGACTACCATAGTAGGAAAAATAATTACTATGGTAGTCAATAGAGGGCAAGATCTGTTTGGTTACTGACATTCTTCCAAATATCTTTCTTTGTGTTCAGCAGAACAATGAAATTCAAACAGGTTTGGAATAACTTGAGGGTGAATAAATGATGACAGAATTTTCATTTTTGGGTGAACTATCCCTTTAACTCACAATTGTGAATTTAGGGTAGAGTGGGGGAAAACGCCCCCTTGGGGGAAAACTAACTCTACATATGCATAATATTCTTATTAATAAGTAGGAGTGGGCGATATGGCAAAAATATCACAATTCATGATTTGATCACAAATCTTTTTCATGTTGGTTTTACTATTTTGCCAGTGACTGAGCAGAACTGTCAAACTAATTTTCCTATATATTAAAAAAGTAGCCTTACAAGGTAACAAAATATAAAAGAAAAAAGAATGACAGACTTTTAGATAAAGTGGATGAAGATAAAAATTCTAATTTATGAGTTTCTTGTTAAAGCTACAGTATTAAAGAAATTGAAGAAAAAAAAAAAAGGAAACTCTGTCATTATTTACTCATCGTATAAGTTGTTTAAAACCCGAATAAATTTCGGGTAAAGTTTTTTTTGTTTTATTAAAGTTTTTTTAATAAAGTTTTTTTGAAGAATGTGGGTAACCAAACAGTTGCTGGTCCCCAGTGAGTTCCATAGTAGGAAAGAAAATACTATGGATGTCAATGGGTACTAGCAAATGTTTGGTTACCCACGTTCTTCAAAATATGTTCATTTGTGTTCAGCACAAGACAGAAATTAATACAGGTTTGAAACAACTTTAGAGTGAGTAAATAAAGACAAAATTTCCCTTTAAGGATAAGTCGCAGCATTTGTTGTCTGTCCCTTTAAGACTCTTGCGCGAATCTAATATACTGACATGCATTTGATTTTCTCTCAAATGTTTACTTTAACTTTACACTTAACCGATGGTGTAAACCTTGTGTGTATTGACAGTATTAGCAGAATAAGATGCGAATGATAACTCTGTCAAGCAAATGCAGCGTTTGACAGGCTTTTAGAGTGTGCGCGCTTCGGGTGTATTGCTTAGAAAAGCATGTGTCAGACCAGCACGCAGATAAAATGTTTAACCGGCAAAGCTTTAAAACTCATGCAAATAATGAACTTTTGTAATTGTGAATAACTGCAGTGTTCCGTGAGTATAACTCTACCGCTGTGTTATCATGTGATGTGAATGCATGTCGCTTTGTACTACACAGTATGTTGAGACAGAGGCGCCAGGACTGCAACTGACAGAAAGCACTATAGCACGATACAACAATGTTTCTTCAAAAGCAGATTGTGGAGACCTTTTAATCGTCCACGATCAAAATCGCACACACCTATAAGAATGTTCATTTCAGACACAGCAAGTGTCACAACTCAAATGTCCAAACCCCGCCCTGCTGAAAAAAACAGCATATGCTGGTAAAGTAGGTTTTGAAGCTGGTATGCTGGTTTGAGCTGGTTTATGCTGGTCAAGTGCTGGCCCTATGCTGGTCCTGGACCAGCTTAGGACCAGCATAGGACCAGCATAAGACCAGCTCAAACCAGCATACCAGCTTCAAAACCTACCTTACCAGCTGTTTTTTTTTCAGCAGGGGAAATACTGCAATGGAAAACACTCGGAAACTGGTTGTAAAATAATATTTCAAAACAAATATACTAGGACTAAGAGGGGTATGTTATAATTTCACAAAATTTATTTCAAATTTAATTCAAGCACTTTCAAGGACCAATATTTGTTTTCAAGTACTTCCCAGGCCTTGAAATCATGTGTCTGAAATCCAAGTACTTTCAAGTACTTTCAAGGCACGTGGGAACCCTGGCAGATAATATGTAACCATAGGAACAAATGAGGACACAAGAAAACCGAAACTAAACAAAGCAGGGATACAGGAACTAAGGGAAACAAAACAGAAAATAAGAGTCCATAATAGTGGCACGGCACATGCCACCTCTGATTAGCATTAAACACTGTGTAAATACATCTAAATGCAGCTTGTACCACTGCAGTGCAAATATGGCTTTTGTTGATAATTTGATTGAAATTACTGATTTAGTATAAATTTTGCCATTATAAAGGTAAAAAAAAATGCACCTGAAAATCAAAGTAAGGGGCAAATATTGTCCCTTAATGGAAAAGGTGTGACTGCAGTCTAAGTGAAAGAGAGGGGGTACTCGGAAGGATGTTAAATGCCCCAGGACAGGGGTGTCCAAACTCGGTCCTGGAGGGTTTAGCTCCAACCCCAATTAAACACACCTGAACCAGCTAATCAAGATCTAGGCATATAGAAACTTACAGGCAGGTGTTTTGGAGCTGGTTGGAGCTAAACTCTGCAGAACAGTGGCCCTCCAGGACCGAGTTCGGACACCCCTGTCCTAGGGGATACGCAATTCTAAAAAGTTTGGGACCCACAGCAATAGAGCATTAACCTTTTAGCACCACCCACTGGACATTATGCCACAATATGTACAACCAACTTAATGAAACATTGATCCACATTCATCTGTTTTCAGATAAAACTGAACATGCTTTTAGCACCACTCACTGGACATTTCTCTTTAAAAGTGTTGCGAAATGTGCAAGAAGCAACTTAATATCATTCTGAAGAAATGTCCTTATAGGCACATATTTCCAATGAGCCTGGGTTGAAACAGGACATTAGAAAGTGCTTTCTCTCTGTTCCAGAGTCAAGGATGGCCTGAGCAGTGACCCGCACACACATACGCCTGTTCACTGGTGATTAACAATATTGTGCCGTGCTGCTAAGTGTGATTAACCAGGCACTATGGCAACACGCAATAAACAAACAGCAAGTGGTATATCAAGACTGGCATGTCATTTCTGAGCAAACACGATGATTAATAACAGAGAGCAGGATGATGGAGAGCCTTTTTTCATCTGTCAGCCTCTCGCTCCCTCTCTACGCATTCAAAAAATGTCCTTTGAGCCACCTCTCCTGTCTGTCTCTCTATCTCATCTCTCAGTGGCTCTCGTTCTCATTCTCTGCCTTCTCTACCTGCATTGTCCATTTGTTGTCTTCATTTCTTTCTATTACATACAGAATCCAGAAGCACACAGTAAATCCGGTCCGTGATGCTATCGCTCTCTGCATTCTCACCGTCCGCTCTATTCACTCTGATGAGATAAGAGAGAAGCAGATGTCCCAGCTGTCCGCAGTGTACTCCGCAGAGGCAGCTGTGCAGAGAAAGGCTCGGCATGAAGACATTCATACCCGTCACAGGCGTTTTTTTTTGTGACCGTCACTTATTTTTGCTCAGACAAGTGTCAAGTTGTTGCTAGGTTACTAGACATGTGAGACTTGATGTGCACATGACAGACATACATATGGGAAGCACCTTGTCCTTGTCAAGAAAAAGTAAACTGAGCACCTTCTCAAATGCATTATAATTAGCTTTAATATCACACTTGACCTTGAATCTATGCAGTTTCATCTGCCCACAGCAAACCACAGCCCATTCACTGGCCATGTGATGAAACTGGAATGCACATTCTCAATCTGGCAAGGTCTAATCTAATTAGCTCGGTCTGAGCAACTTCTGAGAGTACAATGGTGGACTATTAGTCCACCAGTAAATTTTGAAAGAAGATATATATATATTAATTTGTTAACATTAAGTATCATAAACTATATACTGCAACACCCAAATCCGAACACTAATGGAGGCTGACCCACAGAGTTTATTAAAGAATTATGTGATGAATTAGAACATCATGACAGGATTGGAGCATGAGCTGGCTATAAAGCTGCTATCTGTGTTTCCCAGTGTACTGTATTTAGAGTCATTTTAAGAATGCATGTAAATGTCTTGTTTCTGTCATTCATTTATAGTCATTCAAACATTTGCTTGATACATTTCCTTTATAGTTTCCATGACGACGCGTCATGATTGTCATGTGACACACCGCGGCCTCACTGTATGACAGATGTATCGCTTTTCTCACCATGTCATCAACTATCTGATATTCAGATTCTCATATATTTGCAAGTGAGCGTTTTGTCATTTAAAAACATACATCATGATCTTGATCTTAATCTATAACGTGAGATGGGCGCCGCCTTGTTTGTTTGCGCTGTAAGATTTAAAATATCTAAAAGATATTTTAAAATGAACAAAGACATTTGCTTTACTGTTTCAACCCCCTCTCTCTTGCTACAAGTGCCATTTGGAAGTCAAAGAGGTGTTGATAGTGATCAAGCCCTGTAGGCCAAAATGTATGTACATCGGGGGTCTACGAATCGTCACACCTTTAGTACAGTGGGGTCAGTTTGAATGTCTCATATTTGAGTTTCAGTCACATGGTCAAGGAAGGGATAAAAGACGACTGTAACTGTTGCTCTGGCTCTTCTTTGATTCTTGGCTTTTCTTGGGCATTCTCTTGCCCTCTCTCTCTCTCTCTCTCTCTTTCACTCTCTCTCTATCTCTCAGGTAACTTTTTTCATACATGCTGTGTACAATTAATGGTATATAATTTTATCATCTCATACGTCTATTTTGTAATTATTTTAAGTGTAACCATAATCAGATATTGTCATTAAACCCTTTCAATTACAAATGATGTGCTAACTAGTTTTGATTTGGTATTAACATTAATGTGCTCCCTATTGCAATATAATATCGTCACCCTATAGCAACGCTCTCCCACATATTTTGCTATTATAACTGCGCTTATTTCCGTCGTTGGTATAAGTTGCAGTGGGTGGTAATAGACAAGAAATGTACAGTTTTCTACCATCTTGCTGATAACGTTTCTTTAGTCGCTCGGCAACCTTACAGCCTGAACCCCTGTAGGAGTTCCACCCTTACAGCGCTTTACTTCAGAGAGTCCTGTCAGTCAGATTTATAGGCTACAGCACGTGAATTCTTTCATTTGTACATGTGGCCGGTGAACTGGGAGAAGAATAGAGTGAGCTTTATATTTACTTACACAATGTGTATCTGATATGAATAGGCTATTTGAATGGATTGTTATTGCTGCTTCCATAGACATCAGTGTATATTTCATTGGCTGTTGCGTCGCGACACCACAGGATATTGAGTCGGCCGACAGCTCCAGATATTTAGCATGCTGGATATTTGTCTGGCGTCAGTAAGGTGTCGGCGACGTGACAGCGAGCCTGTTTGGTGCATCGTTGAGTAGTTCACACATGAAGATTGGCGAGCGACAATCACCCGCTGATTCACACCTGTCGGCGAGCTCGTTAACTTGTAAACCTGATATTCTTGTCATCAATTCAGTTAAGTTAGTGCCAATATCCTGTCAAACTTAATTAGTTAACTTAGTTAATGCATTCATCCACTATCATAACAATGAACATTTTTTTACAGCATTTATTAGGGTAATACTAGTTTTAAATAAATGATTTTTCATTTCAATTTTCAATTCATGTTTGTTAATAAATGTTAATTCATACAACTTGAAATATTACAAATGTTTTAGTGTATGTAGAAATAAACAGTAATCTAGATTAATAAATGCTCTATTTGTTCAGCATTTAAACATTGTTGTTCATTATTAATTCATGATAGCTATAGCATTAACTGATTTAAGCACTTTAGTTAGCCTAACTAGTTTTGTTCAAGGCAAATTAACAAAGTTTGTATTTTTTTTTTCTTAAACGTAATCAGCTATGAAAAAAAAATGAAGGAAAACCTGAACCACCCCCTAGTGCACTGTAAAATAAATTTTTATTTACTACTTATTATTTACTACTACTACTACTTTATTATTATTATATATTTTACAGAACAACAACACTAATATTTAAACGTTAAAACAGAGCTTTTATTTTGGCAGAAAACTGCAGGAAGCCCTTAAAGCTTCTTATTTATTGAAAAGAGCTTTTTGTTCATTTATAAGCAACTGAAAACGCCAGATGATGAGCTCCTCATGTGTAAAAGAATACAGTGTCATGCTTTACTCTGAAACATGCAGCACATCAGACTATATATTTATGTAATAAAATCACAGCCTTTACGATTTGATAACTGCAAACCTGGCGAGTAACAGTTTCATAGGTGACATTTGACACTTGAGTTGGGGTTGGCAAGAAAAAAAATCAAGTCATCAGCAAATTATTCGCAGAAATTTTAAGCAAACGAGTTTAAGTTTGCTTATAACTTGTTTATTTACTCATTTATTTAATAATTTACTTAATTTTATTATCCGCTGGAAATGACACCCATGAAACCTGAATCATTTTCTATCATTTTGCGAGCAACTGGTGATAATATCGTTGCAATATTTAAAATATTTCCATTTTAAAGGCGAGCCAGTGGAAATCACACAAGCAATGTGCAAACTTTGTGTGAGAGTTATGCCGGTAAAAAAAGTCTCAAACACCAGATAATTATTCAGAATGTGAAAGTAAAAACTGACCGAGCATCCGCCATCTAGCGCTGCATTAACGACACATATTCTAATTTATTTTCTTAATATTTCTCTTGTGGCCCATAGTGAAAAAATGAGTATTTTCATGAATCGAGAAGTATATCCGTGTGTAGCCGAATTTCTGTGGATGGTGCGCATACAACAGCTCATGTGCAAGCGACTTGAAAAGTACACTAGATAGTGCGCATGTGCCGAACACATCTTTCCACGCTCACAGCCAAAGTATACTTTGAAAGGCTCGTGCGCTCAACCGTGTGGAAAATGAAGTATACCCAGAACTCACATCACGGAAACTCCATGACTACAATACATATGGAGGGGCATCTGCAGCACCCACCGCCCCCCGGTTCTTGGCCAGAATAAGATGCAATGTGGACCTGACTTTATGCCTACTGTCAGAAGTCTGGCTAAATGGGACTTTGCAGGGGCCAACACACACAAATTCTAAACAACAACAATGACAAAAAAAAAAAGGATTACGCATTCTCACTTTCACAGTGCAAAACACACATGCACCAGCATAATGATATGAGATTGCAAGTGCTCATAACTCTCTTTTTTCCTTTTCTTGCCCCCATCAACTCCTGTGTGACTGCCTCTGTCTCCTTTTTCTGAAAGAGGTCTCCATCTCCTAACAATGAATGCAGGGACTACCCATCTGTTGGTGCTGATAACCATAGTCTCCCCTCCCTCCCTTCCTCTCGCTCTCTGTATCCTGTTTAGGATGCTGCCACTTCAGCTGTACTCTGTCACGAAAAGGGCAAGAGCCTGGTGCCAAGCTGCTAGAAAAAACAAAAAACAGTAATTAGTGAGCCAAGAGAAGAAAAACAAAGAACAAATGATTTTTAAAGGGTTTGTGCCATTTTAAAAGGGAACAATTACAAAAAATGTAGAACTTAGCATAATTATACACATACACGTAAACTAAAGAGAAGCAAAGAAGAAATTAGTGTGTCTCAGAGTTTATCTTTGTTTGTGAGTTTTAATTGGATAGTATCTTATGATTTTTGTTGACCTGACTGTCCTGACCTGTGCCTTATTTTCCAATTAGACCACGTATGTATGTGTGTGTGTGTGTGTGTGCGTGTGTGTGTGTAATATATAATATATTTAATTAATAAAGGGTTTTCTCATCTTGAATGTTCTATGAGTCATTAACTGTGTCTGAAACCTGAAAAGTGCAATAAATAAGAGGTATGGTGTGCTAAATAAATATAATATAAGTATAAACAGTGTTGTCTATCGCACATGTTTATTGCCCAGTGGGGGCATTTAACTGTTCATAAGGTAGACGGCCTGAGGAAAGAAACTGTTCTTGTGCCTGGCTGTTCTGGTGCTCAGTGCTCTGTAGTGCCAACCAGGAGACACGGCAACAGTTCAAAGAGAAAGTGGCCTAGATGTGAGGGGTCCGGAGTGGTTTTGCCAGCCCTTTTCCTCACTCTGGATGAGTACAGTTTTTGGGGTGTGCCAATGATTCTTCCAACAGTCCGGACGATCTGCTGTAGTCTACCAAGTTCTGATTTGGTAGCTGAACTGAGCCAAACAGTTATAGAAATGCAGAGGTCAGACTCAATGACTGCAGAGTAGAACTGAATCAGCAGCTCCTGTGGCAGGTTGAACTTCTTCAGCTGGTGAAGGAAGTACAGCATCTACTGGTTCAGGCCCTCTGAGATGGTGGTACCCAGGAACCTGAATGACTGCTCATGATGGTTAGGTGCTGGGGTGTTTCTCCTAAAGTCCACAATCATCTCCACTGTTTTGAGTGTGTCCAGCTCCAGGTTGTTGTGACTGCACCAGACAGCCAAATCTTTAACCTCCTGTATGTAGGCAGACTCGTCACCGTCCTGAATGAGGCCGGTAAGTATAGTGTCGTCTGCAAACTTCAGGAGCTTGACAGAGGGGTCTTTGGCGGTGCAGTCGTTGATGTAGAGGGAGAGGAGCAGTGGGGAGAGCACACATCCCTGGGGGGCGCAATTGCTGATTGTGTTGGACGCTGCTTGTCTGTCAGGAAATTGGTGATCCACTGACAGGTGGAGGTGGGGATAGAGAGCTGGGTTAATTTGTACAGGATGAGGTTAAAAGGATGATGGTGTTGAAGGATCCTCACATAAATCCTCACATTTAGTTCTTAATCTCTAACATTTTAATGTTATAGAAAAAGAGTGAGAGAGGCATACAGTAGTAACAAAAAGGTGTATTTCCACTGAACAAAGGGAGGACGTTTATGTCGGACTGAATGTAATATTACATATTTAAGGGGAATAAAGATGAAAAAACAAGAACCCCTTGAGCACAAAAAAACACTCACATACACAGATTCTCAACTCTGAGACTTTGAAACAGTGCTAAGTCAAGGGAAAATGGCCTTTCTAAACGTGTTAGCCTGAATTAGACTGTATTGTTGGAAAACACCAGTGTTACCGAGAAAAAAAAAGAGGAATGACAGTGAGTAGGCGAAAAGAAGGACGAGTGGAGCATAAGAGGAGGACGAATGAGAGGGATATGGCATGTGAGAGAGAAATGCAGAGGAAGTATAATCTAGGGGGAAAAAACAGGTTATTAGGGATGGAAGGAAAACAATATCCCTCATGAAATGTAACAAATATGTTTAGACAGAGCCTATACAGCGAAACAGATGCAGGCAAATATACGGACAGAGGAGCGAAGAGAGGAGGTGAGGAGAGAGGTAGTGATAAAGTCTATGGAGACAGGATGAAAGGAGAGAGAAATGAACTGTGACAAGCTACACTGTGGCTTGAAAAATCATACTAGGAGAAAGAAATGAAAAAAAATCGAAACTGAAACTGAGGATGTACACATCAACAACTGGGACGCGCACGTGCGTGTGTGTGTGTGTGTGTTTGAAAATGGGAGAAAGAGAATGAGTAGATGAATAATACAAAAATAATGATTAAAGAGAGCAGCATAAAACAATGGAAAAGAGGCCAAAAAAAGATCTAAGGAAAGAAAATAGGAGTGATGTAGTAATGAAGAAAGAAAAGTTATCATCTTCTAAAAGATATATAACTAAAAGATATTTCTTCATCATCTTAAAAAGATATAACCACTTTGCAACAATACTTGCTATTAGCAAGATGTTTTGTCTTTAAATTTCTCTTTAAAAAAGAAAGCATATGCACTACCATTTAAAAGTTTGGGGTTGGTAAGATTTTGTAATGTTTTTTTTTAAAGATGTCTCTTATGCATCCCTCTACAATGTGAGTAAAACACTCGCACATGTGACTAAATCTTTACTCTGCGTGACTAAATAATGTCTTTCATGAGCCATTGGCTAAAATATTCTTAGATTTTACTCACCAGTGTGTGTGTTAGAGGCTAAGTATAAGTTTAGCATAGATATATTTTCACTCACTGAACACTAACTGAGCGCTTGAGAATTTCACTCTCCGTCAATCAATCGATCTGTACTATTTCAAAATAACGTAAAACTCTAGTGTGAAGGCGCATAACTCGCCGTCGCTTTGCTGAGAGCACCGTTTCTCACAAACACGCAGAGAGAGAGAGAGAGCGAGAGTCTTACATACATTGCATACAGAATCGACGCGCTACATGTAAACAATATTTTTTGTTGTATTTTCCGGAATTTCGCCCAACAATTATTGACAATCAGACTCCATAAAATCTTTCTGCATTGGTTTGGCTCCAATCAGGTGAAAAACCTAGGACTAGGTTTTTCAAAAATTCCAAAATACTCAAAATTTTCGACCAGTCGACAATCGAATCTGAGACATGTGTTTTGTTTGTCTTAAGCCAAGGATTCCAGCGATATAAGACACTTATGTAAGGAGTTATGAGCGATTTCACGCTTTTGATAGCTGCAGCACCACCATCAGGCCGATTGGGGCGAGCCTCGGTGACGTTGTAGATGGGGAGTGTACTACCAACCTTCAAATTTCAAGTCTCTACAACTTACGGTTTGGTCTGCCTGATCACTTTTAGGGCAGAATGCTGATCTTTAAAAAATCAATTACAATAGGGTTTCAGCGCTGAGGCACATAGGCTTACATCTGCACTTTATTTTTTGTGAAACATTTTGTTGTGCGTCAGCTGTGATAAACAGACATCCGCTCTCGCATTGCATGTGTAGCAGCGACCAGATAGTGAGAGCTGAGCAGGTAAACCACTGCACACGCCTCGCATGCCAGCAGCAGATGGGCCGGGGTTCGAGACCAACTCAGAGCAGGGTGGTTAGGATTGGAGGGTGAGTTTTGGAGGCGTAGCAATGAAGAGAGGGGTGGGTTTGTTTGGGTTGATTTCAAATATCAACAATGTCTAACAGCGTTGTTGAAAAAATACTGTACATACCCCACCTTTAATCTAAACAAAATAACAGAATTTGTAATATTTCTAGGCCTACATTTGAAAAATGACAAATACCAAGTGTTTTCCCTTGTAGTTTCAGGATTTTGGATCTCAGTATTTGCTTGAACGAGACATAGATTAAGAGGTACATATACTTTAAAATATTTTTTTGCTGCTTGCTCAGTTTAGTTAATGGCCTCATGCAACACAATTCTTCAATGTTTCATCATTACTTCATTTCACTGCATGCAATCCATTACAATCCCCTTCTAGTCCTACAGCTTTGCATGGAACTGGATGGGGAGCATGAATGTTGAAATTAAGGGTTATTTTATCCGTGTAAAAGCTAGAAAAAAAAGGGAGAGACTTGTTAGTTTTTAATGTTCATATGCAGTATGTTGGGAATTAGCTCAGTTTCTTTACATTAAAGTTTCAAGGGCTATGATACATGAAGAGTATAATGGCTATAAACTAATACATTTCTGTGCAAATGCCACCACCACACACAACATATACAAAGAAGTTACATTAGCGCATGTTATGCTCTTTAAATAATCTGCTAATAAGACTGTATTTTATGTGTTATGTGACAGCAGCATAAAGTATTTGAGTTTAATTGAATGCATCCTCAGTCCACAACTGAAAAATTCAGCCAAATAATTATCATATTATAGTTAAGACATATTCATACAATATGCCACAGAGCGTTTTTCACCACGTCAGTACATAAAGAACTCATTTACTCAAAATTATAAAGAGAGAATAACCTTCAAAAACAGAGATTCAATAAGAAAAAATAGAAAGAACACAGTCTGCACACACACACACATAAAGCTCCCATTCATGCTGAAATAGACCTTTACAGGGTTAGAGGTTATGCTATCATTGCTATCCTTTCACTAAAACACCTGTCAATCACTTTTCGCAATGGAAACACCAATCTGACCTTTTAGACAAACCGTATCAGACAGCTCCATCTCTCTCTTTCTCTCTTACTCTGTTATTGTTTTCCCAAAGACAATTTTCTGTTTCTGTCATGATGCATTCAATTAATAGGCTTCATGCTGTAGCACAAATGCTGGTAACGTTTCTAAAAAAAAAAGCCATGAGAGTTTGGCCTCAGAGCTGTTATATTCTAAAATGAGTAGGTCAGCATGTGCTTTGCATTATTATTTCAGAGTTAAAAGACATATCAAAGAAGAGTGCATCATTCAGCAGACCATGTCAGGTCAGCATGTTGCTGTTACATCAGGTTTGCTTTTCTCTAGCTTCTGTCAAGCCTCTTCATCGTTGACAGGAAACTCATTCCTTAGGGAAGTTTGTGAAATTTTCACACAGCCATCACTGATGAGACTGATAAATGTCATATCACTGTGTTCACACATACACCCTGTGGGATAACCAGTAGACGCCAACACAAATTTACAGGTTACTGCATTAAAAAATCTGCCTGCTGCTCAAGAATCCTGAATTCACAATGCAAATACAAATTTAGATATTCTGCTGCTGTGCCAAACAGTTTAAGTCAAAGGTCTTCAACCAGGAGTCTGCGACCCCTAGGGGGTCCGCAGTGGTACTGCAGGGGGTCCGCAAATTAGTGTTTGATCACAAATATTTTTTGTTAAAATATGAAAGTATGGGTAAAATCATCACAAAGTCAAATTTAAATATAATATTTGGTTTTAAAATGATTATTACTAGGGCTGTCAACGTTAACGCGTTAATGCATGCGATTAATTCAAAATCCTTAATGCGTTAAAATAATTTAACGCAAATAAATTACTGAAACACATGAAATTGCATCAATAACGTAATTTACGTCACACAGTTACATGACCTACAAAGAGTATAATTATTCATTGTCTGTTTAGCTTTGAAACACAAGCTTTGTTATATTCTGTGATTATTTCTGAAGAGCGTGAACTCTCATGCATCACGCTATGTGAAGTACAGACTGAATGGAATGTCAAAACATCCCATTGCTGGAAAGATGATATGCAAACTACGTTTCTCGGCTGGATAAAGCAAACCAGCGTTTTTCTAGTAAAGTCTTAATGGATGTGGATTGTAATCAAGGTAAATTGTGATTGCAGTGACATATAGCACTCATACAGTAGACAAGTGTGAATATGTTATCTTGATGCAAAAATAAACCGTGTAAGCTCGCTCTCGATGCACTGATCTCACTTTTCAGTACATTCAGTACATTGTTTCCACACACATTCAGGATAATGTTTTTATCTGTCATGTATATGTTGCTGTGTTTAGCAATGGATCAATGTACTGTAGTAGGTATATGCAGTCAGGTTATGTCGGTTGATTTAGGGGTTTTTTTTTGGCATCTCCATGTGGTTCTGCTCAGTATTGCAACTTGGCATGTCTAAAATGTAAACAAGCTCTAAAAAGCTCTTTGTTGTTGCACTCTGTACACATACTGTACACTGAATTCTGAAAGGTTTTGTTCTGTAATAACAACGTTAAAACAATAAACGCGTTAAACAAGGTAAATGATGTATGCTTAATTTCATGATAAGTATGCGATTAATCTTGATTTAAAAAAAAACTTAAAGCTAAAGTTCAGGTAAATGTTTAATTGTCAGTCTGACAGTAAAATTAAAATGTTTGACTCTGCAAAACCATTAAAATAATTGTGAACAACAAATGAAATTGCAACATGTTTGTTGATGCATAAATCTCAATTTTAACAATGAAAAGTAACAGACAATGATGTGCATAGTTCTAATCTACTGTCAGAACATAATATAACTATCATAATATGGTTGGTTTCTGTTTCGTTTGGCTATATGCTTAATATGTATCTCTGTTTGACACATTTTGTATCGGGGGTCCCAGCTCCATGCCTCTATCACCTAAGGGGTCCTTGCCCTGAAAAAAGTTGAAGACCCCTGGTTTAAGGTATTGACTCCATACATTGCAAAAATAATTGCAATTTTCATAATCAGTCTTTTTTTCTCTGTAAAAAAAACATCCTTAGAACAAGATTAATTGAATTTACCCAAGAAGCACAACAGATTTTTTTCAAGTCAATATCTTGTTCTATTGATTTTCCACTTTTAAAGTTGAGTTGTATACTCAAAACAAGTGAAAAATTCTGCTAATGAAACAAGACAGTACAGTGGGGTCAAAAGCTATGAGACCACTAATGAAAATGAACGGTAGGTGTGACTGAAAAATTCAAATGAATTAGAGAGAATTTCCTAATATTTTGTTTGTACCAGTGGCCGACTGATATTGTTTGTTTTTTTATGGCCGATGGCCGAGAAAAAAAAAAAATATATATATATATATATACATACAGGCCTCGACATTAACAAATGCGGGTGGATTTCAGCAGTGGCATGTAATGCAGTCACTGACTAGCCACTTCGGTGGGTTGAATTTTATATATAATAAATACATTTTTCAATTTATATTCTTTTAAAAAGGCATCTGAAATAAACGAAATAAATCTGAAATAAAGTGCAATGAAGTGTTGTCAAAAAAAATTCGATACATATTGATACTGAAATATCTGAAACACTTAAAGGGTTAGTTCACCCAAAAATGAAAATAATGTCATTTATTACTCACCCTCATGCCGTTCCACACCCGTAAGACCTTTGTTCATCTTCGGAACGCAAATTAAGATATTTCTGTTGAAATCTGATGGCTCAGTGAGGCCTGCATAGCCAGCAATGACATTTCCTCTCTCAAGATCCATAATTGTACTAAAAACATATTTAAATCAGTTCATGTGAGTACAGTGGTTCAATACTATAAAGCAACAAGAAAATTTTTTGTGCACCAAAAAAAATAAAAAATAACGACTTATCTAGTGATGGCCGATTTTAAAACACTGCTTCATGAAGCTTCGGAGCGTTATGAATCAGCGTGTCGAATCAGCGGTTCGGAGCGCCAAAGTCACGTGATTTCAGCAGTTTGGCGGTTTGACACGCGATGCGAATCATGATTCGACACAAAGGATTTATAACGCTCCGAAGCTTCCTGAAGCAGTGTTTTGAAATCGGCCATGACTATATAAGTTGTTATTTTGTTTTTTTTGACGCACAAAAAATATTCTCGTCACTTTATATTATTAATATTGAACCACTGTACTCACATGAACTGATTTAAATATGTTTTTAGTACATTAATGGATCTTCAGAGAGGAAATGTCATTGCTGGCTATGCAGGCATCACTGAGCCATCGGATTTCAACAAAAATATCTTAATTTGCGTTCCGAAGATTAACAAAGGTCTTACGGGTGTGGAACGGCATAAGGGTGAGTAATTAATTACATTATTTTCATTTTTGGGTGAACTAACCCTTTATTACTTATTTTCCGCAGAATAGATACACGATACCAGCTGCGCTTTCTCGCCCTCTCATGACCTCTTCAAAAGCGAGCTGACACACAAACCCTCCTACCCTTACTCACTCATTTCATTAGCTCCGGATGAATATTGTTGGTGTTACAGGGTTTGAATTTTAGCATGGGATTGCGCATAATCCAACGCTGAAAGCACTTCTACACTGACTAAAAAATAAACAGTAAAAATGGCTACAATTAAAATAGCAATTACTTTCAATGTATTGTTTAATTATGGTTAAAATTTCCTAATAAAGGTAAAAAATGCCCATGAAATTCAATTCCAGGGCCAAATATAGACCCTTAATAAAAAGTCCATTTCTGACATTGATGTGCTGTCAGTCAAACCAATCACTATTGTATTTCTTAAGAATAAAGCACTGGGATGTCGACTCCATAGTATATGCTAGTAGGCGATAAACAAGAATGTGCGTGTGTGCGTGCGCGTGTGTGTGCATGCATTCCTACACCTGTAATTACTCAGTTATCAGATCTCTACAGAATTAATTACGGTGGCGCTGCAGTTTAGTGTGGGTGGTCTGTGAGTGAGTGTGTGTGTGTGAGCAAACGAGACCTCCTGGGTTCTGCAGGAAAGACGCTGTATACAAAATGAATGGAATACATTAAGCAATGAAGACATCAAGACATGTCCTCTCTCTATACATCTCTATCTCAATCCACTCCCCTCAGCCCTATTACCGCCCGCCTCTCCCTCATAAAAATTAATCATATTTCCTTGCTGGTTTTCCTGTGGATGGACTACAGCAGAAAGATGTGCGGAAAACACTTTAGATTTGTAATGTATAGTGGTGCCAAAAAGAGGACACTTTTGGGCAAATGTCTGAATGTCATTACATTAGACACAAAATAGCAAAAGCATTGATTTATTAAAAAAAAATAAAAAAAATTACAAAAAGTACAAAAATTATGTTAAAATATTTAATTTTTGTAAAATGTTTCATTTGAATGTCTGTTTGTGCAACATTAAAAATAAATGTTACTTGTAAGATATTATGTTACATAATCTTTTTATGTGTGCCTTAAGTGTCCAAATATATTTTTGGACCGCTGTGGATACTATAAGGAGCTTTCAGCATTGATGAAAGCACTGCTTTAGAGAAGTGTGTGTGTGTGTGTTTGTGCATTATTCATTTCTGTGGTCTAAGTGATTCCACTGTCCTCTTTGACCAGCCACCATGATAAACGATTTCATCCCGACCCCAAACCTCCTCTTAGTGCCATTTCTCTGTGTCTGCATGCATGTGTGTGTGCATATTATTAAAGAAGCTGATGATAACAATAATCATGTTGATGATGAAGACCATGACTTAATCAAGATAACAATCAGGTGTTAATATTGCATTGATGAGGAGAATTATTATAATGCTGTCATTAATGACAATATTTCTTCTCAGGAAGCTTCTCAGTAGGAAGCCTAATGTTTATCACATGATCAAACAAGATCTCACCCCATGTGTTTTTGCCCTCTATTTCAGCGAGATCTCTTTGATGTATACAGTAGCTACTGCATGAATGCTAATAATGGCATCTTTGTGTTTGCACTTTAACTCTTCAATGCTATCTTCTGCATGTTATTTTGATGTGAGATGCAAGCTGTAAAAATCAAAATAAAAGCATTATTTGGAAGGAAAGGAAAACATTAAAATGTATTATTTGAGCCTGAATGTTTTAATAAATGGCAATTATTTTTTAAGGTATTTTTATCTTCCAGCCCCTTTAAGGGTTAACAACACAAACCAAAGCCTTCTAAGCACACACATGATGCTCGTATCTGTTAATATATTATTCTGTGTGTACCAGCTCTGCATAATAATAAATGCACTGGGCTGAATTATGAGATGAACATGTGCATATACTGTGTGTACAGTGTGGTTCAAAAGTCTGAGCTCACTAATGAATATGCTTAAATAAAAAGTTGAAACATGAATTAACATTTTAACTTTCATTTGAACTCATTTTGAACATAAATTGTACAAACCTGATCATCATGTTCTCCAGAATGATTTTAAAAAAGAGCGCAAAGACTCACATGATCAATGTCACAAATTTACTTGAATAATGACCTAGAAGCAGTGCAGAATCTAAAACATTTAGTCTTTATTTTACTTCACAATATGTATTTGTTTTAAATCCTAGAACTTTGTGAATGTCAAGGTTTAAATGAAAAACACTTTTAAATGTGATATTACATTTGGATCCCACTTTATGTGCACAATAAAACATAAGCTGTACTGTATAGCTGGGAGTCTTTGCTCAGAGTGTATTGCCTACACATTGTTTTAATATCGTGATTCAAGAGTGTGTCTGTGTAAACTGATGTATTTTTGCATTTCCTATGCTCTGTAATATAGCGTTTCATCCCCGCTGAGCGAAAAAGGCTGATGGTGTGAAGAGGAGGAGTGTAGTGAAGGAGAGACAGAAAGATATGTGATTGAGAGAGAAATTCAATCTATTCTGATTGCATGGAGGAAGCAGGCATGTGTGTGAGTGTGTGAACGTGCGTGTGAAGGTCTCATGCAGGCAGTGCGTGTTTCACAGTGGCTGTTCACAGCACACTTCAGCAGAAAACCATTGCCATTCATGTTCTGCCGGGAGAACATGTTGTTTTCAGACTGAATGCATGCATACAGGTTAATGCAGCCAATCAGATCTTATTTTGCTAGCTAAAACTGTTCATTAAAAGTTCAGTTATGAAAAAGAGTTTGGTTCTATAACCACAGAGCAAGTTTAGTTGATATATGCCAAATAAGCAGAATTCTTGCAGTTGTCAACTAGCTGTCGTAATTTGAAACACTGACTGTGTGAACGGAGTCTGTATGTCTTATCTATTGATCTCCCTATCAACATGTCCCTAATACATCACTGTCTCCTTCTGCCTCTCTCGCCCACTCTGCATATCCATACATCCTTTACCTCCTTCCCTCTATTTCACTCTCGCTCATTCTCTATCTTTCCATATATTGTACAGAACAATATCCTCATCACTCAATCACATTTTCATCTTTAGACACTCTATTCCTGTCATCCGTTTACTCTTTTCTTGGCAGGCCATGCGAAATGTATTTATCTTTCAAACAAAAACAAAACAAAACAAAACAAAAAAAGCCAAGCAAAACAAAACAAAAGCAAAGCAAATGAAAGCAAAACAAAACAAAACAAAAATCCTTTTACTTTTATATGAAAAAATTTATCATACAAGTAGTACAAGGGAAAAATGAGAATATATAGAGAAAGGAAAGAAATTAGCAGTTTTTCTTGAGCATGTTTGGCTTGAATCATAAAATTAAAATTTTAGGTTTTAATGAAATATGTATGTATATAAATTACAAAATAACACACTCTCTTTGATCCAATTGGCCGCATTAACGTGTGCATGCGTTCAGTCTGAAAACAACAACAACAACATGTCCTTACTTCAGTTTTTCTTTATTTGGAAGAAATTGCTCTGGCTGGTATAAACTTGTTGAATCCATAAGTTTTCTGGTTCAGCTAATTAGACTGAATGATAAATCCTTAATAAAGCTAAGGCTCAGCAATGAACTTCATATTGTTGTGTCTGCTTCTGAGCACTGTAGCTGTGGGGAATACACACAAGCTTGTGCGCTTGAATAATTTAATTCTGTATGCTTGATAAAAGGAAAGCAATTTAGGGGGACATGTAATGTTATTTAGTTGTTATTAAGAATTAATAGAAGTTTTTGCTCTTTATGATATTGTTGATGTTGTTTTGTGTTTTAAATGCAGTAACCATTGAAGTTGGTGAAGTTGGATATTGTTTGATAAAAGTTATTTTGCTCCTCAACAATGAGCTTCATGCACACATAAATATTGGGTAACTCTCACGTTCGACTGAGCCAGAATCAGTCAAATGACAATATAATTAATATGATGACTATAATTTAGTTAATGATAGTCAATCAACTGAAATGACTGAGTAGAAACAATGAACCAAATCTACCTGCAATTAAATAGCTTCAATTAAATGGTTGACTCATTTAGAAGACCACATTAGGTGAATGACACAAGTTTTCAGACATGCCATTACTTGTTTACTAATTTGAGGGAACAAGCTTCTCAAATGAGTAAATTCAACCTCTAAGAATATACAGTGTGCATAGACAGTCTTCAAAACCGGAGCAAAGAGAAATCTACTGACAAAGCCATTTTAATTCAACTGTCCCCATATCTTTCTGTATCTCACTGTGTGGTATCTGTCAGGAGTTATCAAGCAATAAAGCACACAAGACAGGAGCATGGAACTTCGTCCATCTTGTTTACTCTTCACTTCCGTTCTCACACACATTACGTCACTTCACAACACTTCAAAATAATAGTCACAGCATAATTCACTCACGAACAGAACACTGTTTCTCAGAAAGACTGTCCATTTCTGTGCTCAGGGAGTCATTCTTTCACTTTATTCACCTCTTCATCTCTATTTCTCTCTCTCTCGTTTAACTAAAATGCTATGATCTCTTGCTGGGCCAGACATTTTAAGCCATTTCTGGCTGAGCTTTCTCTCCCTTTCCTCCCTCTGTGCATCTCTTCCACCTCTCTGGAGCACTCAAGCCATGACTTATTCATCCAACCCAGGATTTATTATGTTTGGCCATGCATTTTTAACAGTGTATTTTTTTAGGTACACAAATTTCACGGCTGAACTACATCTCTGTTTGCTGAGGTCCCCACTCTCTGATCATGTCTACTGTTCTACCTGCTGGGAAGAAAAAATAGGAAGGAGAAAATAAAGCAAACAGAGAAAGAGGGAGGCAAGGAGAGGACAGATAGTTGTAAGTTACAGAAATAGCACACATGAATAAATTCCAGGCATGTAAAGGTACATAGAAGTCACGGTTTGGTATGTACCGCGGTTTATGGGTCAGGGTTCGATTCGAGTTCGGTACAACAGGAAAAAGCAACAAATCCCCAATGCTAGGTTTCTTCGCATTTATTTTGAACAGACAGTAGTGCAAAGCACAGTTTGTTCCACCTAGCGGCATTTAGTCCCCCCTGAGGTAGTTGATACAGTACAGACTACTTTAGGCCTGGTTTCATAGACAGTGCTTAGGCTAAGCCAGGATTAGGCCTTATTTCAATTAGGGCATTTAAGTAGTTTTTATAAACATACCCTAGAAAAAAACATTACTGGTTTTCATCTTGAGACAACACAATGGATCTGACATATTTTAAGATTTGTCAGTGCAAGTTGCTTTCAGTTAAAACAGCTCAAACATGCATTTTAGTCTAGGACTAGCTTATGCTTTGTCTGTAAAATGCTTTGTCTGTAAAACCAGGGGTTAGTGTATTAAGCACTAAGCAGTAAACAGAATGCACTCTTGTATATGTTTTTTTTTTTGTTTGTTTGTTTGTTTGTTTTTTTGTAGGGCTGATAAAAAACAAAGATATTTGGCCCCATCAGCTACAAAACTAAAAAAAAGCATCTTGTGTTATAAAAGTACAAAATAAATTAATTTCCAGGACATGCATATTTCATCACTGGACGATAATAGTGAGACTTCGATGACACAAATCGGCACACTGTCAAAGGATTTTGTCTCATTATAACAGCGGAAACAACTTAAAATACTCCATTTATGGTTATACAGATAAGACTACGACATCATTGAAAACTCGTAGGGTCTATTTTTATTTGTTTACACAACAAACAGAATGCCGCTCTCTGCCATCAAAGTTTTCTTTCCGTGAAGTTTGTGGAACGTGTTACAAAAATCGAAACTCAGCTTATAGGCTACTAGCAAGCTCTTGTGCATAGGTAGTCTCTTCTTCTTCTGCTCTTTCTCCTGTTGTGGTAGTTAGCAAACAGTGGTGCATTACCACACGCACTCCCTTCTGGATTGGAGTGTGGATCGCCTGTGACTGACTGTATTTGTCATCTGACTGCATGCACCGAACCGTGACGTCCACACCATGATGGTTCGGGATGAATACATGTACCATTATACCATGTATACAGCGTGTCTGCCTTCAAAAATCTTAACTCAAAGTAGGGCTGCATGATTTATCGCAATTTTATCGCACGCGATTTGGCAAAGGCTGCGATTATTTTATGCGCAGCTTGTCAGAGCTATACGGCTCTGTCATCAGTAGTAAATGCTTCTCCATCTGAAAGCCAGAGGGCGCTCTCATGCAGAAACTGCAAATATGCCCTGCTGCCGAAGTAGAACACGCGTCATTCCAGGAAATCCCATACTATCGCTGTAGCTGAATAAACAGAAGATGGAAATGTTTTGATTGATTAAACATGACTAATAAACACACGACTGCCTTATTCTGTGTAAGAAGCCACATCATCTCACAGAAGGACGCTCAACTGTCACATAAAGCCGCGCATAAAAAAATAAATCGCAGCTTTGCGATTTCATAATCACACTAAGCCAAATCATTTAAGTGTGATTTCAATGTTTTTTTTTTTAATCATCCAATTAATCTGCAGCCATAACTCAAAGTTCTGTCAGTGGAACAGAACTTTATACCTGCTACAAACAATAGATATGATGCTGTTAGAACCTCCAACTGGAGATCCTGCAATACAACCTTTAGATATTCTAACTCTATGGGCCATTTGGCCATATGGGCCATCTGGCTGTAACCCATCAGTTTCTCTAGGCCATACATCTGTATGGGCTATTTGGCTCACACCTTTACAGACACAGTTTCAGTTGATTGCATTGGAGGCACAGTAACAATGTAAATGCTTTTGACTAAACACAACTGAAATACTCATAATACTTGAAGCACCCCCGTTTTTTTTGTTTTGTTTTGTTTTTTTTGTTTTTTTGATGAGATGCAGGGCAGAATGTCCAAGCTACTTTTTGCCATACAACAAAAGAGGATGGTGAAACCCGGTCCATCTGTCATATTTTTTAAACTCGTTCAAATAGCATACAACTCTTACTGCACGCACCGCAACAGACTTTTAAAAATGGTGGTTGAAATAAAATGCTGCATGGAGTCAACCAACCAAAATGCTGGGTGAACTCAATCAGCATGTTCAGCGCCCAAGTGCCACCCCCGAAAGTTCCTGAACTTTAAAAAAGTGCTACCTCGCGAGCAGGTGCTTTCTGAGGGGGAATTTTTTACCCGGAACTTAGACCCTGGTCCCTGCGGTTGAAACACACCGAGTTGCACTCCAAAGTCCCTAGTTCCTGGGGAAAGTTCCTGCGGTGGAAACATGACTTAAATAGGACTTTAAATGCTTAGTAACCGAGTGCAGAGAGTACGCAGCTCGCACCCACTGCTACTCCGGATTTGCGGATGAACTCAAATAATTTCTCCATCTTCTTGAGTAAACTAAACCTGTCATGATTATACAGTTCACCGTGGCTCTCACAATATATGACATGGCAGACAAGTAGTTGTCCAGTCCGGTTCCGTTCATTTAGCGTGGGTTTGTCGAGAATGCTGTTGTGAGCCCTGAAAATGTGCAGTTTTCAGTTCAGTCATGTTGCATGATTTATTTAAATACTCTCCTCCCATAATTTTTGCGTCTGGAAACTCCTTAAAATGCATATGCAGTAAGGTCAACGACCAAAATAACTGTCCACACCTTTTCATCACTAATTTTTCACTAATGTCTTCAGTAAATCCTGACAGTAGTTTTTCATGCCAAAAGAGGGTTTGAACTGTTGCAAGCCGTTAGTAAATCTGGCTCTTAGTTACTTTTTTGTCATTCACGCACAATGGAACTGAAGAAATAAAGAAAAAAATCTGAGTTTTGTGGTTGCGACAGGCAAACTCAAGCACCCCATGAGACTCAGGTATCTGTTATTACACCAGGCTAAAGACAGAAACAAAAGATAAAGGGAAGATTTCTGGCAGGGAAGATGTAAGAAGTAATGAGAAACAGGTGAGTAAGAGCGCAAGAGAGACTGTTTCTGCATTTCCAAAGGGATTCTGGTCTGACTTCCTAAACTTTTACAACACTATTACTATTTTGATACTTCAAATAGTATCCAATTCAGAGATGAAAGATGAAAAATTAACTGTGTGGCCACATAACCTAATACCACAGCAAGTTTTGTAACACTTGGGGTGGGAATCTTTAGGTGTGTCACAATTCGATTCTGACTCAGGAAGTCACAATGCAATTTCAAAAAAATTTCTAGAAGATGTTTAATCATTTTGAATAACGTCTAAAAATATGTCTGCATTGGCCTGCCAATATTCATAGGATAATATTCATGGATAATGGATATATTAACCTAGTATGAGAGGCAACTCACGATTTTACACAATCCCATTCCCAACTTCTAACTGAACTGAAAAACAATTTATTACAGATAAATGTATTTATTACAAATACAGACTGAGAAATTATACTTATAGGTACTACGAGAAAACCATTGCCAAAGAAGAATCAAAGGTACCCAGAACAGAACTGAGTAAAAGTTAAAAACTTACATGTAATTCCATATGTAATTGTGCTTGTGTATTAAAATGTAAAAATCTATATATTTCTTCCCTAGTCTTAGATATAGACTGAAAAATATAGCTTTGCACATGAACCCGTTTAAAAAAAAGAAAAGAATAAAATAAAATGCTACATGCTCTGACAACAAAATGGATTTCATTAAATGTTTTATGAAAAAGTCAAAATAAAATGCTTTGATTGGCTTTTAGTAGCTAGACTGAAGAATGAAAAGAAAGATTTCAGTCATCATGTCCTGCAAGATTTCAAATACTGTACTCTGAAGGTCTAAATGGCATTTTTAGGAGTCAAAAGTATGTTTTTTTAAATAATTATTATTACAAATGTAACTGAATTAGAGGGTTTAGTCTGAAAAGCATTTGAGTGAAGTAAAATGAAGTGAAAATCGCTTTCAATCAATGCTCCCTGCTCAATGACTCATCAAAAATAACACTTCTCTAAAAATCTGTGTTTTACTGAGTATGAATGCAGAGAACAGACAGACATCCAGATAAATGAGCGTGGCCACTTTAATGGCCATACTGTAGCTTGGTTTCTGGACAAAAACTATTATAAAACAGCTCCCCCAAACTAAAAGTGGGTAATAAAACTAGCAAAACTAGATGGGAGAAAATACATTTATTTTATTATGAATAAAGATTATTGAATGGACTAATACCAGAGATTTGTTTCCAGTTTCTTGTTGCTTGTTTCCTGTTAGGCCTACTTCACAATCTATCATGGCTCGCATTATTAATTGGAGTGATGTTATTGTAATTTGCATAATTGCATGTCATTTAGCAGGCATACCTCTATGCGACCTGTGTCTGGTTGAAAACCACGGGAGGGGTCTTCTGTAGTGACCCGGCACTGAATGGCACAGCCATTGATCTGGATCTTGTCCTGTTCAAGACCCAACTCAGGAAGACTGCGGCCCTCACACACTCGCAGCTGTGCGTGAACCAAATCCACACTAACAGGGGGCAGAGAAAGAGAGAGAGCCGTTATCAGCACTAACTGATGAATAAACCCTGAAGTGGAATGGAATTCATTAGACAAACTTGAAACCCCAATCTCACTTTTATCTTTGACAATCACAGCTGCATAATTAATTCGCTGATCTTCCTCCTTTTGAAATGTTTATCCATGAAAGAAGTTTGCCCACTTAGCGCTTGCACCAATATCAAGCAATTTGCTTTGATTCATTTTAATCCATTATGATGTAGACGTATTGATTGTCAATGAGACACAGTTTCTAATAATCCAAATCAATCTTTGCTTAATTCAACCAATTAAAGTCTTTCACACTTGCTTTAAAGTTTAAAAAATCACATAGAATTAGATTAAATGAGCTATACGAAGAGCATCAAGCACAAATACTAATTTGCTCTCAAAACTACCTAAGGAAATACCTAGCAAATCACTTCAGGGACTAAAGAGATCTGCTATTTTAGCTGACCGGAAATATGTGTTAATTTTATCGCTAAGCTGCTTAGTTGATAAACCACTTCAAATTTTATTTTTGAGATTTTGAGAGAGGGGAAAAGACTTAAAAATGTATTTTATGTTCTTGGTTGGATGTAAAGCATATGGTGGTTAAGAAGCTGCTTTGACATTTCTGTGAAAGACACGAGGTACGCTAATGACTTGGCATGAAAACGTCAAAAACCTCATAAAACACATGCTGTCAAGCATACATACTATAACACCTATACAGATCTTCCACTTGTCAACAGTAGCATAGGGTAACATCATCTGTCTATCTATACAGAATGTGAAGGTGAACTATTTAAAGTCTCAGGTTTGAATAAATGTTCAACCTTGTGTAATTGCAATTTTTCTGGTATATAGCTAAAATAGTGCGCCTTTTAGCTTTATCTAAAAATGAATGTTGATGCTCGATTTACTGTATGTGCTAATTAAGCATTAGTAGAGTTCTTTTCTTTTGTACAGAGCCGTTCTTACTCCACACCGGTTGCATTCTGTAGAGGGGTGTAGCGCCAGGTCAACTAAGGAATTAATGTTTATTAAGGTGAACAAATAGCCAGTGATCTGTAATGCAACTGGATTATGGCCTAGTTAATTGAAACAAAAACCAAGGGTGAATATGACATACACACAGGTTAAAATAGTCAACGTGACTACAGTGGTTCAACCTTAATGTAAAAAAAAAAAAAAACTTTATTCAACAATTACGCATGTGTGTGATGCTGACGCAGGAGCCGGCCAATAATGAGTTGACGTTCTGACGTAGCACACGTAAGGGCTGCACTGTATTTACTACGTCAACTGTGTAGGTGACTGACAGGGGAGAGATGAAGTTGTTGAATAAAGTTATTTTTGCTTTATTTTTGCGCACAAAAAGTATTCTTATCGCTTCATTAAGGTTGAACCACTGTAGTCACGTTGACTGTTTTTATGTCTTTACTACTTTTCTGGACCTTGAATGTGGTAATTATGTTGCTTTCTATGGGGAATAAAAAAACCTCTCGGATTTCATCAAAAATATCTTAATTTGTGTTCCGAAGATGAACAAAGGTCTTACAGGTTTGGAACGACATGAGGGTGAGTAATTAATGACAGAAATTTCATTTTTGGCTGAACTAACCCTTTAACTGAAAATGAAAACTGAAAAACGTCTTCACAAATATCATGAAGCATGTGCAAAGCTGACATTTGAAGTGGACCTTACTATTTGAAAAGCCTATAAAATGGACAAATCATGTTTAGCTTCAAATCTGATAATGTCAATGACAACAAGTTTGTGTCAGGGTTAGGTTTAAGGGTATGGTATAGTAAATATCATTATATTAGTGTAAATACCACTGAAATAGCTTTAAAGGTCTAGTGTGTTTGTGTTTGTGTATTTTGTGTAACTTGGATCTAATAGGTCAAAGTGTGAACTGGGGACTATCGACCCACGAACACATTGTCAAACACACACATGCAGTTGATCCACAAACAGAATTCGGATGAATCACACAACATTGCATGAAGACTGAAACATACATGCATACATTCATAGACATACACAGCAGCCCAAAAACAATTTTATGCATGTCTATAAATGATAAACTTCTTGTCACGTTAGTTTTTCATGGACTCTGTTGTCCTAATGTTTCCCTTTCTGTTTCCTTGGTTTTCGTGTTTGCATTAGTTTCTTCCACGGTTATTCATTGTTTGATTAATGTGCCACAACTGTTTCTTGTTTTCTTCCCTCTGGTTATCCTTGTAAATATATAAATTCATTATCATTGTATATATATATTATATATCCCTAAGTTTGTAGTGTTAAAGGAACACGCCACTATTTTTGAAAATATACAGGCTCATTTTCCAACTCCCCTAGAGTTAAACAGTTGAGTTTTACCGTTTTCGAATCCATTCAGCTGATCTTCGGGTCTGGCGGTACCACTTTTAGCATAGCTTAGCATAGTTCATTGAATCTGATTAGACTGTTAGCACCTCACTCAAAAATGACCAAAGAGTTTCAATATTTTTCCTATTCAAAACTTGACTCTTCTGTAGTTACATTGTTTACTAAGACCGTCGGAAAATGAAAAGTTGCGATTTTCTAGGCCGATATGGCTAGGAACTATACTCTCATTCCGGTGTAATAATCAAGGAACTTTGCTGCCGTACCATGGGTGCAGCAGGCGCAGCGCCTGAAAATAGGCTAACTTCTGTCAACATAACCAACGTGACCACCTGCTTGCACAGGGAGCGTGCCTTGCAACCATGGAGACATTTATGAGAGACGATTCAGAAAATATTTACTTTGGTGCAGATCCTGAATCGTATCTAACGGTCTAATCAGATTAAATGATCTATGCTAAGCTATGCTAAAAGTGATACCGCCAGACCCAGAGATCGGCTGAATGGTTTTGGAAACCGTAAAACTCGACTGTTTAACTCTAGGGGAGTTAATAGTTAATAGTGGCATGTTCCTTTAAGGTTGGCTCACACTAAAAGATTTTTAAAATCTTATCAGATTTTCAAAATGTGAGAGACCACAAACATGACAGCCATTCCTTTCAACAAAAACAACTAGAGAGTGTACTTATGTGTGTGTGTGTGTGTGTGTGTGTGTGTGTGTGTGTGCGTGTGTGTCTGCATGTGTGTGTGCATGTGTGTGTGTGTGTGTGTGTGTGCTCATTTTTGTGACATATCAGGACACAAATTTGTACAATGATGTGGGTATGACATAGGTATTACAAGGAGAGGGTGACTTATGAGGACATTACCCTATGTCCCCATTTTTCAAAAGGCTTATAAATCATACAGAATGAGTTTTTTTGAGAAAGTAAAATGTGCACAGTTTCCTGTGATGGGTAGGTTTAGGGGTAGGGGTAGTGTAGGGGGATAGAATGTACAGTTTGTAGAGTATAAAAACCATTACACCTATGGAATGTCCCCACAATTCACAAAAACAAACCTGTGTGTGTTTGTGTGTGTGTGTGTGTGTGTGTGTCAGTGTATGTGCACGCTGTAGAGTTGCAGCCACTGGGCTATAATAATATTTATAAATCTAGCGTGACGTAATGTGACGTGGTTGTGTATGATTTGGCAATAGGGGACAGCCTATACACTGGTCAAAATCGGGCCAACTCCCCAAATTTTTTAAACATGTTTGAAAATGGTCGGGAGGTACTCGCAACATTCTCGGCTCGGCTCGCAATTCCTCTCACACAATGCGAGCTGCACCATGTGCACCCGGCTTAAAATGTTCCATTCAGCAGAGTCCCGGCTGTGAACACAGGAAATTTAGCAAAATATCTCGCAGTCAAACGTGACTTTAAAGTATACAAACATGGTGGCAACAAGAACAGGCAAGAAGAAAAAGCGATAATAGCGCTTGGACTGATTTTTACAGAAAATTTGCAGGAAAAATATAAAAAGGTTTGGATGAAGTCATGGAGACGGTGTGAACACGGACTTTACATATTACAGTGCGAGGTTTATTTTGTTCCACATGACAATCTACAGAGTGTGTGCACATTTGTCCTCAGGGTTCACCGCACAAAACAGGATTTCTGATCGTAAATATTCAACATGTTGGATATTTTACGATTTGAGATCGGTGCAGTCCTAGCAGATTCAATCACTCTTAACACACCTCACACCACAGGAAATTCTAATAGGATAATCTGTAGAACCATCAAGATAATTCAGACTTCACCAATGATTGTCAGAACGGGAGAATTGTACCCAAAATCGGCCCGATTATCTGGTAGTGTGTGGGTGCCTTAATTTGTCTCTTCTGTTTTTTGGTTCTTCTGTTTCCTGCATTTTTGCACTGTGACATCCTGAGAGTCTGTTATTTTGATTTAGTGTGTTTTATAATCAACTGTTGCAATTAGATCCAGCGTCTCTTTCATCTTGGCCTCAACCTCAGCGTGACACTTCTTCAGAGAAAGTGAATACCTTATCAATATTTCAAAACATGACTTTAAGCAACCAATTGTGCACATAAGCAGGGCAAGAGTCCAAACCATAGAAAAGCAGAACAGCGTTTAAGTCTGATCTTGTGGAATTCCCAGCTAATAATCTTTAGTTTTCTCCTGGAGGTTGAGTAAAGCCCCAGAGCCCCAGCACATTAAACCATAATGAAAGTATTGTTTTTCAGCCCGTTTCTGTTTATAGTTTTTCCCTCGTTATCCATTCCTACCAAAAAATGTGGGATGTGGATGAGACGAAAATATACTGATTACACCCACAAAAAGAAATCTGAGAACAACTCCGGATGAATAAAAAATGCAGTTTTGGAAACATGTTTGTCTGTTTGTTTATTTGTTTGACCAGAAAATATAAAGCTGGTTTCAAACTTGTGTAAGCATTTGTCCAGAAGAATATGGGTAAATTCACCAAATATTTCGACCTTTTGCATGTAGTAATTCAGCTCAAATATGTTTCACAAATCATATGCATTTCAAATTAACCAGGCATTAAATTCTCTAAAAGTTGTGTCAATTACAGGCACTTATAGTGCTTAAAAAGTGACTATTTACTCAGCAAATACTGCAATGACTATTTAAATCAAGAAATTGTCATTCTTTTCAGTGCAAACTTTAGGCTTATTACAGATTATTAAAGCAATACTGTAAATGAAACTGTATACAAGTCAGAAGTTTGTGAACATTTTCTATTGACCATGGCAAAAGTATTTCATCAAATGAAAATTAGTCTCACTAAAGTATGCCATATTACAATGCTGTGCAGCATCCTCTATAGCTCTCAAAACCTGTCTGCAAGTTTAGAAATTGTGTCATGAAAATTGCATCGAGCACAATTTTTGTGCTTGTTTGTGTTACTCTGTACCTGTACCTTATCATTCTTTACTTGATTTTTGCTAAAACAAATTGTTGTCCGTACATGCAAACTAAATGGATGCAATTTATTCTTAGTGAATTCTCCTCTTTACATCATTGTGTGGTCTGCGTGCATGTGAAACTCCAAAGCGAGTTTAAATCCAAAGATACTTTTTATTTTAATTGCCGTAAGGCATTCCACTTCAGTAGTGATTCTTGTTTTTGCTTTCTTTTTAATGAGCAACAAAATCAAATAAATAACTATGTGAGAGGACAAGCGGGAGGTACTCATGAATAAAGCTGCACAGATAATGTAGAAAATTAGTTTTTTTATTATTATTATTATTATTTCTGAATTTAACTCTCTTTTCTAACACACACACGGCCCAAAATATTTATTTTTTTTTTTTTTGCTAATTGCAGGAGAACTGCAATAACTATTCGATAAAATTGATAATAATCGATAATGAAAATCCTTGACAACAATTCTCATTATCGATTAGTTGGGTCTGCCACCGTGTATGGAAGACTTCCGCCAGTCGCATCAAATTACAGCACTGAATAACGCATTTCTATGGACAAAATGCATCTAAAAATAATGAAGGAAACAGATTGAGCAGCTGTGGGAAAGGTATGTGATCCAAGCTGCCTAAAACATGAGAATTCTTTATTTTAAGCTTCAAGCTAATTCATTAGCGTAATGGCTTGCCCTGTCAGGTGCTTTGACAGATGCGTGTGCGTCCTCAGCGCAAAACGTTCATTCTACAGCTATATTCTTATCTCTAAATGTTACAAATTCACGCAAGCATTTACATTTTGCATAAAGGCTCGTCCTGACAGTCTGCGTTAAACTTTACTGAATAAGCGCCAGCACGCGCACCTGCGTCAGACAGATGAAAAGAGAGGGAGACAATATTCAGCGCAAAAATAACAATTTTGCTGAAATATCTGTTGTTTAAAGTTAAATTTAGATTTAAAAATTATTATAAAAGTATTTTATGAGTAGTAACTGTAAAGGGATAACAACATGTAATCGAACATAAATGTAAGACGTTTCTTATAGCCTATTTACAGGATAAAGAAATGACAGTAAGAGGTGATTGTGTCCGAAGTGAATGTGTGTGTTCCTGCAGAACATTTATCTTGCCTGTTGGTTAACACTGAGTTTGTGTTTTTCTTTATTATCTTTATTACTATCTTCATTTTTAATGTAGAGTAGAGATTTAAACTAATTCACTATATACAGTGCTGAAGTTATTAGACATCTGATACCCAATGTAAGGTTTGTGCCACAGCTGTCCTAAACTATCAGTATCGGTGCTAAAATCATTGTTCATGTTTCTGTAATGATTAACCCACCAGTATGTGTAAGCTCTTTAGTTACAGCAGTATTTCTAAAGCTACAATATATTTATTGTTGTTATCCACAAATTTTTGATTTTACTGTTTTACAAGAAAGGCAAGAAAAAGTAAAACACTTCATAGTTGTTGTTTTTTTTTTTTCAGATGCCCAATTACAGTCAATAAGAACAGAGACTGTTACGTTTTTTTTTTGTTTGTTTTTTTGTTTTGGATATTATTTAGTTGTTTCAGTTTGTTATTTTCCTAATAAATGGCAATACCATTTTTAGCTTTAAACAAGTTTTTGATAGAATCTTAAAATATTTGTTCTCTCTTTATTATGACAGGTAGTCTAATAAATTAAGCACTGTATGTTTTCATAGCATTCGATTGGCACATTTGTTTGAAGTACATTGGGCAGGATGAGCAAAAATAAATAAAATTAGGATTTTTATCAGATTAATCGATAAACCGATTAACCGAAAAAATAATCGACCAACTAATCAATTATCAAAATAATCGTTAGTTGCAGCCCTAAATGAAATTGTATTTTGCATTTTTATATTAATATAATATAATAGAATGTAATCTAACGTAATATATACAATGAGTACAATATAATATAATGTAAGATAATATAATATAATATCATCTACGAAATGAGTCAATCCAAATGCTTTGATATCTTATCTACTATCATGCTTGGGTTCTTTTGTTGCGGTTTAATGCACCAGTAAGATTGAACATGAGTGGAACTTTAATTATGTAAATTCAGTGCAGATTTCTGTATAACTAACCACCGGCACATAGGAACAACTTTACAAAGCCCGTCTAGAAAAACAATCCCGAAATTACTATGAGGCGAATGTCCGCTCATGATGAATGACCCATCGTGCAATACACACACAAGAACAAAGACACGAGCAATTACTACTGGTGTCAGCAGCTACATAAATGTCTGTAATTTAAATATTCACACATGCTCTCACCTGTGATCTGCATACAAAACACATATGCCTTTTCTTGCCTCTAGCCATCACTTTATTTTCAAACAGCGGACTCATAATTAATGTCTGCCATTACTATTGAGCTGAGAGACACCGAGTGAGAAGCTGAGAACATGTGAGGTGTAGAATATCTAATGTCCTACATGCCGAGAAGGAGTGAGCGAGAGAAGTGTGTGTGAGAGACAGGGAAAGATTAATATTCATTCACTAATATGTATGAAAGCCTGAAAATAAAAACAAAAGATGCAAAAATGAACAACAAAAGGGATAGTTCACCCAAAAATGAAAATCTTGTCATCATTTACGAAACCCCCACATTGTTCTAAACCTGTATTTTTTTTTCTTCTGTTGAACACAAAAGAAGACATTTTGAAGAATTTTGCTATTCAAGCAGTTGACGGTAGCCATTGACTTCCATAATAGGAAAAAAAAAAAAAAAAACACTATGGAAGTCAATGGCTACCATCAACTGTCTGGTTACCAACATTCTTTAAAATATCTTCTAATTTTTCCCAGAATATCTATTTACACCAAGTGCCAATAGCCCGCCTTGTTGGCAGAGGCTATTTAAAGTCTGGTTAAGCCAGACAAAATTACAAAAGACACCCATATGATAACAGGAGCAGTGGCGTGGAGAGCAAGGTGGGTGGCGTTAGCTTTTGACGCGACTGAATCCACTATTTTCTGAACTCATTCTTCTCCCTTTTCCTATCAAATATCAGCTTGGAGAGCCATTAAATTTAAAAGAAAAATGAAGAAAATATCCAAAAGGTGTAAATAAAGTGCCTGATGGGTGTTTAATTGCTCTATAATTGTGGTGTCCTTTTATGATTTTAACCATTTATGATTTTAAAAGGATAGTTCACCCAAAAATGAAAATTCTGTCATCATTTACACACCCTCATCTCATGTTGTCCAAATCCATAAGACTTTCGTTCATCTTCGTAACTAATCCATATGAATCTAGCGGTTTAGTCCAAAAGAGACTTGATACAGTGTATATATATAATCATATGAATATGTTCTTATTATTGCATACACTGAGGTGTATTGTATATTATAAAAAAAAAGTATCTACCACTATTTGCACTAAGTATAAACAGCATCTAACAACTACTGTATTTACACCTAGTGCAAAGAAAGTACTGCTATTTTCACTTAGTCTAAATGGCTTCTGCCTTCTTTTTCCCCTCCCACAAAAAAAAAAATTGAATTATCAAGTAAAGCGAAAATGTAATGAAGAAGTACAGTACATGACTTTTCAATTTAATGAAATTGTAAACAATTAATGTAAATACATTAACTACATGCATTTTATTATAAGCCAGGCTTAAAATTAAGCACCTAATTTTATGCTGTAACAGGGGTCCGGAAAAAGGTTGAAGACCCCTGCAATTGCTTACTTGTCTTATTCTCAATATAGATAATGTCTCACCACAGGTCCAGGGTCAAACGTGCTGTTAAAATCGAAGAGGTCACAAAGGACACGTGTCACTCAACACTGATCAAAGATCAGCAGGAATGTGCTAATGAGCCTTTAACACCATGCTGACCTTGAGTGGTTGAAGCCACATCCTTTCCACAAACAAACATAAATACACACCTCTGCTTTTTCTGCATATCCGAACAAAAATAGGTGTACACAATATGTGCATGCAGATACAAAAGCACATCCTGTACTGAACGTATTGAGGAGACAAATGCATGTTCTCTATAAGCTAACCTTTACCTCTATTTCCTAGCTCTTGTATTTCATCTGGGTTTCACCCTCAGCCTGCTGTTCACAGAAGCATTAATTATTGGCTTACCGCTTTTATCTGCCACCCCACACTCATGAGTCAGAAAACACATTCAGGAGATAATAGGATAATAATGAAAAAAAATCTCAAGTAATAAATACAACATGAAAGAGACAATGAGGCCAGCAGAGACAGAGAGAGAGCAGCAGCAATAGCAAAGAACTGTTATGAGATCAAGAAAAACACTGTGAATACTTTTGGACAAGAAAAAGAACAATTACAGATAGTTGTTGATTTAAAGGAAAATATTTTCTCCTACGCAAGTTCAACATGTAGACATAACTACAGTGGGATCCAAAAGTCTGAAATCACATTAAAAATCTGTGATTTAAACCTGGACTTAAACAAAAGACTGTAGTAATGTTAACATAAAACAAATAAGTAACACATGACATTAAAAATACTAAAATCACTAATCAAATAAGTAAATTTGAGACAGCGATCATCTTAACTCCTTTGTACAGACGGTTAGATGTTCTTGATTCCACTGAAGCACAAAACACTTTTTGCCACTAACTATTTGGGCTATAATATAACTTACAAATAAAAAGAAAAGCTAGAATAGGGCAAAATAGAAGCATTTTCATTAACTGTCTCAGAGTTTTGGACCGTTTCCCAGTTTCCATCCTAAAGAGTATAAACACCGTAGCACTTTCAAACATCTCCAAATGTTAGCTTCTGGATCTACTAATAGCATGAGTTTGGGATGAGTTTCTAGATTTAATATAAACACAGACAACCACAAACATCCACAAAAAGTTTACAAAAATGTAAAGCAGTTGATTTGAAGCCATAAAGCTTAACAGCTGTCCATCAAAAATGACTGACAATGCTTTCATTGAGGCCTTCAAGTGCTAAACAAAGAGTGGTGTTAGCACAAAATTTTCCCTCTTGCCTCAAAAAGGAAAAAGGAGAAGGTTAGAGATGTGTGTGCTTTACACAAATGGACGGGTTAAATGCAGAGGACAAATTCCGAGTATGGGTTACCATACTTGGCCTTCACATGTCACTTTCACTTTCATTCAGTGCAATCAAGAGGATATGAGAAAGATAACAGTAAAGGGTTAGATAAGATGAGACCTTCCCTTGATGGATGAGCCATGAATAATAATAAAAAAAAGTTCTCTCACACAGCGCGATTCATTTTTGAAAGCCACCTCTGATGTAATTTTCATCAGTCTCTTTCAGAAGCCATTCAGTAGCCAACAACCTGTGCGTGTGTGCGTTTGTGTGTAAATTAAAGGCTTGGATCTTGGACAGAGCTGTACAACTCAAAGGTAAGAAATGATTCATAAATCGTACCAAATAAATAATAATAATAATAATAATAAATATTTCTGTAAAATGCATTAAAAAAAAATCTTTTAAAAGTAGAGTTGTCTGTAGTCATTATAATCAGCTTAAAACATTATAATGACACTATAAAGTACACTACAGTTCAAAAGTTTGGGATTGATAGGATTTTTTTTTTTTTTACGTTTTTGAAATAAAGTTTTTTATGCTTACTAAGGCTGCATTTGATCATAAATACAGTAAAATTGTACAATATTACAATTTAAAATAACTATTTTCCATTTTAATATATTTTAAAAGGTAATTCATTCCTGTATTGGCAAGCCTGAATTTTCAGCAGTCATTACTTCATTCTTTATGTGTTCACAAAATTCTTTGATAAATAGAAAGTTTAAAATAACAGTATTTATTTGAAATAGAAATCTTCTGTAAAATTATAAATGTCTATACTGTCACTTTTGATCAATTTAATGCATCCTTGATAAATAAAACTAGTCTATTCATTTAAAAAATCTTTCTGACCACAAACTTTTGAACGGTGGTGTGCATAAAGTCAAGCAAATGTGTATTTGGACAGGTATTCATGACACTACTCCAAGACAGAGCAGTTAAGTGAAGATAAAGTTAAAATGTGCAGAAAACCCAGTGCTTCAGTATCTTTATCAGAGCCCAGCATGCAACTCTGCAACAAAGCCCAATTGCAGCTCTTATCACGCAGAGCAGGCCCCAGCACGAAGCTCCACCCTAAGGCTCATTATTCCAATCATATCAAATACAAGCAGGCACGGCTCCTCATAGCTTAGGTTATCCACATTATTTGATGATGCTCAGTGGAGCTCAGCATGGAGCATTGCTATAGGCCTCACACTGCACCTCAGGTCAGAGTGAATAGGTCCGAGCATCGAGCTGCGCTGTGAGGTGCGGCTGATTGAACGCAGAGGCCACAGCCTGTTGACCTGTCTCAAGTAGCTGTGCATTTCATCTGCTGTGCTGGGGAATATGATTGAAAGCAAGCTCTGTAAAAAGCTACAGTTTATGTTTTGTTTTTTTTTACACATTTTCAAAACTACACCAACGACTGCACCGCCAAAGACCCCTCTTGTCAAGCTCCTGAAGGTGTCGCAGACAACATCACACTTATTGGCCTCATCCAAGACAGTGATAGGAGGTTAAAAAGCTGGTTGTCTGGTGCAAAGCAGTGGAGATGATTGTGGACTTTAGGAGAAACACCCCAGCACAAATGGAGGAAACCACTCATTATACATAAATCACGTAACAGTTCAAGTTTTTACTTACATATACGATTTAGCTTTAATTCAAATGACTCGTGTGCTGAGTGAGAATGCAATAGAGGTGTGCTCCCTCTCTCTCTGCGTCGGTTAACATTAGTAATATGTGACTCGTTTTACCTTTTTTGCTATTTCCATATCCGACCGAACTACAAACCTTCCAGTGATGTTTGTGAAAAAGGGATACGATCGACAAGCTCGCACGTCCGTGGATGGATGGGTTCTAGGTTGTAATTGCTTGCAAAACAGAAGTTCCACTTAAACAACTTTCATGCCAGCCAGACACAAAAATGCAGATATACCGGCCGATATATGCCAATCTTAGCATCATTTCAGTCAACTACTAGCAACCACCCAGAATAAGAAAAGAAAAGAAAAGAAAAGAAAAAGAAAAAGAAAAGGTTGCAGGTGAAGCTGTAAGTAAAGGTCACCCCAGAGACTTACTGAGATTCTGCTCTGTCATCATTGTGTTCTTCACTAGCGCTGTTAACCTGACTGCTCTAGGGGAACTGTTTCTGCAATTAGTGTACTTAGATGACAAATGTCTGCTAAATGGCAAATAAAACACACAGAGCCATAGAGACCCTGATCACACCATACTAGAGTCAGTTGTGTAAGCTTAATAAGCAACACCTCAGTTTATTGTAGAGCATGTTTTCAGAAAAAAACATGGGCAAAAAGACGAATAAAAACAGCAGAGGGTAAAGCTCCAGCACAGAGCTGCGTCCACCAGGAGCCATTATATTTAATGAAATCTTTCTTTGCAATGCCCCAAGCACATAAAGCTAGTGGCTACAGTTCTAAAGACCTCCACCAGATTTTAAAAGAAATACAATTCCACTAGGGATTCCATTTATATCCTGGTCTAAGAATAACTTAATTTGTCGAAACTGGTCTAGAATCAGCACAGATGAGTGTCAGAGTATGACCTCTGAGGTCATTTCTGTGCTTTGATTTATGATGCTAGAGCAAGAGTTTGGGTGAAGGATCAATATGAACTGGAGGATCCTCAATTGAGAATCCAATCAGGCTCGATTCACATTTCAAAGAATGTGTCAACAAATAATAAAGAATCTCAATGAGGTGTTCCCTCTTTAATAATAAATTCACTGTCAGCAAATGATGTTGAGATGAGCTAGGGGAGAAAAGTGTAAAAAAATGAAGTTATAAAAGAATGTTTGGGGAAAAGAATGTTCATTTAATCCAGCCAATCATATCACAAGAATATGCATTTAGCAACAGCTGCTTACCTCACTTCTGCAGCAGAAACTATAAAAACAAACTGATAAGAATGAACAGGGAAAACACAGACAAATACAGATGGACAAGAAGAATGAGAAAGAGTCTAAACAAAAGCCAGAGAGGATGAGACTGAAGAGATATGAAAGAGAGAAGTGGTTGGACAGAGGCATAGGGAAATAAAGAAATGGAAGAAAAACATGAACAAGAGTGAATGAAGAGGAAAGGGGAAAGGTTGTGAACTGAATCACAGGAATTGATAAGGGTATTAGTGTCAGAAAGAAAGGTGAAATAGGTTTTCTGGTGCTCGGTCACCAAAACCCTAGCTCACTTCAGACTTTAGCCTTTCTATTTCTTTTAGTTCTCAGCCTCGTTTGCAGTTTATCTTTGTTTCTGTTTCCTCTCCCTCTGTCTCTAACAATGCAACCCAAAATAAAGATCTACTGCAGCAATTTAGAGACTTTGTTGCACGGTCATTACTCAATATGTGGTGGACTACATTGAACACACACATCCACCTGGACACACAACATACTGTATACATCCACAAACATAAGCACAAAAACCTTGGCCATATATCACTCCAAAATCACAAGAATTGTGATTTTACAATACAATATGAAGCCTATTAGGACCAACAAGAATGTTTTCATGACAATTAATTCTCAGTACTACAATTTTACAGGAAATAATGATCAATCATTTCAATTATTCAATATTTATACATTTTGGTTTGTTTTTCTTAATTTAATTTTAATTATGCTCATTTTAATTAGACAAATATTTGTGTCTGGACAGGACCATTTTCATTAATGATTCTCAGCATTACAGTAATGGAAATTAGGTGGAAAAGTGTTTAATTATGCTTAATTACAAACAAGACATTTCAATGGTTTCCGCTAGACTAATTAATGAGATTAAATGTAGACCAAATGGAGATTTTCACTTAAATCTCCTGCTTCCAGCAGCTTGATCCTGAGAAAAATACCCCAGTATTCTCTTACATTCTCAGTTTCAGAAAAGATCTCAATGTCTCAAACTGTGCTGAGATTCACCAAGGCATCAAAATCTGTGATCAGAAGCCAGATATTTGAGTACAAACTCAAACTAGAGCTGTCAGTTTATTGGTATTGATGATAAGCATGATATTTACAAAATGAAATATCGATATCATGTTTTCAAACACTATGAATTCAAATTCTTCTAAGACCTTCTTCTTCTTCTATAGCTCATTTTATGAAAGATAAAAACAGGAACTCTGAGGAAGAAATGTACATACACAACAAATAAACATATAACTAGAAAATAGATGGATAGTAGGCCTATGTGTACTGTAAAGTAAATAAAAGAGAATATAACAAAATCTTATTCCTATCAAACAACTGAGACCACATTTCCATTTTTTTCATTATAAGCATGTGAAAAGGAAATTACAGTGTTTGTATCAAATCAAAACCACAGATACATACGTGGTGACATTAAACAAACAGAAACCACACCGAGTGGATGACATTAGTGTATAAAATGGAAAATATTACTTTCCCTTTCGAAAGGGAACTCACACTGCGTCTTAACGCATTTGGGGAACGCCTCCGTGTGAACCGGTGTCTGAAACGCTATCAAATCATGGCAATTGTATTGGCCGGCGACAGCCTATGACGTCACTACTAGTGCGACCCGAACGCACACAAGGAGCGCCTAGAGAACAAGTCATCCCATTTTGTTTGAAGCGCTATTCAAAGGTAAGAACGGCTGTTTATACAAACGTTTCAGTCAGTGTGCACATCCATGTATAGTTACCTGGTAACACACTTGACTTGTGCATCTTTGTTAGAGCATGCATGCTCAGTGCTTGAGAGTTCTGTTGGCACGCGTTGTGAGCGTTTCCCGCTGAGGAAGCTTCCCCCCTCATTTGTCTGTCTCTTCTCGAGGGAAGCAGGACAGGTTTTGGTTATGAGAGTGTTTTGCTGATTAAGGATGCTTTGTCTCTTGCGTCCTCAATATGAGTAAGCAGTGCTCTATTTACATTTAGACGAGCGATGTGTAGGTTTGTGTGCAAGCTTTTTACATCTATCTATTATTAACCTTTCTGTTGGTCCGGCATAAGGGCTTGGTATTGAGTGCATCCTTTCAGTCTACAGCAGTATGGCAGGCCTCATCTACATTAAGGCCTCCATTTACTGTAGTTACAAGTTGAGCTTTGCAGGTTGCCTTTCCTGGTGTGAGAACCATTATGCATTTAGTGACCTCAGCTCCCTATAGAAAGGAATAAAAGGGGGCTTTTTTTCATTTATGTCTCAGGTGCTTCACACCAGGCCTGAGGCTGGACTAATGATATGTTTGTGCCATCTTTTGAACCCATCTGTGGATCCGGCACAGAGCTTGTTAGTGAGCGCATCCTTTCAGACTGCAGAGTATGGCAGGCCACTTTTACATTTAGGCCTCTGCTCTTTAAAGTCTCAGGTTGAGCTTTTAGGTTACCTCTCCCTCTGCGAGAGCCATTACAAATTTAGTGACCTTAGCTCTCTGTAGAAAGGAATAAAGGGGATGTTTATTCTTATGTTAGATTACAAGAGTGTATATATTTACTTTATGTTTTGGGGCATTTAAACTGGGGCCCTGGAGCTCCCATTATTAGGGAAGGTTATCGTGGCACCCTCACTATGTGCCTCCTCTCTTTGTGAGGTCTTAATAGCGGGTAGCATTAAGAACGAAATATCACCTGTAGTGAATGGCATGGCCTCCTCTCGATCTGAGAGTTGGTTTTCTAGGCCACCGCTCATCTGAGCTTCAGATAGTTGATATGTCAGGTGTTCGGCCCTCCGGGGCCGTCCTGATATTCCTTCTGGGTTGAGTGGGCTGGCTTCCTCTCATTAAAGAGTCGTTTGTTGAAGCCACCGCTCTGCTGAGCTCCAGGTAATATCACGATTTGAGGTGTTTGGCCTTTGTTAGGCCCCCTTGATACCTTCCCTAGGTCGAGTGAAACAGTTTCCTCTCGCTTAGAGAGTAGAAGGTGATATGCTAAAGCATCCGCTCCCCCGAGCTCCAGATAGATCATGACTGTAGGTGTCGGCCCTCTCTGGGCCACCTTGACATCACCCTATGATGAGTATGTTGGCTTTCTCTCATTTAGAGAGTGCTTATTGAAGTCTCTGCTCCACTGAGCTCCAGGTAGTTGATGTCCTCAAGCGATGGCCTGTTAAGGCCACCTTGACATTCCCTGTGGTGAGTGTGTTGGTTTCCTCTCAGAGAGTCGTTTTGCTGAAGCCTCCGCTGCATTGAGCTCCAGGTGGTCAGTTCCCCTGAGTGTTGTGTGAGCCGGCCTCCTTTCTTTAGAGTTGTTAGGCTGAAGTCTCCACTTCATTGAGCTCCAGGAAGGTCATGAGTGTGTGTGTGTGCTGGCACTTCTTTTGGGCCGCCCTGATATCCGGCCTAGGCTTATACTCAGGAATACGTCTTTTTTGACAAAGGCGGTTCAGCTGTAGCCTTCCGCCTCCTAGCATGCAGTAGCCCGGAGTAGGCTACTCCTAGGAAAGCCTCTTCAGCTTAAGACTGGCAGCTAGTGATCCTAGTAAGCCTCCTCTCTTTGTGAGAGTGATCCTTGGCCGGGGCCCGCCTTCTGCATTAGGCTATTACAGCCTCCTCATTTTATCTAGGTTGAGCTGAAACTCCTCTTGATATTAGAGTACAAGCGATATGCTGAGCTTCAGTTCCCTAGTGGTGTTAGGCACAGACAAAATAGCCAGGTGTTGTAGGCTTTCGTTGAAAGCCTCCCCTGTGGTTGTCCTTGAGCATTGTTTGACTTTCTCTCGTTCAGAGAGTGGAAAGCACTATGCTGAAGTCTCTGCTCTCTAGAGCTTTGGTAGTAGCTTTGTCTAGTTTGAGCTTGGAGCAATCTCTCCACCAAAAGCTCCTTGATTATTATCAAGTTGCAGGGGCCGACTGTTGCAGGCCCCTCCTCTGGAATTTCTTCCTGCTGGGGCCTCCATTCCTCCAGAGCTGAGCTCAGACAGCTTTTCTCATCTTGGAGTGAGAGTTTTTGCTCAGGTTTTCACCCTTGAGCCTTTCTCGGGTTAGTTCACTTCGCTCCCAGAGCTCTGTGCCCCATATGTGCCCAACACCAGTAATGCTCAGGTCGAGCGTATCGAGTACTCCCTCCTTTCAGGGCTCCCTTAGAGCTCAAGCATTAGCCTCGGGCCTGTGGTCGTGTTATGCTAGAGTAGTAGGCCCTGATTGAGGCCTTCTAGTCAGCCCAGTCGCATAGTTTTGTACTCCCCTTGTTTTAAGGGTAGAGAGTGATATGCTGAGTACACGGCTCGTGATGGCAATGCAAACGAGTATTCCAAGCCTGCATACCTCTAGTGGCTATCTCTGCTGGAGTTAGATTTGCTACTAAGTAGTTGGCCCTCCTTGGGTCACCTTGAAAGCTAGCCTCTGGGTTGAGCTAGGTTCCTGAGTGTCCTAGTTCCCTAAAATTGAGCAGACGGTTATCAGGTAGCTCAGGCTCCAGTGGAGCCTCCCTGATACTAGCCCTGGAGTTCTAGATCTTTACCAAGTAGTTGGCCCTCGAGCAGGCCACCTTGAAGGCGATCCTCTGGGTTGAGTAGGTCCTTAGCACTTCCAGCTAAGATAGTATTCTGACTCCCTAGAGTTATATCAGAGTGTAGGCTCTTTAGGAGCCTCCCTGGTACTTGCATTGAGCTTGGTCAATACTCATCTCGGTTGAGTCCAGTGGGTACTCCCCTCGCATTGAGGGTCGTTCTTTAGACTACTGCGCTCCCAAGGTCTGATCAGAAGGTTGAAGGTCTCTCGTGAGACCTCCCTGCTTAGGACCTCGCCCCCTGAGTTGGTCTTTAAGGTTTCAGAGGTTCTTTTTAGTAAGAACTCCCTTGGTAGATCAGCTCCTATTGGAGCTGGAGGTACATCTCTCATTAGTGACCCTATGTAGAATACTCAGCCTCCGGAGTGCTTTATTTAAGAAGCGCTCTGTTGATCCTAGGTTGAGCAGAGTAACTCTCCTCGATTGCAAGGGTCCAAAGCGCTATGCCGAGTCCTGCTCCCCAGGAAGCCCGTCTCTACGTTCCGGTCTGAGTTGGCTACTGCCAGTTTGCAGTCCCTCTTTCTGGACCCCTCCTCTGGAGGCCAGCGCTTTAGAGATTCTGTTTTGGTAACAGACAGGTTGCTGGCCAGACTAGGTTACTACTAAAGTAGGACCAGGTCGGCCTCCATGGTGGCAGTCAAGGTAAACTATGCTCCCCTGAGAAGTGACTGGCCGGGGCTCCTTCGGCTCCCTGGCCACATTCCCTTAAAGGGACTCCTCCTGTTAGAAGTAGTTGTTTCCAAGCCTTTGAGCGGCCTTGGTAGGCCTCTAGATGTTTCTGGAGGCCTCTTTGAGGCTTATAGCTTGGGTGGTGGCTGTAGAGAATGCTGTCACTGACAGCCTTTGCGACCCTTAGGAGGAGTGTTTTTTTTTTTTTGGCATTTCAGTTGAAATTGTTTTCTGATATTTGTCACAGCCATTCTTTGGCATCCACTCCCCTCAACATGGCGGCGTGGGTATTTCGTTCCCCTAATGCATTAAGATGCAGTGTGAGTTCCCTTTCAAAAGGGAAGTCTCAGGTTGCGCATGTAACCATGGTTCCCTGAGAACAGGGAACAAGACACTGCGACTCTCTGCCATGCCTCGGGGCTGCCTGCTGAACAGTCCCTTCAGATGATAAGTGGATGACTTGTTCTCTAGGCGCTCCTTATGTGCGTTCGGGTTGCACTAGTAGTGACGTCATAGGCTGTCATCGGCCAATATGATTGCCATGATTTGATAGCGTTTCAGACACCGGTTCACGCGGAGGCGTTCCCCAAATGCGTTAAGACGCAGTGTCTCGTTCCCTGTTCTCAGGGAACCATGGTTACTTGCGTAACTTGAGACGAATCTTTCACACACACATTTTGAGAGGAAAAATATACACATACAAATATGACTGCATTGCAAACCATGTATATTTTTCCACATAAAAGAGGCAGTATAATATCCATATGACAGACTAATTATTATAATATATTTCAATAAATCCTTTGCAAATCTAAGATGGCAGCACACGCAATGAGCGCCAATTCAAAGCAGCACTGTCAACTACACTTGACAACTCTGATATCTATAATGCATGAGTCTCCATTTCTGTGGCGAGGAAGTTGTGCTGGAAAACACAGAGATGTTATGTGTGTAGAGGAAGAATGAAAGGAGCGCTATCAATCATTTGACTCATCAGTGCGTTAATGTCTGCGTGCTTGTCAGCATGTGTGTATGTGTGTGTGTGTATGTGATGAGATCAGGCTCATCTCTATGTCATTATGGAGCAGCTCATAGGTTATCAGGGGAGGTGAGAGCTATTTATAACGCCTCTCTCCTCTTCCTTCCTCTCTCTCATACACATGCTGTTCCTAACACGTTCTCTCTCATTCTCTCTTCCTATCATCCCTCTCTCCCCTTGACCAACTTATGAAGGTGGGTCGGCAGACAAACATTTAGACACTATACAATGACAGACTGCAAACACACTCACACACACATACCTATCAATGAAATTTGCATGTTCTCACACGCTGTTATTATTCTGGCCAACACATTAATTGTGGAATCAATGGGGCACATACTTCAAATAACCAATCACAGCAGTCGACTCATCACTTATTTTCAGACTGTTTTTGGGAACCAATTCATGATTCACTTCTTGTAGGAATCACATTCACATCCACTGATCTATTACAAGCAAAATCTTTTCTAGGACCCAATTACAGTAACTAGTATTACTCTCTCTTCGCTAACTACAATTACATTAGTACTGCAGTGCATATACTGTATATACAGTAGTACTAGTACTACTAAATTTGTTGATTTGACTCGACAGTGAAAAAAAAACAGGTCATACTAGCTTGAAGCCCAAAGTATACTTCACTTTTTACGCGTATGTGAGGGTCAGCGCACAGTGTGCATGATGCAAATTTCGTCATCAGAAGAGTACACACATACTGTACGCGCACCGCCAGATTTTTGTACCCGCGCATAAACACAGGTCGCACATGTGTATTTAATTTTTTTTTTGCAGTCATCAGTTTATCCGCAACCGTGCCCTGGGGTCATTGATTCACAAGGTTGTTGATGAAAAACTTCATAAACAGAACAGACCGGAATGCATGCAGGCTACAGCGACAATGGAGGCCTACATAGACAAGAGATTGTGCGAAGAGGTTTGAATGTACCATCATTTGTACAACTCTAGCATGAAAGAATACAAAGATGTTTACATGGGTTGTAACTCGTGGTGAAAGATTGCTCAAAACTGCACATGCTTCCCATTGTCCACAACAATTTTTGAAGGTTCCCAGCACTATTTTGTTTTTCAAAACTTATTTTAATATACTACTCTAATTATCTGTTAAAAAAAAGGGAGCTACATGAAATATAATAAGAAATACCTGTTTTTGTTGTTGTTGTTGTTGTTTTCGAGCTTATTTTATTATTATTATTTATTTATTAATTTACTTTTTATATCTTAAGGCCCCTTGAAAATTTGCTGAGGTCCCCTACTGGGCACCGGCCCCTGACCTACCAGTTTAAATGCAGGTCAACCAGCTGGCAGTCCAATTGTTCAATAAATGAGAAGTTTTTACTTGCAAGAAACCATGTAAATTTAGCTATCAGAAGCTGGTTTTCAGCTTTTGTATACAAGTGCACACAGGTGCTCTTCAGTGTTTGACTGTTAAAGTAATTGCAGTGTACATGATGTTTGTGCTTTCTTAGTAGTTTCTTTGATAAGAAAGCATCTGGACAGAATATAATGGTAAATGTAATATCCTCCAGACATACAAAATCAGAGAAATTAATGGATTATGTACACGCAAACAAAAATCTGTGATGCATTTTGATTTGCTATTCACTTAAGTCTCACCAAGTTAACATTTTGGAAAATAGCTCAAACAAGCTATAAATCTTACAATAAAAGCATCCACATTTCTGTGAGTTTATTTCCTGTGCATCTTGTAAAGGCAAATGTACAGTTTTTCACTCACTCAGTGATCTCTTCGGTAACCGTATGTTCCACCTGAAGGCGGGAGTTGACCTCGATGAAGTAGTGCTTTCCATGTTTGTCCACCAGGAACTCCACTGTGCCTGCATTCTCATAGCCCACCTATGAAAAATGTTGCAGAGTTGTTGTGTTAGCATAAATACATTTAACATGTGAGCACATGTTGTTTATAGACCACTTTAAACCTCTTTAAATCAGTTTTGGACCTCTCTTGTGTGCTCTACTAAACATTAGGTGGATTCTAAAGCATCTAGTTCAGGGATGGGCAACTAATGTCTTGCAGAGTTTAGTTCCATCCCTAATCAAACAAACCTGCCTGTAATTTGCAAGACTTCAGGTGATGATACATGGGGCAACTTTTTGAGCAATGTTGCCGAGTGATGTTGCTTGGGCACTTTTCCATTGAGAATGGGCAACAAATTTTGATCTAAAGTATCCAGATAGAAATTTTTTGCCCATTCCCAATGGAAAAGTGCCCAAGCAACATCGCTCGGCAACATTGCTCAAAAAGTTGCCCCATGTATCATCACCTTTAGGTTAGATATTTTAGGTGTTTGATTAGGGATAGAATTAAACCCTCAGGGCAGTTGCCTTCCAGGACTGTAGTTGCCCATCCCTGCTCTACTGTACTTCAAGCTGCATGGTTCTTTGGAAAGCATCCAGTAAAATTGGTTGCCAAGTTAAGACACGGCACACAGACCCAGCACATCAGCTCCACAGTATGCAATAATCAAAAGATGCTTTCTGTTAGACACTAGAAATAGCGGTAACATTGTCAGAGATTTTGGTATGGAAATTTTGAGAAGATGAGTAAGTTGAGAACTTTATTTACATGTGCTGGCATCCCCAGGGGCTTCTGCTTGAGCTCCCAGAGGAATGACAGTTTTAACCTAACATGATGAGCAGAGATTTAGTTTAAAAAGCCCAAACTTTCCCTCTTTAAATCTCTCAAGCTTGTAGGAAAAAAACCCTCAGGCGATTGGTTAATTCTGCTGAACAGTGTGGTGCCAGTTGAAGGAAGCAAAGAAGCTTCTGGTAAAAGCCATGAAATCAGCAGGACCACTGCTCTTGATTCCAGCCCAAAACACAACCCATGGAGCAGGAGATGTGTATAAGATATAGAGATAGATATACTAGGTGAGATGAAAACACTTTCACATTAAACATAGAAGACAAAAACAGAAGGAGGAGATCCAAGATACAAAACCTGCTTCTTCTAAAGTTTGCAACTCTCTTCTCTTTTCGTGGTGTCTTCTCTTTTACAATGTCTTTCATAAACACTCATTCAGGCTACTTGGATACACTGAAGGGATTGAAGATAATCCAGTGCCAAAATTCACTGTAATCTGATCCAATTTCTCCCTACAATTTAGCGTTGCCTACTAATCCCACATTGCAACGAGCTTGCCAAAAGCAGACGCTCACCCACACAAACAACACAAACACAAGTACACACACACAAATGTAATTTCAAACATAGCTTTGCAAACTTACTCTGACATATTACAATATTTACTACATTTATATAGACAAATCCACACTTTTAGACGCTTTACACAAACAGACTTTCAAACTACTGTGATGCTGATTTGACAAAATTAATTCACTCAGCTCCTACCCTTTTTCCATTCATCCCTCCTTCCCTCATCCCTAAACACCCCATGTCAATCGTGCCAGGAGGATTTGATGCTTTTTAATCTTAACCGACTAACATGACCATGAGAACAGGGTTCAAAGTGATGTCAGCTAAACCACTACTGATAGGAGGAGAGAGAGAAAAAAATGAATGAACCAATGACAAACATATGGATGAATGAGAAACTGAATAAATCAATGAATAAAAAAATGAACAAATTCATTCTAGAATGTGAAGTAAAACCACAAGTCTTTCCTCAAGAAGAAAAAAAAAATGCATTTTTGTTTTTGAGTGTTGAATATGTAATATAGAGCATTCCTTCATACATGCACATAATACATACCGATGTTAATGCTTATAGATTAAATTGCACCCACAGTGATTTATCAAGCCTGAATGTCACTTCAGAAACTGTAACTGCATGTACAAATTGATACCACCAGAAGGCAAGAATTGATCTGATTCACGTGGATACACATGTGCCTACTGTCATTGTGGCAAAATGGAAACTTATGAGAATATGTAAAACAACTCAGTGCTGCTGGTCTTCTGACATGCACTAATGTGACATTAACTGATTTATTCAAAATTATGTTTTAAATAAAACAAAATCATAAATGAACTTCCAAGGATTTCATCATTTAAATAAATATACTCTGACATGTATATAAAATGTGTACTGTATATTTATACAATAAATCAAATTATGTATATTATAGATTATAGATTGGTAAAAATAACCAATTTAAAAACTATAAGGACTTAAAGGAGTCATGATATGAGAAATCAAATTTGCCTTGATTTTTTGACAAAAGAGGTCTTTATACCATTAAAACATCCTGCAAGATTCATATCTTAAAATGTCCTCCTCATTTTAAACAAAGAATTTATTTAATTAAGCTCCAAAAATGGCTCATTTGGATACTGTGGAATTTGTTATGTCATAGGGACAAACACATTTGCATATACTTGCCTCTAGAGCAAAACATTGCCGAATAGTTTTACATCATCACACCATCCCACTGGCGTTCAGTTACTTAACGGCTAACAATTACCTACATCAGGTGCAAGCATTGCGTTGTGTCAAAAGCAAATAGAACCCATTATAATCACTGAAGTGGTCTACAGATTATTTTTGCAAAAATTTTGCAGACAAAACTGAAACATTCTAATAGAAATCCACGCAATTGGGATTCCCTTTCGAATGGGGAAAATGGATGGAGTGTCTTGTTCCCCTTCTCAGGGAACCATGGTTATATTTTTTCCCACCCAGATTTCGTTCATTTCGTCCATTTCATCCATGCCGACAAACAGAAAGATGCTTGGTTTGAAAGTAACATCTGTTTGAGCTGTATACATCCCTACTCTATATTGACAAAAGACAATGGACTAGGGATGTAACGATTCACTCAACTCACAATTCGATACGATTCACAATACTGGTTTCACGATTTGATTTTCTCATGATTTTTTTCACAAAATGAGATTTAAATGAGAAAGTGTCTTTTTATTATTTCTCAAACAAAATGCTGCATATTTCTTTGTGAAATTGAAATATCTTTATAACAAAACTAAATTAAAATTTTAAAACAAATCCTAAATCAAATAAATAAATAATACAAATAAAAGAAATCTCTTCATATAAGTATATGAACAAGATGTTTATTTGCTCTATTACAGGCTGAACTATCTGTAGCCATTTAAAATTAGAGGCAACCACTGCATTTTAATCACGATCCCAACAAAGATGCTGCATACATGCAGCATGAGCAGTTTCTAATTTAAATTAGATTGTATAATTTTTAACATTTGAAGCAAAAACAGAATGACTTTAGCTTTCTGAAATTATGCTACATAAAACTTCATAACAGCAGACGGGCTGCATGAGAACGCAAATTCACTGTCTTGACAGAAGGTGGCGCTTATGGAACAGCGGCAATACAGCGCTTCCATGGTTACCATTGTAAACAAAGCAGCGCTGTGCGCTAAAACTACTGTAAAATGCACTGTATAGAAGTAAGATGAAAAGAAAATACCATCTAAACTTTTCTGAACCCAGTCAGGCTCAGCTATACATTCATATAAACCCCCGCCTCCAAATATATCGCGATTCATTTAGCATCTCAACCGACTTGAATCGTCACGTTTTAATCGATTTTCAACCGGTTCCGGATGCATCGTTACATCCCTATGGACCAATGGACCTTTTTATATTAAATTTTTTAATATTTTTATATATTTTATATTCCTGTGATGGCAAAGCTATATTTTCAGCAGCCATTCCTCCAGTCTTCAGTGTCACATGATCCTTCAGAATCCTTCTAAATATGCTGATTTGGTGCTCAAGAAACATTTCTTATTATCAACGTTGAAAACAGTCGTTGATTAATCACTGATTAATATTTTTGTGGTAACCGTGGTACAGTTCTTTCAGGATTCTTTGATGAATAGAAAGTTCAAAAGGACAGTATTTACTTGAAATAGGAATCTGTAACATTATAAATTTATTTACTGTCATTTTGATCAAATTAATGCGTCCTTGCTAAATAAAAGTATAAATTTTAGTTTCATACTGTATATATATATATATATATATATACAATTCTAGTGTCAAGACATAATTTTCCTGTGGCTCCATAGTGATTAGTCACATGACATTTATGGTTCATGCAACTGGCCCAAAAGAATGAAGATAATGAATGGAAATACTTGCTGACTACTTTCTACAGATACTACAGACCTCCTTGACCTCCCTGTCTCTTTCTAATCCTTTCACTAAAGCCACTTTCTTTTACCCTGCAGTTAGATGTTTCTGCACAATACGTGTTTTCAGCTGAATTCAAATCAACTTTATTCTGCTACGTCCCTTTATGATGCAGCGTCAAATAGGCAGGTTATAACAAGAGTACAATAAGGAGGGGCTGGAAGAAATGACAGATGGTGAAGAGAAGAGGTGGGGGAGGTGGGGGTGGAGAGAGACGTAATCAGTGTCTTTTTGATCAGACATGTTTGTGGTGACATGCGTGATTATAATCGGCTCTCAAGCGGCTGCTATGGTGACCGTTCACCTACAGATATGACCCAGAATACACCGATGTGAAAGACAGTGAACGGGTCAAAATATGAAGAATAGACACTAGCAGATGTGAATACATGAGGAGTATAAAATAAAAAAGTATCACAATGGTTATTAGCACACATCATTGTTCGATCATTACCTGCAGTATGTCAGAGCTCCAGATGTGCTCAGACTTCACTCACTGTTTTAGTGACATCTAGAGAATGCTGTATGTTATGAACTGATGGAACTATTTAACGGAGTGTATGAAAGTATAATAAACAAGACAAGTTCAAATAAAACTTGTTATTATGAGGATCCGCTTTGCTGTTTATAGATTTTTCAGACAATAAAGCAGATGGCAGATTGTCTGTTCAGAATACATTAGAGAAGCACTCACACAAACATGGCCTTTCATGCACTACATCAAGCATTCTGTTTGCTCATTGAGCAAAAAGCACAATATTGGGAAAACCACTGGGGTCATCCCCTCCTTCAATTAATCTGACATTAGACCAAAGAGGGAGGGAAGAAAAGAAATATGGTTGGAACTAAGACACTGATAATGATTCAGACTTAAAAAACAAAGCTATATAAAAAACAAGCTCACTACAAGAGTGAACTTGTAAGTGAGGGAGTGAGGGAGAGTCATTGAATGAATCTGTAAGTCAGTTAATGAGTTAGTGGATGAGTGAATGAGTCTGTGAGTGATTGATTGAGTCAGTGAATGAGTGAGTCAGTGGATGAGTAAATGAGTGTGTGTGAGTGAGCAAATGAGTCAGTGAGTAAATAAGTGAACAAGTGAGTCAGTGTGCAAGTGAATTAGTCTGAGTGAATAAGTGAGTGAGCGAGTTAATCGGTGAGTAAATTAGTGAGCGCAAGAGTCAGCATGCAAGTTATTTAGTCTGTGAGAGAATAAGTGTGACCAAATGAGTCAGTGGGCCCTATTTTAAGGATCTAAGCGCATGGTCTAAAGTGCACGGTGCAAGCAGAAAAACTGAACGCTTCTCTAGGGAGTAAAGGTATAAACGGGACAAGCCGGATTCCACCAAAACATTTTTTATCTTTATGCACACAATAATTATCTTTTACATTGTAATCCTTTTCTTTTTAATATTTGGCATGTTTGTGTGCTGCTGCGCATCCCTGTATGTGTAATAAGCAGAGAATACATGCGTTGTGCACCTGCATATAGGCCCATATTACTAATGCGCTCTTTAGACCAGGTTTTTGTTGGTCAATGGTGCAGTCTATTTCAGTTGCCTCAAAATAGCAACGTGCCGACAATGCGTCTGAACACACCTCGTTTTCAGACCAACACGCCCCTGGGCGCACAAATGGGTGCAAATGCATTTGCTATTTAAACAACGTGGTGCAAGACGTGAAAATGATAACTGCATCGGGCTGAAACTTGCAAAAAACACTTGTGTTAATTCGCAATGCTGCGCCAGGTGTATGATAGGGCCCAGTGAGTGAATTAGTGAGCGAGTGAGTCAGCCTATGACTGAATTAGTCTGTGGGTGAATAAGTAAGTGAGTGAGCTAATGAGTCAGTGAGTGAATTAGTGAGCGAGTGAGTCAGACTATGACTGAATTAGTCTGAGTGAATAAGTGAGTGAGTGAGCAATTGAGTCAGTGAGTAAACTAGTGAGCGAGTCAGCATGCGAGTGAATGAATCTGTGAGTGAGCAAGCAACTTAGTGAGTGAATCAGTTAATGAGTGAATCAGTGAGCGAGCGAGTCAGTGATGAATGAATAAGTGAGTGAATCAATGAGCGAATGAGTCAGTGTGTGAGTGAGTCTGCTGATGAGTGAGCGAATTAGTCTGTTAATGAATCATTAAATGATTGAGTTAGTAAGTGAGACAATGATATTGTTGTGATTGTGTGCGCGAATGAGTCAACAAGTGAGTAAATCAGTGAGAGAGTGAGTCAGTAGACAAGTGTATGAGTGTGTGTGAGTGAATGAGTGAATAGCAAGTCAGTGAGCGAGTAGTGCATACCAATTTGCATATTTATGCGCTATTTCATAGTATAAATAGTATTTCATAGTATAAATAGTGTGGTTTAGTGTGCGAGTGAATGAGCCTGGGAGTGAGTGAGTGAGTGAGTGAATGAGTCGGCGTAAGTGAATGAGAGAGTGAAGGGTTAAATCCATGCTGTACTTCACTCAAAATTCCTAAAGAGTTGTGAACAGTGAACAGTTGTCATGGCAACACAGGCAATTAAATAAAACAAAAAAAGGGAACTAAAAATTGCTCATTAATTCATGTCATCTCATTTTTATTGAACTGGTTGTCGTTTTTACTTCATTCCTTATTTTTAACCTTTCATCCACCCCATCACATTAATAGAGGAAGAAAACTCTCTCTCGCCTTCTTTATCTCTGAACTGTAATGACAGGAAAAAATCTAAAACTAAACACAATACTTTTCTCTACATCTTTATTTTCCACATCTCCATGTTTACAACTTGCAATAACATTGAAACTTATGATCCAATCAAGCTGATTTGATCATCACCCAATCAAAACATAGCACGTTTACTCCCATCAAGCAGTTTCTGTGTTCAGCTAACTGATTTAATCTGTTTTGCCCATGCACAATTCTAGTCTAGAATGGTGCTGGTGCATAGCAACTCTTCATTAGAAATTCTGGGGTTTCTTTTTAAAATAAATCCTTGCAATCACAAGGTTGAGCATTTCATTTCATTGTCTTGAATGCCTTATTTTTTGCTGACATCGAAGCCAGTTTCTCTCATAACCTTCTTGACACATATCTTGATCTTTATGAACAAGTCTTTTTAAAGTGCGTATGCAGACAACATTCAGATATAGGTCACATTTTAATGCCAAGTGTAAACATGGCCTTTCTCTGTATGAAAGACTTTGTGTTCCAATGTCCATCCTTTGTTTTCCCCTCCCACTTAATTTGCTTTGTAAAAAAAACACTTGAGTCTGAAGTTTTGCTGAATCCATCAAACTGGCCCACAGACAAAACAATAAACTCCATGGCAAATGTCCCATAATACTCAGTAAGACCCCAAAGCTTCAGTGAATATAATCCAAGGCATCCAAGCTAAACTGAAAAACAAACAAACAAAATGCATAACACCATCCCTTCCACACACACTACAGACAAAACCAATGAAATCCCTCAAAAATCCCCCTGCTGGCAGTCTGATGGAATTAAGATTATTTTCAGTCAGAATATAAAATAAGAGGCAGCAGATAAGTGCAGTCCTGAAGCTTGTTAACACCAGCAGGACATTCTGCAGAAGACTGAAGAAATATTCTGCCGGTCTCTCTTCAATCTCTCTGTGAAATGCATTAAATATGAGCTCCTGCATGAAAAGCTCAATTAGAATGGCTGGGGGGGAGGGGGAGGGGGTGATATAAAAGTATGTGCACGCATTTTTCTGACTTGTACAACAATTGTGCATACAGCTCACATCAGGTAATATGGACAAGAGCTTAAGAGCTTAGAGAACAGAAGTGTATTTGTCGCTAAAGTGTGTTTGTGTGTACACACTTTCAGGCATGAAAATGTATAGATACACACAAAAGATGAGAGTATAAATGCAGTGAGCTGTGAATAAGCCAGTTTATTTGTGGGTTAGTGTATGTTTATAAGTATATGTGTTTCTAGTTTGGATGGTAATCGTAAGGAATTCTGGTAAAGTCAGCATGAAATTAACCTATTTTCTAAATGCATGTTAACTGAATTTTATACCACTACAATAAACTACACACTGTCAAACAACCAGTCAATAACTACACAAGTCTCACAAGCCTTAAGTGCAGCAAGACACATCAACAGTTATTGGTTCATTTTGAAACAAACATGAAAAACGTAATAACTTGTGACTCTGTAAGTGAATTACATCAATTTAGTAACTTCTCTGAATGATTCATTAGGGATTTTGATTCTCTAAACCCAACAACAACTTATAATAGTCATTCGGTTGGAAATTAGACTACACTGGTCACACTGCAATGTGTTTGATTCACTCTTAGGAGCTATTATGACTCTTATGACCGATTATGTTCATAATCAAATTACACTTGTCGTACTATATGTTTTGATTCACTAAAATGAATTGTCACAACAATATACAGCTTCTGATTGTGAAACTGCCGAGATTTATATTCCTGAAGAAATAACCTTTCACAGGCGAGAATGTGTTGGTTTGTGTTTTTATATGTAACTCAATATTACAGGATTTTACTATGGTACTTTTTTAATGTTTTTACTTTTACTATGATAACTTTTTAATGCCATGTTAGCTGATGCCTTCGTGTTGTTGTATTGTGTTAGTTTAGCAAAATCATCTGCTGAAGTCAATTGCAGATATAGATATTCATACATGTGTCTAACTACAGTTGCAGACAGTCAACTTGCTCTCGAATGTTCACGAACCTGCTTAGACCGTTTCAGTATGGCGGATGGCTTGCATATAGCGGCCAATAGAAAAAGCCGTCAATGAGGCATCTATGTATACACTGCCCAGCCAAAAAAAGTCACTGTTTAGATTTAAATAGACAAATGCATAAGAGTCTATGATTGGATCATTAGTGAGTGCGTTAACATGCACGTTCTTAAGCCGATTATGCTTATTAAGCCGACAATGAACGTGGTCATGTAAACGCGGTAACCCATTTTCTTTTATCAGAGTAAGGTCATAAACGGCATAAGCATAAACCGGTCGGAACAGGTAGTTTTTTGGCTCTTATCCTGATTTCGCGCAGCATGTAAACGCATTAACCTGCTTTCTGTCGGCTTAATTGAAGTGAGCATGTGTGATACGTGACAGAAACGCATCTTTAGTGCAGATTTAAACGCATCCAGACAGAGTAAGCGTTTTGAAGGAAAGGAAGAAGGAAATATATTGCAAACGCAGACTCTTTCAAGCTGATATTTGTGAGTTATCAGCTTACTGGTGTGCATGTAAACATGCTCACTGCAATAATTATGTTTCTAGCAAGTTATATGTTTGGCAAAAGTTCTTCTATTCCTAATGTATTGAGTGTGTAGCTTTTCATTTCTTAAACAACCATATAGGAAGATGTATCATGGCTATATTCTAGGATGGCAAAGCCAAGATTCATCAGACTCAAACTGTGAAAGAATGGTTGGGAGGGAGCATTAAGAATCATTTTCACACATGAATTGGCAGCTCTGAGTCCAGACCTTAAGTTCATTGAAAGTCTTTGGGATGTACTGAAGCAGACTTAACAGAGTGCTTGACTCTTGCACTGTCAATACAAGATATTGACCAAAAATTGATGCTCCTCTTGATGGAAAGAAATGTTGTCATGTTATTTCCATCAAGAGGTGCATACATTTTTAGTCAAGATCATATTAGAAGAACTGTTGCCAAAAATATAACATGCTAGACTGCATAATGATCCAATCATAGACTCTTCAGCATTTGCCTATTTAAATCTAAACAGCGACTTTTTTGGGGCCGGGCAGTGTATATCTATTGTGAGCACAGTCAGAGTATTTCAGTGCTCATTTGAACTCAGTTGTCATTTAAAACCATTGAGGTTAAAATTGGGAGGTTAAAATTTCTTGATCCTAATGTCTAGGAAACTTTACATAAGAAGCACTCTAGTTATCTATGACGAGCAGGCCTATGTAGCATACATGAGTGTGTGATTAGTCTGTCCTAGATCCATGTGGGTTTATATTTACAGTATGTACGGTTAAGTGAATAAGACACACACAGAACGGAAATTGATTAACTGGGAATGGAGATGATAATTTCTCACTTAACAGCCTGTCCTACATGTTTGTTTCAGTGCAGGTCAACTGCTCGCTCCAAGCCTTTAGGACAGGGTCCCTACAAAAGACCTGCTTTATAACACCAGCGGCCCGTCTGTTTTACAGAGATCTGGCAGTCATTTGCGCAACACCCACTTTGCAGCACTCCACACAGCTTGAGGGAAGAGCAAGCAGAGAATGAGAAAGACTGCAGTATGCTGAAGAATGGTTTGTATTTCTCTGTAGGGAGTAGAGAGAGGTGAGATGTGAGGAGAGAATGATAGAATCGGGTTATCTCAGGCTTCTGTGTTATTTGATGAGCTGGTTTTATCTGTAATCCTTCCTTGAAGATTTATTCATGAATTTTGCTTGCTATAGTCAATCAGCTCAGAGTTAATGGCTTTTAGCTGCAAAATTCATTGTCATCCAATAACTATTTGCATTTCAAATCGGCAAGCGGGAGAGTGATATCAAGACAGAAAAAAAGGGAAGACATGTTTTTTGACCACATTTACAAAATCGGCGATCACCCTGACACTAGATCAGACACAAACGCATCAGATAAGCGGGGCTTTAAACTGGATGTTCATGCCAAATGTATGCAAATACCTCATGTGCAGTAACAAATCTTCATTCGAAGTCTGAATTACACAGTATGCCACATGTGGTGTGTTAACTGCATCTGTCAACAGAGCTGTTGTACTCCCCATTCCTTTAAAATGTGCTAATTTCTGTTTGAATCACATTCGTTGCATACAAAGCCCAGAAAGAAATACCAAAAAGGAGTGAGAGATATCAGCCAACAGCACAGACACTGAGCAAATCAGACTGCTGACGACAGCAAGCTGCCGGCTATCCTGTTGTTCATCTCTCAGTTTCTGCTGTTTATGAAAGGTTAAGTGCACTTAGCGTTTTATTTAGTGTGGGGCGTTTTTGTCGGACGCAGAGAGAGGTGTGAATATATGGAGTGAATGAAGCAAAGGGAAGGGACAATGGGCCTTTTCTTCCAAACACAAAGAGATTCCTGATACCATGGGCTTGATCTCAGAATTCAATCCTTTTGACCACAGACCACAAGACTGTCAGATGGAAATTTTATTGAAAATAAAATAAAGCTGTGTGAAAGCAAGGATAAATGACTTACGGTGCCCTTTAAAGTGCTTACATTGCCAGCCGGCTGTAGCCATTTAGATTTCAGCCATGTCAACAACAGCAGCCAGAAGTAATAAATCAATTCAACAGCTCATGGCCATCAACAGCAGAGCACAACTCCACATGGTATACCGTGGGAGCCTCAGGCCTGTGTGTGTGCGATGCGTTGATGTCAGAAAATGTGTTTATTTTGCAACCAAGGGAACGTCCTTCACAGTACAGTACTGTCTCCTCACTGCTCTTTCCACCCCTATCAGCGTTTACTCATTTATTCATTCGCTTCTTTCATCCTGTCCAGAAGATCTATTTCTTTTTACTATATCCTCACTCTCTTTCTCAGTCTAGCCCCATTTACTTTAGTTACGGAGTATAAAATGAACAGAGTTTCAAGATTAATGTCCACAAGTTCTTTTTAAACTGTTGTTGCTGCAATTTGTTAAAGTTCTGTAACAAAGTAAACTGTCCCCTCAGAATGCTTGAGAATTTCTATCCACTGTTGCTTACTCAGAAGATCACAAGACAAATGTATAGTGTTTTAAATGAACGTATTTCAGAACCATGGACAGTGACAGAATTAGCAGTTGAAAGGATGAAGCCCTCATTACCAGAAAAATAGAGTCTTATAATGAAGTCATTAGGACCAGAGTTCAAATATGTGATGATTCTACTTAATTTTCAATACTAAGACAACAGTTTTACGTTGTTTTTTCCTTAAAATACATTGACGCCAAAGCCAGAATGCTGCAGCCTGATTAGTTGGAAGTTATTTTCTATTTTTTGTATTTTTATTAATGTTTTAAAAATACATAAATACACACACTCACCAGCCACTTTATTAGGAACACCTGTTCAACTGCTTGTTACCACAAATATTTAATCAGCCAATCACATGGCAGCAACTCAATGCATTTAGGCATGTAGACATGGTCAAGATGATCTGCTGAAGTTCAAACTGAGGAGAGGAGAATGGCCAGACTGGTTTGAGCTGATTGAAAAGCAACTCAAATAACCACTTGTTAAAACCAAGCTATGCAGAAGAGCATCTCTGAATGCACAACACGTCAAACCTACAGCAGCAGAAGACCACACAGGGTGCCACTCTTGTCAGCTAAGAACAGGATACTGAGGCTACAATTCACACCAAAAATGGACAATAGACATTGATTTTATATATATATATATATAGAGAGAGAGAGAGAGAGAGAGAGAATTATGTCATACTGAAGTAATGGCTGCTAAAAAAAAATGAATTAAGCTGTAGGGAATAAATCACATTTTAAATTGTCTTAAAATAGTAAACAGTTATTTGAATTGTAATAATATTTCACAATATTTCCTTTTTACTAAATTTTTGAACAAATAAATGCAGCCTTGGTGAGCATAAGAAACTTCTTTGAAAAACTTAACTGACTCCAAACATTTGAACAGCAGTGTATAAAATATATAAATAAATAAAATGTATATATTTGTCTGCCAGTTCATCGGGAAAAGATCCGGTGCTTCCTCTGGCTAGTCGATCCCTACTGACATCTCAGTCTGGTGAGTAACAACGGAGGGATTATTTAGGCCTAATACATGTCTTTCCTTTTGCCAGGTGACAGACTTCCATTCTCAGTCATGTCAAGAACAGCATGTCTTTAGCCTCCAAGACCCCCAGAATACCTACCAACTTGTCAAGGTGCTAGAGCTTGCGAAGCTACTCAGGTGAGGGCTAATGATTACACAGGAGAGAAAGAGCTGAGGGAATGGCTCAGGATCTAGTGCTATTCCTATTAGGATCAGACCAGCCTGGATTCCATCAGCTGTTACTGGCTCAGTAATAGATAAGAAAGCAGAGGTAAAGTAAAGCTTTTTCCACAGAAAAAAAACCCACTCATGCTCAACCAACACTCTCAGCAAAGAAGACCGACCAAGAGGGCGAGTATAATTTATTACCAAATTAGTATGACATTATCATAAATGGCCTATATTTTATGTCATGTAGGCTAAAAGAATAAAGAAAGCTGCTGGTTTGGCTTTAATATTTTGCAATGCTCTACCAATTGAGCTACACAAAACCCGAAATATGACGCAGATAAAAGTTAAAGTGAAAGTGTCCCGTTGTCGATAGTTTAGTAAACGGGTCGTATTTCAGGGAAGTGACAAACAACCTATTTGGGCGTATTGGTTGGAGAACATGTTGACATTTTTAGAATACAATAACTGGTCTAAATCAGCCTTTGCTTGCTCTGACTTAAAATTCGAACAGAATATTGTGGCAAGCAGGGTGGGGCTGAGAGCCGTGGGAACGGAGCGAGTGCTAGTAAGCTTCACCTGCACGCCACATCGGCCTCGAGTCAGGTTTTGTTGTTTATTTATTTTATAATTAAAGAGTTACGTTGAATGTTCCCCAGTTCCCGACCCCTTCTTCCCTGAACATTAAACCTTGCTACAAAGATATTTAAAAAAATATTTTTCTTTTCTATACAATAAATGTCAATGAGGTCCAGTGTGGTTTGGACATTATTCAAAATATCTTTGTTAGAGTTCTACAGAAGAAAGTCAGTCCTGCAGGGTTGAAACAACATGAGCAGGGCCTAAAATTAATAAAAATGTGAGTAAAAATTGGTGTTGGCGAGTATATAAAACTGTGTCACTCACCAGTTGGCCAGTAACATTTTTATGAATATCTAACAATGCATGAATGTGAACAAACATGAACGACGCTCGGGAGAGTTGACGGCGCAGCACTGCATCGTTACAAAAGATTAAAGGGGTGGTTCATTTAACTTTAGTTAGTGTGTAATGTTGGTGCTTAAACAGTACCTGCAAAGTTACAGCGCTGAAAGTTCAATGCAAACAGAGATATTGTCTCTTAAAGTTATGGCAGTTTAATTTCTACAAAAACGACCAGTTTGGACTACAACGAGCTTCTTCCCAGGTTGGTGACATCATAAACCCTGCAATTAACATAAACCCTGCCCCCGGGAACACGCAACAAAGTGGGTGAGGCCATGTCACGCGGCATAATGGAAGCGGAAGAGTTGTCTACACCGGACGCGCACGACGCGGCAAAAGATAATAGAACCCCTTATAATCAGTGATCTTGTCTACACTGGATGCGGCGCTGAAGACAGCTTCCAGAATCTACACGAGTTCAATGCTGTATTTGTACAAAGGCTATTACTGAAAGATGAAACAGTTCCCACTTTAAAAGCAGAAGCTGCTGTTTATGGGCCCCTAACTGTAAGTACGTTTTATTGTTTGTACATGTCTTTTAAATGTATTATGTTGCTATTTTTTGGATGCATCAAGGACGTAAACAAAGACCAATGCGTTATTGCTTCGCTAGCCAGTTAGCTAAATTCTATTGCATACTTCAACAAACGTCAACAAACACCAACAAACTTCTGTTCATAGACAAGCAGTTGTTCATGCTATAAATTAAATGATACCTTTACAAAAATGCAACTACTCAGTCATGTATTCAGCTACAGTAAAGCTTTAATCAGGATAAAACCGTATACTGAAAGCTAATAAACAGCAGTAACATTTACATTTACAATTGACAGCATATCTAAACACTTTGACAAAAATACAAACGGAAATACTTACCATTCAGAAACGTCCTTTAAAAACTGTGTTTGCCGAGGTTCTGCTTGACCCTCTTCATTACTGCTATCTGGGTCTGATTCGGGCTTTATTTGATACGGCAATATAGATGCCATTATTAGACTATAGTGCCGATATTCGGTAATGCGATATATCGCGATAATGAATATGCACGATATTGTTATCGTGGGCACTTCAAAATACCGTAAATAATAATTTATTACCAATTATTAAAATTTTTTAATGCATTTAAGAATACTTTCCCCATCAACCGTATAAAATGCACAACACCGCTGTATTCTGCATCAAAGGGACGCGCTCAGATGTAAACAAGCCCAACATGCATGAGAAGCACGTGGCTGAACGAGTGAAGGAGACGCGCTGAATGAAAGTGCACTTTCACTCTCTGACAGCAGAGGGCGCTGATGGAACAGCAGAATGCAGCGGTTACCCCGGAAACCCCACAAACAAAGCAACTGCGCTAATGAAGTTTTTAAAATGCTTCAAACAGCCATTCATTTTTTTGTAATCTCAGTGTTGTTCATCACAGCACCAAATACTTAATACTTAAAGACTTAATAGGCTATTTATTTTTAAACTTAAACATTTTTATATTTTAATCTGGACTACAACATGCCCTAATGATTAGAAATGTTCTGATTATTTATTATTGTTCAGTAAAACTTTGAGACATACGGCTTCATTAGCTAATTTATTATTACCAAACTGACAATGAAAAATACTTATAAAGCATTAATTATTCTTAATTAATGTTAATTTCTTAGTTACTGTTTAATAACATTACTAAAATCAAAAGAACTTATTTAATGGGCCTGAGATAAAACTAACAATGATCAGTTGTATTTCATAACTAACATTAACAAAACATAATACTTTCTGTAACAAATGTAGCTATTGCTCAATCTTAGTTAATGCATTAAATAATGAGACCTTATTGTAAAGTGTTACCTCTTTATAACCTATAAGTGTTCTTTATAACCTAATTTTTTTGCACTTTAATCTGTTTGAAAATTTTACTTAATATATTTTTTGTGTATTGTATTATTGTATTTAAACATTCAGAGTTTTTTTTTTGTTATTACAAAAAGAGTTCTTAAACCTGTTATACTATGACAACACTTTTTTTGCAACTTATTTCAATATCGTGATAATACCGTATACCGTGATAAAAGCTTCAGCAATTAATCGCAACATGAAAATTTGATACCGTCACATGCCTAGCCATTATTTACATTTCCACTGAAACACATGTAACAACTAATGGTAAGGGGCGTGGCATTTCAGGACGCTTCAGCGAATCACAATACACTGGGCCAGCTAACCATTCTGAGCCCATTGCGTATTTCGGAGGGAGTGGTAACATAGAACCAGGAAGTCAAACTGGCTGTTCAAATGACAATGGAAACAGCGGCGTAGAATAAAGATAGAATGTATGAAAAATACAGCGTTTTTTTAAAAACGAAGCATTAAGACATGTTAAACTGCGCCCCATAAACACAATCAAGCCTAGAAAAAAACTGTGAACCACCCCTTTAAGCCTTGACAATTTAACTATTCAAGCACAAGAAGATGCAAAATTAAGCTCATTTCGTTATGCGCCCGCTGTGTGGAAAGTTTTGTGTGCGCACATAACCGAAGCGTGCGCCAAAAGCAGCGTAAGCCGGGTCTCAGACAGCGCGAATACTAACTTGAGCTTTCTTTCACGTCTTCTTGCACTTGAGAGGACAAATTCACAAAAACTACTCTCAGACCTAGCCTACCTGAAAAACATGAAAATTTCATTTGTATCTTTGTTATATTGTATTTATTTGTGCTTTTGCTTGTAATTTGATTATTTCTTCTTATTTTATTACTTACTGTTTACTTGTCTTTAATAATATTTTAAATTTATATTAGTTAGGCTAGTAGCTTTAGCTGTGGTATCGAAATTGGAAAATAGAATTGTGAATTTTCACTGGTATCTAAAATTTTGGTGTCAGAACTGCCTGTTTTTGCAAAAACAGTTTCATGGCCGGAAAAAAAAAATGTATGGCCAGTACATTTTCTTAAATCATCAGCCATTGGCAGGTGTGGCAAAAAGTTAAGATTTAGGCTCTGAACATGAGGGTGACTAAACGATGATAGAATCGTAATTTTGGGGGGAACTATCCCTTTAACGATTGAAATCAGTAACACAAAACTGTGAAATTGGGCAATTATGTCTCTGTATTTCACAGGGTTTGAGGGAGAGGAGTGTATAAAGAGGAAGATGGAGAGCCAGTGCAGTCTTTAGGTTTTAGGATCTAAACACAGCTTTATTGGTCTCTATGCATAAATAAGAACACAGGAATATGGAAAAGATGAAGAAATACAAAATAAAGAACTGCATGGTAACAGTATAACATGCACAACCAAAGTGCATCCTATACAATACAATACACAGAATAAGACTTGCCCCTGAATAAAGAAAGAAACTGAGCTTACAAATAACCATTTAAGAGCTGTCATGTGCCTGTAGTTCTTATGAACCAGCAACAAAACCTGTTTACAAACTCCTGCAAATGCTACTATTGTATTGCCTTTTTTTTCCAATTGTGTCTCACCTCTGCTTTCAGTCTCGCTTGTAATTTAGATTTAAATTTTCTCTTTTTTCTATCCAGTGGTGCTACTATCAAAAGTATTCAAAATGCTTTCACATCAGCAATCATGTGATCACCCAACAAAGTCCTTTAACACCTGTTTAACTTCTGTAGGAGCACAGTATGCTTATTAAACTTGTCAAGCATACACAATCAAGTGTTGGTATACCTCCGAAGACGCTAAAATACAAGCACAGACATCTTATACTCTAATCTGAGAACAGTAGAGACAAAAACTGGCTGTCTAAACTAAAACAATCAGAGGCTAACACATGCCTATAACCTTGAGCGGATAATGAATGAAAACAGTGAAATATTAATTGTGGAAAGGTTTCAGTAGACGCACTGCACATTTAATTAGATTGTGTTATTAGCTCGCTCTATAAATGAAATCTTGCTTACTTAGAACACAAGTACAAAAAGTAATTACAAGGTCATATAAGGTGGACAGTTTTTCAGTTTTCTGAACAATCCAGAGGAACACTTGAAGGCCTGAAATGAATGAAATACTGCCACCTGTTGTAAATGTACCTACATTACAATTTGTACAACAAAACAATAGGGACTGTGGACAAGCAACGGCTTGCCAGGTTTCATCAAGCCAAAAAATAGAACAATAAACTCATCCTGTCTGCTGCACCTGCCCAATATTGATTTATCCTGTCTCTCCATCTTTATCTGTCATCTCTTGCTCTCGCTCTCTTGCAAGGATGGTCGCTCTTTCCCTCTCTCTCTTCACCTTTTCTATGCTGGTGCCAGCATCACTAATATAATTTCAAAGGGATGAAACATACAAATTTGACTCCTACAGGGGCAAGTGACTTATCAAAACTGACAGCACATGGTTTATCAACAGATGGGAATTGGTAACCGTGCTCACGTACACACCTTGTAATCACTGGGTGGCGAGTCTATCTCTCCATATCCGTAATCCTTTTGTCACTAACTCTAAGGTCAGAGGAGATATCTAAAAGTGTGTGTTTGTGCGCGCGCGTGTGTGTAAGCTTGCACTCAATTTTGACAGAGGGGGCAGATCAACACAGATTAATCTCTACACTTTCCCAGCATGCACTAGGAGGGTTTCCCTGTCCTCTTTATTCTTTTTTCTCTTCCTGAAAAGTGACTACTGATTTTCCACTGGAACGTTCTGGCATCAAAACACTCAACTTAAGTGTCTCACTGCATTATATCTCTACATCATGTTAAGCTCTGTCATTCTTCTCATTTTCATCTAGGCCATCTCAAATGTCATGTGGTATTATGTTGTTAATTTTACCGTCTGCAATGGAGCTGTTACATTTGAATTCAACAAAAATGTTACCGTTTTGGTCATCCATATATTTCTATTATCATTCTAACTATATATATTTATGTATTTTTTTTCTCATATAGTTGGTTTATTTTTCTCATATAGTTGGATGCCATATATATGGTTAAAAACTAAGCAAATTGCCAGATTTACAATGTGCCATCAGACTTGCACACTGTCCATAAATAATCACTCAAATGTAGTTATCAAAACACAAACTTTGTTACTAATCATCTACAGAAAGAAAAAGAGGTAAAATAGAATAAGAGATACAGAGAAAATATGAAAGAGAAATGATGTAGGCAGTGCAACACATATCTTCATAATGACAGACACCACTGAGACTTTACTACCAATAACTCATTGATCGCTTCATTCTCCATTTATCAGCCTCTGCTAAACACATCTATAAATAAAACTTACCTTCCTCTGTGACTGATTCTTTTGACAGAGCAGCACTGAGAACTAGCATAAGTTAATCATTCAGTACACACATACAGCACTGGGTCTGAGTGCACATGCCTTGAGGGTGTGTGTGTGTGTTTGTGTGTGTGTACAGTATGTGTGTGTGAGAAAAAGAGACCAGGGATAATGAAATGAGAGAAGGTATTATAACCTTGAGTTGATTGACTTGCACTGTATAGAGGAAAGTTCATGAAGGGCATGCTAAATATGATGCTAAGAGAATTGTACAGTATGTGTGAAAGCTGTGGTCGCAGGTTGTACACATGTCAATCATTTGATTTCAGTACTCTACCTGTTTGGCCAGGTTGACTGCGTCTGAGGTCAATCTGTCTCGGAGGTGAGAGTCGAGCTGGGCAGCAGGAGCGATCTCTACCACTTTCTGATGTCTCCTTTGGATAGAGCAATCCCTCTCATATAGATGAATTACGTTTCCATATTTATCACCTGTGAGTGAAAGCAGGAAGAATAAATATTGAGAGAAGGGAGATGTGAGAGAGAGATGCGAAGAGAAAGTTGAGTTTAATTCTTAAATGCGTTACTCCCACAATGCAGAACACTTCCATGGCCCTATCATATCTGAATTTAATTAATTAAATGTTTTCTTATTTTAAGATAATATCTAAAATATAAAAAATCAACTACTTTGGTTCTCTGGTTTGAGCCTGGGCCTTAACCGAAGGCAATGAGAAGGACAAGCCCCCCACCCCACCGCGCTCATCAATGTCAACCATAATTGAGACGGCCAATCAAATCAAAATTGAAAAAAACCCATTGACTTCCATTATATGAATCAACAAGGACCACAGTTTCTTCTTTACTGTTCTACTGAAGAAAAAAAAAGTCACCTACATCAAGGATGGTCTAAGGGTGAGTAAATCAACAGCAAATTTTCATAATTGGGTGAACTATCACTTTTAATCCCTTTTAATCCTTTATTTAATTCCTTTAAAGACCAATACTCAGGCACAGACAAAAGGAAAAAAAAAAAAAAGCATTGGTCAAGACATGGTTACAGCGTTGGTTTGAGCAGATGTTGTCATTATTGTAATGTCACATTTAAAAAAATGGAAATGGAAAATAGAATACTTTTTCCAGGTGTTTCTCAATTCCTTTCTCAAACCAATATGTTTTCTTGTGAGCATTGTTTTACTTGGTAAATATATCATACTGTATCAAAATCCAGGAAGTGACATAATTTTTTATGGTAAAACAACACAAACATGACCAAGATTTAAAACAATATCATCTTTTAGTGAATGCGTTGTATTTTGTTGATACTCTCCTTTAATTTCGAGATAATTCCTTTGTATCTCAGATCTTTGTCTATTTGTTTTTTGGTATGACATTCACAGTGGAGGACAGGAAGACAGTCATAAAATCAGTTTATCTGAGAGTGAGAGAAAGGGAGAGAGAGAGAGCATGTGGTTGGTGTTCCCTGGACACACACAGAGCCATTCTCTGTTAACAAGCCCAATTCAATTCCAGCTGTATGTTATCGACTATGAGCTCTGTTCCAGACGAGCAAATCACGTCTAATGAGCCAAAATACTCAGCTATAATGGCTGAAATACACCAGAGAGAAGCTAATAGATCATAGTAAGCAAATATGTGCACACGGCCTAGGGACTTGCAGACAAATTCTTATATTATCCCACTCTGTTTCATTTGTCAACACAAACATACACAAACACAAAATACACACCTGGATTAATATACTCACCAAGAATTTGTACTTCAATGTGTCGTGGTTTCTCGATGAACTTCTCAACAAACAGAGCACCATTACCGAATGCTGCCAGAGCCTCTGAATACGCTCTCTGATAGTTCTCCTCTAGCTCCTGCCAAATCAGTCACATTTTAGTACAATAATTAAAAAAAAAAAAACAATGACCAAAATAATCATCATGTATTTGACTAAAAATATAGTAAACAGTAATACTGTGAAATATAACAATTTAAAATAAATGCTTTCAATTTGAATATATTTTAAAATGTAATTTATTCTTGTGATGACAAAGCTGAATTTTCAGCATCATTACTCCAGTCTTCTGTCACATGATCCTTCAGAAATCATTCTAAGTTACTGATTTGGTGATCAAGAAACATTTCTTATTATCAAAGCTGGAAACAGTTGGAAAAGTTCAAAGGTGCTTTGTAAATCTTTACTGTTACTTTCAATCAATTTAATGCATCCTTGCTGAATAAAAGTATTAGTTTCATTAAAAAACTGACCCAAATAATAATATAATGCCATACCCATTATATATATATATATATATATATATATAATGCCATACCCATTATATATATACATATATAATGCCAACCCATAATATAATGTAACAATTAAAGCCAGCCACAGTTTTAAATTTAAATAATGCAAAGGGTCATTTCGAGTGCATGTCTGATAAACTGAAAGGAAATTCTGAATAGTAGAGAACAAAATGGTAATGATTGCAATTGTTAATCGAACAGAGACCACACACGCCCTAATGTCATTTGGTGAGCACTCGATTGTATTCATGAAAGGTTGAGTTTGATATACTTTGATTTCTTTTCTGTGAAGTAGTTGAAGACATGAACTGATGTTTCTTCAGAAACCATGGTGCAAAATGTTTACAAGACAAAGCTTGTCAACTTGTCTCACAGAGCCTTGTAGAAAGAGGCAATAAACACTAAACACTTTTTTACAAGTGACAATAACTATAGGTAATAAATACAGCAAATGGACTATGTAGAGCTATCAGTGTCAGTGTGATATAGTATTACCCTGGAGTAGTAATTGTCACATGTGCATTTCCACATGTCAAGTGGAGGACATTAAGCATTTATCGCAGAGTAACACAATTGAATGCAGTCGTAAAATAGATAGTAGCCACTGACATAAAATAAACAATATATGCTGTATACACATGAGCAGAAAATGA